>CM076580.1:1247052597-1248252597 GCA_034641835.2 Pinus albicaulis
TGATGGGAACCTTCCTTTCCTAGATGTTCTCATCTCTAGGAATATTAATGGCTCTTTCTCGCACTATGTATATCGGAAAAAGACAAACACGGAGCAGTATCTGCATTCTGACTCGCATCATTTTCCTGCTCAGAAACTTGGAGTTTTGAATACTTTAGCTACAAGAGCTCTTAGAATTTCTGATAATGATCAATTAGATGAAGAGAAAGCCCATCTCCTTAAGGTTTTCGGAGAAAACGGTTATAATAGAAGTCAAGGTTTGAAGGCTTTCATGAATGCAAGCAATGGTCCTAGGCGGAATAAGATTAGCAGTGATACTATTGGTAAAGTTCATTTACCTTTTATTCAAGGTACTACTGACAAGATTGCTCGGATTTTAAGGAAGCATAAGATCTCTTCTTCTTTTAAACCTTTAAACACCATTCGGGGCTCCCTTAAATCGGTTAAAGATCAGTTGGACCCTAAAAGCGTGAAAGGTGTTTATTTGATTCCTTGCTCTTGCTGGACTCCCTACATTGGTGAAACTGGTCGGTCGATTAATAATAGGTTCCAGGAACATGCTGCGGATATTAGGCATGGTAGAACCAAGTCCTCTGCGCTAGCGGAGCATGCAGAAAAGACGAAGCATCACATTTGTATGGAGGACGCTAGAATCCTTGCTAGAGTTGACCATTTCCATCACCGGAAATTTAGGGAGGCGATTGAGATTGAGAAGAGGTCCCGCACGTTGAACAGGGATGATGGATGGAAAGTGAGCAGTTGTTGGATTCCATCTCTTCATTCCCTGTAAGGTTCTTGTTTTCTTTGTTTTTCTTTGTTTTTATGATTTGGTCTTTTTATTATTATTCTGTTATTTATTTATCAATTAAAATAAAATACATTAAAATTATTTATTTATTTATTTTTATCTTTATTTTTATTTATTTATTTATTTATTTTTATTTTATTTTATTTTATTTTATTTATTTATTTATTTTTATTTATTTATTTTATTTTTTATTTTTTATTTTATTATTATTTTTTTTTTCATAATTTATTTTATTGATTTGTAAATTATTTATTTTTAGTTTATGACTTTGATTTGATTTCTTTGGTTTTTATTTTACTTTTTATTGTATTCTTTTATTCTTTAGTTTTATGATTTGGTCTTTTCATTATTATTTTGTTATTTTATTTATTGATTTATATATGTAAAAAAATTTATTTATTAAAATAAAATAATTTATTCTTATATTTTTAATTTTATTTTACTTTATTTTACTTTATTTATTGTTTCTAATTGGAATTTTATTCATTCATTTATTTATTTTATTTTATTCTATTTATTTAAAAATAAAAATAAAAAAATGACTTTGACTTGAATATTCTTTCACTTAATAACCTGTTTTTCTTGTTTCTATGGGGGGTTAATTTAGTTTTTAGGGTTGATTTTATATGAAGGGATAATCTTGTCTTTTTATATTTTTTGGTTTTATTTTTTACCGTTTTTAATTTTTCAAATGTTGGTAGTTATATTTTTGGATTATTTTATAATTTTTCTTATTTTTTACCGTTTTTTAACTTGTAGGGTTTTGACCGTTGCTTCTCTCTTCAAGTTATAAATGTGTATGTCAGATCAGCCATTCCTCATTATCCTGATGATGAACGACAGTTGGTAGTTCGAAACGCGTCGGTTCTAAAAATTTCGTATGTGATTTCCCGAAAGATTTATAATTATAATATTATGGATCACAGAAGCTTGCACTCTCAACATGAATCTGTATCGTTTGTATCTCATTCTCAAAGTTGAAAACAGGGTTCGGTTTGTGAGAAATTTTTACCTCAAGTGAAGGAGTATTAACTTCTACCAGAATTTTTGGTTTGCTTGGTTCAACAACTTTCTTTTTTGCTGGAATTTTAATTACATCCTTATTATTCTTGGGTTGTGCAACAGGCTTTGGATTATCATCAATATTCTTTGATATGAGATTGTATATTCTTTAATCATTAGCTGCAATCATGTAATGATCATAAATCACTTCATTATTTTGAGTATATGACATGAAATCTTCATACTCTGCTTGTGTAAGATGAATCAACCCTTCTTTATCCCTCAGACAATTGATATCAGCAACTTTCTCCAACCTTTTAGCTTCCTATTCATCTTCAAATATAACATTCTGCAAAGGGGGCTACACTTTTTGATCATCAACATCTTTTCTTTCTCGTTGCAAAATTTGAGGAACATTAGGTCTTCTAAATTTCTTCCTATTAGGCTAATCAAATGAAATATTTCTAGTAGTAGTTGGTCTTGCTTCCATATTGAGCTTGGAAATCTTAATATACAATGACTTGACCATATTGGTCAGCTCATATAACTTGGGATCTATGTCTGAAGTTCCTAAAGATGAAACTTCAGCTTTGTGCTTTCTTTTTTCACTGTCAAACCCTCCTCTGTGCCTATAAGCTACTAACACATTAGATTCTACCTCCAGTGTATTTTCCTGCATTTTTGTTAGTGTTTTAGATATTATTTCTCTCAATAATAAACAAAAATCAAGATCAAAGGCATCAACATAAGTGATTTTGGCAGAAGCTTTAGTAGGCTTGATTTCAGTAGGTATTTTACAATACATCTTATTGAATCTCTTAGAAAAATCAGAAACTGATTCTCCTTTTCTTTTTATTGCACCAAATTCAGTGATATAATACAGAATATATTTCTTATCACCCAAATTTCCTTAGAAATGTATCATCTATGGTTTCAATTCCAATGATGCTACCAGCTGTCAAATATCTAAACCATTTCCTAACATCACCTTCAAGGCTCTGAAAAAAAAAATTCATCCAGACATCTTCATGCTCAACATTTAGATTGTCAACATAGGAATAAAAATCAACAAGGTTTTCTTCAGTTGTTACCTCTCCCTCACCACTAAACTTAGGAATGTATTTGAGATAATCTCCTGCAGGTAATGCATTCATAGGTTGAGGTAAAACCAAAGGGGCATACCTTGCAGCAACAATTGCATCCATTCAGTTAGGGTGGATTTGGACCTGCCATGGTGTGATTTGTTGGGATTTGAGGAACAACAATTGGTGGATTGTAAACAACAGATGATGAAGCACCAACTTGTGATGTAGGTACTATTTGTTGACTTGAAAACAAGGGAGTAATAATATTTTCTAAAAAATCAGGGGATAGAGTTTTCGGGACTTCTTTAGGGAAAACCTTTGAGAAAACAATATCAGAGGCAGAAAAATTTTGTTTAATATTTTTATTGATTAGATTTTCAGGGTTAGGGACTAGGATTCTCAAAGGGTAATATGGGTTAGCCCGAGTTCTAGTCCTTCTAGGAGCCAAAACTTCAACAATGGAGTCGCCAGGTGTAAATAATTTTAAAATGACAGCTGGAACTGTACACCTCAGAACCAGACTTATAATTTTTTCATTCACCCAGGGATAAAATTCTATTTTCCTCCCCAGAAATGGTGCCAAAGATGTTAGTGCAAGGAGTCACTCCTTAACTGCAAAAGGAGTAAGCCTTACACATCATAGTTCATTTCAAATTTTGAAGGGTTTTTTGAGTGCTGGGATGACTTCTCAAATATTTTGAAATGATTTTTATATTCTTTAAAACTTTCATGCATTTGGAAAGTTTTGGCATGTATAAATTGTATAGGTAAATTGGTAGTAAAGGGAGTAGACTGTAAAAAATGAAAGGAGATGGATATTTGATACTTATTCGAGGAAATATTCATATCCTAAATCAGTCACACATTTATAATGATGCCTATTTACACATAATATATTTATGCAAAGTAAACAACATTCAAAAAAGATATTACATGCATAAATTGTTTCAAAAATCCTTTATGAAATCTTCACTAACATGTTCTACAACACATATATGATTTGCAAGACGCTGAAAGCAAATAATTTACTATTAAATCCTTTAACAGTTTCTCACTCACACCTTACTAACTGTTGCAACTCATAAATTAGAATAAATTAACAAAGAGATAAAATGCACCATGCATTAGATAGTTCATGAGTCACAAAATCCTCCAGCATGAAGTGCAAAAAGGATTTTCGTTATTATATTAAGTCTTCAGGTAGACCAACATCCAACCTGGAAATGGTATTTACAAATGTATATATAGAAAGAGAGGCACAAAATCCATCTCTTATAAAAATAAGGAAACACTAATCCTAACATTACATAGGTGTCATAGGACATTAAAAACATATCCCATTGAAATCTAACTGAAAGGATAGAATTAGATGAAAGAAGAGAAGAAATATGGAATGAACTGCTGAGTATGTTGACATGTTGCCTCGTTTTCCGTTGATTTGTCTCCTTATATTTTTGGTTCTTAAATAAACATGTCTCTTCATTCAATATGACCTCCAACAAACTCATAACCACTTTTCACCATGACTTGTTACATCCATTTGGTTATAAGTCCTTATATTTCCTGAACTAGCTCGGAAATTTTGCTGACGGGTGTCAAAAATCAGTTAAAATAGGCGCTACCGGAAATTTCGATAAAAACCTATAACTGCACAAAAACTGTAACGCTACTGGAATTTCCTGTAGCACTTTGTTTCTTTTTCAAAAATGCACATAAAATAGTGAAAATTTTCTTCAGATTTATACACTTTGACATTTTAGTCGTTGTTCAAAATTACACTTGATAAGAAAAAAGGTGTTTTTATCAAGAAAACTTTTACCTTCCTTACATGTGTGTTGCAGCTTTAGCAAGCTTGTCAACCTCTGACTTGCTATCAACATCTTATCTTGATCTTATGGTTCTTGTGGCTGCTTCCTTGACAGTGGCCTTCTCCTCCTTTGAACCCTTTTGAATATTTCTTCTTTTTGAGGGTTCTGTGTGTTGCTATGAAGGGATTTTGTTTTTGTATTTCTTCTCAGATTCCTTTGTTTTTAACCATTGAAATTTTCCTTCTATATCAATGACCTCTGTGAATAAACTTGGATTGTGCAGAGCTTTAGACTTGAGCCTGAACTTTTTGTTTTCTCTTGTATGTCTTTTTCTGGTTCCAGAAATAGGTTTGGATTCTTCTTTCTTCTTCTTGCTACTGGTATCATAACCTACATCTTTTAGGAGTTCTTCATCAGACTTGTGGGTTGATACTCTTTCTGCATTTTCTACTGAATATCTACTTCTGGAATTTCCAGTATCATTTGTGCTTTATATTTCTCTGTATTTTCAAACTTTCCTCTTCAAGCTCTGGTGTATACTTGGATTTATTTACTAAGTAGCTCTCTCCTTTCTCCAACTTCCTCTCAACCTTAACTGAAGAAGTGTTTTCTTTTTTTCACTTGGATTTATGTATATTCTCCTTCTTAGCCTTCCTCTTGGTTCTTTTTGCAGGCTAAGAGTGTTTTTTTTAGGATGGAGGTGTAGGTGTAGGTTGGCCTACCCTGTAAAACAAGAAATGGTCCCAGGCGTGATTCCTTTTCCTTAACTCTTCTTCAACTAACACTTTGATGAGAGCTTGATGATACAAGCTATATTTTGAGGTAGCAGTATGTTTTTGAATCCTAGCTAACATATTTTTCAAGATCTTGAGCAAAAATTATGGCAAGTTGAGGGTCTTCAAACCTGCAACATGAAAAAGAAATCTGATATGATAAATAAACACTATTGTATACCTCTTTTCAGAAGTGAGGTAAATCTTGATGAGTTTAACAGCTTCTACCCATTAATTTTTGAGGTAGCTGCTAGGAATTCCTTTGGCCCATTTGGGATCTCTATTTCCATCCTTGAGGAAACTCTTGAGGTCTCCTCCAGTGATAACCTGGCCTTTAAACCACATTTCTTCTTCCTATGGAAGGTTGAATGCCTCAGTAATTTAATCTGCTGATACCTACAATTTAATACCATAGATTGTGGCTTCCTTTCCATTGAAAGAATTTTCAAACTCCTGAGCTACTCCTAAGTGAGATCTTCCCAGTCTGGAGCACAAATAATACCACCCTACTTGAACAAAAATCCTTCTCACATTCAAATTTGCATCCACTAGGTCAGCACCTTGTGGCTCAATTCATTTTATCTTTCCTCCTCTTTTAGTCATCTTCAGTAATTAATAACTTTGTCTTTGAAATATGATAGGTGACAGAGCTAGAAGATCTCACCTAACAAGTGTTGATGTGTCTTCCTCTGAAATCTTATCTGAACTCTAAGACTCCTCCTCAAGATGCACTTCTAAAAAACTCGTTCTCAAACAGCTAAGTTCACAACTGATACTCCTTATTTCTCGGTGATTTAAAATAGAAACAATGGTTCATCCTCCCATGAAATAGATTTTCATTATGGAAAATATCCTTAACCATAGTATACACCATGTGATAGCCATCATGGTCTTCAGTTGGCTGCGTATCTTCAGATGGCATGCTACAGGTGGCTGGAGATAAACGGGTTTGTGGCTGGAAATCACCTCCACTACATGCTAATTTATTGGCCTAAATTTCCGGCAACGTCTATGCGTAACCATTCAAATGGTAATTTCATTAAACCTGTGGATCCACAATCTTTTATATTCGAAAAAAATGTACTTTTACATGGAACCAAACCAACTCTGCTGACAGAGAAGATGGGATCAACGTCTGGCTTTGTTATTACAGATTGACACCTAGACACTACACGTATACCATGACTTAAAATTAACGTGACTGACCACAAAAATATCGTATCACGTGATTTAAATCTTAATAAAAATATTTTAAACATATTTTAAACTAAAACAAGTGGCTTGACCCAAAGCGGATACACTTTTTCTTTTTATTTTTAAAAACAGGGGAAGTTACCAGAATTTTCGGTAGCATCGGATTTAAAGAAAAAAAGATAGAAACATAATTAAAATAGACTATCTGAAAAGGGCTAAAACATGTGCTACCAGAAATTTCGGTAGAGACCAATTTTTTTTTTGAAATTTACAAAGTCTAATCCTAAAAAAAATAAAAAAAATGAACTCATGACTTAGCAAATAACTATGCTAACAGAGCGTAGTTACAAAGGAGTAATTGAAAATTTTACTGATCACTTATTCATTCCATTGCACAAGATGATCTTCGAGGAAGAGCCACGTTGCATGTCACTTGGGGAAATCGAAGCAATGCCAGAATTAGTAGATTTGTTTGCCTCATCGGACGACACTTTCTTGAGATTTTTTGGCACTCAAAATTATCCACATCTTCTACCGAGGTATTCCACTAACAAGTTGGTCATACAACAAGTTCCTTACCATCTTTCCACAGGGTTATCAACATTTTTTCACATGAAGAATAAATAACCTTGGCCCTCTCTTCCTTTGCAAATAGAGTTGTACGAGATCAAGAATTCGAAGGTTACTAACACCGAGAGAAACGAGATAGAGAAATTCGCATTCGGTCATTTTGACTTCAATATGTATGATCCTAGGAATGCCTGCAAAGAAAATTGTGCGAGGATTCATTTTCAATGGCCAAGCAGGACATTTTATAGGCCCAAGGAGGAAAGGATGAATAATTGTTACAATGCCTCCAAGTCCTGCGAACCAATCAATTTCATAGGAACATCAAAAGTTACTCCTCAGAAGGAGTTCAGTCCAGAGGTAGAACCAGTAGGATGGCACAACCCAGTGCACAAAAAGGGGAAGAGGAAGGTTGCAGATATTCTAGTGGAAGAGCAAAGTTGTAAGATGAAAGAAGATCTGATCATCCTAGAAGCGGCCATATCTTCAGAAAAGAAGAGGAAACAGAGAAAGCATGAAGAGAAATTAAAGTAGAAGGAATAAAAAGAGCAGAAAATATTGGAAGAATAAAGGAAGAAACAAGAAGAAGAATAAAGGCAGAGAATATAAGAAGAAGAAGTAGCATGGAAACAAGTTGAAGAACAAGATAAAAATTGGCTACTAGAAGAGGAGAGAAAGCACTTGCATGAGAAGGAACGCTATCAAGAAATTAAATAACTTATTATGATTCAAGACATGGAGGCAGAACTGGAGCTGCTAAACCAATAAATTTATCTTATGTCGAGCACTTAACAAGTCACCATTCTGTCTCCCCCTCCTCTGATAGCAAATCAAGATCCAAGCGAAGAAAAGGAAATTGTTCCTCTTGATGATGGTTTGAGCATGGATAAGTACAATATAACTTATAATGAGATATAAGAGAATATTGTACAAGCAAAAAATAAACACTTTTCGAACAATCCCAAATATTCTGCATTTGTTAGAGAAAAGGTGATTGTGACAGATACTAGGAAGCATCTAGAATTAATTTCCATAGCCATCAGGCATTTTCAAGAGAAGAAAAGTTAAATATGAAGTATCTAATGGCCAAAAATAGGAAGATGGAAAATAAACTATAGGCTACAAGGAAATAAGTTGAATAGCTTCGAGCAGACGTCCAAAACACAAATCTCGAACATGTATATTTGGAAGAACTTAAGGCAACCATACTTGGATAAGTATCAGAATAGGGAGATACCATGTGGAACCCTTATGAGGAGCTTTTCACCATCCATAGGGATTTTTTCCACTTTCATGGCATGCAACAGAAGTGTAAAGATAATTCTAAATCCCTCAATGTTTTTCAAACATCCATCACTGTCATGCATGAGTGTTTAATTCAATGCAAAGGGGCATCACCCAAATTGGAAATGAAAACAGGGCAACATGCTGAGTTGTAGAAAGCACAAGCTCAGATGCGCATCCCGAGAAACAAACAACTCACCACATTCATCGTCAATTTTCATGACTCATGTGCAAAATTATACAACATCGTGTATTTCATGGTGAAAACACACAAGATCCCATCATTTGGCTCACTCACCAAAGCCAAATGTAGGAATCAGGTCAGAAAGGAGGTTGAAGAATACTTGGACCAACTCAGATAGATCAGTACCAAGGAATATCTTTAGGTGAACAAAAAATATATGTAGAAGTAAATTGGTGGCCCTGTCCATATCAATACCATTTTTATCATGCTAAATAAGGAAACTCAAACTAGTTCCAAGTTAGTCTATCTGGATGCAATGGAGGCTAGAGTCCGCTTCCAGCCTGATCCCATCACATAGTTTGGGGAATTCATTGCACAGTACAAAGCGTGGCCCCACCATGTGATTGAGAAACTACAAGTTGAAGTGGTTGAGTTGGAGTTTCCCCAAACTCAAGCTTGACTTGTTTTGTCTTCTTAGGTTTTCTAGTTCGCTCTACCCAATTTTATACTATATGGGTATGAGTTTATTATAATATTCTTTTGTAATTGATTTTAAGTTAAATTCCAAGTGTCAGTTGTGTAATGTGAAGAGTAATTTTGTAATGAAGTCAAATATTCAAGAGGTAAGTCCAAGAGTTACAAAGGGGAAATTAATAGTCACCCTTTTTGTTATAAATATGTCCCCATAACTCATGTAAATGGATTTTGGGAGCCAAGCTTTTGTCTTAGGACCATAAGCTTGGGATTTTTGTTGAGAGCCGTGGCTTCTCCTTATCATAGAGGGAGTATCTTTCTTTCGAGGAGTAGGTGTACACTTCATGTTCCACTATTGGGACTAGTGGTTTGTCGATTGTATATTTATGCTTGGGACTTTCACTTTAATAAAAGCTCAGAGCTCGCACGCTTTCATGCATATGTTGTGAATATATTAGGATTATTCTTATTATGTTTGCAATATATTTTGTTTCATTTACACTAATTCTTATGAAATTTTTTTTTTTCATTAGTAAGAATCTTGTTGGGTGCATGATGTGATGTATTTCAATCATGGTTATCTTGTGAAATATTTTGTAGACTAACATATGATTTATTTTATGCTCATGTGTTCCTTTCAAGTTGTGTACAATCACAGGCTTCTAAGGGGCTCACTCACTTTCCCTTCGTCGTGTTAGAACCTTTCATGAAATACACTTGACCCTCCGTAGAGTCACACACTTGTTTGAATAAAGTCACGAATACATCATTTTATGTGTTATTGCAACGAAGGCATATCATTAAAACCCGCTACTTCAGCAACTAGGTTGTATTCCAGATGGGGCTCTTACTCCAAATGGTGTAAGGTCTAATTGGGACTTCATATCAGGGACACCCCCTAAATTTTGGTGGGTCCAGCACTGTCAAAATTTCTAGTGCTAGAAGGAGGGCCAAATGACAAGCTGAGCCTATGAAGTATGTTTTGAAATTTTCTTATCTGTAATGTCTTCTTCCCATATTTTAACCCTAAAATTTTTTTCCAGAACTACAAATCTGAAAGTGCCCATATGGATAATTAATGACTTGTCAAATATGAAGTTTGATGGCAAGGGTGTAACAACCATTCTTGAGAACGCCGCTCGCTTTCTTGAATTTTGCACTTATCATGATATTCATTGTGAGGATAGTTCTTGTAGGTTTTTCATTCTCACGTTTGTAGTGTGCGTTAAGGAAAGTTGTTACACATTTCGAACCGCTTCTATTCACTATTTCAAACACGTTGTTAAGGAGTTCTACTATGCCTTTGATAGGGATGATTATAAATATGTGTATAAGCAAATAATGCATCTCAGAAAATCACCTGATGAATCTCTTAATGATTTTCACGATCGATTTATCCATTTTCTTATGAATTTTCTGAAGATGATATTGATTGGAATTGTATGAAAGAGAAATTCAAATTTCTTGTTCATATTTCGATGAATCCAACAGAATGTGATTCTTTCAAGAGTATCCCAACGTATACTAGTTATGGAGCTCTTAAATATGCAACGAAATAAGTTTTTGTCCCAAGTAAATATTTATCTTCTCATCAAACAACCCCATTTACGCAAGTTGAGGTTGGATAACTTAAGATTCCATCCATTGATATATCACCATATTCTCCCACCCCACATATCCAAAATTTAAATGCAAGTTTGAACTGCAGATCTGATTTTTTTGGTGATGTTCTTTCTCCTCACCCTCCATCTGTTGGTTCCTTTGGTCCTCCTGATTTTGAGTTGTTATATCCATCTGTTTAAGTCATTTCTTCTAATGTTCATGAGAATAAAATTTAGGATGGAGTTAGTGTTAACCCATGAAACTTGTAATATCATTCACAATGACTATATGCGGGACTGAGTTTTTTAACAAGATTTTGCGATGAAGTTCGATGTTTCTCCTTTTTAGCATCTCCCTCATTATCCTGACATATTCTACAATTATATCATCCTTGTTGAATCCTTCAAAGAAATAGTTGATGACGATGTTAATTATGATCACACTCATGACTCGTGGAATGTCATTTTTACATTTGAACATGGAGAGAAAAAATCTTCTCTTCCCGATCTCTCTCATCCATCATCTAATCATTGTGAAGAAACAGAGAGTGAAATTTCTTTTTTTCAATTTTCCCCTCTCTATAATTCATCAGATCAAGAGGATGCCTTTTCTTTTGATTTTTAACTTATTGATCATGGATGTCGTGATCTATTCATAGATTCATCTAGTCACGACTCTGTATTTTCTATGGTTGATTTTTCTAAGCCACCAATTTTCGATGATCTACCCTCTGATGTCTTGGAACTACCACAAGTTGTCGAGGCACTTCAGCCCATGTTGATGGTTATGTTAGGTTCTCACAATCTTGATGCTATTCCTAAGCATGGTCGGGATAGTACTTTATCTCTCAAGGATCCTCATTACTCAATCGCACAGATTGAAAATAAATTTTTTTCACCATCTCCACATCCTCCATTTTTTTTTCATGATCCGATGGCTCAATCATTGGAGGAATCATACCTGGAAATCCCATTAGCAAAAAAAAAAATTTCCACTTTCTTTATGTTCTCCAAGTGTGGAAGTTCAACATAATGCCTTCGCATGTCACCTTCTTGCAATGTCCACAAACACCATAATGGATCCACAAAATGTTTCATATGTTCTTTCTTGTTGTATTTTTATGATTGAAATTTTAGTCTTTGAATGTGGAATCATGTCTCGATTTATCTTTCCTGTATATATATTTCTTACTGTGGATTCCCTCTCCTAAATAGGCCAGTTTTTGGTTCAATGGTGACACTGGAAGTTTCATTTTACATAATTCTGGACGGTTCTCAGTTAGTTTAGGAGTAGGGGTAGCTTTGTTTGTTTCTCTGTTTTGTTTTGATTTACTTTCCGCCTTTCCCTTTTATTTCCTTTTAGTTGCAAATAAATTTTTCATGAGACCGTGTTTGGTTTCAAAGAAAGCATGGTGAAGTTCAGGAAAAGATTGTGCTAATTTCAATGCTTGGTTATCTGTTTATTCCCTCTATTTGCGTGCATCGTTCACTTTTTAGTCGATGATAACCTAATGTAAAATATTTTCTTTCTCAGAGAGAACCATAGTGCAATCACGATGCTTGAATCCATAACTAGTGTCATCTACTCTATTATATTTTAATGATTGGTCGGTTTTTCCTTGTCAACTAAGTCGATTAGAGTAAGGAGGGAAGGAAAATTTAACAATTGAATTGTATTTCAAAGGTGTATAAATATCCTTCTCTGAAGGGACAACCTCTTCTGCTCTCAATAAGTCGGGATCCCTCTTCTTCCCCATGAAATTAATAAGTGCATATGCACAGTTCTATGAATAAAATGTAAAAAAATAATAATAATAAAGGGCAAAAGAAGAGAAAGGTTTCATGCATAGGGAGGTGAAGAAATCAACTCCATCGGGGTATTTTCCAGGCTCCCTGGTAGTAGAGAAATGTTTGTGTCCCTGAAGTGACTTTGTCGGGGTACTCTCTAGGCCTACTGGCAGCAAAGTAACACTGGAGATGAAAACCAAGACTCTGAAAATCATTTTTCGCATGTGTATCTATAAATTTTTGTAGATTTTCTATGCTTGATGCAACTTTACATTTTATCCCCAATATCAGTCAGCAATCACATAACCAAGAAAGTAAAATGCAGATAGAACATACTAGTAGATCGACAAAAGACAAGCCAAAAATATATATGTGTGTTGGTGCATTAGGGAGGTCAGCAGGATGCTTCAACCAGCAAAGTCTCAATACGGTCAGCCAACCAGAAGTGTCACACAACCCTCTCGGACAGCCATATCAGTCAACCAAAAGTCAACGAAATTCAACATCGTCCCAGTCAATGGTCAACGCAAACAACAACAGCAAAAAGTCAACACAACCCAGTCAACAGTCAACATCCAGCCTCTATTTCTGTGCTAATAAATGCAGACTATCGAAATTTGAATTCTGGGACAGATTTGGGTCAATTTGACCAAGCGTTGACCAAATTCAACGTTGGTCAACTCTGCGCTAAAAAACCCTAGGTCAGAAAACAGAAATCTTCTTGTTGCATTTCCCACATGTGGATGAAGAAGAGACTCCAAGGTGATAAAACCAATCATATGAGGAGATAAAATGTGATGTGATGGATGAGTGAAAATAACCTCCAACGTTGACCTATTTATATCCATCAATGAGGGTGTGTGACACAACTACTGGGGCTTCAAGCCTACATTTCATTTCAGGTCGACTTGCACATATTTTGAATAAATTCAAAATAAATGTTCTGCTCATTGGATCAAGATGATCTTTAGATCGATCTTTCACCTCTCCAAAAGAGGAATCCAATAAAAATATTTGCATCTTCATTTGAGCATCACAACATGGATTTTGGACCTAATTGTCCAAAATTAACACTCTCTCTCAACTAGGGAGAACTCCTTCCACCTGTGCCATCCAAACATCGTCCGTCATCCCACCGTAACTTGCTTTGTTGGATTATTTATTTCAGATCAAAAGTGGGTCAATCACAAAGACATCACTCCCGACTGACAGATTCAGCCCAGAGATCTGAAACCTCTATAGGACTCAAAAAGAGTCTCATACCAACCCAAAGTTGGTTTACCAGACCCGAAGTCAGTTGGAGCTCCGAAACCTCACTATAATTGATCCCAGATCAAGTAGTTGGACACGTGCCATTCTAGAAATAGAGAGTATGGAAATATCTTATGCGTCCATCATTGTTTGCTACTGGTCTCTAGCTTTTCCCACCTCACTGGAAAAATGAGAGGTACTTCCCATGAGTCTGAGACTCAATGAGTAGGATGGGTACAGGGCATAGATCATGAGAGGTGAACCAACTCAATCATCATAACGGTGGGGCAGAAGCACCACAAGGTTTGGAAAGCCTAGCCCTGTGTTTGCTTATAGCTCTGAGAAGCTATCCCCAGGGCCCAAAGCCCCCCAGAGATCCAAGAGCTCATCGTCCAACAGGACCCTCAGCATAGGGTTGTTCCACGATACCAAGATTCTCAAGGAAGGTTAGGAACTTGACCTTCCCCAAGGGCTTTGTGAGAATATCCGCGACCAGCTCATCAGTTACTATATGATCGAGCCTCACGGCGCCTCGTTTTACCATATCCCGGATAAAGTGGTACCTGATATCAATATGCTTGGATCGATCGTGGAACATGAGATTCTCGGACAACCGAATCCCACTCTACTTATCACAGAGTATCATGGTGGTGTCTAGCACATGCCCAAATAGCTCACTGAAGAGATTTCGCAACCAAAATTCTTCACAACATTCCATACTTGTTGCAATGTATTCAGCCTCAACGGTGCTCAAATCCACCAACTTATACTTCCTGCTCATCCATGATATCGAAGAAGATCGAAGTGTGAAGCAACATCCCGATGTGCTCATACGATGCACCACACCACCAACCCAATCAGCATCAGTATATCCATGGAGTGTCACACTCCCGACAGTGTATCTCAGCCCATGTTTTATCTTGCCTCGAAGATATCTCAACATATTCTTGGCACCAACCCAGTGAATCTGATGAGGTTCAACCATATGTTGACTCAAAGTGTTCACTGCAAAACATACATCCGGACAAGTTTTCACTAAGAACATCAGGGCCCCTACAAGTTGACGATACTCAGTAGGATTTTCTAGCACTGGCCTAGCAGCGGTGCCACTCAACTTCTTAAAGTTGAGCTCCATCGGTGTCGACACGGACTTACAGTCCACCATTTCAAATCTTTCCAGAAGCTTCACAATATATTTTCCTTTAGAAAGGAGAATCTCGCCAAGTCTCTGCCAAACCTCTAGGCCTAGGAAGTAATGCACCAATCCTAGGTCCTTCATCTTTAACTCAAAAACAAGCTCCCTCTTGCATTGATGAACGAGAGGGTCAGCACCTATCAGGAAGAGGTTGTCCACATACAACACCAGAATGAGAGGCTTTTCTCTATCAGCCTTGAAGTAAAGGTTCGGATCATCATTACTACGAGTGAAGCCTAGCTTCATCAGGTAGCTATCTATCCTCTCGTACCAAGCTTTGGGTACTTGCTTCAACCCATAGAGGGCTTTCTTCAACCTAAAAACATGGGTGTTTTGATCCTGGACTTTAAAACCCAGAGGTTGATCCACATACACCTCTTCCTTTATTGCACCATGTAGAAATGTGGTCTTCACATCCATCTGATGAAGATTCCATCCTTGCATAGCAGCAAGGGCTATCATAGATCGGATGGTGGTATATCGGGACACAAGTTCAAATATGTCATCATAGTCTATGCCTTCCTTTTGAGAGAAGACACGGGCAACAAATCTTGCCTTGAACTTTTCAACACTACCATCAGATCCATGCTTGATCTTATAGAGCCATTTCGAGGTGATAACTGCTTTGTCCTTCGGTCTTGGAACCACATCACAGACATCATTTTTCATAATGGATTCATATTCTTCGTGCATAGCTATTGTGAAACCAACTCCAAAAATAGAAGAAAGAGAGATCAACGCCTTATAAATCAACCACTTTGAGGGGGAAACCTCCAATACATTACATAAATGAACAATTCATGGATGATACAAATGACCAAAACCTCCTTCTATATATAGGAGTCCATGGGCCCACAATATAATCCTAGCTGACCTAACAATAACAATGTAATGACACAATAATAACAATATTGGGGTTACAGGGGTACAATAATAACAATAAGGGGGCTCCACTAATAACAATAAGGGACTAAACTAGTAATATAGGGACCTAACATGCCCCTCTTCTTCAAAAAAGTGTTGTCCTCAATGCTTGAGTAGCTCTGGGTGCTTCTGTATAAAATTCTCATCCTACCATGAAGAATATTCAGTGGGTAAGTTCTTCCACTTGATGAGATACTCTGAAATTTATTGATTTCGTAGCTGTCGAGTTCTTGTTTCCATGACAGCTTCAGGTTCCAATATGATTTTTCCTTCCTCATCAAGTCCTGGAAATATTTTTTGAACTGGAATATTTTCACCTATAACCTTATTTAAGCATGAAACATGGAAAACTAGATGCACTCGCGAAGAAGCAGGAAGCTCCAATTTGTATGCCATAGTACCAATCTTTTGCAACACCTTGTAAGGACCATAACACTTTGGCCATAATTTATTATCCTTCTTAGCTTGATTGAGGGACATTTGTTTGTATGGTTGTAGTCGTAAGAATACCCAGTCTCCTACATCAAAACTTCTCTTGTTGCGATGTTGATCTGCCTGTTGTTTCATTCGATTTTGTGCCAAATTTAGGTTATCCTTTAAGAGTTGGAGAACTTCTTGTTGATGCTCGATGTGATCTTCCACTTCTTGAACCTTCGAATTTTCTCTTAAAGATGATGTGATGGACGGTGGATGATATCCATAAAGTGCCATAAATGGGGTAATTTTTGTTGCAGTATGGAAGTAAGTGTTATACCACCATTCAGCGAGAGGTAACCACTTGACCCATTGTTTTTGTTTATTAGATACAAAACAACAAAGATATCCTTCCAAAAATTTATTCACTATCTTAGTTCGACCATCGGATTGAGGATGATAAGATGAGCTATGAGCTAATTGAGTACCCAAACAAGAAAATAACTCCATCCAAAAATTTCTAGTAAAAATTGGGATCTCTGTCACTCACAATAACCTTTGGGTTTCCATGTAGCTTTTGAATTGTGTCCATAAATGTAGTAGCAACTGTACTTGATTTAAATGGATGAGATAATGCACAAAAGTGTGCATACTTGGTAAGTCTATCAACTACCACCATTATGACACTCTTTCATTCGGAATTAGGTAAACCTATGATAAAATCCATTGAAATATCCTCCCAACGTTGACTTGCAAGGTTGTAGAAAACTCGGGGTCTTAATTGTCTCAACTTTATTTTGTTGGAAAACCAAACATTCTGCCACAAAATTTTGAATATCAAATTTAATGCCATCCCAAAAAAAATATTTCTTCTCCCTGTGGTAAGTTTTTAAAAATCCTGAGTGTCCTCCTAAAGGAGAAGTGTGTAATTCCAAAAGAATTTTTTTTCTTAGTTGTGAATTCTTACAAAGATATAAGTGATCTTTGTACCATAAGGAATCATTTTTCCAACTAAATGTATCAGATGTACTAGGATTTTGCTGCAACTTTTGAATGAGTGTCCACACTTCTTCATCCTTCTTCCATTCATCCCTTGCTTCGGTTATCCAATCTGGTTGGATAATAGAAATGGCACAAAGAAATGTTTCCACCTCTTCATTCTTTCTTGAGAGTGCATCTGCAACAACATTTAGCTTCCATTTTTTGTAGATTATTTCAAAGTCATAACCCAACATCTTTGTGACCAATTTTTGTTGCTCTTCTGAAGATATTCTTTGTTCCAAAAAGTGTTTAATACTATCATGATCAGTTTTTACCTTAAAGTGTCTTCCCATTAGGTAAGGTTTCCATTTATTTAGTGCATGTAGTATTGCTAACATTTACTTATCATAAATAGCTTTCTGTAAATACTTTCCTTTGATTGGACGACTTTCAAAAGCAATGGGTCTTTCTTCTTGCATTAAAAAAACACCAATTCCATTTCTTGAGGCATCAAATTCCACAATAAAGGCTTTTGTGAAGTCTAGCATAGCTAAGACTGGTGCTAGGCACATTGCCTCTTTAAGATGTTAAAAGGCCTTATTTGTTTCAAGAGTCCATGAAAATGCATCTTTCTTCAGTAATGTTGTTAGAGGTGTTGCTATTCACCCATAATTCTTAAAAAACTTGCGATAATACCCTGTTAACCTGAGAAATCCTCGCAACTTCTTTATGGTTGTGGGGGCTTTCCATTCCTTAATGGCTTTAATTTTGTTACGGTCTACCTTAACACCCTCGTGAGATACAATATGACCCAGACATTCCACCTCTTGTACTCCAAAGAAACATTTGGATGTTTTTGCATATAATTATTTCTCCTGCAATCGTTTGAGCACCCTTTCAACATGTTGAACATGATCCTTCCAAGACCTATTGTAGATTAGTATATCATCAAAAAATACTAGCACAAATTTTCTAAGGAAGGGTTTGACAATGGTATTCATCAACCCTTGAAATGTAGAAGGTGCATTGGTAAGGAAAAAAGGCATGATCAAAAATTCATAATGGTCCTCATGACTTCGAAATGATTTTTTCAGAATATCTTTAGTCTTCATTCTAATTCGATGATATCCTAAACGAAGATCCAACTTGGTAAAATAAATTGATCCATGTAATTGATCCAATAATTCATAAATCATAGGAATGGGAAATTTATCTTTAATGGTGAGCTTATTGATCTCCCTATAATCCGGACACATGCGCCATGATCCATCCTTCTTGTGCACCAATACTACTAGAGCAGAGAAAGAACTTTGACTAGGTTGAATTATACCAGCCTCTAACATTTCTGCAATCATACGTTCAATTTCTCTCTTTTGGACAGAAGGATATCTATAAGGCCTGATGTTTGGAGGAACACTTCCTGGAATCTAATGAATAGAATGATCATGATCATGAATAGGTGGGAGTCCTTTGGGAGTTTCAAACACCTTGGAATTATTTTCCAAGACTTTTTGGAGATCTGCAAAAATATATGATTTTTATGTTGGAAATTCTAGTGAGAATAATTGTGCAATTACACCTCGTTGTTCTTTATTCAGAGGCTTTTTCATGACATTAGAGCTTATTATCTTTCCCGGCTTCCCTGCAGTACCCCGTAATTCGACTTCCTTTCTTCTGAAAAAAATTTCAAGAAAAGTTCTTGAAAATTAAAAGCTATCGTCCCCAAATATTGTAACCATTGTACTCCTAGTACAACATCAGAACCTCCCATAGGAATGGAAAGCATTGGACTATTCAATACATATTCCCCCATGGTTAGCTTGATATTATGGAATTTTCCAGAGCAATTTATAGTTCCTCCATTTGCAACCATCACTTGACATTCTGGTGCTGGGTGTAGGAAACAATTCAATTCCTTGGCTACCTTACAATGAATAAAATTATGTACTACTCGGATCAATCAACACTATTACCTTTTTCTTCCTGATATGTCCTTCTATCTTGAGAGTTTGAGGAGTGGTAATTATTGCCAATGCATTAAATGATATGGTCGAACTCATCTCTTCCTCTTCTAGGTTTGGTTCCTGGTGTATATCCTCTTCTTTTGAAGATTCTTGTTCATTTTCTTCTTCCTCTTCACAATATATGTAAAATAATTTCTTCTCAGCACACTTATGACCTTTAGTGTATTTTCTATCACAACTGTAGCAAATACCTTTTTCTCTTTTTTCTTTCAATTATTGTGGTGTCAACCTTTTAGGTTGTGGAAGTCTAGGAATAGAAACACTTCCATCTTTATATATGTGAGTGGTAGGCTTCCTTGTCGCCATAATTTTACATTCAATTTTTCTTGCCAACCTGAATTCCTTTTCCAATGAATCAGGTTCCCAAACGCGAACTTCATGTTGGATGTTATCCTTTAAAGTCCCTAGGAAGACATCAATCTTGTGTTCCTCTGGAATATCAATTACCCTTATATTCAATTTTTGGAAATCCTCAATGTGCTCCACCATTGAATCCTTTTGTTTGAGATTTATCAACTGGCTAAAGAAGGTGTTGCTTTTTGTATCCTCATAATGTGCTATCATTTTCTTCGTTAAAATTGACCAAGTGACAATTTTTTACGGGAGCAAAGACATCGATACCATACAAATGTATTTTGTTCCAAATGTAAAGTTTCAATGCGTACCTTTTGTGTGTTTTGCACATTCAATGAGATCAAAATATTGCTCCATCTGTAGTATCCATGTTACGGGATCCTTGCCATCAAACTTCCTCATATCCATCTTTGGAATATGGTGGTTCTTCCATCCAACATTAGAGTTTATGAAATCATGATTAATATTTCTTTTATTCTCATCTCGAGTTTCCTCTACTATTTTTTTGCCATTAGGAAACATTTCTTGTATCAACTTTGCCAAACCTTCAATGTCTACTTTTAGATCATTCTTCATGTTTTCCATGTTGTCTTTCTTTTTTTCATCGATCTTAGCTTCCATGTCATCCATCTTAGCTTCCATGCCCACTTCCATGCCATCGATCTTAGCTTCCAAACCCTTCATCTTAGCTTCCATGCCTTTCTTCAAACCATCCATCTTAGTTTCCACGCCTTTCTTCAAAACTTCCATTTCATTTTTTTTTTCTCTTTGCAATAGCGAAATTTGGTGCAATTTCTCTTGTAATTTTGATATCTCATGTTGTGTTTCTTCGTCTTAATGAGTCATAATAGAGCCTTCTGAAGGCTTAATGGGTGTTGAATTATTTTTAGGGGGGGATTTTAGAACCCAATACTGATATCTATTCTTCAACATGCCCTTGGAATAAATTCAAACTAATTTGTTTCAAACAAGACTTATGTAATTCGAAAAAAATACACACATTTTTCTTGCTTTTGAGGAGCTCGAAATTGAAACTGAATTATATCTGTTATTTCAGATCTTGAATATCTGAAATTCTGCCTTGAAGTAGCCCTCTGAATCTTCTTTTGAATTCCACATGTCTGACCTGATTTGGATTCTTCAAGGCAAAGTTATGTCCAATCTCCCATAATGACCTAATTATGGAATGGTTCAGTAGAGCGAACTTGTACTACTTTCCACGTGTCATTGTTTTCTCCTTCGGCTCTAAAATTGGTATACAGGAAACTGCAATCCATGTACGTGCGGTCTCTCTTTATAGAATTCCAATCCGATGCTCAGAGAGAGAGAGTTATGAATATTTTCCCACAATCACCTCTTTGAGATGAAATTCGAGAGCCTAAAAATCCCTAACTTCCACAGATCCTACCTCCAAAAATAATTCGAATCAATATCTAAAATTTTTCCACAACGTTCCTTGGGATCTTTTCTTTGCTCTATGAAAATTTCAGCTTCTGAACCCTCGTAGAAAAATATTTATAGCGAAAATTCCACGATGACCTGTTTAGGTTAAATTCAGGAGCCTGCAAAAATCCCTAACTTCCACAGATCATATCTCCGCAAATATTTCGAACCAAGCTCTGAAATTTTGTGACAATTTTCCTCAGGATTTCGGCTTCGTGCTCTAAAAATTTCAGCTTCTGAACCTTCGTAGAAAAAAATTTAAAGTGAAAATTCCAAGATGACCTGTTTGGAGAAGAGAAACCCTAGAATCCAAAGCTCTTATACCAAATGTTGTGAAACCAGCTCCAAAAATAGAAGAAAAGAGAGATCAATGCCTTATAAATCAACCACTTCGAGGGGGAAAACTCTAATACATTACATAAATGAACAATTCGTGGATGATACAAATGACCAAAACCTCCTTCTATATAGAGGATTCCATGGGCCCACAATATAATCCTAGCCAACCTAAAAATAAGAATGTAAGGGCACAAAAATAACAATATTGGGGTTACAAGGGTACAACAATAACAATAAGGGGGCTACACTAATAACAATAAGGGACTAAACTAGTAATATAGGGACCTAACAATAGCATCCTTCCAAAATTGATGAATTACAGCTTCCTCAAAAGATCCAGGCTCATATTGTACGATTGTACTCATGGACGCTAGATACCCTTGGTATCTATTCGACTTCTTCTTTCACGGAATGTCCCCCTTGGAGCCATATGTCCCTCGGCATCCTCGAGAGTGTCCCTAACCCTTGATGGTCTCTTCCTCATTGAAGGAGGTGGATTAATAGGGTCCATCGGTCCTTCAACATCGAGCATCATCTTATCCTTTGGTTCTTCTTGATTTCCAAGCCTTGCTTCATGATCTTCCTTAGATCTCGAAAGATTGATTACTTTCCTCAGGGAAGCATCTTTGTCAAAAGGTAACATCGTGGCATATCTCCACTTCGCTTTGACCAGGCACATAGACTATATAGGCTTTCGAAGTTTCGATGTAGCCCACAAAAATTCCCTTCTTCCCAGAAGCATCCAGCTTGCTCCTCTTCTCCTTCGGTACATGAAAATAAACATGACATCCAAAAACTCTAAAATGTGAGATGCCGGGTATCTTACCAGAGAAAACCTCTTCAGGAGTTTTGGAGTCAAGAGCGGAATGCGAGCATTGGTTTTTTATGTACACAACAGTGTTCGCAGATTCTCCCCACAGAAACTTCAGAAGACCTTGGTCACATAACATGGCATGGGAAGCTTCTGGTCATGTTCTTTCTTTCAACAGCGCCATTATGTTCAGGAATATAGATCGTTGTGGTCTCCCTTTTAATGCCATCTTCTCTGCAAAATTTCTTGAACTCATTCATCTCATATTAAGTGCCATTATCGGTCCTCAATATCTTGATCTTCTTCCATGTTGAATTTTCCACCAAGGATTTGAAGGTACGAAACCACATGAAAGCCTCATCCTTCTTTTTCAAGAAGTATATCTAGGTTTTGTGAGAGAATTCATCTATGAACGTCATATAATAATAAAATCCTCCCAAGGATGTCACGGGAAGCATACTAGACAGATCAAAATGTACTAATTGCAATACATCAGATGTCTTCGTGATTCTTGAGGGGAAAGGTCCTCTTGTATGCTTTCCTTCGGCACAGCCCGGACATATACCTTCATGATCATTTTTGAACTCGGGCATCCCTGTTACCACCTTCCTTGCTTCGGGAAGGGTGTTGTAGTGAATATGTCCAAACCTCCTGTGCCATAATTCAATCTTTCGGATAGTATCACATGTCATCACTCCTAGTGGACTTCCTCCAACCTAGTAGAGTGTATCAACTCTAAACCCAATCATGATAGCTTCCTTGAAAATTTTCTTCCAGATATGCACCTTCCCATCAACGAATGCCACATTGAAACCTTTGTCTTCCATGGCCAAAATAGACACAAGGTTCTTCTTCAAATCAAGTACATATAGTACATCTTGCAAGCGGAGGACTTGACCTTGAGACAAGTGGAGGGTCACAATCCTTGTCCCTTTCATAGGATATATGGCATTATCTCCAAGGATAATATTCATATTAACATCCTTTTCAACCATACCAGAAAGTGATTCCTTAAACCCAGTGATGTGCCTTGAGGCACCACTATCTATCAACCATACATCCATAGTGTCGGGTAGAGATGCAGCAGAGAGGGCATATACAAGAATGAATTCATTTCTTCTATCATCAACAACATTTGATTCCTCATACCTGGAATTTCTCTACCTTTTGTAAGGTTTCCCATTTCCACCAGAGGGAGCCTTCCTCTTTCCTTTGAACCTGTTGTTCCTTTGATTTCCATTCCTACGGTTGTTGTTGTTGTCATCATCATTGGGAGAATCCTTCTTGAAAGGGAATTCTCTAGAATAGTGGCCGGTCTCGTGGCATGTGTAACATTTACCTTTCTTCCCTTGGGCCCCTGCTTTTCCTTTGTTCCTCGGACCACCAAAGTTCTTCTTCTTAGCACGAGCAATGAAGGAAATATTTCCTTCATTTTCATATTCCTTCATCCTTGTTTCTTCTTGTACGCATCTTGATAGTACTTCGTCAAACTCAGGTATCACATTTTTATTGAGAATGGTAGTGTTGAATACATGCCATTCGGATGAGAGACCTCCAAGTGTAGTGAGAACCATCTCTTGATCAGCTATTGTCTCCCCAATAGCTATAAGATTATTCCCGATTTCGATCAGCTTCAAAAAATATGATTGGACAGACTCATCCCTGCCTTTCTTCAGATTCTTCAGTTGATTCTTAAAGAATAGGAATTGATTTGCATTATTGGCCTTGAACATGTTGACCAACTTATCATACATCTCCTTGGATGTGCCTAGCTCAGAGATGTAGGCAACTAGACTCTTATGAATAGAATCTCTGATCATCAGTTTTGCTTTGATTTCCCCCTTCGTATACTTTTATTTGGTGGCAGCAAGTGCAATGGATGGAGGCTCTTAGATTTTACCCTACACATAGTGCATGACATCTTGGTCTTCCAACATAAGATCTAATGTCATATTCCAAGCATGGAAGTCTTCCTTCCCAGTCAATTTTTCATCAGCTTTAAAGCCATTGTAGTTTGAGGTATCCATGCTCTTCTTCGGTGATTGCTACAAACTTGGGCTTTGTCTTCACCTTAGCTCCGATACCATGTAAAATTTTGTAGATGTTCTATGCTTGATGCAACTTTAATTTTTATCCCCAATATCAGTCAACAATCACATAACCAAGAAAGTAAAATGCAGATAGAACATACCAGTAGATCAACAGAAGACGAGCCAAAAATATATATGTGTGTTGGTGCGTTATGGAGGTCAGCAGGATGATTCAACCAAAAAGGTCTCAATACATTCAGCCAACCAGAAGTTTCACACAACCCTCTCAGACAGCTAGATCAGTCAACCAAAAGTCAACGAAAGTCAATGTTGTCCCATCAACGGTCAACGCAAAAAGCAACAGCAAGAATTCAACACAACCCAGTCAACGGTCAACTTCCAACCTCGATTTCTATGCCAATAAATTAGGACCACAGAAATCAGAATTCTGGGATAGATTTGGGTTAGTTTGACCAAGCGTTGACCAAAGTCAACGCTGGTAAACTCTGCGCTAAAAAACCCTAGGTCAGAAAACATAAATCTTCTTGTTGTTTTTCCCACGTGTGGATGAAGAAGAGCCTCCAAGGTGATCAAACCAATCATATGAGGAGAGAGAATGTGATGTGATGGATGCATCAAAATGACCTCCAACATTGACCTATTTATATCCATCAATGAGGGTGTGTGACACAACTGCTGGGGCTTCAAGCCTACATTTCATTTCAGGCCGACCTGCACATATTTTTAATAAATTAAGAATAAATTTTCTGCTCATTGGATCAAGATGATCTTTAGATTGATCTTACACCTCTCTGAAAGAGGAATCCAATAAAAATATTGGCATCTTCATCTGAGAATCACAACATGGAGTTTGGACCTATTTGTCCAAAATTAACAG
The DNA here is from genome assembly GCA_034641835.2 of Pinus albicaulis. Taxonomy (NCBI): domain Eukaryota; kingdom Viridiplantae; phylum Streptophyta; class Pinopsida; order Pinales; family Pinaceae; genus Pinus; species Pinus albicaulis. The sequence continues at coordinate 1,247,077,830 of CM076580.1, forward strand.
TATCTATATACTCCCCATACCTATTCTAAACAATTGAGTTTGACTTTTGTTTTTCTGTGTGCCATCGATGAAGAGAATGGTAGGGACTATATCTTTAACTCAAGATAAGTAAAGAAGCTATGGTGATCAATGAAATGAATAATACTTCCTGAATAGGTAGACTTGTTTGACATGAAGTAATACCCATATAGAGAGTTGTATTTCTACTAGTGTGTCACAAAGTGTTGTAGCTACCACAACCACCCTCCAAAATTTTTCCCATGATTTGATTTTGGAGCCTCCCTTCTAACCACATGAGCTCATCGTTCAATGTCATCAAGTATTCATCCTATGTTAAAGACTTATCATTACATGTAATGATTGTGATATCTTGTCCTGATCTCGATCTACACCTTTTCAAACACAATCCATATCCTACCTTAACCTCAGAGCTTTGTCATTCTTCCCTTCAGAAATTGTGCAATCTTGGAAGGCAGGCCAACCTTGAGGAAATGAATTATGCAATATTGGAAGGAAGGCCAGAATTGAGGATACAAATTACACAATCGAGAGAGGCAGAACATCCTTGAGCTCATAAAATATGTAATCATGAGAGGTATGCTATCCTTGATCACATAAATTGTGCAAAAGTTTCCCATGTCCTCAGAAACTATGCAATTCACTGAGTCAAGGAGTTGCACATTCCATTGTGGTTAGGAATTTTGAAATCCTTCTTAGCAATGTGAATAAATATTTTCTCAGAAAAGTAAAAAATAAAAAAGAAATCCCTAGAAAATAGGGAGTGGATAATTAGTTTCCCTAAGAGTGGCACAAGTTTCTATTTTTGAATTTTTGTCAAGTGTCTATTTTTACTTGATTTTAGGCATATGCATCAGAAACCCTAACCCACCTAGATCTATATAATAAACGCCCTTATAGCTCATTTTCACATTCAATCTTGAAGCTCTAGCCTTCCCAAGGAAATCAAGGATCCTTCAGTGGAGTTTGGAGCGCTTTTTCAGGTGAGCTTTACTTTTTTCGTCTTTTGTCGCTTTTTCTCATTTCACTTCCTTGAGTGTTTTTTTGCTTGTTTATTTTCATATTTTCAGGTTTTTTAACTTATATTAGCTTGTATAAGTGTTTTTTCATCCCATCGTTCACTTTTTACAAGTGTCGCATCAACTTCTTATTTTTACCCATTAGTGGTCGTCGTTTCGGCGACTCCCTATGCATGTTCGTTTTTCCTTTTTCATGTTGATCTTCTACACTTGATTCTCACCGATTTATCTTTCCTTAGTCATATCTACACTCTTATTTTCACTATCACTCAGATCTGCCACTTCCTCATCCTCTTCCCAACCAAATATGCCCTTTACTTGGCCAGTAGTTGCCACGTTCAACTGCACATTTCACAGCTCCAAGGCTCAAGCCTTGTGCTTGGCCTCTAATAATATGCAATGCACATTACCTACCTCACCCAAATATTCATTTTCCAATTCCAGGGCTCAAGTCTCACCCTTTTCCATTGAGATTGTGCAATGTGCAATCTCTCCCTATGCAATGCACAGTCTCAAGACTCAAGCCTCTCCCTTAACTACTAAGACTATGCAATGCACATTTCATGAGTCAAGTCTCTTCCCTCAGTCCATAAATTGTGTATTTTTCCCTCTTAGTATTGTGGTTGCTTCCTTGATCTCATTTTGTGAATTTTTTTGCTTGAGATAACTTACGTTTGCCATGAGCGCATTTTCTCCTACAGGTCCTGCAGTTTTTGAGCACTTCTCTTTATCTCAATTACTATTATCATGGCTCCCAAGAGATCTGTCTCAAAGGACACTATAGAAAGAAGAACTAGGGAGGAAGTTGAGAGTACTCTAGTGAAATTTCTAGTTTTCTCAAATACTAAATTTTTTATAAAGAAACAATCATACATTACATGGAAAAAGGTGAATATGGTATTCTCATAAAATAGTTTCAAAGCATATTTTGAAGACTAAAAAGTCTACATTAATGTACAAAGGTTAGGATTGCACAATATTGCATGCAGTTACTCAGTTTTTCCATGTGAAAACATTATCAGTTGGATACTGTCACATACAAATGTAAAGACCATGACTCTTAATAGTACTAGTGGATAAAGGCTTGCCTCTTTCATGGCACATTATTATCACCTTATGTATCATTTATCATGGTCAAAATCATTCATGGATTACCACTTCTATGCAATCACCAACTACTTGAGCACAAAATATGTTGTCAAAGGTTGGGGAAAAGAGCTATCAAAGTTCTTTTAGACACCCACCAACACTTACAAGACCAAATATCTCATGAAGGATTTTTAGTACTGGATAATTCTATGTTGCAGGATCTATGGTCAACAGAGTACTGAAACCTTTCCCGAAGGATGGGAATTCTTGCAAAATCAAATTGTGAATGAAGGAAAAGCATTTATCTAGTCAGACTTGTTTTCTCAATAGTTGAAGAACCATGTATCCAATGCCCAAAATCCTCCCAAGGGAAATAAAACCATATTCTACATGTTTTCTTACATGTTGGATGTAATATGCACTCAGAATTCATTTCCTGACATGATTTGGACCAAGTCACCAAGATAAATTGGTGTACACATTTATTGCAAGTTTCTTTCGGAGTGCAGTGAAAAAGAGGTGATTTAAAAGCTTATTGGTCACTTCGTCATTCCATTGTAGAAGATGATCTTTGAGTAAGAGCCACCTTTCATGTCACTTGAGGCAATGGAAGTAGTGTTATAATTAGCATATTGGTTTTCCTCACTGGATGGAACTTTCCTCTAAGTTTTTTGCACTCAAGAGTCTATGCATATTCTATTGACGTATGCCAGTGACAAGTTGGTCATGAAATAAGTTGCTTACGATATTTCCACAAGCTTATCAGTAGTTTTGCACAAGAAGAAGAAATCACCTTGGCCCACTCTTCCTTTGCAAATTGAGTTGTACAAGATCAACAATTTGAATATTGTTGACACCAAGGGAAAGGAGATAGAGAAATTTGTATTCGTTCATTTGGACTTCAATCCATACGATCCTAGGAGTTTATATAAAGAAAATTATGCAATGATTCATTTTTAATGGCCAAGCGGGACATTTTACAGGCCTAGGGAGGAAAGGATGAAGAATTGTTACAATGCCTCCAAGTCATGCGAACCAGTCAGTTGTGCAGGAACATCACAGGTTACTCCTCAGAAGAAAGTCACTCCAGAGGCAGAACTAGCAAGAAGACGCAACCCAGTGCACAAAAAGGGAAAGAGGAAGGTTGCACATAGTCTAGCATAGGAGCATAGCCGCAAGATGAAATCTGATCCAATCATCCTGAAAGCAGCCATAGAAATAGAAAAGAAGAGGAAACTGAGTAAGAAGGAAGAAAAACTGAAGAAAAAGGAATAATAAGAGTAGAAAATATTGGAAGAAGAAAGGTGGAAACAAGAAGAATAAGAAAGGAGGATAATAGAAAAAGAAGAAGCATCAAGGATACAGGCCAAAGAACAAGAGCAGAACCAATTACTAGAAGAGGAGAGCAAGCAATTGCAAGAGAAGTTACTTGCTCAAGAAATTGAAGAATTGATTGTAATTCAAGACATGGAGGTGGAAAGAAATCCACTAAACCAAGATGTTTATCTTATGTCGAGCACTCAACAAGTCGCCATTCAGTCTCCCCCTCCTTCGACAATAGAGCAAGCTCTAAGCGAAGAAGAGGAAATTTTTCCTCTTGATGATGGTCCAGTCATGGATAAATAAAATCTAACTTACGATGAGATACAAAAAAATATTGTAGAAGCGAGAAAGAAACACTTTATATACAATCTCACATATCTTGTATTCAACATAGAAATGGTGATTACGAAATATACCGAGAAGAATCCAAAAGCTATTAATGCAGCCAACTTAGCCTTTGTAGGTGCAACAAAGTAAAATATGAAGTATCTGATAGATGAGAACAGAGATATGGCAAAGAACCTACAGGTTGCAAGGCAATAAGTTGAACAACTCTGAGCGTAGGTCCAAAAATATTCTCCCACATAGGTATATCTAGAAGAACTTAGGGAAGCCATACTTGGAGAAGTATTGGAATTGGGAGATACCATGAAGAACCTTTATGAGGAGATTGTCACCGTGCATAAGGAAATTTTGCACTTGCATGACATGTATTAGAAGTGAAAATATAATTATAAATCCCTCAAGTTTGTTCAAACAACCATCGTTTTCGTGCATGAGTGGTCAATGCAATATAAAAGGGCACCGCCTAAATTGGGAAAGAAAACAAGACAATATGCTCAGTTGGAGAAAGCACAATTTCAGATGCTCAACCAGAGTAAAAAATAAGTCGCCTCATTCATCACCAACATTCAAGCCTCATATGAATGATTATAAAACAACATGGATTTCATGGTGAAATCACACAAGACCCCATCAGTTGGCTCGCTCTCCAAAGCCAAATGTAGGAATCAGGTCATATAGGAGTTTGAATAATACTTAGACCAGCTCAGACATATCTCTACTAAAGAATATCTTGAGGTGAAGAGACAAAACATGCATAATTACATTTGTGGCCCTATATATATCAATACCATGTTTCTCCTTCTAAAGAAGGAAATTCATATTGGTTCCAAGTCAGTGTACCCAGATGCAATGGAGGCTAGAGTCTACTTCGAGCCTCATCCCATCACACTTTTTGGGGAAGTCATTGCACAGTACAAAGCTTGGCACAGCCATGTGACTGAAAAAATTCAAGTTGAAGTGGTTGAGCTAGAGTTTCCCCAAACTCAATCTTGACTTGTTTTGTCTTATTAGGATGTCTAGTTGGCTCTACCCAATTTTGTCTTATATGGGTACGAGCTTATTGTAATATTGTTTTGTAATCAATTGTAAGTGAAATTCCAAGTGTCAATTGTGGAATGTGGAGAGTCCTTTTGTAATGAAGTCAAAGAGTCATGAGGGAAGTCTAAGAGTCATAAAAGGGAGATGAATAGTCACCCCTTTTGTTATAAATATGTCCTCATAACTCGTGTAAAGAAAATTTGTGTCAGGATTTTGGCTTAGGATCAGAAGCTTGGGAGTTTCGTTGATAGCCTTGGCTTCTCCTTGTCATATAGGGAGTATCTTTCTTTGGAGGAGCAAGTGTAGACTTCATGTTCCATTATTGGGACTATTGGTTCGTCGATTATATATGTATGCTTGGAAATTTCACTTTAAAAAACACTCAGATATGACACACTTTCATGCATTTATTGTGAATATAGTAGGACTATTCTTGTTATGTTTGAAATTATATATTTTGTTTCATTTACACTAATGCTTATGAACTATTTTGTTTGCATTATTAATAATATTTTTGGATGTGTGTTGTGATGTATATCAATAATGGTTATCTTGTGAACTATTTTCCAGGCTAAATTATGATTTATTTTATGCTTATGTGTTCCTTTCAAGCTACATATTGGCTTTTAAGGGGCTCACTCAATTTCATTTTGTCCTATTAGAAACTTTCATGCAACACTTGACCCTCCACCGAGTCACACAATTGTTTCACCAAAGTCACAAATACATCATTTTATTTGTTATTGCAGCCAAGGCATATCGTTAAAACCCACTACTTTAGCAATCGAGCCATATTTCAGATGGAGCTCCTACTCCAAACAATGTGAGGTCTAATTTGGACTTCATACTGGGGAGACTCCTTGAATTTTGGTGGGTCCAACAATTTCAACATTTATGGCGCTAAAAGGAAGGACAGATGACAATCTGAGCATGTGAAGTCTATTTTGAACTTTCCTTATCTATAATGGATTCTTCCCATATCTTAACCCCAACATGGTTTTCCAGAATTGCAAATATAAAAGTGCCCAGGGGGATAATTAATGTGATCTGGACTTATACATGAACATAAAAAATATATATATATAAGCATAAACACATAGATGCAATAGAAATCATTCTTCATTTCATTAATATCAAATAACTAAAAAATGCTTACATATAGAATGGAAATTAACTAGCTCGGACGATGGCAACTTATCTCTAAGAAGAGATGTGGGGGCTACATGCCTCTGTACTCTGTTACAATGAGGCTCGAATGCCTATTTATTATTAAGAAACAATGGAAAACCCTAAAAATTCAAAAACCTAACCTTAGGAGATGAAGCGCCAAAACTGTGGGCCCCGTTGGGGTAAATTGGTACATCAATTTTTCGGGGTCACAAATTTGGCATACGATCTCAGTTTGATGCGTATGATACCTCATAAGAAATATATATCCAGGGAATACAAATTTAAAATACAAATATTATTTAGAAACACATGATTTCTCATTTTCCAAAAAAACAACATTGAGGGCCTAAAATGGCTCCAGAAGTTCAGGACCCGAAAAATTTCCAAAAATAGTAAATTGTGTTACAATTAAGGACACTGAAAGAAACAATGGTGGGGGTCCAAGTGGAATTTTATGGTGGCCACCAATATCCACCTGGATCATTCCTCCCCCCTTAGGAAGAAATGGTCCTTATTGCGTTAAGTTCCCATGAGATGGGGAAACTTCTACTGAAGTTAGTCCCTGGTGAGCCACTTGCCTTGGTGCAAGATTTGGCCAACTTTGACAACCTAATATTTTTGGATATTATACTGATGAGTGTTCTTGATATGTGTTTCCATGATCTGATCAGTTGTGTCTTGTTCCATGCAATCTAATTTTAGCTCTTTTAGTGTGAGTTATTCTGCAATGTTTGATGTGTCTAGTAATGGTGGAAAGTATGGCTGAAGGCTGTACACATTGAACACTGGGTGTAGGACAAGGAATGGTGGAATTATGAGCTCCAAATAATTTCCCCCTAAAGCCTTAGTGATGGTGTAAGGCCCATATCAAAGTGGGTGAAGCTTGCGGTGGGCCCCAATAAGGTGATCCTTCTACAAATGTAACCAAACTTTGTCGCCCACCTGGAACTTGTGTGGCACTCGATGTTGATCATGATGTTGTTTATACTTAGAATTTTATCTATCCAATATGTCATGGACCTACTAGCATATGTGTTGAATGTGTTTAATGAAGTTTTTAGCCCTATCATACTCAGACGGGACATGAGACAAATATGTTTGAGTACTTGTAAATGGCATGGAAACATCAAGGCGACATAGTGGTTGGAATCCCAATCCCACTTGAAAGGGGTTGTGTCTAGTTGAGCTATGGAGAGCTCGAATGTATCTATGTTAACATAGGGAAGGATCTCATCCCATGTGTGTGGGTGTTTCGATTTGTACATGTGTAGGATGTGCATGATCATCATGTTGACAACCTTTGTCTAGCCATTAGTTTGGGGGTGGAAGGTCATGGACTTAGTGATCTTGGTATCCAACAAGGACCAAAGGCTTAACCAAAATGCACTTAGGAACTGGCTGTCCTGATCTAAGATAATGGACTGTGGGATCCCAAAGTGTACCCATACTTGTTCAAAGAAGAGTTTGACAATGGCTTATGTTGTGATACTCTTCTTGCAGGCTGCTAGAATGGTCATCTTAGAGAATTTGTGGACGAACATGAAAACACAGTTGTTTCCATGCTTGGTAGAAGGATTACCTAACATGTAATCAATGGATATGGATTCCCAGGGGCGGATAGGAGTAGGCAGAGGAGTATAGAGGCATTTATTTTTTATCCTAGGTTTGTAAATGACGCAAATAGTGCAGGATATGATGTAATTCCCAACATTTGGTTGAAGATTTGGCCAATAAAAATACTTCTACAACACTGCCACTGTCTTCTCTACCCAAAAATGTCAATAAACCTGACTGTAGTGCACTTCTAAAATCATCCTAGCATTCTCACTTGAAGGAACACATAGGTGGCCTAAGTGGCATAACAGTGTGTCATGGAGGTGAAAGTATGGAACTTTCTTACCTTCTAGGAGCATCTGGTATGTGGTTTCGGATTCTGGATCACTCTTGTAAATATGCGGCCATCCCGAAGTCTCATGTCCACAAGAGTCGAGCACATTGGTCAATGCCATAACTGGTGGTCGACTGAGGTAGTATGTAACATTATTGGTGCTACCCTTCTTGTATTTAATTTTCAAATGGAATTGTTGCAGATATGTGGACCACTTTTGATGGCGATAATTCTACAACATTCCTTGTGTTTATATGAACTACAAGGGTTGGTGGTCTGTGTGGATGATCGTTTCCTTCCCCATAATGTAATTCTTCCATTTTTGGTAGGCCTACACAATGGAATACATCTCATTGTCATAGGTGGGATACTTTCAGACTGTATCTGAAATTGTTTCACTGTGATATGCCACCAGATGCCCCTGTTGGATAAGGATTGCACCAATAACATAGCTGAAGTCATTTATCTCAATTTAAAATGGTTGTTTTAGGCCTGGTAATGTAAGTGTTCTACACTAATTTCACCCCTTCCTAAACATTTTAAGGTAATAATAATAAAATTAGCTGAAAGGAACTTTAATTTTTATATGATTAGGGTAAATGATATCGGGTTCGTAGATGTGGTCGTTTAGTTTATTCCCTTTCGAGATCAATGGTGGGAAATAATTCATCGGGTTAGACTATTTATGAGTTTTAATCATCCTTTAAATACTCGATGGGCATAAGTTCTAGTTAATTTTCTAACTCCTTAGTCATTTGATGTGAAATCAATGCTTCGATTCATTCTATCGCATTCGAATATGTGCAGAAGTTAAGGGTTTTATTCCCGCTTGATAGATCATAGTCCTTAAAATTAAGTTGATCTGACAGTTGTCAATTCACATCATGATAAACATGCAAGGGAGATAACATATCCCTCAAACTCGATGTGATATCATTCGTCCCATTTTTCCATCATCTATGGTTATCGAGTTCATACCTGCTAAAGTGTTAATCATATGCTTATGCCCACTGGGCGAGACCCATATTTTCTGTCGTTGAGTCCACCAATTACAGAGCGGCAAGTGTTATAGGGCATTAATTAACCTTGTAACTTAATTTAACCTTAATTTCACCAACCTCCCCTGATTCATCCATTTTTTCCTTTTTCTTCTGCATGTCATTTGAATAACCCATCAATATAAAAATTTAACCTCTGAGCAAGCTCAACGCCTATACTTTGCTTCCATTAATCAGGTAAGTTACCTTCGTTTGCTTTTCTTTTCTCCTGACTGGTAATTTAGTCGCAAAGGTTTATAGTGTCTGAGTTGTCGCTTAAATAAGCTCTAGTGAATGAACTAGATGGATTCAGGGACATTAAGGTTTTTTTTTACAGATGTTCTTACACTTAAAAGAAACTTAACCTTCTCCTCAAGCATATCATACGATGATTTATGCCTAATAAAGTATGGGGTCCTATACGCTACGCTTCCTCCAATCAATTTTTACCCCAACCCCATATTATTTCTTTCTAGAACTTTGAGCTCGAACAACAAGCCATTTTCTCTCAGTCCAGATATAAGGTTTTCTTGATATTAAACGAAGAAATAATTTCCAAAATGCTCGGCATTCCTGCTCAAGAAACAGATATAACTAATAAAGGGTTAGACTAGGAGTCTATCACTTGGGCCGAGGAGGATAAATTAGAATTCTTGAAAGGTTTGCTCGAAATCCCTAACCCAAAATTATAATTGCAATTTCCCATATTGGCCCTTTCATTGAAACCCTTTTATCAAACATTGACCTCTCTTTTTGCTATTATTTTTGTGTTGGCAGATGACTTGAAAATGGATGAATCTGTTTTCTTGGCCATTCGACTCATCACTCTTCAACTAGACTGATAGGTGATTATTTTTCCTAAATATCTAATTTGAATCATCATAGTTGACCTTTCTACTGATATTCCATTTATCTCACATCACCATTGCTCATATTTAATCCATTTAGTCATGTTCAATTACCCTTATTACTTTCTATCTACCCAACTCCTTTTGTGTGTTACAGATGTAAATAATCAAGAAAAATAAGTTTATAAGTGGACAAATGTAATATACCCAAAGTGTCTCCATAATTGATATGCTTAATATGTAGACTCAGTTCGCATATAATTTGAAAATTAATCTGTCTGAATCAAATGTAGATATAATTTCAGAATAGAGGAGAATAAGTTGGTTCCTATAGCCTAACTTCACTTTAATTAGTCTATATGGCTTTGAAAAGTAACCATTTCAATTACCAAAATATATTTCACCCTCGTTGTTTGCTTTTGAAGTACTTTGACAAAATATTTTTGTAAATGAGTTACATTTTGTTTCTAAGAAAAAGGGAGGGTTATTCACTGTATCTATATACTATTTCACCCCTAATTTCTAAAAATAAGAATGTTATAGACGCCTTGGAAATGGAAATAGTATCATTTGGACTATTGCAGGACAAAAATTTTCATTACGATCATTCGGGAATTATCTCAGGTTTGAAGAAACAAGCAGGACTATGAGCCTATATACATGAAAGTAATCCTGAAGTGGAAAATATGGTGAATGTTTTATTACCTATGGAATATATCGCACAAGCGGTGTCACTTGCACGTACATAGGAAGAAGGAACAACTTGTGTCGTTCCAAGTTGTATTGAAATACAAATGCAGGAAATTAGTATGGAGCTATCTAATCTTGCTTCTTCAGTCTCCGCAACAAAAAGGAAGTTAGATATTTTAGCTCTAGCTAAAGTATCACAATAGGTGAAAGCAAAAGAGGATTATGTTGATACTGAGACGTTTGAGTGAGAATAGAAAATTTGGGTAAATAAATGCAGCAATCTATCGATGACATTAGGCCTACAAAAACAGGGGCACGGGCCCTTAACATTAAACACAGTTTCAAAGAAGGGAGATCGATGATGACAAAAAATACATAATTATCTCTATTATCTGAACAACTCAATCAACAAAGGTTCCAACACTTAAATACATTATTCCCACAGGTGGACCCCAATTTATCTATGTTATTGATTTTGAAATGAATACTCAGAACCCACATTTGTTTAGCCATATCTCAGAGAAAATCAATATGTATGGGGAGCCGAGACTTCTTCCCTAGCCATTAATTTTGGAAAAGTATCAAATATGGATGTCATTAATATACATTGATGGGCAGGGGAAATTATCGCTAGAATATTGCTTGATTCAACCGTAGGTAATAGGAAGATGCAAACAATATTTGAAAAGGTCTCTGACCAGTTTCATATAACATGGGTAGCTCTAAGAACAAAGACAAACTGGATTAAATAATTAGAAGATATAGTAATTTGGAAATCTGGTCAACCCAAAGAAATAGGGCCAATTAAAAATTTGTTGGAGGAAAACAAAACAAAAAAATCAAAGCCCTACATGATATTTTGAAAATACCAAATCACGACCCTTGTGTTCTGATCCAAGGTTTTGAAAGAAAGGATAGTTCAAGACCTTCTTGCAAAATATGGAGACATCCTTACAACTTAAAGAATAATAATTTCAAGAGTCACTTAGACAAATGGAATTTTTGAAGGAAGAATCTCGTAAAAAAGAGGAATTCCATCTCAAACTTCTAGCAGATTGTAAAGCCACAATCGATCAAGCCCTTAATACTACCCAAGCATATGAATTTGAGGACTCGAAGCCTCTGCATATAAAAATAGCTCAGTTAGAGCAAGAACTAGAAGAGGCCCAACTAGAGAAAAAAAGGGTTGAGCGCAGAGGTGAGAATTTAGTGAACCGAAAAAATGACGATATTGAACAAATTCAAATCACTCTTAAGGAAATACATGATGAGGTTAAAAATATACAAGAGGTAATTAGAGTCACCCTTACAGGAAAGGAGGTTTTGATACAAGCTAAAGAAGAGATCTGGAGGGAAATGAGACAAAAAAATATCTATAGTGAGAGCTTATGTGGAAATCCTGTCAGACTATGAGAAATGCACCATTAAAAGTACCAATATAGAAGAAAAAATCATTGCTACAGTCCTAGAGGAAATATTGAAATATGTGGATTTACTCATCGATCTTACCAACACCTTAGAAGACGAAACATTAGGATAATTGAGTTTTCCTACTAGAGATCAATGCATTTTTTCCCTTTGTATGTTAAAATAAAAGTGCACTGCATTGAAACTTATTTGGGAAGAGTTTGAAAAATCCTCTAAAGAAATAGATTATTTCATAGCTGACTAGAAATATCTCGGGAGATTTGGTGTGCCCTGATTTTGGGGAAAAGAAAACTAGGTAATATCCCATGAATAATTTTGTGACAAATTGAGGAATACATAGTGGGACCTCAGTTACTTAGCCATACAATGTGAAGAATCAATTTCACCATCCGCAGTGGTGAATTATATTTGCAGGGAATTTACCATTATGGCTGGGATTAACAAAATGATACATAATATTCCTACAGTGTGATACCAGATCAGATATCAGTTAGTTTTGGTCATAAAAAAATATAAAAATGTGCCCTGGTTATCAACTGCGGAATGGGATAAAATGGTTAAAGTAAGAAATCATTTAAAACGAAATATTATTATAGAATAGGCATCTTTAACAACTCAGGAAGTCCATCATGTTCCACTAGTGCAATCTATAACGGAACAACCGAAGGACTGGAGCGAGATTCCCTTAATCACCACTCAAGCACCATCAATCAGAATGTGTGGGGCCCATAGTTTTTCTCTTATGGGAACGTTAAAGAAAAATAAAAATTCGAAACCATGAAGGCGACCATAATGTTTGAGTATTTTATTTTAAGATAATTTTTTTAACTTTAATGTAATATCCCAAAATAGGAAAGACAAGAATATAGAACATATGCATAATTCCAAATAGGAATAAAACATATAAAACTGGAAAAATGTTGGAATACATTAAGACATCATACAATGGTGCTTTAAAAATAATGAACTCAAGCCATCCAAAGATGGTTGAAACAACTTTAGATCCTAGCATTGGAAAGGTTGTGCTACCACTGTTGATGGGAGTCAGAGATATGTGCGAGAGGATTTTGGAGTTCTTAGAAATATCCATAATTTTAACCACTGATTCTACTCACAAAACCCAGAAAAACCCAAAAATGGTTTGGCCATATTTTGAGTTTTGAATTTCAGCCCTTTTTGGGTTGCACACTACACCCCTGCTAGTTGAGTAATGCACTCCCTAGAGACAATTGCTGATCTGGGACTGAAATAATCATCTATCTATTGCAATAGCACCCACTCAGATCACTAACTAAAGGGTTGGTCCCTTCTCTTGATCCCAAGCTGAGAAACTTAGGATCAATCTCCTACACTGAATATGCAGCTGCTGCATGCACAACTGTTGGGAAATATTACGCTGTCTAGGAGGGCTGATGATGTATCCTAATGATAGATAATGAAATTTTGATCCCAAGTTGCTGAAGTGATCCCCAAAGTGAAGGATTAATCCCTCACGGGATTCCAAGCTGAGTTTCTTGGAACTTCCTCTTCTCCTCAAACCCTCACTGTCGAATTACGCAATTCCTACAGGAAATGTTGTTGCACAGGAGAATAGATTGATGGTCTGATGCTAGATATGACAAAGAAACTCCCGGAAGACTGAAATGGATCCACAGTATGAAGGGTTAATCCCTCCACATGTTTCTTAGTTGAAGTACTGAGAACAACCTCCTAACTCTCAAACCCAAGTTCGGGAATGCATAATGCCTATAGTTGGAAGTGAAAATGAGAGTGGCTGAAAGTGGCACTAATTGTCAGATGATGAATACTTCCCAAGAAAAACTTCCCAGAGTAGGCACTTGAAGTCCTCCATGGGTAAGGGTGGGATTCCTGCTCGGGAACACCCAGTGCTAAACAACACAACATCCTTAGCTAAACATTTGAAGCGTGCAAAGAAAGGACTTACGGCACTCAACAATAAAAATCCAGACTCCCATTCCTTTGTTTCCATCATCTTCCTTTTATGGTTGTGAGCCTTCCCTAGCCTTGGCCCACCTCATAACTACGCTGCACATGTGGAAAATAGCCTCCATAAATACTGCATTGTCTTCCATGATCTCCATCACTGTTGCAATTACTCTCCACTTCCTCCATCATGTGTGCATTTAATGCACCATGTCCTACATCATCTCTTCAATTTCTTCTCCACTGTCTCCATCCTCTTGCATTTATTCTTCCAATATCTCCATCATCTTCCTCATTAATGCTCTATGACCTCCACTCTTTCTTCCTTATTATGTTTCTCCACTACTCCATAATGCTACTCCACTACTCAACTAACCCACATTCACACAATAGAAGTAGATTTTATTCATCTACTGGGTTTATGGGTCCCTCCACCCTTTTATTTACTTAACTAAATAAGAAAAGTAAGAACTCTAATATTCCAATTAGCTGATGGAAAATTTGGAATATTACAGTCCTCCCCGCCAAAATGTTGCTTGTCCTCAAGCAACTACAAAAGTGGATGTTGCAAAAATCCATCTCCCTCCCAAGTGGCATCATCATATGGAAGGTTTCCCCATCTGCTCCAATGTGTTATGAATGCCCAGTTCCATAGCTGCCTCTCTAGAATGTCTAGAATGGCCTCTAGATGTGTAGCTAAATGCCTCTCCTCATCAATGTGTCCCCAAGTGGCAACCATCTGCTATCCAAGAGCCTCTTCTCTGCATGAGATATGTGAAGTGTAGTGGTTCCTTCCCCAAATGGAAAGTCCCAACTCATAAACTATATATCCAACCATTAGGGGAATTTTGATGTTTAAAATGGGGCTCCTAAAAAAATTATAAAATAATAGTGGAAATAATAAAATAACATTTGATTACATCATCAAATGTTAGAGGGAAAAAAAGAAAAAAATACTTTTTCAACTCATATTTTCAACTTATCTCCCTATGGGTTTACTCAAATTTCAAGCGGAAACACTCGTTGGATGCATAATTTGATTCCTTATCCAAGGATTACCCATGTTTCATACTTTCGATGAATCCTGCTACATGAAAAATGAGAAATACATGAAAAATGTGATTGCAATCACGTTTTTTAATGTATTTATCATTTTTCGTGTAAAAGGGTCTATTGAAAGTATGCAACATTGGTACTCCTTGGATGTAGAATTAAATTTGGCATCCAACGAGTACTCCTGCTCAAAATTTGAGTAGAACCTTAGGGAGATAAGTTGAAAAAATAGTTTTATTATTTTATTATTTTTTAATCTTTTTACTTTTTTACACCAAAAATGGTGAATCATCCCCCATGGTTGACATCATCATCTTGAATCCTATTGGTTCTTATAAAGTTTATTTTTGTTGTAAATTTTTCTTAGGAGGCCCATTTTAGACCTCAAAATTTCTCTAATGCCATGCTACATGGAGTAGGTTTTCTCTCCATGCTCCAATCCTTGGCCCTGGTGGCCTTGCTTGCTCTAAGCATCATCTCAACACTATGCAAAGTAGGAAATAAAGACATATGGATTGACATGTGAAATTTTGAACCATACTCTCCCAATAGCAGCCACCATAGCAATGCCTCTTGCTGCCACACCACCTCATCATCATACTGAGTATGGTGGCCATACTCTCCTAACGGAAGCCAACGCATCAAGGCTTCCTATTTCCATCATGTTAGTGTCTCTGTAATTTGCAAGTTTGTCAGATAAAAACTACAAAGCCAACATATGAACCACTTTGGGATCCTAGGATCTAGCCCTCCTGGATCCAGAGAGGGATCTCTTTGTGATTGTGTTTAAAGATGTGATCTTTAAAGCTTGAAATGTGATATTAGGCTAGTTATGAAGAGTATGGGATTTTTTTGTTTTTTGTTTGGTTTGGCAAAGATATAATGAAGGTGAAGGCAGTTTAAATGAAGGGTGAAGATGTATGCAAGTGAAGGGATGATTCAGTTGAAAAGATAGGCAAAAATCAGCTTTGATCCATTGGGCTATGGAGTTATAAGAGGATTTAATTGGATAGCAAGGTTCAAGAATGATCCATGGGGCAAGTTATCTACGTCAAAGGATCTCTTTTAAGTTGATTTTATTGAATGAAACAGATAGGAAATGGGGAACAAAAAAATGAAGAACAAAGAGTAGCCTGAGATCAAGTAAGTGCTTTGAAACTATCCTGCTTTGGCATGCACTTAAGGAAAAAACATGAAAATAATCTAAGATCGGGCCAGTACTTTGAAACTAACCTGCATTGATGTACTTTCAATAGAAAACATTAAAAACACTTAGAATAGCTTAAGATCAAGTAAGGAATTTGAACCTATCTTTCTTTCAGCATATTCCATTGGAAAAACGCAGATGATTAACATAGAGAGTAATCTAAGATCAAGTAAGTGCTTTTAAACTAGCCTGCTTCAATGTACTCTTGAGAAAAACTTTCAAAAGGAATAAAACATAGAAATAAAGCTTATCAGTGAGAGTAGGGTACTGTTAAGAGTAAATCCTAGCTATGTATTTGCTGTTCTTTATCAGAGAAAATGGACAGAGTGAAAACACAAAGTAAAATGACAATTAACAGTAAGAAAACACATCACCATTGACATAGACCAGGATCCCATAAATCAGCTTGTATTTGATGTTCAAACCAGTTACAATCATCAAGCCTGGTGGGTCTCTACAAATTCAAACTTCTCATTACAGCTTATGTATCTTCAATTGCAAACAGGACTTCAATAAGCTTCAGAAAACTATCATGCAATCGGATATCCAGAGACCAACCCTTACAATGTGGTCCTCCAGGAGAATTTATAAGAAAATCGGGAAGTGGGAGAATTTCTAAGGGTCAAGTATCATTAATTTCACAATCAATGCAATTCCTGGCCTTTGAAAACCAGGCAAGACATAAGGCAGGAATGCACTCAACCTATAATTCTGCTTCATAACTTGGTTTCTGCTTTTCGAGGCTTAATGGTCGAAAATATTGGCTTCTGAGCTATCTTTTATCTTTAAAATCACTTTGCTGAAAATTTGAAATAATTTCTCTTGATTTGTATTAATTGTTCAGCTGTATTTATGCAAATATCTCTTGTTCTTGCAATAATTAGGCCTTTTGTGTTTCTGTGAGGTTGCAGGTGTCTTTTAGTAGCCGGAGAGGTTGGCTTTCGGCGTTGGAGAGGGTTCAATTGGCCTCTGAGTGGCGGTGGGAACTTTCCTGGAATGACAGATGTCTTTGTCTTTTTCTAAAACAATTTTAGTTTACTTTTAGGTCTGTGTTTTAGGCCTAATGAGGCCTTGGTTTTCTTTTCAGGTCTTTACTGTGTCTTTGACTCTTTAAACACTGTATCACGTTCTTAATCTTCAATAATCCACTTTTAATCCTTTAATTTTGTTACTGATACACTTTTCCTCTTCTGTAGACTATTTCCGGTATCTGTACAGGTTTTGGAGGCGCAGGAGGGTTTAACCAGGGTTAAACACTGATCTTTTTTATAAATCATGCCTAGAATCTCTTTAACAGTGTACTTTCATGCGTTTAGGCTATAAAAAATCTTCTCTGCACTTTGAAAAACCTCCGTCTGTGACTGAGTGACAGAGTGGATTTTACACTATCTGATACCCTGCAAAAACAAAAAAAACACATTAAGAAATCCTTGGGGAGTGGAGGAAGGATGTTGTGGAGGATGAAGAGCAGGGGCGAAATGGTGGCTACAGGCGAAGAAACAGTGAAAAATCATGAAAAATGGTGAAAATTAATCCTGCAGAAGTTTTGGTGCGAGAAAGGTTTTGGGCCGTTAGATTAGGCCTAACAGTGATGATCGACGGCTAAGATTCATTGATGGAATATTTTGGTGGAGGAAGGAAGAATGATGGACAGAGGGTGAGACTGTATCGTGGCCGTCCGATGAAGAAATCGGACGGTGGAGATCAATGGACGAGAATGGTGAGGGGCATATGTTAATGGCGTGAGAATAAGTCCGTACCATTAGATCGTAAAGATATACGGTCCAGATTAAGCGATAAAATACACAACGGAAGAGGGCGGTAAGACAAGAACCACTAGTGGTATTCGCGCGGGTCCGAGGGTGGTTTATGTTTTTGCCCAAATTCACACGATACCATACATTGCACGCCACATGTCGATACAAAACGACCTATATCACGTGGTTTTTGAACATTAACCATCGAACAATAAATCTGCATGATATGCTTGTGAACCGTCGGATGTGGGATGGCTTGATTGAATGGCGGAGGTGCGAGCGCGATATGGGAAAGTGCTTGGGCAGAGGCGATGGTCGAGTTTAATAAGGGCCATTGGATTTATGCAGATTGGACGTTCAAGATTGCACGGATCGGCGTCATTATTTGTTGGGCTATCAAGCTCGATACGGACCGTTAGATCACGCAAATGAATGGCTCAGATTGAAATATTAGGCGTCGTGTTCTTTGAAAGGAGGAAAGGGGTAGGCGATGGAAGGGCGCACCAGGACCGTTGATCTTGGGAGATCAATGGTTCAGATCTTACCTGGACCAAAAACGTCGGAAACTATGGAACCACAGGGAAAACATTAAATCGGAGTTTCTTTTAGCCTTTTAAGTGCCTGTTCATAGTCTTTGATTCCATGGAGGGGGGTGCTGAACAGAATGATCCCTCGGGGGCCTAAAACTTCAATAGAGCGGAAAAGTGTATTTTAAGTTTTCAAAGGGATTTTTCGGCCTTTTCAAAGGATTTTTGGCCCTTTTTAGTGCCTGGTTGTGGGCTGGGGGTCACATAAGGAATAGGGCCATAAAATATTAGCCCTCAGGGGCTAAAGACTAATATAGTGTAAAAAAGGGTTTTTTAGGCCGAATTTAGTGTTTTTTAGGCCAAATGAAGGGTTCCGGTAAAGAGGAAAAGGCATTTTTAAACTTGAAAGAGGGTAACATGAGGCTTAAAAAGGATTTTAGGATGAAATGGAGTGTTAGTGAGGGGATTTTTTGGGATTTGAAAAGGGGAAAAAGTAATGAAGAATGGAGGTTTTGTGAGGGGGATATAAGGCAAATGGAGGCCTTTTTTACAGCAGTTTTCTTCACAAACAGTGAGGCTTTTTGATTGACACAGCATTGAGGATTGCTTTAGAGGACAAAAAATACATGAAGGCTTCAAGAATGGTAGGTTTTCAATGAAAATGTTCCTCTTGAAGACTTAGAAACCATTTAGCCACCTGTTTGCTATGCCAAAATTTTATAGGTGGCTAACACATCCCACATCATCATCATGCGAGGTATGGGAGAGTTTCAATCCATATTATGCCAAGTGTAACCAGCACAACAATGACTCTTGCTGCCACCCCACATCATCATAATTCAAAGCATGAAGCAATGATATATTGATTGACATGTAGAATGCCACACCAGATTCTCCTAATTGAAACCAACATAGCTAGTCTTCTTGTTGCCACATCATATGAGTATCATGCAAAGTCCCAAACATTAACATACCCATTGACATGTGATATGTCATGTGATGGCCAAACTCTCTCAAAATTAACCAGCACAGCCATGCCTCCAGCTTCTCCATCTCATCACTATGGTGCAAGGTGGGAAACAGTGATATACCAATGGCCATATAAAATGCAATTTCTTGGCCATACTCTCCCAAGAGTAGCTAGTGAAGCCACGCCTCCTGTTGTTGCATCACCTCAGTACTGTGAAAGGCACAAAACATACCAATCTAAACTGTCGGGTGGTAACCATACTCACCCAAGATCAGCCAGTGACATGCTTCCTACTGCCCTATTTCATATTTATGCAAGTAGCTTTTTAGCCACTTGCTCATCATCTCCATCCATCCATCCAACTATGGGTGATGACTCATATCATGCACCAGCTCAATATACACCCAATGGAGAAGCTCCTACCAAAAAATTCTTATACAATAAATGTCCCCATCACTATCTATGGCCTTGGGAATACCGTGAAGCATGAAGACATGCCAGAAAGATAATCCGGTCACGGGTGAAGAGATGTACTGTGTGAAAATGTTGAAGAAATGTGCATACCTCGACAGTGGATCAATGTCGACAATACCATCCTCCACAATCTGATGACAATATTTTCACTCCATGATATGTCAAAGTGCATCCTCCTTGAGGTCTCTCCATGAGAACCTCTCTCTGATGGCCCGATAGAACCTATGAGGTCCTGAATATGATGCATGCAGAAAATTCTCTTTGAGCTATGAGGTGCTCATCAAGAAGGCTATGTCCTGATAATGGAATATGTTATCCATTACATGATGTCTACCATATACCATATACCCATCCAATGCTTCATAAGTGAAGTGGTCATCGGAATGCTCAAATAATAACTAGGCCCTCAAATCATCACTGCTCCTCAGTGACAGCACTGTTGATCTCAATGATAGTGCATTTGTTGTCTCATAGCCTTCTCCATACACAATGCTAAACTCATAGTCATGCATTGTACTGATTCACTGTTGTTGCCTCTTCTGTAGCTGTTGCTCCTCCTCAAAAAGATGTCAGAGACTATGGTGGTTGGTATTTACTCGAAATCTACTGACAATCAAAAACAACCAAAATTTTACCAATACATGCATAATGGCCAATATCTCTTTGTCGTAAATAGAATACAACAACTCATGCATCAATAACTTCCGGTTCTTGAAATCTATTGTATAGCTTCCCTACATTAGTATTGTGCCAATCTCGTCCTCAGAAACTCCACACTCCAACACAAAGTGTTGTGCGCAACTCAACAATGTCAAACTGGGATAGCTATACATCTTCTCCTTGAACCATTCAAGGGTCCTCTGTGCAGTGATAGTTTGCTGCTCCAAATCAGCAATGTGCTCTAACCCTTGGTCATGCAATTTCCCCGATGGCATGACCCCACCAATTTCAATCTGATGTGTTGAAATAATATGGGGTGGACATTTTTGCATACCTTGGATCAGCTAATGCTTGGGAACATCTTGGAAAGCTACAAGAGTTCCTCCAACCGGTGCAATTTCTTCTCCAACTGTTGGTGATGGTGATGGTTGCTCCTCTACTGCTGCACCAGTGCTGGTATCTGCTTCCTCTTCCTCATGCACCTCCTAAATCATGACTAAGACTCTCAATTTCGAATGTTTGGGACCATCTTGAAAAGATGCAAGTGCTCCTCCCACTGATGCAAGTACCTCTACTGCAGCTGGTGATGGTGGTAGTTGCTCTTCTCCTAGTGTATCAATGTTTACATCTTATTTTTTCTCCTCATATACGTACTCATCAATGTTGGAAAATGGCTCAATGGAAATTGCCTTCGGTTTTCTTCTGTCAAACCTCTTTACCAATATTTGAGTGAACTCTACATATGCAGTCACTATTGCATGTTTCAATTTGTCGAACCACCAATCATTTGCTTCACCCTCAAGGTGTAGCACTGCAATCTGAATAACCCTTCTTTCGCTACTTGGTGTAGCTGGAAGAATGAATCTAACTTCTTCATCCAATATTTTTCCGTGCTTTTGGATGACCCATCGAATGTAGGCAAAAAGAATCTATTCTGCATGTTTCCTTTTCTTCTATTGTTTCTCCGGGGTATCTGGTTCTCTTTAATATGGAAAAACTGTTGGAAAGTCATATTCTCTTTGAATACTCTAGATTGAGATCTGTACTATACAAGATAATCACTCAGAGTCTCATGCTCCAAATTTCCTCTATCTCCATGCCATTCATTTCCTTCTGCAAGGAAATCTGGCATAGTAGGGCGTTGTGGAACTTTCTGCACTTTTGGTTGCTTGTACTACTGATAGGAAGTGCTTGAACCTTCTCCATTCTAAAACCCTCTTGAGGTTTAAATTTTCCTTTCCATTCTCATTTATTTGATCTCCATGGTGAGATCCTGCATATATCTGAAGAGAAGTGTGGCAAAACTCAATCCTTCCGTCATTGAAGACTTCTTCTTTTTCTGCTTCTTCTTCTCATTCCTCTAATGTCATGAAATACCCATAAGCTAAGCCAAAGATCATGCTCTGATACCACTGTAATATCCCAAAATAGGAAACACAAGAATATATAACATATGCATAATTCTAAATAAGAATAAAACATATGAAACTAGAAAAATGTTGGAATACATTAAGACATCATACATAAGAGCAGAAACAGCTGATCCATATCATTATAATCACAGAAAATGAATATACACGGTGCTCTAAAAATAATGCACTCAAGCCATCCAAAGATGCTTGAAACAAATCTAGATCCTAGCACTAGAAATGTTGTGCTGCTACTACTGCTACTAGGAAGAATATCTATGTGAGAGAGGCTGCTATAGTGCTCAGAAAGGTTTGGGATTTTAACCACAGATTCTACTCGAAAACCCCAGAAATACCCAGAAATGGTTTGGCTAGATTTTAAGTTTGGAATTTAGGCCCTTTTTGGGTTGCACATTGCACCCTTGCTGGCTGAGTTATGTGCTCCCTGGAGAAAAAAACTGATTTTGGGTTGAAAGAATGATCTATCTTCTGCAATAGCACCCACTCAACTCACTAACTTAAGGGTTGGTCCCTTCTCCCGATCCCAAGCTGAGAAACTTAGGATCTAGCTCCTCCACTAAATATGCAGCTACTACATGCACAACTGCTGGGAAATATTGCACTGTCTAGGAGGGATGATGATATAGCCTACTGATAGATAATTCAATATTGATCCCAGGCTGCTTAAGTGATCCTCACAGTGAAGGATTAATCCCTCACCAGATTCCCAGCTGAGTTTCTTGGAACTTCCTCTTCTCCTCAAACCCTCACTGTAGAATTACACAATTCCTGCAGGAAATTTTGTTTCATAGGAGAATATATGGATGGCCTGATGCTGGATATGAAAATGAAACTCCTGGAAGACTACAATGGATCCACAGTGTGAAGGGATGATCCCTCCACAGGTTTCTCAGCTGAAGTACTGAGAAAAACCTCTTAACTCTCAAACCCAAGTTCAAGAATGCATAATTCCTGTAGCTGGAAGTGCAGATGAGAGTGGCTGAAAGTGGCATTGATTGCCAGATGAGGAATTTTGCCCAAGAAAACCTTCCTAAAGTAGGCACTTGAAGTCCCCCGTGGGTAAGGTTGGGATTCCCTCTCGGGAACACCTGGTGCTAAACAACACAATAGACTTAGCTAAACAGCTGAAGCATGCAAAGAAATGTCTTACGACACTCAACCATAAAAATCCAGACTCCCCATCCTTTGCTATCCTCATCTTCCTTTTATGGTTGTGAGCCTTCCCTAGCCTTGGCCCACCTCATAAATTTGTTGCATATGTGGCCACTGGCCTCCATAAAGACTGTGTTGTCCTCCATGGTCTCCATCACTACTGCAATTACTCTCCACTTCCTCCATCATGTGTGCATTTAATGCACCACTTCCTCCATCATCTCTGCAATCGCTTCTCCACTATCTCTATCATCTTGCATTTATTCCTCCATTATCTCCATCATCTTCCTCATTAATTCTCTATGACCTCCACTCTTTCTTCCTTATTATGTTTCTCCACTACTCCATAATGCTACTCCACTACTCAACTAACCCACATTCACACTATAGAAGTGGATTTTATTCATCTACTGGGTTTATGGGTCCCTCCACCCTTTTATTTACTTAACTAAATAAGAAAAGTAAGAAATCTAATATTCCAATTAGCTGATGGAAAATTTGGAATATTACATTTAAGACAATTTCTCAAAATAGTTACTTATCAAATTAACTATTTAAGACCCATTTTCCTGTAAATTGGGGTTGTTGACAGAAGATAAAGTTTTTGAAAAATCTATGCGTACATGTTACACATAATTTTATCGTATGATTGAAGCTACTTTGTGTTTCAGATAAACATTTTTTTTGTTTATGTTTGTTTTTGGATGAAAATAAGAGAAACTAAATCTAGGACTTGTTCCTATTTAATATTTATTTCCATTCAATCTTTCTATGTTTCTATATCTATATTATCGATATGAATGATTGGATGATAAATGTTTGGTTGACGTGAATTTTAGAAACTTGTCTCTAAAATTAATGACATTTTTTGCTTTATATCTATAATTGTTACGTTATTTGAATGTTTTTTAGTTTTTTTATGCGTGATATTATTTACACTCAAGAGTTTATAAATTTCTCATTCGTATCTGTGATATTAGAGTTTTAATATTTATTATGGATTTTGACCATCATAAGAGAATTGAATTGGTAAATTATGAAATATTTGTACTTGTTGCAATGATCTTGCATTATTATTGAGTCGGCTTGTTATCTTGTATCCTTACATGTGTTTTATTGTGTTTCCCTTTTTATGAAGTCCTTTTAATTTTCTTTTAACTTCAATTTATAAGGTTTACCATATTCACATGTGTTGTATCTTTCATCGATTATTTTTTGAATAGAATTCCTTCTATTAATTCCACGAGATTACTACAACGTACAAATTAGTCTTATATGACCTTATTATGTTTTTTTTAATAAAAAATCATACAACTATTGTCAGGTTTAACCCCTATGGCATATTGGTGGTCAACCTATATCACCTAGAGTGAGAGATATTTTGACTCCTCATCGAATGCATATTCAATTATTTCATAAGTGGGGTTGATTTGAGCACTAACATTCTTTTGGCGCCATTTCTGGGGAGTAGTTAATTCAAGTCTTTTAGATGACTAATTCTAACCCTATACAACCACATATTATTTTTGGTCATGTTGATCAACGCAGTATTCTAAATGGTTTGTATGAACTCTCCTTGTAGGTTTCCTGAACTCACAAAGAGATCCATTAGAATTGGGAAGTACTAGCACAAGAGGAGGAGCACGCACAATCGAACCCAAATTCTCCTAAACGGTTAGAAAAACTGAGGATTTGAGTTCGTGATGCGTGTCCATTGTTACCTAGATACCATATTAATAATGCTTGGTTTTGTAGTTTCATGACATATCTATTAGGTTTTAGGAATAAATTTAACAATCAAATCGTACCATATTAACTTTCATTAAAAATAAACAATCATAAAAAAAATAGTAAAACAATAATATTGCTTACTTGTATTATTGGTGATTTTTCAATCTGGATACTCCCCAAAGATTGACTAGGTCTACATCTGAAGTTAGCCATTCTCCTTTAGACAACCCAAAATTATTGGTTACTATATACAATAGAAGGAGATGCCTCGATAAGTTCAGGCATAATCATCCTTTGTCTCCTAATCCAAGGGTACCAAGAAATTTTCCATCTCCTTTCTCTGGCTCCAAATCTCATTCGCAACTTTCATCGTCAACTTCTCATTATAGACTCCAATCCTCTCCTCATCCTTCTAATCTGTGGAATATCCCTCCACCTTATCCTTACCAATATTTACCTCTTTCGCCTCCTAAACCTCCACCCATGAATTCTTGGGTGAATGCTCGTTACCTCCCCCTTAATCTTTCAGGCACCCTTCATGATTTTCCTCCCAAATATGATAAGAACCTACCTAGGTTCGACAATGAAGCATTAGGGGAATTTTGAGGTCTAAAATGGGACTCCTAAGGAAATTATAAAATAATAGTGGAAATAATCAAATAATATTAGATTACATCATCAAATTTTAGAGGGGAAAAATAACAAACTATTTTTTCAACTCGTATTTTCAACTTATATCCCTATGGGTTTACTCAAATTTCAAGCGGAAATACTCATCGCATGTAGAATTTGATTCCTCATCCAAGAAATACCTATGTTCCATAATTTTGATGGACCCTAATACATGAAAAATGATAAATACATGAAAAACGTATTTGCAAAACATTTTTTCATGTATTTCTAATTGTTCATGTAGCAAGGTCCATCGAAAGTGTTTACATGCGAACATAAAAATATCTCAAGGAAACTAAGGAACTAAAGCGTAGCTTATTAAGACAAAGGGTGCATAAAGTATGCGCAAGGGCCGATGGAGTGTGCATGGTCACTGCATGGTTCAAACAACTGACAGTGATAGTGCATTCCGTCAGGTGCTAAACCGTAGGAAAAGAACGAAGCTGACCCCCCAGAGTGGTTGACATCAGCAGATGGGCCAGCCAATCAGAGGCATTCTGGGGGGGACCTCCAAATTTTCCAAGGGCTCTCTCGACCCTCCGAAAATCAGGGTGGGGACCTATCGACCCAGGCCTGAGTAGTAAAAGGGGAAAAGGTAAGGTTTGAATTTGAAATGTTCCACATGCTCGAAACATGGCCTCTCACCTACCCTGTCTCACTCAACCAATCCCCATATGCCACATGTCAGTCGGTTGACATCATCCTGATGTCAGCCCTATAGTTGTTCCTTTTCATCCTAAAAAGGCTCGCTCCCTCTGCATTTTCTGCCCGCTGGCTGTTGTCTTTCTTTGTCTGTGATGTTACCAGTTAGGAGCCTGGGTAAAGGACCAGTCTTGTGCACACACCTCTCCTCAAGTCGCTCTCATTGCCTCAGGTATTTGGTCAGTTCCTAATTTTACTTATTTTTCATTTATCTCTCTATTATTAAAATAATGAAAAATTCTACCCTCGAGACTCCGCAGGCCCAAGAGGTTAGGGCCACCTCTGGTCCTGAACCACTCATGCACACCCATATTCAGTTTTGTGACCCCATTTACCCTTTTAACATAGCAAACGAGCATCATGAGATCATGGGTTATAGTGGCGAGGTGAGGACCTATTTAGGGTGCTATATTTGGGGTTATATTACCAAATATCCCCTTTGCTCCATCATTTCCCAAAATTTATTTCCTAGCTCGCCGAGGCATATGTTGAACAGAAGGGATTCTTCCTCTCCTCGCAAGGGAATAAAATACTTGAAATTACCCCCTAGTTGATTTGAACAGCCCTGTGTTACCCACCTTCTCAGGGTTGCCTCGAATTCTCTAAGGTAACCCTCATGTGTCACTTTTCGAATCTCCCTCTTGAGAAGCACAGATCACTCCTCAAACTCATCACAGTCACAAAGGTGTCTACCTTATCCCCCACTGAAAAATTCCACCTATCCCTCTTTCGTGATATTGTTCATCTAGTCCTTACAATTATCTCAAGTATGCTCGGGTAGGACAATGCCAGTTGATTCACTAATTCCTGCTTAGGTTTTTTTGACCTCATGATGCATCCAGGAGTCTTACATGAAATTCCCTCATTCCCAGCCTTGGCCATCCAAGCCCACTTCCAATACTTATCAACCTTGTGTTGCTTTAGGTATTAATCATTAGTGTTCTATATGTTCCTGTTCATGCACACCGACAAGTTCAATGGCTTAGGCCTGAAAAAGTTTTCTAAGAAAGGGAGTGAGCCTAAATCCATGTTCGATTGGACCCTCTCAGTTCGAAAACAACCCATATGCAAGGGTTATGAAACATTCATCATAGAATTCATGTCTAGGGCCTTTACAATTATACATGGGTACCCTCTGCCCAATATTTTTCTTGAACATAAAGAGTTGCTCCAGTTCAATGAGACAAATTGCATAGGATCACACTGAAGTCAAATTTTATGGTTGTGAGCTTCCTCCTTTCCACTTACCAACAGTCATGCCCATGAGAATCTTCGCTCTTGAGTTCAGTAAGAAAATACTAAGTTCATACTAAATTAATTTTGTGCCCCCGAAGAAAGGCCATATCTTCAAAATCCCAAGCGTATTTGGGTCATTTACCATCAATTCAAGGCATGCATTCCCTTTGGTTGAGGAGCTGCTACAGAAGATGAATTTCCAACAAGGATACACATGGCAATACGATACCAAGGGATTCATTGCATAAATGAGGAAGAATATTAAGTCCTCAACCTATGAACATGAGCCTAGACAACATATTGAATGGAAAGCTAATTCTGACTCATGGCCTTTGGATACATAGATGGAGACAGTCTCCCCAACTACAGATGAGCCACCGAAGGGAGACAATGTTTAAGAAGAATAAGGAATTAGAGGTGAAGGGGAGTTTTGGGAGCAGGAGGACTACAAACAAAGGGAGGATTTCATCGATGTGGAGGAAGAGGGCCACTTTATTAAGAAACCCAAGATAGAAGGACCTGAAGGATGGGTCACTGAACAACCGGATGAAGTGGTCTTGGCTTATATAGACCGAGTAGAGAACAAGCAAGGCTTTCAGGTTTCTTTGGATGATGCCTCTTCACAAGCACCGTCTGCTTCTTCACAGGTAATCACCCCAAGTGAAGGCCCCTCAGAGGCAGAGACAGGTACAGGGTCGGAGTGGCCTTTAGGAAAAAATATCAATGAAAAGAGTCAATCAGGCAGGGAAAAATTGAAGGCAAATTTGGCTCATCATATAGGCAGACACCACACTATACTATTAGTGGCCATGAACGTTGAAAATGACCAATTGGTGGTTTCAATACAAGACCCATCTTCACACTATCTTCCTCTTGGATCAAAATACAGATCACTGTAGATGATCTTGGACTTAGCCTCCATCCCCTTACAATATAAATTAAATCTCCATAAATATATTGGAGATATGCTACATAATGAAGTCCTGAAGCACACCCTAGCCCTGGAAAAGGCACATAATCAACTGGACAAGATGCTAGAAACTCTCAAAATGGAAAGGAAAAACTCTAAGGCTCTCTCTCGACAGATCACCCAGTATAAAGAGATGCTAAAAAATAAGGGAGTTTAAAATCATTTTGCCATGCAGACTCTTCTCCAGAGGAAGAGTTAGAAGTGCAGGATCTCTGGTGAAAAATGAAAATCCCTAGTTCGGAACACATCCAGACTCCCAAACTTGCTCAAGTGGAGAAGGAAAAGGAAGCTTTGTCGACCCTGCTCGTCCAAAAAACAATGAGGAAGTGGACTTGAAGAGGAGGTTGAAAGAGTTGCAACAACAGCGTGACAACCACGTTTGTGTAGTACCAATACCAGAATACCCACAGAACCCCTCGGAGCAGTAGACTGAGGCACTAGCTTAGCTGAAGGTCTCAAAAGATGAGGCTCAAATAGTACGCAGGTACCTGGAAGAATCTAAATAAAAATTGGCCGAGAAAGATAAGAAAATATCTTCACTACAAATGGAGGTCGCCATCGGTTGCAAATAAGTACAGGAGTTGAACAAATCAGTCAAGGATCTTAAAAACCACCGAATAGGGAATATGGCACTGGTAGAAGCTAGGAAGATGGTGTGGGAGGACATTATGACTGAGGTAAGAGATCACTGGGAATATATCACTCTGGCTAATGATAATGTAGAAATTATATAACTGATATGTTATACATCCGAGATTCTCCTGATCACACACTATTTGACTTCATGCACAATACAGAATCTCTTCTACCATTGATCATTAATTGCGGAAATAAAATCAATTGCATGCACACATTAAAAGCATAAAAATTCACACATATGAACACAATAATTTGGTGGGAAAGCTTTAAAAGCTAAAAACCCCAACTATCCGTATATTATATGTCACAGAGATCAGAATAACTATCATACAAAGCCTCACAGTTTCCGCATAATTCTGATCATACACACTAATCAAATCGATCTAGCAAATATCATGCTCCACCGACACTGCTAGGTCAGCTTCTCATCAGAAATTACCTATCAAGAATGGATTCAATGAACCTGTATTGGTCCACTTTTGGCACCCAACTCATCGGCATCTCCAATTACCCGTGTGTTGCAAATCATGCAACACTATAGTCACAACCGATAGCTCTGTTAATCGCTTCTTCTACCTATCTCTTCATTGGTCCACCGAAATTGTCCATGCACTCGTAGTTAACCAATGTATTATTTAGTTTGATTAAGGAAAGTTAATAAATGTTAGTTCAACTTAAATAACACTCACAATTCACCACTAGTGTATCAATCAGTTAGACTAGATACAACTAGCTCAACTGTGTTTAACTAAGTTTAATTGAACACAACTCCACCAACTACCTCAATAACTCCACCAAACTCTGTCACATGAGTTCTAAATGAAGTCTCCATGCAATAGCTCCACTTAACCCTCAGGAATAGCGTAATTCCTTCTGTCAGCTCCTGTGCCACATCTGTGCACTTAACTGAAGTGCTCCAAGAGAATAAGATAATGTTTATAATCCAAATATTATTAAGAGCTAATAATATTCGACATATCTATTTTTAGACTGGCAATCTAAAAATAGATTCCGCCCAATATGTCTAAAAATAGAAGTCCATCTATTTTCCAACTTGACCAACCATCCACAAATAGCATCCTGCAACTCATAGAATATGATCGACATGTCTAAAAATAGACTTGCGCCAAAAATAGCCTGCGGGCCCACTTAGTGAAGGCGACTCTTTTCACTAAGCTCATCATCTTGTTGCAATCTCAACACTCCCTCTCAACAAGACAGGGATTATCTGCCACCCCGATCCTGCCCCTGTGGTATTCGAATTTGCTCCTGGTGAGCCCTTCGTCAAGATATCAGCATCCTGATCATCCATAGGAATGTAAGAAAGTAACATGATCTTCCGCTGCACACAATATCTGATATGATGATACCGAATGTCAATGTGTTTAGATATATCATGAAATACTGGATTAAGCGAGAGTTTGATGCAACTCTGATTATCACAATATATCACAGTAGGATCTAAGTGTGAACCGAACAACTCGACTAGGATCTTTCTCATCCATATAGCCTCGCATGCAGCCAAACTCACTGCCATGTAATCGACCTCCACTGAACTGAGTGCCACGGATCTCTACTTCCTGCTATACTAAGAAATTGTTGTCGACCCGATACTGAAAATCCCTCCAGATGTGCTCTTTCTGTTTGTTGGGCTCCCTACCCAATCTACATCCGTGAAGCCACACAACTTCACCTCATCCGACTGTCTATACCATAATCCATATCTCGATGTGCCTCTAAGATATCTCAATACATTCTTGCCTGCCTTCCAAAAGAGCTTGTTGAAGATCTCGAAACCTTCAGGCTGCTCTATGTACACCTCCTCCTCAATCACTCCGTTGAGGAACGCATTCTTCACATCCATCTGATGAATGTGCCACCCCATCTGCGCTGAGAGAGAAAGAATCGTCCGTATGGAAGAATACCTTGTGACAGGTGCAAATATTTCCTCATAATCGATCCCCTCAATCTGTGAGAAGCCTCGGGCAACAAATCTTGCCTTGTACTTCTCCACACTCCCGTCAGCTGCTTGCTTCACTTTGTAGATCCATCTCAAACCTACCACTGATTTCCCTTCCGACCTTGGGACAATCTCCCATGCACTGTTTCTGACAATCGAATCATACTCTTCCACCATGGCATCTACCCATGCAGGGTCCTCCACAGCTTCCTCGAAAGAGGATGGTTCTGTCACGATACACTTTCTCATCAGAGCCATGTATCCAGTATATCGGTCAGGTGACTATCTCTATCTGCGCTGTGATGTAGGTGCTCCTACAATCTTCTCTGCATCAAGATTCAGTCGCTCAGCTTCTATAGTGTGCTTCCACCCTCTAATGGTTGGTGTTGCATGAGTGGTTTCTTCCACTTCATGAACCTCCTCTTGTGGCTGATCCACATCCTAAGGCTCATCCTTAGGAACTAATAGCTCCTCATCTGCATGCAAGTGTGGCTCCCTCTCAAGCAAACACTTCATGGCTTTCTCCTCACGAAATTTGATATCCCGTCGCACAACAGTCTTTCGACTGTCTGGAAAATACACACGATAGTTGTGGGGTGTATCAATGTACATGAAAAATATCCCAACCTCTGCGGTCGGCTCCATCTTCTTCCTGGCATCCTTCGTCACATGAATGTAAACAGGTGAGCCAAAAATCTTCAAATGAGAAATATCAGGCTTCTTACCAGAAAACGCCTCTTCGGGTATACTCATGCCAAGTACTCTGTGAGGAAAACAGTTTTGCACATAAACCGCAGTATTGCATGCCTCAACCCACAAGTGTATGGGAAGGCCCTGATCATGCAACATCGCCCGTGCATCACCCACAATCATTCTGTTCTTTCGCTCCGCGACCCCATTCTGTTGTGGGTTATGAGGCGCTATGAGCTCTCTTCGAATTCCTTTTGTGCTGCAAAAGTCCTTGAATTCACCACCATTTTCGCTCCTAAGAGCCTTCACCTACTTCCCCGATTCTTTCTCAACCAGTGCCTTGAACTCACAGAACTTTGAGTATGTCTCACTCTTCTTCTGCATGAAGAAGATCCAACACTTACGAGAAAAATCATCAACAAATATCACATAATACCTGTGCTTTGCTGTCGAAGCTACTGAGAAAGGTCTCCACACGTCTGTGTGAATTCTCTCAAGGATCTTCATGGAGCGACTATCCTTCTTGTGAAAGGTGGCTTTCACAAATTTTCCCAAAGTACATCCCTTGCACTGATCTGACTGCACAAGTGTACCTTTGGGAAGCCCAGTAGAAATATGCTGCAAAATTTTCAAAGCACCATGGTGAAGATGGCCCAATCTCCTGTGCCATAGCTCACCCTCATCCCCACTCACCACTCCTTCTACCTTTCCTGCCATTACTACGCAGCCATCTACTTGCAATTGATAAAGGTTCTTAACTCGAACCCCTATCCTCCGGGTTTCACCAGTTGCCTTACTGCGCAGGAAAGCCTTTCCCTCGCTAAAGACAACATCATATCCCTTGTCTTCCAACATGGCCACTGAGATCACATTCTTCTTCAATCCTGGAACATTCATGACATCCTTCAATATGAAAGGTTTACCAGACTCCCTCTCAAAGTAAATGGTCCCGATACCAGTCGCACTGTATCTACCATCATCGCCCATCTCGATGTGCACTCCAAGATCCTTCTCATCCAGATCACTAAACAAATATTTGTCTCCGGTCATATGAAAAGACACACCACTGTCAAGAAACCACACTGAACCCATCATACTTGAGACCAAGCATGCGATTAGTGAAAAATCTAGCTCAAACTTCAAGGCTAAGGCCTCTCCAGCTGCAAATCTAGCAACCTGCTTATTTTTCTTCTTCTGTGGACAATTAGTGGCGTAATGTCTGTGTTGGTGACAGTGTAATACTTCACCTTGGACATGTCCTGCTTCTTGCCTTTCGCACCGGATTGAGAAGCATTATTCTTGCTCTTCCCCTTCCTTTCTTTGGCAGCCAAAGCGCAATTTTCTTCATCTGCATTCTTCGATGAAGATCCGAGTCCTAATTACTCACCTTGTCTCTTTGAATCAGGCCAGTATCCCTCATAAATTTCTCCGTATTTAATGGGATCTGATAAATTCCAGCTCTTGAAGGCAGAGGAAACAAATATTGATCCTCATCATCTACAATATTTACACTTCCCATCTTAATTAAAAGCAGTTTAAAGCTTGGTGAGTTTTGGATACTGCTTTCTGTTTTTATTTTCCTGAGCTTATCCTTGAGCACCAACTTCCTATGGTCGCTCTTGCTTTGGAACAAGTATGTCAAAGCTTTCCACATCAAGAATGGAGAAGATTTACCATGAAGGCTGGACACTATGTGATCCTTCACACCTTCCAACAGAATCCTTTGACATTTTTCTGTCTTCTTTTGCCATGCGTCAAGTGCGGCAGCATCACTAGAAGTAGGTTTTGGAATTTCTGCATCTATGAACTCCTTCAACCCATTTTCCTCTAGCACCACCTCCATCATGTCCTTCCATGCAATATAATTCGAGATGCCCTCAAGGGCATACTCCAATCGCAATCCATTGAAAGACATCTCAACTTCAACACCAAGAAAACACTGCTGCAAATTCGAATTCCACCAGCACAAAACTCAACTGCTTCAATGCTTTGCAATTGTTCCAATGATCAATATTGCTCTGATACCATGTAGAAATTATATAATTGATATGTTATACATCCTAGATTCTCCTGATCACACACTATTTGACTTCATGCACAATACATAATCTCTTCTACCATTGATCATTAATTGCGGAAATAAAATCAATTGCATGCACACATTAAAACCATTAAAATTCACACATATGAACACAGTAATTTATGGGAAATATTAAAGCTGAAAACCCCCAACTATATGTATATTATATGTCATAGAGTTCATGTAAAAATCATCATACAAAGCTCCTCACAAGCTCTCAGTACAATCTCCAATTGCTACACACTAATCAGGTCCGATCTAGCAAATCTCATGCTCTAATCTCTGCCACCTGCTAGCGTGTCTCTACTGTGAAATCAATGCTGAAGAATGGCTCTGAATGAACTCGAATTGGTCCAGCCTTGCTCATGCAATCCTCATTGGCATCTCCAACCACTGTGTGTTGCAAATCATGCAACACTATAGTCACAACTGATAGTCACACTGCTCTTTCACCTACCTCTTCACTAGTCTCCACTGAAACTGTCCATGCACTGTAGTTAACTGATGTATTCTTTAGTTGATTAATGAGTTAATAATTAGTGAATTAATTAATAATTAATTCTCACCACTCTCACTAGTGTATCAATCAGTTAGACTAGATACAACTAGCTCAACTATGTTTAACTCAGTTAAACTGAACACAACTCCACCAACTACCTCAATAACTCCACCAAACTCTGTCACATGAGTTCTAATTGAAGTCTCCATGCAATAGCTCCACTTAACCCTCAGGAATAGCGTAATTCCTTCTGTCAGCTCCTGTGCCACATCTGTGCACTTAACTGAAGTGCTCCAAGAGAATAAGATAATGTTTAGAGTCCAAATATTATTAAGAGCTAATAATATTCGACATATCTATTTTTAGACTGGCAATCTAAAAATAGATTCTGCCCAATATGTCTAAAAATAGAAGTCCATCTATTTTTCCAACTTGACCAACCATCCATAAATAGCATCCTGCAACTCATAGAATATGATCGACATGTCTAAAAATAGATATAGTCTAAAAATAGACTGTGCGCCAAAAATAGCCTGCGGGCCCACTTAGTGAAGGCGACTTCTTTCCACTAAGCTCATCATCTTGTTGCAATATCAATAGATAATAATATCACCATCCGCGAATATAAAACTCACCTCGACTCGTGTCTCCACAAAGGGACCTAAAATGTAATGATTGCGTGAAACTACATCCAGTTCATAAATGAACTCCTGACTGAGGAGTTAGGAATGCGCGGACTAGTGGATCAATTCGGGAGAGTCATGGAAATAATGAGGATGATACAGAAAGAGTATGCTAGGGCTAAATCCATGATATGCTTGGGGGTTTTTGCCAGAGAGTGGAAGCTTTCGAGAGTGAACTAAGCAAAGTCTTTGAGGTGAGATTGCCTAATTTCTGGGATCCACAAGGTGCATTGATCGCTTAATGGGTGACTTATGAGAAGAGACTAGTAGAAATTAAGAGTACAGTTTATTCATCACTGGAGAAAATGACTCAGTTGAAGGCGGCCTTCTGTGGTGGTCTAACTCAGAAAATAATTCATGCTTCTTGACAAGGTAAAATAGTTCTTCTTTGCCAACCTGGACTACTTCGAGTAAACTCAGCTCTGCGCCATGTTTGAGCTATTTAGCACGGCACCCCTACCCATAGAGATCATGTGGAAAATGTGTTATGACCATGCAAATCCTCTAGTAGCCTCTACTTCACAACCAAGATTCGTTGTGGCATCTCATCATTCTGGCTCATCCTCCAATCCAGTGCGGTCGCGACAATCAGGGCCTTCTGCAACCCCTCGTCGTAGCAGATAGATTATTCAAGATCTGGCCCATGTGGCCTTCAGATATATATATATATATATATATATTTTTATTTGTCCTAACAGTGGAATTATGATTTCACTACTGATATTTTAGTTTTTTATTTTGTTAGAGAGTTGTGCTTGGAGCATGCTCTATTTTGAATCATGATGTATGTACTATGAGATCAAGAAAGAATATATGGGGTAGAGCCCCGAAGAAAATTCTATAAAAAGGAGAATCAGAGACAGAAAAAAGGTTCTGAATCTTGTCTGATTTTTTGGTCCTATCTGTTATGAACTATGTATAAGCATTTTGGGTTATGAACTATATATCTTGGGAAGTTGTTTTGAGGCTAATATAATATAAATATTTCTTTCGAATGGATTTCACTTATCTTGGTGAAAAAAATATATATGTGTTTCTTCTGTTAGTGTTTATCATTCATTATATGTATTATATTTCTCATATTTCGTGTGTATAAACTTTTGGATGAAACTTGTTTAATTTCATGAATATGTATATGTTCTCGTAGAGAAAGGATGACACTTGTGCTTTAAATTGGTGTGAAACTTTAAATCGCACTCCATGGAATCTCACCATCTCATTTTTCTTTCATACTGTCTTTTATTCTAATCCTTGATGATTTGGGTCCTTAGTTTTTTGAAGTTTAGTATCTTAGGGATTACTTCTTAAAGTCTTCATTTCACCGCACTTTCATATTAAGACACATTCATTGATTTCAGTTCGGCCCTGTCGATGCATTCCAGCTAAATATAGTTTCCCAAGGCTCGTTCCTAGCCTTAATGCCTTTATGATATAAGTATCAAGAACCTTCATTATTCTCGAGCCATTACACCATAAACTTCCTCAATCAAACAATCTAGAGGAAACTCCAAGTAAGATCATTACCCTCTGAGTTTAAGATGTCCTAGGCACTGGTCTCTTAACAACCCAGAGATTGTCTCTAGGTGTGACAACATATTTTTTATGTCGTTTTCGGGGATCAAATTAGAAAACCTTCCCTGGGATACGACATAGTTTCCACCCTTCAATCAAGTGAGAAATAATGGTTGTGGGTTTTACATCTCTCACCTTGGCGACTCCACTGTCATAAAATTCAAAGTATAGGTAACACTGGCTTTCACTAGGCCTCACACTCAATCAGATACCACTATGCAAAAAACACCTTCTGTGTCTAGCCCCGGGAAATTAATCTCCAAGAGAATTTGGAAAGAAAAGGTCCTTAGTTAGTCTGATTTACCCCCTTTCTCCCTTGAAGCATCTTCCTCCTCACAAAGAGTTGACATTTGTCATGGCCAGGATTCTGCTACCTGAGTTTTGGAGTACCCTCCCGATGGCTTCCAATCTTTCAAACCTTTTGTTAAAGACGAAACAGAGTCAGCTGAAATTTCCTTCCCCAGATTTCACCCTATACCCAAGGTCGAAGAGGTAAAGGAGATCCCAGAAAACTACCTTCACCTCCAAACAAACACTCCATCCTCATAGAATACACATGTCACACCCCATATTTTACATCAACAAACTCAGATCATGAATATTCACCCTCCTGTGCACATTATGGCGGTACCTGTCTTTCTGCTAAATGAGTATGCCCCCTTGGCTCTTTTCCAATTGTTGAATGACATGCCTCAAGATTATCTGAAGCTCCTTCTTTAGTTCACTGGAGAAGATAACATTGCATCATAGAGACATATTGAAAATTTATGTGCTTTTGCACAAAACTTAAATGTGGAACACTTATATGTGGTGTTGAGAATATTCATCCAATCTTTGGATGGTGAGGCTTGGAAGTGGTATAAATCCTTGACAAAGTGACTCTATCCATACTTGGGAAGAGATGGAAAATGTATTTACACAAAAATGGGGAGAGAATAGGGATCATGGATATATCCTCACTGAGTTAAATGCTATGAATAAAAAACACAACGAGGATGTCACCGATTTTATTAAGAGATTCAACAAGCTCTACAATAATCTCCCTACAGAGATAAAACCTTCTCGAGTGGCTGCTAAGGTAGTATTTTCCGAGATTTTTGAACCTGTTTTTAGGTTCACCCTCAGAGAAAAAAATATACATCCCTAGATCAGATCCAGACGGATGCGCTGGAAGTAGAAGCCAACTTCACTTCTATGGGGAAATTCAAGGGAAAATCAGACTAGGGAGAAAGAAGGAGGGGTGAGGAGGAAGCTACTACTTTGAATCAGGAAAGAGAATGTCAAGATTACAGAATAGAAGAAATGAATAAGTTAATTAGAAATATATCTAACAAGTTGGTCAAGCTTGAACTAGAGACTAAGAGTTCCCCTCCCCATTCAAATCAAATTGTTCCAAATTGAGGTTTCAACCCTCAGTACCGCTAACCTACTTTGCAGCTATTACAAAGGCAAATAAAGGAGCAACATGACCACATTCAACCTCCATTGTATTTGGAAGAGAGGTGGAAGGGAAGACAGACGAGGTCATAGAAACTCAAGAGAATCAGTTATTTTCTTATTCTGATGACGAAGAAGGTGAAATTATGTTGCAAGAATATGGGGAAGAACTGGAGGATCCCCAAGATGATAAGGAGATTGAAAAATATTGTAGGCGGTTCATGGAATTTATGCAAGCTCAACTACATAATAAATATGACCTCAGGTCTTCTCAGAAGAGAACAAGGATGCAAGACCAAAGTGAAGAGTCTATGTCGAAAATTGAAAGCTCCTCAAGTACCCCTGATAAAGGGAAAAATTTGGTGGAACAAACCAATTATCAAAAGGTTGTTGTATCCAAACCAACTATCTAAGAGCTCCAGATAGCTAAAGTCAAAAATTCCCCTCCATTATCATCATCCTTGGCTGACCATGATAGGGAACCAACTGAAGCACACCCTACTGCAAATTTTCCTTCCACTTTTAACCTCCAAAAGGAATTATAGAAAGTTAAGGTCTTGGTACCTCTTACCGAATTGTTGAAACAACCATCATATAAAGCGTAGGTTTCTCAATTCATGCATCCTTCTTGTGCGGCTCCCATACCCGAAAGTATGAATCTCCATGAAGAGAGACCCATGGTCATTTTTGGACCTCATGTAGAAGAGAAAGATCCATCTATGCCTCCGTTCTATGTGACTTTGGTAATCCACGATCTCCTGCTACATAATTGTATGTTAGATTCAAGAGCATCCCATAATGTGCTACTATTGTCGGTCATGAAACAGTTGGGATTGAAAATTAACTGGCCTTATATATACCTATATTCATTTGACTCTAAGAGAGTGAAATGTCTGGGGATGATAAAATATTCGATGGTAAATTTGGCTCAGATCCCAACAAAGAGCGTGGTGATGGAAATCGTGGTCTGAGACATACCGGCCAGGTTAGGTATTTTGTTGTCATGGTCATGGGGGATCAAAAATTAGAGATACAATAAATCTTGATTTCATTAGGGGAATTTTGAGACCTAAAATGGGCCTCCTAAGGAAATTATAAAATAATAGTAGAAATAATAAAATAATATTTAATTAAATCATCAAATTTTAGAGAGAAAAAAGAAAAAAACTACCTTTTCAACTCATATTTTCAACTTATCTCCCAAATGTTTTGCTCAAATTTAGAGCAGGAGTACTCGTTGGATGAAAAATTTAATTCCTCGTCCAAGGAGTACTCGTTGGATGCAAAATTTAATTCCTCATCCAAGAAGTACTCGTTGGATGCAAAATTTAATTCCTCATCCAAGGAGTACCCATGTTGCATACTTTTTATGGGTCCTGCTACACGAAAAATGAGAAATACATGAAAAACGTGATTGTAATCATGTGTTTTTATATATTTCTCAATTTTCGTGTAGCAAGGTCCATTGAAAGTATGCAACATGGGTACTCCTTATATGAGGAATTAAATTTTTCATCCAACGAGTACTCCCACTCAAAATTTTAGTAAACAATTTGGGAGATAAGTTTAAAATACGAGTTGAAAAAGTAGTTTTATTATTTTACTATTTTTTTTATCTTTTTACCCTTTTACTTAAAAAATGGTGAATCATCCTCAATGGTTGACATCATAATCTTGAATCCTATTGGTTCTTATAAAGTTTATTTTTGTTGTAAATTTTTCTTAGGAGGCCCATTTTAGACCTCAAAATTCCCCTAATGGACCTACGCCACCATCCCCATTCTTGGTGGAGAATAAAGAAGATTATACAAAGAATCAAGATTCATGAAAATGGTCACCATGGCTGATAGCTCCACCAACTCTCCTGTATACAGGAAAGATTGTGAATTCTCTTGCTTAATGTTGGAAGAAGATGAATTGATCCTTGAGGAGACCAAGGTCCTACCCTCAAAGTGGGTAGACAATGAGCAGAAGGAATTAAACAAGACGTGGACTTTGAAATTCGATAGAACCTACTCTAAAGAAGGAAATGGGGTCAGCTTCTTTTTGATATCACCATAAGGCTATTTAATTCCCCTCTCTTTCAAACTAGAATTCAAAGCCACAAATAATGTGACCGAGTATGAAGTGTAATTTTTGGGGTTACAATCAGTGAAAAACATGAATATTCAGAGTCTCAAGGTGTTCAGAGACTCGGAGCTGGTGGTGAAACATGTGAGGAACCAATGCCCAGCAAAACATCCTCGGCTCAGGGCCTACCGAAACAAGGTATGGGATTTGGTTGAAAAAAAATCATAGCTTTCAATATTCAGTTTATGCCTCGCGAAAGAAATCAAATGGAAGACTCACTAGCTGTGGCAGCCAATAATTTCCACCCCCCGCAAAACCCACTACTGAGATATGAAATTGAGGCTATATACCGGCCCTCCATCCATGACAATGTTAAACACTCGCAAGTATTTGAGGATGAGGATCAGATTAAGCGTTTCATGGGAATGGTGGGATAATTCTCAAATTTGGTAATCAATCAAGAGAAAGAATTAGGGGGTGAAGAACAACGCGGTGGGAGGAGACTATTGCTTGGCATAAAGTTCTCCAATTGAAAGGAAACACCATTCCTAGGGATTTGGTACCCCTAGAGAGGATTTTTAATAGAAATGATGTCCCTATTAATCCTCATAAGCCAGAATCAGATGAACAGGTGGAGGATTTCAACATCGGAACTAAGGAAGACACAAAGTTTGTAAATTTGTCTAAAGGAGTCCTCGGGGAGTTCAAAAAATAATATTTGGATATTTTCAGATCTTATAAAGGCGTCTTCACTTGGTCTTATCAAGATTTAAAGACGTTCGATGTGGATATCATACGACATAAAATTACCCTTAAGGAATGTGAAAATCCTCATAAACAAAAGTTGCAGCAAAACTATCCAATCCTACCTCCTGCCATTGAGAAAGAAATCAAAAAGCTACTACAAGAAAAAATCATCGTACCTTTAAGGTATTCTGAATGGGTGGTGAACTCGGTACCGATGAGAAAGAAAAATGGGGAAATCAGGATGTGTGTCGACTTCTGGAACCTGAACAGGGCATCACTGAAAGACAACTACCCCCTGCCAAAAATGGACCATATTTTACAGAAGGTTGTAGGTTTCACCTGCATGTCTATGATGGATGGATTCTCATGATATAGCCAGGTAGCTATGCATCTTGCAAACCAAAAGAAGGCAACATTCACCACACCTTGGGGAACCTTCATGTATGCCTGAATGTATTTTGGTCTCATAAACATAGGAGCCATGTTTCAGCGAGCCATGGACATCGCATTTGTTGGTGATCAAAATAAGTTCACAGTTGTCTACTTGGATGGCATTACAGTATTTTCTAAAACCCATGAAGAGCACATTGAGCACTTGAAAAAAACCTTCGAGAAATGTAGAAGCTACGAGTTATCATTAAACCGCAAAAAACCTCAATTCGCATTGAAGGAGGGAAAGATATTGGGGCACATAGTAGCCAGAGAAGGAGTAAAATTGACCCTCAGTGAGTCGAGATGATAAATGGTATTTCACTGCCAAGAAATAAGAAATAAATACAAGTCTTCCTCGAGAGGATAAATTTTTTAAGGCGGTTTATACCCAACTGTTCTGAGATCGTTATAAGTATCACTTAGATGTTGAAAAAGGAAAATGAAGTAAAATGGACTTCTCTATCTAAGGAGTCATTTATTAGAATAAAACAGGCATTTTCCGAAGCCCTAGTCCTGGTCGATCTGAATTATCTAAATCCATTCTTCGTTTTCTCTTTTATATCCCCTCACACAATAGGCACAGTGCTATTGCAAAAGAACGATGACGGACATGAGAAACCCATCACTTTCTTCAGTCAAGTTCTCAGAAACGCGGAGCTGAAATACAATATATTGGAAAAGTATGTGTATGCCCTGGTCAAGGCCCTGAAGGCTTTCTGGGTGTACATTTTACAATCTATTTTTACGGCTTACATACCCACGGAAGCTGTGAAAGATATCTTGGTACAAGGTGACAGCGAAGGAAATAGAGGTAAATTGATAGCTAAGATACAAGAATATGAAATGGAAACTAAGCCCACAAAATTTTATCAAAGGGAAAGGGTTGGAAAAGATCTTATCAGAGTCAAATTTCCAGGCCTTGGGAATAAATCTATCAATTAAAGTAAGTGGCAAAGAAGAAGGGGTAAAATATCTACACTCTGGAATAGATACCTCGACACAAAAAACCCATGTCAAGTATATGGTGTCCCCCTGGTACAAAGACATAGTGGAATACTTGTTGACACTGAGGTGTCTGCCAAAATATTATAAGGTAAATTACCGTGATCTAAGAATGCAGTCTCAAAGGTTCATGGTGGAAAATAGGCGTCTTTACCAGGAGAGACCCGATGGCAATATTACTATTATGTCTAATAGACGATGAAACTAAGGAGGTGATGGTCGAGTTCCACAGTGGTGTATGCGATGGGCATTATAGTTAGCGAGCGATTACTCACAAAATACTAAAAGTAGGGTTCTTTTGGCCTAAATTGTTCATAGAAATCCAAGCTCATGTCAAGGTTTGCGAAAAGTGCCAAGCTTTCGCCGAGAAAAAAAAAATTGCGCTTTTTCCTCTCATTCCATTTCACGTTGAAGAACCATTCAATCAATGGCCCAATCGACTTCATTGGTGAAATTCATCTGGCTTCTAGAAACCAACACAGATGGATCTTAACTACCACTAATTATTTCACAAAGTGGGTCAAGGTGGTGCCATCCAGGAATGCCACAGATGTAGTAGTGATGAAATTTTTGGAGGAGAATATACTTTCAAGGTTCAGATGTCCAACAAAAATAGTAACTAAAAATTCCCAAGCTTTCAAATATGCAAAGTTCATAACCTTCTATCAAAATTATAACATATTGTTGGGACATTCAACTACATATTATCCCCAAGGAAATGGGATGGTCAAGTCATCCAAAAAGACCTTGGTAAGGATCTTAGAAAAGACGATAAGTGAGAGTCGGAAGAATTGGGACACCTAGCTTAAATTTTATCTATGGGCAAGTTGTATTACAACCAAAAGGTCCATAGGTAAATCTCCTTATGAGTTAGTATACAGCATAGCAACAATATTTCCCATCTAGCTAGCATTACCAGTAGCACGATTCTTACAAGATAGCGAGGAAGAACCAAATTCTATCACGAGGAGAATGACTGAGTTGGTTGAACTTCATGAGAATAGGGAACATGTGAATCATAAAATGGCAAGTTATAAAGACAAAGGGAAATCCTTGTTTGAACGAAAAGTGAAGGATAGAGGTTTTCAACCAAGAGACTTAGTGTTAATATGGGATGTTAGAAGAGCCAACAAAGGGAAGCATGGAAAGTTCGACCATTCAGGATTGCATAATCCAAGGGAAATAACACCTTCATGCTCGATAATTTGGAAGGTGATATACTCGAGATTCATGTCAATGGGAAATTCCTCAAGTTCTATTTCCAACACTAAAAAGGTACCCCTGGTCCATTGTACATACAATCTCACTATAAATAATTTGTTTCCACTTATGTCTGCCATTTATTTTTATTATCATTCGAAGTGCTTTCAAAATAAGATGATGACATGCCCAAAAGTATGTAGAAATTTGGTCTGCAGGTTCTCAAAGTGTTGATTGTTGCACGTTGTCCCAAATTGGATCCAATGTTTACATGTGAACATCAAAATCTCTAAAGGCACCTAAGAAAGCAAAACGCATCTTATTAATACAAAGGATGCATAAAGTATGCATAAGGGTCGACATAGTGCACGTGGTCACCGCGCGGTTCAAACAACTAACCGTGAGGGCGCATTCCATCGTGTGCTAGACAACAGGCAAAGAATGAAGCCGACCCCCTGGAGTGGCTAACATTAGCAGATGGGCCAACCAATTAGAGGCGTTCTGGGGAGGAGCTCCAAATTTTCTAAGGTCTCTCTCAACCCACCGAAAAGAAGGGTGGGGATGACCCGACCCAGACCTGAGTAATAAAAGGGTAAAAGTTAAGGTTTGAAAGTGAAATTTTCCACACGCCTGACACACGGCCTCTCACCTACCCGATCTCACTCAACCAATCTCCATACTCCACATGTCACTCCAGTTGTCCCTTTTTTTCCTAAAAAGGCTCATTCCCTCTGACGTTTTTGCCCAACTGTTGTCTTTCATTATCTGTGTTGTTACCAGTTAAGAGCTCGGGTAAAAGACCAGTCTTGTGCACATGCCTCTCCTCAATTTGCTCTCATCGCCTCAGGTATTTGGTCAGTTCCCCTTTTTACTTATTTTGTAGTTTAACTCTCTATTGTTAAAACAATGAAAAATTATGCCCCTGAGACTCTGTGGGCCCGAAATTTTAGGGCCATCTCTGGTCCTGACCCACTCATGGATGCCCAAGCTTAGTTTTGTGACCCCATTTACCATTTTGACGTAGAAAACGAGCAGTATGATCTCATGGTTTATAAGTTGCGGGGTGAGGACCTGTTTAGTGTGGTATATTCGGGGTTATATTACCAAATAGCCCCTTCGTTCCATCATTTCCCAGAATTTATTTCTTGGCTCGCCGAGGCATACATTGAACATAAAGGCTTCTTCCTCTCCTCGCAAGGGAATAAAATACTTGAAATTACCCCCCAGTTGATCTGAAAATCCCTATGTTACCCACCTTCTCAGGGTTGCCTCGAATTTTCTGAGGTAACCCTCATGTGTAACTTTTTGAATCTCCCTCTTGAGAAGTAGAGGCATCTCCTTGAATTAATCAAAGTCATAAAGGTGTCT
Source organism: Pinus albicaulis (assembly GCA_034641835.2). Lineage (NCBI taxonomy): Eukaryota > Viridiplantae > Streptophyta > Pinopsida > Pinales > Pinaceae > Pinus > Pinus albicaulis. Next base: position 1,247,122,587 of record CM076580.1, read on the forward strand.
ACCTTAACCCGCACTGAAAAATTTCCCCTGCCCCTCTTTCGTGATACCATTCAGACAGTCCTTGCAATTGTCTCGGGTATGCTTGGGCAGGATAATGCCAGTTGGGTCACTAATGCCTATTTAGGGTTTTTTGACCTCATGATGTAACCAAGAGTCTTATTTGACATTCCTTCATTCCTGTCCTCGGCCATCCAAGCCCACTTCCAAGACTTATCAACCTCAATTATTTTCAGGTATTACTAACTGGTGTTCTATTTGTTCCTATTTGTGCATGCCGACAAGTTCAATGTCTTAGGCCTGGACAATTTTTCTCAAAAATGGAGTGAGCCTAAATCCGTGTTCAATTTGACCCTATCAGTTCAACAAAAACCTAGACGCAATGGTTATGCAACATTCATCACAGAATTCATGTGTAGAGTCTTTACAATTATACACGGGTACCCTCTACCCAAGATTTTTCTTGAGCAGGAAGAGTTTCTACAGTTCAGTGAGAAAGATTGCATAGGGGATCAATACCTATTCGAGGATCACACCGAAGTGATATTTTATGGCTATGAGCTCCCTCCTTTCCACTTGCCAAAATTCATGCCCATGAGAATTTTCGCTCTCGAGCTCATTAGGCAAATCCTAAGTGCATACCAAATTCATTTTATGCCCGTGAAGAAAGGCCATATATTCAAACTCTCTAGCGTAGTAGGGCCGTTTTCCATAAATTCAAGGCATGCATTCCCTCTAGTTGAGGATTTTCTACAGAAGATGAATTTCTAGCAAGGAGACACATGGCATTACGATCCCAAGGGATTTATTGCAAAAAGGAGGAAGAATATTAAGTCCTCAACTTATGAACATGAGCCTAGACCACATATTGAATTGAAAGATAACTCTGACTTGTGGCCTTTGGAGACAGAGATGGAGTCCAGCTCCCCAACTGCAGACGTGCCACCGAAGGGAGTTAATGTGTAAGAAGAAGAGGGAATCAAAGGTGAAGGGGAGTTTCGGGAGTAGGACGACTAGAGACAAAGGGAGGATTTCATCGAGGTGGAGGAAGAGGGCCACATCAGCAAGAAACCCAGGATAGGAGAACCTGAAGGATAGGTCACTGAATAGTCGAATGAAGTGGTCCATGTTAGCACTCCACCAGATCTCCGAAGGCTGAGAAGGAGACCAGCAAAGGTAACCACATACCACTTTGACCTAGTACCTAGCCCTACTAGGCTGAGAGGGCTCTCTCAGTGAAATTCACAACAAAAATGACTGGATTATGGATATTTTACGCTAGGTATGCAAATTGGGGTTTGACTTTATTTTGAAGGTTTATGTTGGATGGTGAATTTTGTTTAGGAAAAACTAGGTCAGGGCTCTGAAAATCAAATCCGCAGAGATGTATTGGGGCAAGGTAGGCACACCCTTTAGAACTTTTGAGGTATCTTGGTGGATATGTTATATTTATATGGTTTCTAAATGAGCATGAACATCATGAATTCGTTTATATCGGAAGAAAATGAACATAAATGTGAGAGTTTCTCCAAAACAGAGCATGTAATCAATGAATTCTGCTTATCAAACTTAGAAATCAATCACATAAGACATGGAAATGAAGATGGAAGGTACAATACATTCAAACATATGATGATATAAGAATAAACATTGCTAAAACACATACCACATGAATCCCACCATAATAGCTGCAAATTTTGTCTATTAGTTCTTGCCAAAATCACAAAATACACTAGTGTTCCAAGCTAAATTCCACAGCATCCAACCCTTGAAAATGATTAAAAAAGGAATCATATAGATACTGAGGTCTAAATACTCACTTTTAGGTCAAATTTTCCAGCAAGAAATATAAATACATGCACCTATCTAATCACTTCTACACACTAGGGAGGTTACTCAACCATTTCCTCCTTTTTGTAAACCACTTGAGCTAATTTCTCAAAGCTTTTAATACATGATAAGATATTTAACTAACTCAAGTTGACCAAAATTTCATTAAATTTTGACAATTTATCCTTTTTCATTCATCTCATAACTTTTTACCACAGTAAATTTACAAATTACAAAACTGAAGGGTAAATTTCTGGAAAGGTAGCAAGTTTTTTGCAAAAGCGTTGCGCCAGTTGAGAGCTGATTTTGGATGACTTGTAGGAGTCCAATATGCATTCTAAAAGCTAGGTAAAGTATCCCCACGTGTATAATTTCCAATGAGCCATCAAGATCCAAAAAATACCCATGAGAAGGCCTCCAAGACGTGATTTTTCTAACCTAACTCAAAAATATCGTGTCAGACCAGATTTAGTGGCAGAAGCATGAAAAAAGTGAGGTTTTCTAAATTTTTCTTCAAAATAAGAAGCTACCATGAAAAAATAAGTTGAGATTTGGTATGTATTCATCATTATCTATCCATCCATATAGAAAAAAATTCATTTGGAAGCCCAAGGAAAAGGGGTTGTGCCCCTTGTGTGACGCTTTTGTGTGCAAATTTCTGCAAAATTTCTGGGTTTTCTATAAAACTAGGTCTCAAATATGGAGTCATATTGCTTTAACCATGAAACGTTTTTCAAAACTGACATATGTTTTTGTTCTTTGGCATGTTAGGGACAAAAACCTCCTCATTTTACCTAATATTCTTCTCTTATTCTACACAATATTCTCTGAAACAGGTGACTAAACCAGGAAATTGCATAGTCACAAAAATAGGTTGTAAATATGTGAATGGATCTTTCATTCTGTAATACCCATGTAAAAACTGAGAGAGGTTTTTATTCTTTTTCATGTTAGAAACAAAAACTACCTCAAGTTTCCAAAAATGAGGCTCTAGTTTTTCAGAATGTTCTCTGAAATAAGATGTCTAAAATAGGATTTTTCTAGAAAATTTCACAAAAGGGTCATGCAAAAGGGTCACGCCATGCAAAAAGGGTCGCGCAAAAGGATAGCACCACTTTTAGAGGGATTTTGGAGGTCTTCCCAGAGGATTTTGGGGCTGAAAGTGATATGGTTGGAAATCTTAGGATGCCTGCTACAAAATGGAGTCATTAAGCACTGCAAACCCCTAGAAAATTGATTTGAAGACAACCTATCCAAAAGTGCGGAAAATGACCCGGAGAAACTGTATTTTAAGAATTTCTCTCCAAAAATAACACCTGTGCATAAAATGAAGGATTTTTTTGTTCTTTTGCCTATTATTGACAAGAGCCTCTTTCACTTTTGTAAACTTCATCTCCATTACTTCATAAACGGATTTTGAAGCCAGACTATTCCTATGTGCACTGTGAACCCCAGCAAATGATCACAAAACGTTGAAAATGATGCCATGGGTCTGATTTGACTCAAAACTGGAAACTTTCCCTCCTTTTTTTAACTTTTTCTTCTCATTTTCCATGGTTTTTGTTTGTATGATAGAAACCCTAGCTTGATGGGAAGGAAGGAAAGGGTGGAATCTAGGAAAACAGGGGAAAATGGGGCAGCAAGTTTAGGGAGGGAAATGGAGGGGATAGGAGTTAGGGAAAAATATGAAAAATTAGGGGAGATAAGGAAGTGTTTTAGGAACATATTTCAAGTGGAATTCCTTTAAATGGATAAGGGAAAGAGGGGAAAAAGGATAAAACACAATCCTAACCCAGAATATCTACAAAAATGCAGCGAGAATTAGGGTTTGAGTGAAAATGGGATTAATGAGAGGTATGAATGATATGGAATTATTTGGTAAGGCATATATGTCATGTATGAAGGTTTTTATGTTATAAAACTAGGGGTTTTCTAGCTGAAAGCAACCAAACATCTCAGTAATCCAAAAACTAGTTTGAAAACCCTAAAGGAGAGAATTCACTCTTTGTTGAAGAAATTCACTTGAAGAAGTAAGGAATGCTCCCTAACTATATTGGAAGAACCTAAACCTTTAATAAATGACAAATTGACCCTTATTTTTCCTTCTTATAGCAAAATTTTGACATTTATGCTGGCGAAATGAAAGACACCGAAACACTGACCTAAGACTCTAGATGATAATGGTGGACATGACTCATGAAATGATGATGACCATGAGTGAATGGAGGGAGAAGCGCTGACCTAGACAACAACCATTGATCAAATTTTATTTGAAAACTTATTTGAAACTATAAAATTTTACTATGAGACCTTAACAGGACATGATAAGAGCCCATTGATCATTGGTGACAGGATGTAAAGACTGACACTAACATTGGCTCCAGTTGGGGATGGCATCTCCTTGGAGGTGTCAACAATACCGTACAACAAGTAGCCTAACCATTGGGAATGGAATGAAAAGTTAAAAACCATACTGAATACTGAAAACTTGACATGATAAACTGACTGACTTTGACTAAAGTAAAAACTTACAAAACTTATTGATGGCAACATATCACCTAGAATTTAGGGCTTCAAATCTTAATGACAACCACCTACCTGCTAAAGACATATGTACAAACATGTGAAGTGATCCTTTCAGTGTAACCAATCCAACATATGGCTACTTACTTGAAATATTCTCTCACTTTCCTCGAGTAGGCGGAAAAAAACAAAAGATAGGCAACTCCGTGTGTTCACTAAAAATGTCCTCATGATCCATAAATTCAAGAAAATATATCATTCCTGTTGACTGCAAAAAATCAGTGTAAGTATCTTCAATAATTCGAAATGTTACCTTGTCTAAAGATCCAGCAAAAACACAAGCATGCCCTGATTCTGATTTGAAATAACACTTGGTTGTTGATCCATAGGAAGGCATAGGGGAGTATGACTTTCTTTTATCTGAGTGTTGGCTACAAATTCCTGAAGTATGAGTAGCTCTGACTCTATCTCTTGCACATTGTCTATCTTAGGCTCATACTCCTCAAATTCATAGTATAAATCATCCTTGAACAGAAAACATTCTTCAGTATTCTCAAACATGATATCCCTATCCTCTTCATGAAAGACAAGGGTCTCATTTAGTTGATCCTGTAGGAAATTATCATCACAAATTGGCTTATTCACAACTGCTTCCTGTATAGTTTCATCAATCTCATGATTGTCATCATTTAAACTTAGATTTTCATTTCCAATAATGGAATAAGTTTCACTAACACATTCTTAACTATGTAAACACTGCAAACCTGCATTAGCTTGGGTTGTAACATGCATGTTCAGGAGCTGATCTATCTCATCTTCAAACAGAGGAGAAAACTGAGTTTTATAGCAGTAATTATTGGCTTGATAATTTTCATTTTCAGGATCGGGAATAGGCATTTCTCTTTTTTGGTCCCTGTCTATTTCATCCAAGGAGGAAGATACTGATTCTTGTTGGGAGGAAAAATCATAAAGCACTTCTATGATCTCATCATCTAGACACTCTTCATCCCCATACAAAGTTTCAAGAAATTTAATGAAATTTTCAGACATCTCACAACAACTATAAATCATCAACAAGGAAGAATTAGAGCTTTGATACTGTTGAAAGAAAATTGAATGAAATTCCTTTAGAGAATATAAACCGGTATATGGTAGACTCTCATACCATGATCTCAATTTTTCCTCCAAGGTAGCCATGAAAATCGTCATCAGACAATCTTCATGAAATTCAATATTTATTCTATGAATATGAAAACGAAATTTGACCAAATGAAAACTAGCATCTTCTGTGTCCTAAACTTTAAACTTTGGCAACCCTGTTTTCCAATCTATACAAGGAATACTATTCGTAAAACTAGGAATATGAGATTGATTCATAGGAGCATACCTTCGAGAAATTGAATCCATTTTGACAACAATGAAGTCACCAAGAAGTTCTTCAGACTCCATGTTCTTGAAAAGTGGAGTCACCATGAAAATTTTGAACCTTTGGATTCTTTGACACTAGATTCACCAGGTGAAATATGCACAACCTTCTTTGTGTCTAACTGTTGTTCACCATTAATAATCAGATCTGATCCTTTTCGTTCTTTCCCGAGGAATATCTATCACCTTACTCCTCGGCAACAACACCAAGATGTTAACACTCCACCAGATCTCCGAAAGTTGAGAAGGAGACCAGCAAAGGTAACCATAGACCACTTTGACCTAGCAGCTAGCCCCAGTAGGCTGAGAGGGATCTCTCAATGAAATTCATAGCAAAGATTACTGGATTATGGAGATTTTAGGCTAGGTATGCAGATTGGGGTTTGATTTGGTTTTGAAGGTTTGTGTTGGATGGTGAATTAGGTCTAGGAAAAACTAGGTTAGGGCTCTAAAAATCAGATCTGCAAAGATGTAATGGGTCAAGGTAGGCACACACTTCAGAAATTTTAAGGTATATTTATGTGGTTTCAAAACGAGCATGAACATCATGAATTCGTTTATATCAGAATAAAATGAACATAAATGTGAGAGCTTCTCCAAAACAGAGCATTGAATCAATGAATTATGCTTATCAAACTTAGAAATCAATCACATAAGACATGGAAATGAAGATGGAAGGTAAAATACATTAAAACATATGATGAAAGAAGAATAAACACTGCTAAAACACATACCACATGAATCCCACCACAATAGCTACAAATTTTGTCTATTATTTTTTGCTAAAATCACAAAATACACTAGTTTTCCAAGCTAAATTCCATAACATCCAACCCTTGAAAATGACTAAAAAAGGCCTCATATAGCTTCTGAGGTCGAAATCCTCCCTTGGAGGTCGAATTTTCCAGCAAGAAAGACAAATGCATGCACCTATCTTATCACTGCTACACACTAGGGAGGTTAATCAACCATTTCCTCTTTTTTTCTAAACCACTCGAGCTAATTTCTCAAGGCTTTTAATACATGATAAGATATTTAACTAACTCAAGTTTACCACAATTACATTTAATTTTTACAATTTACCCTTTTTCATTCATCTCTTAACTTTTTACCACAATAACTTTTAAATTACAAAATTGCAGGGTAAATTTCTAGAAATGTAGCAAGTTTTTTGCAGAAGCGTCGCTCCAGTTGAGAGTTGATTTTGGTTGACTTGTAGGAGTCCAATATGTATTATGAAAGTTGGGTAAACTATCCCCACATGTCTACTTTCCAATTATCGATAAATCTCCAAAAAACACCCATGATAAGGCCTCCAAAACTTGATTTTCCAACCTCTCTCAGAAGTGTCACGCCTATCCCGATTTAGTGGCAAAAGTATGAAAAAAGTGAGGTTTTCTGAATTTTTATTCAAAATAAGAATTTTTCATGGAAAAAAAAGTTTATATTTGGCATTTATTCATCATTATTTATTCATACATGTAGAAAAAATTCATTTGTATTCCCAAGGAAAAATGGTCGCGGCGCTTCTGTGTGCAAATTTCTGCAAAATTTCTGGGTTTTGTGGAAAAATAGGTCTCAAAGATGGAGTCATATCGCTTTAACCATGAAATTTTTTGCAACACTGAGATATTTTTTTGTTCTTTGGAATTTTAGGGGGGAAAACCTCCTCCATTGTCCTAATATGCTTCTCTGATTGTCCACAATATTCTCTTCAAAAAGGTGACTAAACTAGGAAATTGCACAGTCAGAAAAATAGGTTGTGAAGATGTGAATGGATTTCTCATTATATAATACCTATGTAAAAAATGAGAGAGTTTTTTGTTATTTGGTATGTTGGGAAAAAAAAACTCCTCCATTTTCCCACAGTTCGGCTCCATTTGTTCACATTGTTCTCTAAAAAAAGATATCTAAAATAATATTTTTCTAGAAAATTTCACAAAAGGGTCACGCAAAAGGGTCGCATCGTGCAAAAAGGGTCACGAAAAAGGGTTGCACCACTTTGAGAGGGATTTTTGAGGTCTTCCAAAAGTTTTTTTGGGCTACAAGCGGTATGCTTGGAAATCTTAGGATTTATGCTACATGATGGAGTCATTAAGCACTGCAAACCCCTTCTCCAAACCCGTGAAAAAATGATTTGAAGACAGCCTATCCAAAACTGCAGAAAATGACCCGGAGAAACTTTATTTAGAGAATTTCTCTCAAACCATAACACATGTGCATAAAATTAAGGATGCTTTATTTATTTTTCCCATGATTGAAAAAAACATCTTTCACTTTTGTAAAATTCATCTCCATTACTCCAGAAATTGATTTTGAAGCCAAACTATCCCCGTGTGCACTGTGAACCCTAGCAAATGATCAAAAAAATCTGAAAATGATGCCATGGGTCTAATTTGACTCAAACCTAGAAATTTTCCCTCATTTGTTGTACTTTTTCTTCTCATTTTCCATGGTGTTTGTTTGTATGATAGAAACCCTAGCTTGATGGGAAGGAAGGAAAGGGTGGAATCTAGGAAAACAGAGGAAAATGGGGCAGCAAGTTTAGGGAGGAAAATAGAGGGGATAGGAGTTAAGGAAAAATATGAACAACTTAGGGGAGATAGGGGAGTATTTTAGGAACATAGTGCAAGTTTAATTCCTTGAAATGGATAAGGGAAAGTGGGGAAAAAGGCTAAAACACAGTCCTAACCCAGAATCTCTGCAAAAACGCAACGAGAATTAGGGTTTGAGTGAAAATGTAAGTAACGAGAGGTATGAATGATAAGGAATGATTTGGTAAGGCATATATGTGATGTATTAAGGTTTTTATGTGATAAAACTATGGGTTTTTGAGCTGAAATCAACCAAACATCTTAGCAATCCAAAAACTAGCTTGAAAACCCTAAAAGAGGGAATCCACTCTTTGTTGAAGAAATCCACTTGAATACGAAGTAAAGAATGTTAGATTACTGTTTTGAAAGCACCTGAACCTTTAAGAAATGATGAATTGACCCTTATTTCACCTTCTTATGACAGAATTTGGACATTTATGGTGGGAAAATGAAAGACACCTAGACACTAACCTAGGTGAAAACATGGTGACTGACCTAAGACTCTAGATGATAATGGTGGACATGAATCATGAAATGATGATGACCATGAGTGAATGGAGGGAGGAGAGCTGACCTAGACAACAACCAATGATCAAATTTTATTTGAAAACTTATTTGAAACTATAAAATTTGACTATGAGACCCTAACAGGACATGATAAGAGCCCATTGATCATTGGCGACAGGATGTAAAGACTGACACTAACAGTCCTGAATTATATAGATTGAGGTGAGAACAAGCCAGGCTTTTAGGTTTCTTTGGATGATGTCTCCTCACAGGTACCCTCTACTTCTTCACAGGTAATTTCCCCAGGCAAAGGCCCCTCATAGGCAGATATAGGTACAGGGATGGAGTGGCCTTTAGGGGAAAATATCAATGAAAAGAGTCAGAAAACCAGGGAAAAATTGAAGGTAGAGTTGGCTCAGCATATAGACAGACACCACACTATATTTTTAGTGGCCCTGGACGTTGAAAATTACCAATTGGTGGTTTCAGTACAACACCCATATTTGCACACTCTTCCGCCTAGATCAAAATACAGAGCACTGGAGATAATCCTGGACTTAGCCTCCATCCCCTTACAAGATAAATTAAATATCCATAAATCTATTGGAGATATGCTACATAGTGAATTCTTGAAGCACACCCTAGCCCTGGAAAAGGCACAGAATCAACTAGACAAGATGGTAGAAACTCTCAAAAGGGAAAGGGAAAACTATAAGGCTCTCTCTTGACAGCTCGCACAGTATAAACAGATGATAAAAGGGAAGGGGGTTGAAAATAATTCTTCCATGCAGACTATTCTCCAGAGGGTAGAGTTAGAAGTGAAGGATCTCTAGCGAAAATTGAAAATTCCTGGTTCAGAACAGATACAGACTCCCGAACTCACTCAAGTGGAGAAGGAAAAGGAAGCTCTATAAACCCTGCTCGTCCAGAATAATGATGAGGAAGTGGAATTTAAGAGGAGGCTGACAGAGTTTCAACAACAACTGGATAGCCACGTATGTGTAGTACCAATACCAGAAGAACCATAGAACCCCTCAGAGAAGTTGACCAAGGCACTAGCTGAGCTAAAGGTCTCAGAATATGAGGCCCAGATAGTATGCAGGTACCTGGAAGAATCTAAAAAAACTTTGCCTGAGAAATATAATCAGATATATTCACTACAAATGGAGGTCAAATTCGGTCGAAAATAAGTACAGGAGTTGAAAAAATCGGTCATGGATCTTAAAAACCACCTAAAGGGGAATATGGCACTGATAGAAGCTAGTAAGATGATGTGGGAGGACATTATGATTGATGTAAGAGATCACTGGGAATATATCACTTTGGATAACGATAAGAACATCACCATCCGCGACTATAAGAATCAACTCAACTTGAGCCGACGCGAAGGGACTGAAAATTTAATGATTTCACGAAACTACAACCAATTCATAAACGAAATCTCTACTGAGGAGTTAGGAATGCGCAGAGTGGTCGATCGATTTGGGATAGTCATGGATATAATGAGGATGATACAGAAAGAGGATTCTAGGGCTTTTTCATGGGATTCCTAGGGGTTGTTGCGAGACGAGTGGAGCCTAATTGTTGGGATCCACAAGGTGCATTAATCCCCTAGGTGACTTATGAGATGTAATATTCCCAATTAGCTTTTAGCTAGTTGGAATATTAAATTTTGGTTTTTCTTTTTAGTTAGAAGAATAAGAGGGTAGGGAGACCCATAAATCTCCTTAGTAGGAATAAAATCACTCCAAATGTGAATGGATGTCATCTAAATATCTGGATTAAAGACCCTTATGTGTGAAAAGGGGATGGCGCATGTAGACTGGGTCAACTTTGACCAAATCAACAGTGTTGGTATGGAGGAGTGGGAATTCATTGAGGAACAATGCAGTTTTGGAGGGAGATTCCATGCATGGAAGTAGTGGTTTTAATGAGTGGGGCCCATGTTGAGAAGGCTCACAAATAATATAAGGAAGGGGATGGCAGCCATAGAAGGCATGATTGATTATTATTTTATTTATGGTGTGTATGACTTGTTGCTCTCTTCAACTGTTTAGCAGAGACTGTAGTGTTGTTTAGCACAAGGGTTTTCCCGAGCGGGAATCCCACCCTCATCCTTGGGGGACTTCGAGTGCCCACTCAGGAGAGGTGATTGAGATGCATTTCCACATTCCAGCATCAGGAAAAAGCTTCAGTCTTATTATACAACGCAATTTCTTCCAGATTTGTGTTGTTTTGCAAGGCAGAATTTGTGGATGGTTTGTAGGGCCATTTTCTTAGCTTGTGTTTCAGTGGAGAGGTATCCTTTCCATTGGGATATCTACAAGGAGGGTCCTTGAGCATTATTTCATCATCTGGCACCAGGCCAAGCTACCACCAACTCCTACAACGTAGTTTCAGTCCATGACTGCGTTATTTCAGAGATCAGTTACAGGGGTGGTTTCAATGCATGATTTGGGGAGTTAGATCTCTAGTGGAGGGATCGGTCTTTCACCCGAAGAGTCTATTGGAGGAGAGACACATATTTCTACATCATCTTCAACCATATATTCCTAGCCTTTTTGCTGCAGTGAATCTTCAACCCTAGGGTTGTAGTTCACTATTGTATTTTGATTTATTTCCAAAAACCCTCTTGGGTTGTCTTGGAAAGGTGATATAGGGCCTATATCTGTATGTATATCATCTTTTGAGGCATATATAATTATTTTTACATCACTGTATTATCTCCTGCTGTAGCTATGCTCATTATGACTGCGTTGTAGCAACTCTCCAACATTTTTGTCTATTAGCAACATCTCATTTTGAGAGTGTTTGATTATGGGAGGCTTGTTTGTCTATATCATATGATTTGTGCCTCACTATTTTGTACTTATTTTCTGCTAACATGAGGATTATAATGGCTCCATATTGGTGTCATATCATTGTGTAATGTTATTCACTGCTATTTCCACTTTTGTGTTCAATATTACTGCTTTTCCTGTTTAGGAATATTACAGTGGTAAAGCATAATATTGGCTCAGCCTGTGCATCTAAGCCAATATGTCATTAGAAGAAGGAGATCCTATCACAGATAGAGAGAATATGTATCTCAAAAGAAGAAACCAGAGATATTATTATACAGATGATAGAGAAGACAAAGGCAAAACTCCCTTATCATGAGGAGAAGAGGAGAAGGAGTATCCCAAGATTCTTCTTCAAAACGTGCAAGATATTGCAAGGGAAAGCAAGGAGATGAGGATGGATAGACACAAATAATCCCCTAAAGTGTTTCTACATGGAGAAGGCTCCGACATTTCCCATCACTATAATTCTCAACCAATGAAGTAGCAAGTTTCCCAACGCTATACAATGCCTATATTTTTAGCAGTGTGAAATGGAGGGTTTCAAGAAAAAGAAACTCTTGAAGATTATTTTCTTAAGTATGAGTCTCAATCTCAGTGATTCAAAGACCATTTGAGCTTTCAAGAGTTCTGTCAAATCAATAACAATAGGAGACCCCGACATCACAATAAAGGTTGAGGATTCATACAGCACAATGATCTTCACCGGACTATGGCCATTATTTTCTTACCCACTTTTGATGGGTCATCCAAATGCGCTGCCAAATCATGGGTAGAAAATTTATACATCTACTTCTAGTTTAACCAAGTACCGGAGATGGAAGCCATCAATATAGCAGCGCTACACCTTGAGGGTGAAGCACTTTCTACATTGGGTCATGCTAATGTGACTGCATATTCAAAGTTCAAAATGAGGTTGGTGGAGAGGTTTTATTGAAGAGACCTGGAGGCACCTTTCATTAGGCTAGCTAAGCTCAAACAATTAGGTAATCCAGAAACTTACATTTATGAATTTCTAAAACTTTTTGTTATGGTTCCTGATTTATCTGCAGCTAGGAGGGTCTATATGTTTATTGACGAGCTATCAGAACCTCTACATGGGTTGGTTAAATCAAAAAAACCCACTACCCTTAAAGATTCCATTGAAAGGGCTAGAGATCTACAAGATGCCTTGCCAAGAGCAAAGGCAACATTTCAGAAAAATTCCACTTTTCCATCAAAAGGAAAATATGAGAAGGCTCATCCTTCAAAGGAGAGCCAAAAAAAATTACCTCTTAGTAATGATGTCCGAAAACACTTGAGGAGAAGGAATATTTGATTCACATGCCAAGAATCATGGGCACCCAGACATAGATGTGCAGAAGGGAAGGCACACTATATATAGGTATTTTCTGATTATGAGGAGGAAGAAGAAGAGGAACTAGAAGGATGTCACAGCGCTAGGATAGCAGGAGAGGATCCACCACCACCAGGAGGTGGGAATGGATCATTTGCTCCAATTGGAGGGGCCCTTGCATCATTGAGAGGAGTACCCAAGTACTTGACCTTGAGAGTTTGAAGTTCCATTCAAGATCAGAGGGTTTCAGTGTTCATTAATAGTGGGGCTACCCAAAACTTTATTGATGCCCAACTAGTGCAGAGGAGCGCAATACCCACTGATGATTTTGAGGGATTTTCAGTTTTAGTCCCAAGAGCTAGAAATATGCAATGCATGCATTATGTTCCATCGTTATCTGTCACCATGGGGACATATACATTGACTGATCACTTATTTTTGGTTAACATACCTGACACCAATGTGAGATTGGGTGTGCAGTGGTTGATTACTTTGGGGAAGGTCACCACAGATTGGGAGACTTTGCAAATGGATTAGATAGATAGAAAGAGTGGAAAATATCAGATGATTAGGGGCACGCATACTTATCCCTCTCAAACAACTTCTACACAGAAAACAGATTTGGATTTGCGCAGTGGAATCAAGGACCTAACAATCCTATCAGTTATGCATATGACTTTGGCCCATGAGACATTATTGTTTAGTGGCATTCCACCTGGGAAGCCACCTGATCAGGAGTTGGTGAGAAATGTCTCACAACATGTTGCACCACTCATATATCCAGGAGGAGTGGGAACATTTAGAGGACTTGACACAGTGCAGAGAGTCTTGGGTATGCTAAAGGAGGAGGGATACATTCTCCCAATATCATTATTACCCACTCTCACCCCACATTTTGTGCTGAAAGAGGATGTTGCAGGGATGGAGTGTGGCACCATCATGGTTCAAGGAGACCACTCCTTGGATTTGGAGGCTCAGAAGATACTCCCACTTGCGGATAAATCTTCCACATATGGTAGAGGATGGTGGCCACGCATGCATGGATTGGCCAAACTCAGGAAGTTTTGGATGGGTGATAGCTTCCCATTGAAGGCTAACCTCCAAAAGCTTCAACCTTTACTTGAGCATGAGCAGCACAGGAGGAGCAGTAAAGGTAGGATAGCAGCATCCCGGTATGTGACTTTGGAATAGGAGATGTAAAAGGAAGGGGGAGCCACATGATAGATCATAAAAATTGTCACTATGGAGTATAGATCCTTATTGGAGATCCCAACTGTTGGTGGAATACTCCAAGGATCTCTTTACATGCAAGATACTTGATGGCCAGTATTTAGATGGGATATATATAGTGAGAGATGAGGTCATCTACTATCAGATTAGGATCTTCTTGTCTATAGCATCTAAGCTCAAGGAGAAGTTACTACATGAAGCACATGAATATTTTCTCTTTAGCCACACTTATTCCATGAGAGCATATCATACCATCATGGGGGGATTCACTTGGGAAGACTTTGAAGAGGAGATACATCAACATATTAGGAGATGCATGGATTATTTGGAGATGGAGAAGAGACATAACTCTTTGATATATTTATCGCATCCACCTCTTTTCTCATTGGGAATGAGAGGGGACCCATCTATGAGCCAATCCACTAGCTTGATCAAGGTATATGGTAAGGATCATGTTTTTTTGTATAATGATTTACTAGATGAGTACTTGCATTCCTTTACCATTCATGTACAGCTCATTGCTCCAAGAGGGAGCACTCTTCCTTATAAAATTCATGGTCAACTTTGGGCCATAAGAAGCAATGAGCATGGCACTCCCTTGGAGATTTTAGGGAGGTGATATATCCTTCAGGGTGTACTCCATTGGCACCAAACATTATTCACCTTCTCTAAGCATGTGAGAGGTTTGTGGAAGCAAAAAAGTGGTGGGGAAACCACTTATTATATCATGTTCTGAGGTAGTCAGGAGACATAATGCGCTGGTTCCACATGTGGGACTATGATCCTCCTCCGGTATTTCATATGGTAGCTTATATATCCTTGATTTTGATCCCATATTTATATGATGTTATTATCATTGTTGTGGGCATATTTAGAGGAATGACACATGGGTTGGATGTACCCATCGGTAGGGAGATTCTCCCGATTTCTTATGCCTCATTCTTCAGGGAGCACATTGAGCATCACATGATTGCTACATTAGACCACTTGTTTCCTTGTGGGAGGAGCCATTTGGTTAACTTGAGCATTTGGGAGATGCATCACATGGATAATTGGGAGGAGCATTTCATGTATGGATTTATTGGGGGACACTTGGTTCATGAGGAGAGCTTATCACATGGAGGTGTCACAAGGGAAGGAGGAGAAGAGTTTTAGCACTCACCTTTACAATTGCTTGAGGACAAGCAACATTTGGGAGGGGAGGATTGTAATATTCCCAATTAGCTTTTAGCTAGTTGGAATATTAAATTCTGGTTTTTCTTCTTATTTAGAAGAATAAGAGGGTAGGGAGACCCATAAATCTCCTTATTAGGAATAAAATCTCTCCAAATGTGAATGGAGGTCATCTAAGTAGATGGATTAAAGACCCTTATGTGTGAAAAGGGGATGGAGCATGTAGACTAGGTCAACTTTGACCAAATCAAAAATGTTGGTATGGAGGAGTGGACATTCATTGAGGGACAACACTGTTTTGGAGGGAGATTCCATGAATGGAATTGGTGGCTTTAATGAGTGGGGCCCAAGGTGAAAAGGCTCACAAATCATATAAGGAAGGGGATGGAAGACATAGAATGCATGATTTATTATTATTTTGTTTATGCTATGTATGACTTGTTTCTCTCTTCAGATGTTTAGCGAGACTGCAGTGTTGTTTAGCACAAGGGTGTTCCCGAGCAGGAATACCACCCTCATCCTTGGGGGAATTCGATTTCCCACTTAGGAGAGGTGATTGAGTTGTATTTCCACATTCCACCATCAGGCCAAAGCTTTAGTCTTATTATACAGTGCAGTTTCTTCCAGATTTGTGTTGTGTTGTAGGGTAGAAGTTGTGGAGGGTTTGTAGGGCCATTTTCTGAGCTTGTCTTTCACTGTAGGGTTCTTGAGAATTATTTCATCATCTAGCACTAGGCCAAGCTACCACCAACCCCTACAGTGCAGTTTCACTCCATAACTGCGTTATTTCAGAGATCAGTTATAGGGGTGGTTTTAGTGTATGATTTGGGGAGTTAGATCTCTAGTGGAGGGATCGGACTTTCACCCGGAGAGTCTATTGGAGGAGAGCCACATATTTCTACATCAGCTTCAGCCATATATTCCCAGCCAATTTCCTGCAGTGAATCTTTAGCCCTAGGGTTGTAGTTCACTATTGTATTTTGATTTATTTCCAGAAATCCTCTTGGGTTGTCTTGGAAAGGTGATATAGGATCTAGATCTATATGTATAGAATATTTTGAGACATATATCATTATTTTTACATCATTGTATTATCTCCTAATATATCTATTCTCATTATGACTGCGTTATAGCAGCTCTCCAACATTTTTTTCTATTAGCAGCATCTCACTTTGAGAGTGTTTGATTATGGAAGGCTTTTTTGTCTATATCATATGATTTGTGCCTCACTATTTTGTACTTATTTGCTGCTAACATGAGGAATATAATGGCTCCATATTTGTCTCATATCATGATGTAATTTTATTCACTGCTATTTCCACTTTTGTGTTCAATATTATTGCTTTCCCTGTTTAGGAATATTACATGAGAAGAGACTAGTAGAAATTAAGAGTAGAGTTAAGTCAGCATTGGAGAAAATAGCTCAGTTGAAGGCTGATACTGTGGTGGCCTCACTCAGAAAATAATTCATGCCTCTGGCCAAGGTAAAAAAATTCTTCTTGAGCAACCTGGAATACTCCGAGTTAACTCAGCTCTATGCCCTATTTGAGATATTTAGCACGACACCCCTGCCCACGGATATCATGTGGAAAAGGTGTTATGAACACGCAAACCCTCCAACAACCTCTAATTCATAGCTGAGAGCCGATGCGGCTCATCGTCATTCCGACTCATCATCCAATCCAGCATGGTCGTGGAAATCGGGGCCTTTTACAACCCCTCGCCATAGCAGATAGATGATTCAAGATCTGTCCCATGTGGCCTTCAAATATATATTTTTTACTTTTTCTTTGTCCTAATAGTGGAATTATGATTTCACTACTAATATTTTAGTTTGTTTTTCTGTTAGAGAGTTGTGCTCGAAGCATGCTCTATTTTGAATCATGATGTATGTACTGTGAGATCAAGAAATAATATATGGGGTAGATCCCCAAAGAAAATTCTATAAGAGAAGAATCAGAGACAGACAAAAGGTTTTGAATCTTGTCTGAGTTTTTGGTCCTATCATGTATAAGAATTTTGGGTTATGAATTGTATGTCTTGGGAAGATTTTTTGAGGCTAATATAATATAAATATTGCTTTCGACTAGATTCCACTTATCTTGGTGAAGAATATGTATATATGTTTCTTTTGTTAGCATTTATCATTCGTTATATGTATGCTATTCCTCATATTATGTGTGTAAAATCCATTGGATGAAACTTGTTTAATTTCATGAATATGTATATTTTCTCGTAGACAAAGGATGACACTAGTGCTTTAAATCGGTGTGCAACCTTAAATCGTGCTCCATGGAATCTCACCATCTCATGTTTCTTTAATATTGTATTTTCTTCTAATCCTTTATTATTTGGGTCCTTAGCTTGTTGAAGCCCGGTATCGTTGGGATAACTTCTTAAAATATTCATTTCACCGCACTTTTAGATTAAGATATGTTCATTTATTTCAGTTCATCCCTGTCGATGCATTCTAATTAAATATAGTTTCCCAAGGCTCGTTCCTAGCCGTAATGCCTATATTAGATCAGTATCAAGAGCCTTCATTATTCTCGAACCATGGCACCATAAAATTCATTAATCAAACAATCCATAGGAAGCTCCAAGTAAGATTATTATTCTCTAAGTTTAAGATGTCCTAGGCACTGGTCTATTGATAACTAGGAGGTTGTCTCTAGGTGTGACAATAGAAATTATGAAACATGTGTACTCCTTAGATGAGGAATTAAATTTTTCATCCAACGAGTAATCCCGCTATAAATTTGAGTAAAACCTTAAGGAAATAAGTTGAAAATACGATTTGAAACAGCAGTTCTATTATTTTATTATTTTTTAATCCTTTTACTTTTTTACTCCAAAAATGGTGAATCATCCCCCATGGTTGACATCATCATCTTGAATCCTATTGGTTCTTATAAAGTTTATTTTTGTTGTACAATTTTCTTAGGAGGCCCATTTTAGACCTCAAAATTCCCCTAATGAGGAGAGAACCACAGAAGACCACGTAGTAAAATTTCAAGATTACCGCGAAAATTTGGGTGTTGAATATGAGGAAATTTTCATAAGACTTTTTGTCCAAAATCTAGAAGGGGGAGCTTGAAAATAGTTTAGAAATATCCCCACTAATGGTATCAATACAATGGATAGGTTAGTTGAGCTATTTTTACGAAAGTTTGGTGTTAAGAAAAGCAATCAGTTGTGGCTGACCGAATTTTTCGATTTAAAACTAAAACCTAATGAGTCAATTTCTGACTTCAACAAAAGATTCACAAAGTTCTACAACTTGTTTCTAGTTTTTTTTCGACCATCTGACAACGCGGAAGTTGTTTCTTATTCTACAACTCTTGATGATTATTTTTCATATGCATTACGAGAGAGGGAGCCAGCTACTTTAGCTGATGCTCAATATAAAGCTTGTGCTTACAAAGGGAATCTTATTGCCACAAGGAAACTATCATCTCGAGATAGTCAATCTGATGGAAAAAAGAAAGTGGTCGATACATCTCCCTAAGTTCCCGCCTCTTCCTCCTCCCAGGATCAAAAGACAAGAAATGTTGCAACTCATAAATTCTTTGTCTAATAATATCTAATGCCTTGAAATCGGAAATAGGGTAGCTCCTCCCACTCTTTTGAATCCTCTCATTCAACCAAATTTTCAACCTAATCTACCACACATAAAATCGAATATCCCACCAAGGAATCAAATCCCTTATTTTCACCCTAACCCTCCGTAAATGTTGCAAAGAGGACAAAGGCCAGAAGACCCCCCTATTCAACCTCCTCTTAGAAATAATTCCAATATTGTCAATGTGTATGACGATGATGAAACTAGCCAATTGATGAACCCTGAGGAAGAAGAATATCCTATTGTAATTCCTTTGATTTTTATGCTTAGAAATCATCTGATTATATAGAAAAAAAAATTGGGACCCTTAACTTCAACATTTTGATGAATAGTTAGAAGACAAATTCCAACATAAATACAACCTTAGACCCATGAAGGATCACGTTCCTCAAAAAGAATAATCATTGCAACCCCTTCCATGTAATCAAAATTCATTCATATCTGATGATCCTAATCTGCCTGATATTGATCTGCCCTTTTCCCGAAAGTTTAACTTATGAAACGAATTGAATAAACTTAAAATTAGCATGTCTTTAGCCGATGTTGTTAAGCTTCCTACCTATAAACAAGAAATCGATTCTTTTTTCAAATTTCCCCCCTCCTACCCCAAGAAATGGAAGTAATGGACTTTATTAACAACTAGAATGATGCCCCCAATATTAATCTTTCCCCTTTGAACCGAAAAGATGATAACTTAGTACCCCCCTTCTATATTAGCTTAAATATCTACAACTGGAGGCTCCCACAGTTTGAAGCCTAAAGAGATTAAGGATAAGCTTGGATTATACATAACTCAAGAATATAAAGACTTGTATTCCTTTTATTCCAGAAGGGTGAAGTGTCTAGGGTTAATCAAATACTTAGTCATAGTTCTAGCTCAAGTTCATGTTAAAAGTATTGTTATGGATGCAGTGGTGGCCGACATGCCTTCTAATTACAAAATTCTCATGTTAAGGAGTTGGGGTGCCAAGGTCGGTCGTTCATTGCAGCTTGATCTCTCTTAAGATACCATACATGCATTCGAGGGGGGGACACGTCGACTCTATCGAGAGTCTATATTGACCTATACTATTAGCTCGGAGAAGCACCTTGAAAAATCTCCAATTTATACTTTCAACAATAAAATGGGAAATTTTGTCTTCGTTGTTTATGAAGAAGAGAAGACCCTTATCTATCAAAAATATGCCTCCATCATCCCATCCAAGGATTCCAATTTCGTCCGAAAGATGTACTTTGATTGTGCTTCCTCCAAGGAAATGTTTGGTGTAGGTATCATGTTAATGCCTCCATCTCAACGCAATACAAATTTTTCTTTTAAATTGAATTTTGAAACTACTAACAATATATTCGAGTACGAAGAATTAGTACTTGGGCTTCAAACAGCATGAAAACTCAACATTCAAAATTTATCGATATTTTTGTGACTCTGAATTAGTAATTAAATAAGTAACAAACAAATGCCAAACTAAACACCCCCTATTTCATGCAAATAAGAATCAGGTCTGGGACTTGATTGACACTTTATTCTACGATATTAATTTCACTACTATACCCAGGGAGAAAAATATATTAGTGGATTCCCTTGTAGTTATTGCAACCACCTTTTTCACCCCTGTTATCACTCATATTTTCCTTGAAGTTGTAGGGAAGAGGAAAGGGGTCCGAGGTAACCACAAACCTATTTTAGGTACAGAATCTAGCCAATTTGTACCCAGAGAGGGCTCTCTCTATAAAATTTAGCTTTGTTTTGAATGATATTAGGCTAGTTATAAGGTCTAGAAGTTTTGTTTTAATTTGGGTGGTGGGATTCAATAGCTGAGGGTAAAATTAAGTAGTTTAGGCCATTGGGCTATGGAGTCAAAAAAATGGCTTTACTAGATGAATTTCTCAACAGAAGATGGTTTCACAGGGTAAGATAACCAAACAGGGAGCAATTATGAATCTAAAATGAATGAAATGGATTTAAAATGGATGAAATGCAATTAAGAATCTTTCAACACATTCATAAGAGGGAAAAATTGAGTGATTATTAATAAAGAGAAATCAAGTATTCTTTACTAAATAACCAAAATGTATAAACTAGAAAAACAGGAGCAATCAAGAATTCGTTGTTTAAACCAGTTTAGAAGAAAACATTCAGAATAATAATGATTAAAATCATATTACACTTAAGCACTTTCTGATTTATTCCTTTTCATTAACCATTCAGAAATGAAACACAGTGATATAATAAACAGATATAAAGACTTTAAAACACAAGAGAAAGGTGACTTATTGATCCGTAGTTTGACACATGAATCCTGTAAAAAGTCTTTCGCTTCAATTCATCATCCAGCGAGCCACAAAGAAATTACTCCAATATCACTTTATTCCGAAAAATTCAATGTTACAGAAAAGTATATAATCCACCCCAAAATACTTCCAAGAGTGAAGTATTTATACAAATTCTAAACTAAAATATCTTGAAAAAATATCAAGATTGGTTCACAAATCTCTCAAACTATTTTACATAAATAGAACTTAAGTAAAGGACACTCAAACTAATGCATCTATTTGGCACTATTTTTTATGGATAGGTGATGACAAAGAGGAGAATTCGAATTTGATCCAACTCTTAGTTGATGATGAGGCATCCAAGTCACTAATTGCTTCCTTTCTTTGTGCATTTTGCTCCAACAATTCTGCAAACTTGGGGTCCAATGATATCTTTGTATCTCTCAATCCGTAATAGATATGTAAACATTGAAAGAGGTTATTTTGGATTAATATGTTGGTGAGATAAACCTCTTTCAGTTTCCTAAAATTCCTCTCCAGCTGTGCACAATAGGCTCTGCACAAATATGTGTAAAACAGAGTTTTACAGAGTCTGAAAAATAGCCTGTAAAGATGTGCATGTATCTCTGATTCTGAAATCACTGTGCAAAAAGTGAGATAGGTTTTTGTAGATGGGTCTCTTAGGAACAAAAAAATCCTTCAGTTTTGTATGATGTATTTCTTATTGGCCACAATATTCTCTGCAAAATGATGACTTAACTGGAATTTTCTGCAAAACATGCTTTCTAATATTGTTTAATATTTCCAAAACCATAATAGATATTAGAAAAGTGAGAGAGGTTTTTGTAGATGGTCCTCTTAAGAACATAAAACTCCTTTAGTTTTTCAAAATTCACCTTGGATTGATCACAATAGTTTATGAAAAACAATGACTAAAACATGAAATTTCTACAAAAATGTTCCTTCTTGTTGTGTTTTTCATCTTTTCACTTTTTTGTTCTTTTGACTGTTTTACTTTCACTTTAGACAAAATTCAATGTTGGTGAAAGTATTTTCATTTCTTTTTACCATTTTACTGCCTCTATATTTACTTTTACTGCTTACCTTTGACTGCTCTGTAACTTTGTTTTGACCTTTCACTCTGATTTTTACCTGATACACTTTATCCACCAATACTCTTTGATTCTGATACACTTTGACCTGTTTGATTTCTGTTTATCCTTTTTACCATTACTTACTGTAGTAAATAACAAAAATTCATCCAAGGATATTTTTTACAAAAGGTCCAACATGTCTTCACACCATTGTACTTCTGGTATTCTGGTCTTGTGGATACAGAAAGGAAAATTTCGGGTTTCGATGAAAAACGGGCACAAACACAGGTTTGGGAATGCAATTGCAGTTTTGGGATTTGAGGAATGAACTAACAATCAATCTTGAACCCTGTTTCAATGGAAGTAAAACAAAACCAGAATTATTACAGAGTTCAGCGAGAATTGAAGTAAATACCTGTTTTCCGGGAATAAACAGTAACTGAAACAAGTTTTCGCTATGGCGGATGAACTTTGAATTACTCAACTGCAATTCTCTTCAGCAAAGTAGTAGTTGGCAGACTTCAACAGTTGATTTTTGAAATTTGTTGCATGGGAGACTGGTTAGTGCACGAGATAATGAAAACAACACGGGCACATTTGTTTTATTCACAAAGTCAAAATATTGGCGGGTTTTTAATTTTTAATGGATGACGTTAGCAAGTACGGAGGTTTCGTCAGGGGAGGCGGGCGATAAGCGGTTTCCATCGCACCGATTTTGAGGAAAATTGGTTTTGAGCGGAGGGGCAGCGATTCCATACGATGGACGACGCGTGGCACAATACTATTTGGAAAACCGCTTGGCCATCGCGCGTTATCATTCGGATGCGGATGGCTAGCGATATTGACGTCGACTGTAGATCTGAGATCAGTTGATCGGACGGTGGTCGGGGTGTCGAGATGACGGGGGGATAACAGGCAGGTCCAATGCAGTTTAAAAGTTAATTAATCACATTGGGGATGATCCTATTGGTGGGACAGGTTATTAATTAATCATGAGGATTAATTAATTCCTTTTTAAAATGCGGAAAAATGATCGGGAAGGTTTCAAAAGGATTTTTCACCAGAGTTAAGAATTGGGGTATGGGATATATATCGGGATTTTAACTCAGGTTAGGGTGTCGGGCAAGGGGGAAAATGCAAGGAGATGGGGTTATTTATTTTGAAGTTTAGTTTAAATGAAACTTCGGGAAATTTTGGTTTTAAACACATATAAACATGTTTAAAGGTTGTTTTTTCATATATTTTTTATTATATGGTTAATTAAACCAAAGTAATCTAATTACCATAGGGGGCGGGATTAATATAAAGATATATTTTAGCCAAAAGGGAGTATAATAAGGGTATTTTAAACATGTGGGGGATTAAATACTTTGGCTAAAATTATAATAAATGGGTTTTTGGGTTTTTTATAAAAAGGAGTTATATATAATAGGAGAAGGTCATTTTTATAGGGATTTAAATAATAAATTCGAAATTAATATGGAAAATGAAATGAAGCACTAAGTGTAAAGCATTAGGTTAATGTCTTTAACTTATGCTTTTATGAAATAGGGTTTTTATGAAATATTACGTGATTTTCCTAAGTAAAATGGGATTTTACTTAGGAAAAGATTTCTTAGAGGTGAATGAATGTCATGATGAATGGTTTTAAGTACTTAGGCTTTTTCAATTATTGGGCCGAGGGTCCGGTCCCTCCAAAAGTCAAGGAAATGCCTTGAGCCCCTTTAATTTTTAAATACCTTAGCACTTAAGGGAAATTAGTGATTTAGGGAAAGATGAGAGGGGAAGCTAATCATTTTGACTTTGCTTTACCTTGAAATTCTTCCAATGTAGTGTCTGCCTTTGCACTTGTGATGAAAGTAAAAATTTAACACATCTAAAGCCATTATCCATCACATGTAATTCTGCAACAACATCTACCTACCCTACCTACTTTACCCTACCATTTTTTTCTTCTTTATTAGGGTGCACTTAGACTGGCAAACCCTTATCACACTTTTTCTTTTACATATGAAAACCTATCTAATTCTATCCTTATTACATCCAAGGGCTCAGATTAAACTGTTGAGCTCCTTTTATTTACTCTACCTATCTACTTATCTGCCAAGATTAAACAATTTGGTCAGATCTTATTCTCTAACTCTAAAACATGAAATTGAAAAATGAACTAGCCAAGGTTAAACTGTTTGACTGTTCATAAATTGTGGCATGAGATACAAGTTGCACACAATTTTGTTTATTACATAAGAGCAAAAGTAGTGGCATTTAGGCTTGCACACTTTCCTTGGCCTTTCTTGTGGTGGGGTTCATTTTCTTTTACTTTTTGGCCATTTTTATTCTTTTTACCCTTTAATTTTTCTTTTAGGGTATACCCTCTTTACATTTTTTAATTTTTTTTAATTTTTTGATAATATGGAAAACCTTTGCAACAAGAAAAGGTATGAAAATATTACATATCCCATCAAGTCAATCATGAAATATGACACCTATTGGTATAGGAGTCTAACAACCCCTACTCGCTCTAAATTCAAATTCAAATTTTAATTCCTCTACCAACTTTCCATACCTGAAAATATTAAGCATTGTTACTTTGAAGGGGTTAGAGTCATGTTTAGAGTTTGTTGCATGAACCAACAAAACCCTCTATTACTGGCCCTTTCGAAAATGATCTGCTACGCAGACCGCAGTCTCACTCGAGGCATTATTAGGGGATGCTAGAACCAAGTTTCTACATCCAGAGGGACTATGGAGTGTGGCCTTAGGGTTTATCTCTACTTAGGGCTCAATCTGAGCTTCGTAGAGTCATTAACTTGTTAGGAAAAACGTTGTTCAACTACTTAATTAATCATCTTGCGCGTTGCTCCTTTCTACTCTACCATGCAGTATTCAGCATACAAAACTACATTCAAGCCTTCATGATGCAGTTACTAAGTAAATATACAAAAAATCCCTAATCAAGCGTAGATAACTCATAAAAATACATAGGTATTTCTTCAAGTCCTTCTTTTATTATTCAAGATCCTTCAGTTACAACAGTTATCACCCTGCGCACACAACTGCAGGGGCTTGCACACACAATTATAGACTTTCTAAGGCCTCCGCACACACAGCTGCAGAGCCTTCCTTTAGACCCAAAAACATAGAAATATCGAACGAATTATAGACTTAGTTCATACATGCGCTATCATATCCTCATTCTTCTATGACTTGACTCATTAATACATCTCCTTATATATATTTCTTTCTTACAATACCATGGTCCAAAAACCATGGGCGGAGCTCAAAATATTCAAAACTAAACCGATCCCTTTACAAAAAGATGGGCTTTGACCTACCCCAAAGCCCCTAAAATTCCTAAAACTTTGTGCATTTGACTTCTTTCCACTGGATCGCGCATTCCACTTCTTCAAAATGTGGAGTGTTTAACTCAAAACTAGACCAACTTGGGCCCTGCCCAACAAGCATTGGTAGGTATTCGAAGATGATCAAGAAATAAGAATTTTTATTGAATTAATTGGTGAATTCTCAGAACACTATATAGACGAAGACGAAGAAGGGGACTAAGAAAGTCATGATACTGCACACCTCAAAACTAAAAATGGAAAACATGATGTTATTCAATTAAAAAATAATTATATCCCTAGAGGACTTATCCGCTCAGAGATTTTTTTTAACTGGAATGATGTTATTTCCAATCCAAAATTAAATCCTCTTAACATTGATATAGAGCCAGTAAATATTGCTCGTGGAGGCGAAGACAAGCTAGTTAATTTATCTCGATTGTTTCCCCCTGAAGTAAAATAACAATATGTCAAACTTTTTTCCAAATACACTGATGTTTTTGCTTGGCCTTACAATGACCTCAAAGCGTATGACCAAAATATTATATAACATCACATTACCCTAAAGGAAGGTGTTAAGCATTTCAGGTAAAATCTCTGACATGTCAATCCTCTCCTCCTCCCTCCTATTGAAAAGGAAACTAAGAAACTTCTCCATGCTAGGATAATTTTTACCTTGCGTTATTCCAGCTAGGTAGCCAATTTGGCCCCAGTTAGAAAAATGAGTGGTGAAATTAGGTTATGAATATATTTCATAAATCTTAATCGAGCCTCCTTAAAAGACAATTATACTTTGCCAAAAATGGATGCTATCATTTAGCAATTTGTATGGGAAACACACATTTCTATTATGGATGGATTCTGTAGGTATAACCATATTGCTTTCCATAAGGATGATATGCATAAAACTACTTTTACCACTCCTTGCGGAACCTTCATGTATCAGAAAATGTCGTTTGGATTAATGAACGTTGGGGCTAACTTCCAAAGGGAAATGAACATCACCTTCGCTAATGAGAAATATCACTTTACAGTCATCTACCTAGATGATATGACTAATTTTTCCCAAAGTGATGACCAACATCTGAAAAATTTAGAGATAATTTTTCAAAAATGTCGAAGGTATGGTTTATCTTTAAATCCCAAAAAATTCTTCTTCCCAATGACTGAGGGTAAGTTGTTGGGGCATATTGTGTCTCAACATGGAGTCAAGATTGATCCCGAGATGGTATATGCAATCCAGAAGATCTCACTTCCTTGCACCAAGAAGGAATTTCAAGCCTTTTTGGGTAATATTATTTGTTTGCAAAGATTTATTCCTAATTTTTTGGAAATAGTTAAAAACATAACATGTATGGTTAAAAATGGGAATGATATAAAATGGCATGAGGAATATAAATACTCCTTCAAAATAATTAAAAATTATATTATGGAAGTGTCAGTCCTTATTAGCCTTAATTATAAAAAGGACTTTATTATTTTTCCTTTCGCCTCTGAACATACCTTAGTTGTCGTTCTTCTACAAAAGAATCAGCAAGGGTATGAGCAACATGTCTGCTTTTTTAGAAAATTTCTTCAACACTCAGAACTTAAATATGATATAATTTAGAAACAATATCACGCTTTGGTTAAACCCTTAAGGCGTTCAAAGAATATATCTTATTATCCATATCAATCGTCTACCTTCCACTCCCTGCAATAAAGGACATTCTTTTGCAGCATGACACTGAAGGGAGAATAGGAAAATGGATAACTAAGATCCAATAGTATGAATTGGAGTTGAAACCTATTAAAATCATTAAGGACCAAGGATGGGCTAAATTTTTTACTGAAGCCAACTTCAATGCATTAGGTATCAATCAGTACACTCGTGTGACCCCAACTGAAGCAGCTGAAGATCAGTAAGATAAGCAGCCACAATTGTTGCTACCTTACTCAGACTCTACCACTTTCCACCCATATTTTTCTTCGTCTGGGTGGTATATAGACATCTTTAGCTATCTTCAAACCATGTAGCTACCGAGTCACCTGAGCAAGTCCACTCGTCGTTCCTTAAAATTGAAATTTATAAATTATTGTATCATAAATCGTAATTTATACTAGAAATACCTAGTAGATATACTCCTAAATTTTATATTTCCCTCTCAAGTAGATTACTTGATTACCCGGCACCATAGTGGAGTGTGTGGCGGCCATTTTTCATGGAGGGCCACCACTTATAAGATCCTTAGAAGTGAATTGTATTGGCCTACCCTTTTCCATGATGTAAATAATAAAGTGAGAGTCTGTCACAGGTGCCAGATTTTTATAGGTAAGCAAAATCTTGTAGCCTTACATTTGAAACCCATTATAACTAAAACTCCTTTTGAACAATGGGGTTTAGCTTTTATTGGGTAAATCCACCCTCCTTATAGTAGCCAACACCTCTAGATAATTACGACCACCGACTATTTTACTAAATGGGTTGAAGTTGTCCCATTAAGGAAGATTAACGATAAGGAAGTAATGGATTTCTTAACAAAGAATATATTTTCACGTTTCGGGTGCCCTCAAAAAATTATATTCGATAATGCTAAACCATTATGCATAGCACCCTTCCATAATTTCTGCGACAATTACAAAATTAGGGTTGGCCATTTGAAAACCCACTACCCTCAAGGAAATGAGCTTTCCAAGTCTACTAATAAAAACATTATTAAAATTTTAAGGATATGTTTACACTCTAAGAAGCATAATTGGCATGTGGCATTGAAATATGTCGTATTGGAATATAGAATTAGCACAAAAAAGGCTATTGGCACTTCGCCCTGTCACTTATTTTATGGGTTAGATGTTTCCTTTCTACTCTATCTAGATACAAAAGTCATGAATAATTTGCAAGAAATAAACAAACAACCTAATGACCTTCAAAGAAGAATTAACCATATTATCCCATTACAATAGGAAAGAGAGAAATCATATGAAAGGATTAACAAACATCAATAACAAATATTTGACAAACGTGTCAAAGATAGAACTTTTATTCCTGGTGATTGGGTCTTAAAATGGGATAAAAAGAACGAGGAGCCTAGTAAGTACAGAAAATTTGAAAACTTATGGCTGGGCCCTTTTTTTATTGATCAGGTAGAAGGGGAAAATTCATTTTCCCTTAAAAATTTTGAAGAAGAGGAAGTTGGTCATGTTGTAAATGGCCAATTTCTGAAACATTATCTTACCTACCGAGTAATTCTAATTTAGAAAAAAGGAGAAAATATTATATATGTATATGTGTGTATATAAATAAAATAATTAATGTTATGTAGTATATACATAAGGTCATTACATTTATATAATGAAAACTGAATCATGAGCGATATTTATACAATTACTCTTCATACCTTTAAATGTGTATAGTTCCTAAGGGTTGTAACTTTCGGCGCTGCGGC
The DNA here is from genome assembly GCA_034641835.2 of Pinus albicaulis. Classification (NCBI taxonomy): domain Eukaryota; kingdom Viridiplantae; phylum Streptophyta; class Pinopsida; order Pinales; family Pinaceae; genus Pinus; species Pinus albicaulis. The sequence goes on from CM076580.1 coordinate 1,247,151,798, forward strand.
TTAATAGTCAATATTTATCTTTAACTTCCTATAAACACCACCATAATCACTGGAGATTATCTATTTAATTACGTATCTTTAAAATCCTATGATATTTCTCATGTTGTTACGACTTTTAATCTTGGAGTTGTAAAATGAATTTTCTTCCTCCTTCATGGATAGTTCCTCCACCAGTCTACCTTTCACAATTTATAACATACCTTTCTTAGAGTGGGGTATGTTGATAGCCTCCGTCGGGGATATGTACACTTGCTGGTAGGGGAGAAAAGGTTGTGGTACTAGTTATTTAGTGTGTAATCTACCCACTCCCTTGTGTTATTACTTTTGTGGGGTATGATAGTGACTTCGTTGGGGATATCAACGCTCACTGGCAGCGAAGCAACATTAGTGGCAATGGGATTACCCAGTGTGATTTCTTCACGTTGTGCTTAAAAGGAAATGAAAATTTAAAAGTTGAATCTCCCAAGAAAGCATAACTACAAGGATAAATAATTCAACGGGGGGGAACCTTAATTGTGAAGCAGTGAATGACTTCGTCGAGGCTATGGATGCTCGTTGGTAGTGGAGCAACGTTCAATGACAATTACCATGAAGGGGTGTTCTAAAAGCTTTATCATTTATATATTTTAAACCCATAAATCCTTTATCACAACACGCTAGTTGTCTAAGGGATATTTTAATCATGTAACCTATGTCATATTTCCAGTCGATACTAATTAAGCCTCAGTTATTAACTTAACTAACTATGTCTTGGTGTTTTTTTGCACAATCTATGTTAGTTTTTCTTGTGAAATATTACACAATTAATAAATTGCAAAGGTATTGTATTAACGCATAAATTTATAAAATGAAAAATAAATATAATAAAAATAACCTATAAAAAATACAAAGTTAATATTTCATTCCAGTTACAGGAGAAAATACGAGAGAAATTCATTTTCTTTAACCTTGTAAAACTCTATATTTTTCATCAAACTACTTAAAGAACAAGCATGCTTTTGGAAGGAGGTCATACTCATACTATATTTTAACGATTTAATTTACATAATTTAATGAGAGCTTGAAATACATAATCCATTAAACCAAAAAAAACCAAGTCATATAGTTCCACCATGCTTATAATTTGTACAAAAATCAATATCATAACGTAGTTTCTTAAGAGTTTTTTGATGTCACATAAATAAAATTATCCATCTGAAACTTGGATGACACCATTTTTGAATTTATCACAATCCACAATAGGTGTGCTTCCAACAACCTCCCTTGCATGTACCTCCTGGAAGGTATTGTAAATTCCAAGAAGAAGGGAAAGGTTGTCCTCAATTTTATTCTTGCACTCGTCCATTTCTTCCTTATAACATAATAACTTGTCTAATTTTTTGTGAAGAGTCTTGTGCCTTCCCCCACTTCTTCCTACAACACCATCCATTACGGAACAAAGCCAACTTATCATAAATAGTCCTGGATAATGGCATGTACTTAGGATGGTAGTTCTGTTATATTTCTTGTAATTATCTTGCATCATTTCCACAGTAATTCCTCACTTTTTAATATCACATCTCCAAAATTTAATTCGTGCCATGATTGTATGGAATTATTTTTAGTACAGACCTATCCCGTCGGAAATATCTCCATCGTCGTTTCCCTTAGACTCAATAACCAAACACCAAGGCACATGGTCTTTATTCTTAATTCTCTGCGAGGGAGAATCATCCCCATATCGATCCTATGTTATACATTAAGTTCGCCCCTTCATAAATCCTCTAAGATAATTTTTGGGTTGAGGGGTCCTGACCTAGGTTCAGAGTGTTCTGCGCAACCAACAAAACCCTCCAACTATTAGCCAGTGATTTTCTTGCGCAGACCAAAGTCTCACCTGAAGCATTATGGGGGGGTGTTGGAACCAGGTTTCTGCAGCCTGAGGGAATGTATGATGTAGACCTTAACCCTAATTATCAGATCTAATGCTTATTTTTCTGCGCAATACTTCACAGAAACCTAGATCTATTTGCAGATAAAACCCTTAACTTCAATATCGATATGCATAAAACGGATCATTATACTTTAGTCAGATCTAGCTTATCAAAGTAGAAATAACACTTGCGCAATCACATGAATAGGTCTTACGTATCATCTTTAACACAGCTGCAACCCTTCCGTGAATACAAAGATCTTTAATATATACTTAACTTAGATAAATGTGCATGCAAACATATCTATAACTTGCACCAATCAATAGTTAATTAAACCAACATATTCACACATAAATATAGAAATCATAACAGAACAAAGTTCACAAAATCTTCCTCTTTAATAATAGATCTTTAACTCAATACAATCCTTTCTGCTTGTGCACACAACAGCAGGGTCCTTGCACACAACTCATGACTTAGGTATCTATGCACATAGCCAACAGGAGCCTTTCTATCCAGATCGACCATAGACTCAAATCAAAACATTATCATCAAAAAACATACAAGAGATAAGATCAGATTAGATATCCTTACTTGACTCAACCCTTTACATATTTATATGAATCAGACGCGCACATATCATGGTCTCAAACCATGGTTTGAGACTCATGGTTTCCCTTTTCACCCATTACGATCAGTAAAGAGGTTTGAACCCCCCCAAAGCCCCTCGACTTATACGTGTAACATGTTTCAACAAACTTTACCCAAAATTATACCCAAAATTGAACCTAGGGGACCCCATTCCAAGAGGCCCCCAACACAATCTAGTGACTCTTCTAGAGCCACTTTGGTACAACTTCCTGCATCTTGGCCTTCAATTCTTGAAGGGAATATTTTAATGGCTAGATGACTTTTGTGCTCTGCGTTGTCACACTCTATGTTTCTTCCACAAGTTTCTCAGTCATTGGTCTCTCAGCTGCTAAGATGATGCTTTGAGGTGTGTGTTAGAGTCCTTTAAGGGCACCATCTATACTATGTGAAAGATGTAATGCGTCCTCAGCCCAAGGCTGCATCCTGGTTTTGATTAACTACTCTCGTCGGTGCAAGACCTCAATCTCTGAATGAATGGCTTGGCCTTCTTGCATTAGGGCTAATATATGAGTTGGCACCAAGGTCAGCACAACGACCTAGATCTCATTAAACTGTTGCTCCTTGTTCCTTAATTTTTTTCTCAATTTCTGTACAACAGGTTCATCTTGGATATATGTCCAGATATCCATGGCATATTCAAATAGTGTACTGCAGGCATCCACATTAGCCGTGATGCTAGCAGTTTCTTCCTGGACTGCTGCGGTGCGCTCCGCCTGAACTTCCAAAGGCGTCTCGGGCTGAAAATTCGTATGCAAGTCTGTTATCTTCTGCTCGAGCTCTACACACACTGTTGCTACTTCTGACCGTGATGCTTTCAGTGCAACTACCAAACTTTCCAACTTGACGGTGGGCGTTGCAGTAGTTGGCACGGTGATTTTGGGGAGGCCAAAGCACAGTTGATCAATCATGGATTCCAAATTGGCGCGTTGGCTTTCAGCAGTGTGGTGAGAATTCTCTACTATCTGTTGTCCCTTATGTAATTTTTTGGCTTTCTTATGAGCCTCTGTTGTGACCTAAAATGTAGTGTATGCCTTGTACTGAAGCTCATTTGTGATCATCATATGCATGGCATGTAACTTGTTGCTAGGGAAGATGGCCAAGTCAACTCCTACATCTTGCTGAGCTTGGAGAGATGTGTGCAAGGTCGGATATTCAATATGAAGCGCAGATCCTGGGATTTGGAATATTCTGTTGTCTGAGGGAGATTGCAAGATAGTGCTGAGTGGTAGCGCACTCGCTTGCTGCACACTTGATTTTATCGCGCTCGCTTGCACTCTTAGCTACTAGATCCCTTTTTAAACATCATCAAGGACCGATTTATACTGTGACTCGACTTTTCTCCATACATATTTGGTCATCACCTAGACTATGTCGCCAATATTGTCAAAATCGTCCTCTTTCAGCGTCAATGAGTCAGTCCCGGTCTTGTTAGATGCTTTCCTTTTTGTGTGTGAACCTAGTGGGGTGTGAGGCCCTCTCTTGGTCCCTCATCGCATGTCTTTCTAACTCAAAGGTGCATTGGCACTATCTCCTTCCTTATCTTCCATGTCATTGTCACTATGCAGGTCAACTGTCTCTGCTATAGTAGTTGGCTCCTGGTCCTTTTTTGCATCCTTTGGGTTGGTTTTTCAGCGTGCGCAGATTCATAGGAGTCTTAGGCAGTGCTGATGATGATGCACCACCATCTGAACTTTCTTCTAACCATAAGGCGGGCCACTTTTTTGTAGTGTGTGCAAAGTCATCCTCCATAACCATATATGGAATCTCATATCAGATACTTTTCATGTCCCTCTTTACGCAGACCCACACATTGTGAAAGGTGGCCTTGAATTTTGCAATGTGTTTATACTTCTCATACATCGTAGGTGACAGTCGTGGCTTGGACTACATCACTTGAAATACCTATGTATCAAATAGAACCCAAAATATCTTATTTTATGTCACCCAGGGAGGAAGCTTCGAGTTCCACAGTGATGAATTTTTTGTCGCTTAGTATAGATCTGACTCAATCTCTCACAACTGGGACTGCGTCAAAAATCTCCAACCAATCAGTGCGACCAATAGCAGAAACCAAGCATAATAAAAATGCTTTCCATCCTCTTTCAAATCTTGAACATTCTCCAAAAAATCATTGCATAGGTACTCTACCCAATTGTATTTCACCCCTTTCATGCAATGCCCCACTAATTTAATCACGGGCGCAGGTACTTCTTTTACGCGGCATTTCCACATCATTTTGCATGCGAGGATTAGGGTATCAAATTTTACCGCGGGAGAATTAATATCTTGGACTAAAAATCCTTTGGTATTACTGTTCACCCAAAATTCCTTCTAAACATCCTCAATGACCTTTTTCTCCTAACCCTTCCCTCCGAAGACCACCCCTGGATCTTCTCCTTTGTAAGGCAACTTGGTAATCTGATGAATCATCATGTCGTCAATCAGGGTGGGCTCTCCTAGCCATAGACAATCATCATGCACCAGGGTGAGAAGTTGGTAGAGACAAATATCATTGATGGGGTTACGCCCAAAATTCGAAATGTTCAGAAGGTTTAGCATCCTGGACTTTTGTAATCCCAATAGCCATGGCCTTGGTTCCACCTTAATAACTCCTCCATCATAGGGAACCTCCTCCAAGTATTATTATGGCACAAGTTCAGGGAACTTTGCATGATCATCCAGGTCCCAATCTTCCAACTTCAGCAAAGGTATTTTGGAAAAAAGGTCCCCTTAAAAAATCATAGTCGCCGAGAGCAACGGTGTGTTTATCTATGACTTGACCTTATCCAGGTCCTTTGTTACTTCTACAGATAGCTTGCGTGGTGCCATGTACTTGGGAAGTTGCGACTTTGGTTCTACTTCCTCGAAAATATCTTCCTCTACTATTAATTTTGGCTCTTCAGCCATTGGTCTCTTATGTCATTCTGCATGGGTCGACTTAGGCTTCGGGGTCTTCTTGCCCAGAGACTTTCGGGTCCCCAATGTCTATTCTTTATTTTCCTTCTGAGGTTGAGGTTCTGACACACGTGTGTCAGCAATGTCCATCACACAGTGGGTAGGCTCTATAGTAGTCATACTTTTAGGGATTAGATGACCTAACCCTCTTTGGAACAACGTCTCCGAGAAGGTTTCCGAGTGTTCAGACGCAAACTCAACCAAGCACGGTGACAGAATTTGGCACGGATCTCTTAGAAAGAAAAGGGAACTAATTTGACCCTTCCTACCATATTTATAGCAATGGTGTGGCCTAAATGGCCTGATGTCTATTGATGAAGCCTCATAAATGCTAAAACGGCTCCAAATCTGGCATAATCTCCTCCATAAATGCAGAGTACCCACTCCTCTGAATGGTAACCAAGCAGACTTATCCATATTTACTGTTCCAACGGCTAGATTCTGGCACATCTGCGACTATTTCAACCTCCTAGCATATCCTTTGCGTTGTTGTCGCAGATACCTACACTTTATCAATATTCATTGCACAGAAACACTTATCTAATGAAACACTTCTCCAATGCTTGGCAGGATTCTTTATGGTCCTGCGCCCTCTCACAACTTTCCGGGGTGCTAAGACACTTCCACAACCATGTAGTAATTTTGCGCAAGCATGGATGGGGTCATCCCTATATGGTTTCAGCCGACGTCCATTCACATAACCAAGAAGGATTTTTCCACTTAAGGTATCCAAGCATATTGCACCTCTTTCTGTGATCTCCTTGACAATATAAGGTCCAAGCCAATGCATTTTGAACTTTCCTGGGTGGAACACAAACTTGTTGTCATATTAAAAAACCAAATCATCCTCGTTAAAAATATTTTTCCTGATGTGCCTATCATGCCAAGAATTTTCACATGCCTTTTTCACCTTCTGATGGACACCAACAATGAATCTGTCCTCCTCCAGTGCAACTAGTTGTGGCAATTGTTCTCCCATAATATCTTGATCAACCATGTTAGTTATCGATGTGATGAACAGACTAGGGACAATATACTCCATCGAAATAATAGCCTCCTTCCCATACACCTTTGATCTGAATGGAATGTATTAGTTTTTTTGTGCTAAGTATCCAAACAGTAATTAAAATGTGTGCATAAGGTTCTCTGAAGTTTGCAGGTGAAACAAATGGTTTTAACTTAGTTAAACAGATTTTTGTGTGAGGTTAAAGCATGTAAATTGCTTATAAAACATTGTACAGCAGTAAATAACATAGAAATAAACATCACATGTAACAGTACTCATCAAATTTGATGAAGCAATTCACCCCTCTTGGGCTACATCTGTTGGTCCAGCTCCCAATGCCATGTCCCTCATATATTATTGCTCAAAAATGGTAAGTACATGTGAATAAAAGCCTCAAATGGTTGTGCTCTCTATAAAAAAAACTTCAGAATGCTTGAATTAGTTAGGAATGACTATTAATTTGCAATCAACAGTAAAAGGATGCCCAATACACTAACAACACCCTGGTGGCCCTGATGGCTCCTTGATCTCTCTCGAAGCTAAAATTGCACAATATGACCTCTAATGGTTCTAAAACCTATGCCAATGTTTTCAAAATGTCGATAATACCCAAAATTGACTATCCATGCATCAAAATTGGTCGAAATTCCCAAGAGTTGTGACCAAAACTAGAATTTGCCCAATATCCCTTAAAAAACTCCACTAAATGTGGAGCAACTCTAGTTAGGCCAACTAAAACTGGTCAAATCTGCCAAAAATGGAGAAACATGCCAATTATGTCGGGACCGTTAGCGGTTGCATTAAATGTATGAGGGGCGGAGTCACATGTGACCTCCGTCGGAACCGTCATTGAAACCATGAGTTAACCGTCTGCCCACTGTCGCATTAACTGCAAAGTGATGCGCTGGCCACATGGCCGTAACCACCAGCGTTAACCATGCCCATAACTACTGCAGAGTGGAAGGCCTTAAGGCCTCGTTCTATGTGATGTGGTCACATGCAGTTGGGGCTAGCCCTTTTCCTTTTCCTTTGATTACAATTTTAAAACACAAATACATCGCGGCTCATATGTTTAATAAGAACCACCGCGTCGCTCCACGGTAAGATGTGAGCGCTATATCCCAGAGGTCGCAGGTTCAAACCTTGTAACTCCAAAAATTTTGATATGACACACCTCCTCCTTGGCCTGGGCCACGTGGCAGCCTATAATTGGCCTAAAATTTCCCAAGTCAAACAGCCAACAAATAATAAATTGCCATTTGTCAAAATTTGATTCGGCAGAATGGAATATTCAGGGTCATATTCTGAGGAATATTCTTAGAAGATTCCTTCGAATATTATTTTTTTAAATTTTCAAATCAATAAATTCAAACTTGGTCAACTCATTTTTTTGGAGTTTACTGGGCTTTTCAAACCTTCATAACTTCTTCATATGACCTCTATTTCACGAACCATTTGCAGCGCAAGAATCACAGCGACGAGACCTTTCCGATCGCTCAGGTTGAAAACGTTTTTGAGAACTTTCATTTTTGAGCATTTTTGAACTTGGACATGATCTCTTGATCACACCTCCCCACTTGGAAGCTTTTGGACCCCAAAATATCTCTGGACTACTGAACTTGAAGATGAGGAGACTGTGTCCCCACTCTTCCAATATTAATCCACTGAAATTTCCCTGATTTCATTAATTGGACCTTTTGCTTGAAACGACAAATTTTTCCTTGATTCCATTGACCAACTGTTGCTGACTTTGACCTTATCATGCTACACATTTTTGAAACTTGCAGAAAAAAAACTTAACTTTGCAGTAAACACATTGTTTCTACATTGGTCTATAATCAAAGGAAACTGAAAATTACTTTCACCTTGCATCCTGTCCTTATGGCTATTTTTTGTTGAATTAACCTTTTACTTGTGTCGATTCTGGGACCAAGTTTCCTCTCCATAGTACCATGCCTTTCTGAAACCAGCAATGATCACTGCTAAACTTTGTGCCTTCTTTGTTTAGATGCTTTACCCTCTCTTGGATCTTTGCACCTTCTTACATTGACACTTTGTTTTCTGAACCGATCGACACCAAAGATGATTGATACAACTTCTTGTCATCTTCTTTCAAAGACAACCTGCTTTCAAACCAAAACAACTCATTATTTACATCAGCATTTACATGAAAAGGATTATGTACAACTTCCCTTTCTTTAATCAACATCAAATTCAAATTTTTACTCGCATTGATGAGCCTTTTCATCTGCCTTGCATTCACTAAAGAAGAGTCTAGTTTTTTGCGATGAGCTCTCACAATAAACTCCTTTCCATCCTTGAATAAATGATACTTGTTATCATGGCGATGGAAGATAGCTTTCCTGTCATACAAGTAAGGACTTCCCAACACCACACCTGTAATACCAAGAGGAACAACATATAATTCAACCATGTCAATAAAATGTGTTTTTCTTGCAAAGCGCAACATGCACTCCTTTGAAACCTATAAATTTGCATCCTTACAAATCCAACCAAGAGGATATGGTTTTGGATGTGGAATGGTCTCAAGATTTAGTTTCTTGACTATGTCTTCAGAAATAAGGTTCGCTTGCAACCCACTGTCAAATAGTGTGTCAACCTTGGTATATTTGGAAATGACCCTCACATGAAACAGTTCAATTCTCTTCTCTTCACTTGGAGCTTCTATGCGACAGTTAGAAATACTAAAACAAGGTTTAGTTTCATTCTCTTTCCCCTTCAAGTTCTTTAGTGCCATAGCTATGATTTTTGCTTCATCCCCTGATTCTAACCCTAGGTCTTGTTCAGTTATTGCAACTGTCTTTCCTTTCTCCTTAGCTTTATCTTTGGCTTTAAAACTTTCTGGTTTCAACTCTAGATGAAGTTTCCAACAATGGTCCTCATCATGGCTTGTTTTATAATAGTGTTTGCAGAAAAATTTTCCCTTCTCTTTTCCAGAATTTTTATTTCTCTTTTTCTTCCATTTGCCTTTAAACTCACTTTCCTCATTCCCTTCTAAATTTTGTTTACCCCTTGCCTCTAAATGTGTGGCTTGAACACAAACCTCATCTAAGATTGTAGGGTTAAACATGAGAATGGTATGTCTTAGCTAAGTATGCAAACCTCCTATATACTTAAGTAAAGTTTCTTGGCTATGCAAATCAATTCCTAGTAAAAGAGCTCTTCTTCTAAATTCTTGGGTATAAACTTGAACATTTTGTCTTTTCAACTATCTAAAAATTTTTCAATCCATTATGGCATTCTACATGTGAGCTAATGGATAAAACTGTTGTTTTATTGCAGAAATGAAATCTGACCATGATAAGATAATCTTACCATATTTTTTTATCTCCTCCTTTGTCTTAGCTTCCCACCAAACAAGAGTTGCACCTTCCATTCTCAATGAAGCTAGCTGAATTTTGGTTTCGTCGTCATGAAAATTTTGAATTCTCAAATAGACCTCTAATTTCCTAATCCAATTATCTAGCTTTTTTGCATTAACATCACCATCAAACTTTGGCAATTCAAACTTAACATCAAGTTTAAGAAAATGACTTTTACCCGTGTTCTTGACTTTGTGAGAATGATGTACTGAAGATGATGTAGAGGTTGACGAAGATGAGGGTGATGATGGCGACTTTCCACTGTCTCCATTTCCTCCATTACCCTTCTTGGATTTCTCTTCATCATTATGGCCTCCTGAAGATCCTTGTCCTTCCTTATGAAGTTTGGATCCTTCTCCTTCAATTCTTTCATTCCTTTCTTGATAAAGGACTCTAACCATTTCAGTCATGTCTAGGAATGCCTTCCTAAACACCCTTTCTTCCTCCTTGGGATCAAATTCTTCAGGAATTTGACCTTCTCCTTAAGTCATGCTTATGGATTCTTCTACTTCTCTTTGAGGTAAAATTGAAGGTGGAGATAATGGTACTCTTGCTCTCCTTGGCTGAGGATTACGTAAAGTCTTCGCCAATTGACCTTCTCCTCTCTTAAGCTTCAACCTAGTAAGCCTGAAAAACCTTGCAAACTGTTAAACAAACTTTGCACACTAAAAATACAGAGAGTGAAACTCTAGCTCCAATACCACTTGATCTGAATGGAATGTATTATTTTTGTTAAGCTAAGTATCAAAATAGTAATTAAAATGTGTGCATAAGGTTCTCTGAAGTTTGTGGGTGAAACAAATGGTTTTAACTTAGTTAAATAGATTTATGTGTGAGATTAAAGCATGTAAATCTCTTATAAAACATTGTACAATAGTAAATAACAAATAAATAAACATCATGTGTAACAGTACTTCGCAAATTTGATGAAGTATTTCACCCCTCCTGGGCTACATCTGCTGGTCCAACTCCCAATAACATGTCCCTCATATCTTATTGCTCAAAAATGATAAGTACATGTGAATAAAAGCCTTAAATGGTTGTGCACTCTGTAAAAAAGCTTCATAATGCTTGAATTAGTCAGGAATGACTATTCATTTGCAGTAAACAGTAAAAGGATGCCCAATACACTGATAACACCCTGGTGGCCCTGATGGCTCCTTGATCTTTCACGAAGTTAAACCTGCATAATATGACCTTTGATGGCTCTGAAACATGTTCCAATGTTTTTAAAATGTTGAGAATACCCAAAATTGACTATCCATGCATCAAAATTGGTCGAAATTCCCAAGAGTTATGACCAAAACAAGAATTTTCCCAATATGCCTTAAAAAGCTCCACTAAATGTGGAGCAACTCCAATTAGGCCGACTAAAACTGGCCAAATCTACCAAAAATGGAGAAATGTACCAATTCTGTTGGGACCTTTAGTGGTTGCATTAAATTTTTGAGGGGCAGGGTCACATGTGACCTCCGCCGGAACCACCGTTGAAACCACAAGTTAACCGTCCGCCCACTGTCGCATTAACTGCGAAGTGCTGTCCTCACGACATGGTCGTAACCACCAGCATTAACCGTGCCCATAATCGCTACAGAGTGGAAGGCCTTAAGACCTCATTCTATGTGACGCGGTCACATGCATTCAGGGCTAGCCCTTTTCCTTTTCCGCCGGTTACAATTTTAAAACACAAATACATCGCGGCTCATATGATTAATAAGAACCACCACATTGCTCCACGGTAAGACGTGAACGCTATATCCCATAGGTTGCAAGTTCAAACCTTGTAACTCTAAAAATTTTGATATGACATACCTCCTCCTCGGCTTGGGGCCACGTGGAGGCCTCCGGGCCTGCCATGTGGTAGCTCGTAATTGGCCTAAAATTTCCCAAGTCAACCATCCAAAAAATAATAATTGCCACTTGTCAAAATTTGATTTCGCTGAATGGAATATTGTGGGGAATATTCCAGGGAATAATCCAAGGAATATTCTTGAAATATTCCTTGGAATATTCTTTTTTTATTTTTCAAATCAATAAAGTCAAACTTGGTCAACTCATTTTTTTTAGAGTTTACTGGGCTTTTCAAACCTTCATAGCTTCTGCATACGACCTCTATTTTGTGAACTATTCATGGCGCCAAAATCGCAGCGATGAGACCTTTCTGGTCGCTTAGGTTGCAAACATTTTTTATCATTTTAATTTTTGAGCATTTTTGAACTTGGACATGATCTCCTGATCACACCTCCCCTTTGGGAAGCTTTTGGACACCAAAAGCTCTCTAGACTATTGAACCTGAAGATGAGGAAACTGTGTCCCCACTCTTCCAATCTTAATCTACTGAAATTTCTTGAAACGATAATTTTTTCCATGATTCCATTGACCAACCGTTCCTGACTTTGACCTTGTCATGCTGCACATTTTTGAAACTTGCAGAACAACAACTTAACTTTGCAGTAAACACATTGTCTCTAAATTGGTCTATAATCAAAGGAAAATGAAATTACTTTCACCTTGAATCCTGACCTTATGGTGATTTTTTGTTGAATTAGCCTTGTACTTGTGTCGATTCCGGACCAAGTTTCCTCGTCATAGTACCATGCCTTTCTGAAACTAGCAATGCTCATTGTTGAACTCTGTGCCTTCTTTGTTTAGATGCTTTACCCTCTCTTGGATATTTGCACCTTCTTGCACTGACACTTTGTTTTTTGCACCAATCGACACCAAAGACGATTGTTGCAACTTCTTGTCATCTTCTTTCAAAGACCTGATTTCAAACTGAAACAACTCATTATTTACATCATCATTTACATGAAAAGGATTATGTACAAATTCCCTTCGTTTAATCAACATCAAAGTAAAATTTTGACTCGCATTAATGAGCCTTTTCATCTGCCCTGCATTCACTAAAGAAGAGTCTAGTTTTTTGCGATGAGCTCTCACAATAAACTCCTTGCCATCCTTGAATAAATGATACTTGTTCTCATGGTGATCGAAGATAGCTTTCCTGTCATACAAGTAAGGACTACCCAACACCACACCTGTAATATCAAGCGGAACAACATCTAATTCAACTTTGTAAACAAAATGTGTTGTTATTGCAAAGCACAACCTGCACTTCTTTGAAACCTATAAATTTGCATCCTTACAAATCCAACCAAAAGGATATGGTTTCAAATGTGGAATGGTCTCAAGATTTAGTTTCTTGACTAAGTCTTTAGAAATAAGGTTCACTTGCGAGCCACTGTCAAATAGTGTGTCAACCTTGGTATGTTTGGAAATGACCCTCACATGAAACAGTTCAATTCTCTTCTCTTCAATTGGAGCTTCTATGTGACAGTTAGAAATATTAGAACTGGGTTTAGTTTCATTCTGTTTCCCCTTCAAGTTCTTAGTGCCATAGCTATGATTTTTGTTTCATCTCCTGATTCTGACCCTAGGTTTTTGTTCAGCTATTGGAACTGTCTTGCCTTTCTCCCTGGCTTTAACTTTGGCTTTAAAACTTTCTGGTTTCAACTCTGGTTGAAGTTTCCAACAATGGTCCTCATTATGGCTTGTTTTAGAACAGTGTTTGCAGAAATTTTTTCCCTTCTCTTTTCTAGAATTTGCATTTCTCTTTTTCTCCCATTTGCCTTTAAACTCACTTTCCTCATTCCCTTCTAAATTTTGTTTACCCCTTGACTCTAAATGTGTGGCTTGAACACAAACCTCATCTAAGCTTGTAGGGTTAAACATGAGAATGGTATGTCTTAGCTAAGAATGAAAACCTCCTATATACTTAAGTAAAGTGTCTTGGCTATGCAAATCAATTCCTAGTAAAAGATCTCTTCTTCTAAATTCTTGGGTATCAACTTGAACATTTTGTCCTTTCAACTGTTTAAAATTTTTCCAATCCATTATGGCTTTCTGCATGTGAGCTAATGGATAAAACTGTTGTTTTATTACAGAAATGAAATCTGACCATGATAAGATAATCTTACCATATTTTTTGATCTCCTCCTTTGTCTTGGCTTCCCACCAAAAAAGAGTTGCACTTTCCATTCTCAATGAAGCTAGCTGAATTTTGGTTTCGTCATCATGAAAATTTTGAATTCTCAAATAGACCTCTAATTGCCTAATCCACTTATCTAGCCTTTCTGCATTAACTTCACCATCAAACTTTGGCAATTCAAACTTAACATCAAGTTTAAGAAAAGGACTTTTACCCGTGTTCTTGACTTTGTGAGAATGATGTACTGAAGATGATGTATAGGTTGACGAAGATGAGGGTGATGATGGCAAATTTCCACTTTCTCCATTACCTCCATTACCCTTCTTAGATTTCTCTTCATCATTATGGCCTCCTGACGATCCTTGTCCTTCCTTATGAATTTTAGATCCTTCTCCTTCAATTCTTTCATTCCTTTCTTGACAAAGGACTCTCACCATTTCAGTCATGTCTAGGAATGCCTTCCTAAACACCCTTTCTTCCTCCTTGGGATCAACTTCTTCAGGAATTTGACCTTCTCCTGAAATCATGCTTATGGCTTCTTCTGCTTCTCTTTGAGGTAAAATTGAAGGTGGAGATAATGGAACTCTTTCTCTCCTTGGCTGAGGATTACTTAAAGTCTTTGCCAATTGACCTTCTCCTCTCTTAAGCTTCAACCTAGTAAGCATGAAAAACCTTGCAAATAGTTAAACAAACTTTGCACAATAAAAATACAGAGAGTGAAACTCTAGCTCCGATACCAACTTGATCTGAATGGAATGTATTAGTTTTGTTGTGCTAAGTATCCAAATGGTAATTAAAATGTGTGCATAAGGTTCTATGAAGTTTGCAGGTGAAACAAATGGTTTTAACTTAGTTAAACATATTTATGTGTGAGATTAAAGCATGTAAATCGCTTATAAAACATTGTACAGTAGTAAATAACAGATAAATAAACATCACATGTAACAGTACTCCGCAAATTTGATGAATTAGTTCACCCCTCCTGTGCTACATTTATTGGTCCAGTTCCCAATGGCATGTCCCTCATATCTTATTGCTCAAAAATGATAAGTACATGTGAATAAAAGCATTAAATGGTTTTTCTCTCTGTAAAAATAGCTTCAGAATGGTTGAATTAGTCAGGAATGACTATTCATTTGCAGTAAACAGTAAAAGGATGCCTAATACACTGGCAACACCCTGGTGGCCCTGATGGCACCTTGATCTTTCACGAAGCTAAACCTACACAATATGACCTCTGGTAGCTCTGAAACATGTGCCAATGTTTTCAATATGTCGATAATACCCAAAATTGACTATCCATGCATCAAAATTGGTCGAAATTCCCAAGAGTTATGAACAAAACAAGAATTTGCCCAATATCCCTTAAAAAACTCCACTAAATGTGGAGCAACTCCAGTTAGGCCGACTAAAACTAGCCAAATCCACTGAATATGGAGAAACGTGCCAATTCTATCGGGATCGTTAGCGGTTGCATTAAATTTTTGAGGGGCGGGGTCACATGTGACCTCCGCCGGAACTGCCATTGAAACCACGAGTTAATCGTCCACCCACTGTCACATTAACTATCAAGTGTTGTGTTGGCCAAATGGTCGTAACTGCCAGTGTTAACCGTGCCCATAACCACTGTGGAGTGGAAGGCCTTAAGGCCTGGTTCTATGCGATGTGGTCACATGCAGTCGAGGCTATCCCTGAGGGGCTAGCCCTTTTCCTTTTCCTCCAGTTACAATTTTAAAACAGAAATATGTCGCGGCTCATATGATTAATAAGAACCACTGTGTGGCTCCACGGTAATATGTGAGTGCTATATCCCAAAGGTCGCGAGTTCAAACCGTGTAACTCCAAAAATTTTGATATGACATACCTCCTCCTCGGCCTGGGGCCACGTGGCAGCCTCCGAGCCTGCCACGTGCCAGCCCGCAATTGGCCTAAAATTTCCCAAGTCAACCAGCCAACAAATAATAAATTGCCACTTGTCAAAATTTTCTTCGACCAAATGGAATATTCTGGGGAATATTTCAACGAATATTCTTAGAATATTCCTAGGAATATTACAAGGAATATTTTGAGGGATATTCTAGGGAATATTCTAAGGAATATTCTTGGAATATTACTTGGAATATTCTTTTTTAAATTTTTCAAATCAATAAAGTCAAACTTGGTCGACTCATTTTTTTTGGAGTTTACTAGGCTTTTCAAACCTTCATAACTTTTTCATACGACCTCTATTTTGTGAACGGTTTAAGGTGCCAGAATCATAATGACGAAACCTTTCCAGTTTCTCAGGTTGCAAAAATTTTCGAGCGCTTTAATTTTTGAGAATTTTAGAACTTGGACATGATCTCCTGATCAACCTTCCCAAAAGGAGTCTGTCCTATCAATTTCTTTCATGTAGTCTTGTATGCCCACAGGATCGCAGGTACGTGCAATTCCCAATTGTTACAATTAACATTGAAGATCTTTGTGAGCGCGTTCTCCAAAATCTTATTAAAGGCTTTTACTGTACCATTTTCCTGTCAAGGCTTGAATGGTCTCATTCAAAAAATGTGCACCCTGGTCACTCATCAAAATATTAGGACACCAAAACCTTGTCAATATATTCTCAAAAATGCGCAGTAGTTTCTGCAAAAATCCTACACGTGCTTAGCCTATGCCCATCTGGTTGAATATTCTATCGCAGTGATGATATAGCATGCACCAGTATTCTTCCCTGGAGGATTGATCGGTCCTACAAAATCAATGGCCCATTTATCATAAGCCCGCAAAGTCACTTATATTTGTAGTGGCATTTCATCTCTGCGTGAGGGTCTCCCCATTCTTTGACACACATCACCAGCGCGAGAATATTCTTTCACATCAATGTGCATCTTAGGCAACCACAAACTAGCCCTTAAAATCATCTGCGCAGTTGGTTTGCTCACATAGTGACCTCCTGCAACCCCTGCATTTTCTTTTGCTAATATGCTCTACCTTTCGAACTCTAACACATATCACCTCAATACCTCAGCAGTGCCCATCTTATATAACTAGCCAACAATCAAAGTAAATTTTGATGCATGTGAGACTAACTCTTTCTTCTGCTTAACTGTAAACTTCGTAGGCACACTTCCAGTGGTCAGGAAGTGGATGATATCTGCGAAGTGGTCATCAACTACTTTAATGGAAAAAAATTGTGTCTGGAAATCCTTCCTCAAAATTAGTTGGCTCATCTCCACTTTCAATGCATGACAAATGATCTGGACTTGCATTCAATCTTCCTGGATTTACAATCACCTCAAAATCATACTCTTGAAATAATAGGAGCCATCTATATATCTTCCCTCCCAAAACAGGCTTGTTGACCAGGTACTTCAAAGTAGAGTGATCAATAAACATCTTAAAATGACCTCACGGCAAATAGTGACAGAAATTCTACAATGCATATACCATAGCTAACCCTTCTCTCTCCGTTGTTGATTAATTGTGCTCAGCACTTGACAAGTTTCTACTCGCAAATTCAATTGGGTGATCAATATCTCCAACTCCTGGTTGTGCTAATACAACTCCTAACGCAATACATGAAGCATCAACGTGCACATGGAATTCCTTTGTCCAATCCAGAAATACCAATATAGGCATAGTCACCATTTTCTCCTTTAGTATCTCTAAACTCTTTTGGCAGTCCTCGTCCCAGCAAAAAGAGGCATCCTTCTTCAACAACTTATCCATCGATGCAATAATCAGCGTGTAGCCTTGAATAAATTTCTTGGAATAGCAAATATGCCCCAGAATTGAGCGCAACTGCTTCACATTCGTTGGAGCCTCCAGGTTAACAATAATAGCAATCTTAGCTGGATCGACCATCAATCCCTATTTAAAGATAATATGACCCAACAAAATCCTGAAAGGGACATAGAATATACACTTCTTCATATTCAGCGAGATCTGATACTTCCGACAAGTATCCAACATCAACCGCAGACTTAAAACATGCTTCTTCAATAATCCAAATACAGTCCAGTCATCAAAATATACTTCTAATAACTTATGTATAAATGCTTTAAAAGCAGCTACCACCACGCGCGATAATATAACTGGCGCATTCTTCAGACTGAATGGCATTACTGCGTATTGGAATTATCCCCATTCCTTCGCAAAGGTCGTCTTACTTCTGTCTTCAGGTGTGATTTGTATCTGGTGGTATCCAAACATATTGATGTTTCTTAGCCATTGTATATTCAGTGAGAAGCTCCGCAACCTTAGCCATTGTATCTTCATCCCAAGAATCCCCTATTTTCGCAAGCTTAGGTTTTTCTTTTGTTCCAATATTGACTTGCCTAATCTTCCTAGGTCCATTCAAATATGGAAATTCAACCTCAAGCCCAGCAACTGCGTGTTGGCCTTCAGACTCAAGGATATTGATGTTTTTTGGGTCCTCCTCATTATATTCAATTTTCACATTCTGACATTCAACTATATCCTTTATCTGCACATCCCATGCTAGTAAGGCTCATCCTTCTGACTTCTTTGGCATGTCAAAGACCACATCTTGAATCGTGTGCAATGCAGTATTAATGCATCGGAATCCACTCTCAATACGGATCTGATCATCCTGAAATCGGCAATATCAGTTGTTAGCATTGAAAATTTTAATGGTGTAATTACCATTGTATCACTATTTTCAAATTTTTAATATGTCCTAGTCCATGTCCAAAGTTCGAGTCATTTCCAATAAAAGTTAAAAAGAGTCCCAACATCAAGGTATTTTTAAGTAAATAGGTGTCATAGTGTTTCAAAGTCCTAAAATAATTTAAAATATCTATTTTGAATTATGTTAGTGTTGAAGTTTAGTCGATGTTTGGGTAATAAAGTTGTAGTCATCTAGTCTGGAATAATAGCTACCTTTGTTGCAAATTCATTTTCAAACCAGTAATGCAGTAAAAGGCAACTATTTCTTAGAAATAAAAGTCATATATTCCACACAGTGTAAAGTGCAGCTATTTCACTGAGATTTTGGTTATCTTAGAAAAGAGGTTACATGTAAATAGGTAATCAGTTTTCAAAGCAAACAGTTTAAGGCTTCGTGGACAACATTGCAATCAGAGTTCTTTAAATGCAAAGTGCGGCCTGTAGAAAACAGATTGACCAACAGAGAGGGAGATTCAAAGGAGAGAAGAAGAGAATGTTTAAAGGAAGCTCGCCAGGAATTAGACTAAGGAATGAAGTGACGGAGAAGAACCGCGTGCAGGATGAGCGGGCAGCCATGATCCAATCGTAGATTTGAAAGGGAAGAAACCGTCGGCTAAGATTAAAGCGCGAGTGGAGCGATTTCGTAAATCGCAGTTTTTAAAGTTTACCATTAAGGCAATCGCGTGGTATGTTAAGTGATTTGTGATGTTCAAATAAAAAACAGAACTTCAATTCCTGATAACATCAAGCACTGGAAATTATTTGAGGATGACAGGGAGATTTAGAAATTTTTAGAGTGTGTAGAAGAGTTTGCAGACATACAAATTGATGATGAGCAGGAAATTGTTGAAAACCAAAATAAAAGCCCTTTTAAGAAAACTATGGCTAGGAAAAACATTATAGATCTGAAAACTAACTTTATTCCTAAGGGTTTAGTTCCTTTAGAAAGACTGTTTGATAATAATGATGGTTTTCTCAAGCCTGAATGCAAGGTTGATGGAGAGAGTACAATAGAATGTAACATTGGTACAGAAGATCAACCAAAATTAGTCAAAGTGTCTAAATTCCTTCCTCTGGAAACTAGAACAAAATATATCAAACTGCTGAAGCAATTTTCTGATATTTTTACATGGTCTTATAGTGAGTTGAAAACTTACGATAAGAGCATAATGGAGCACAAGATCCCTTTGAAAACAGATGCAAAGCCTATAGCAAAAAAAATCAGACACATCAATCCCATGCTGCTCTCAATCATTGAGAAAGAAATCAGAAATTTATGGGAAGCAAAGATAATTCTTCCTTTGATATTTTCTAACTGGGTAGCTAATATAGTCCCGGTCCGGAAAAAAGAATGGATAGATAAGGATTTTTGTCAATTTTCGCAACCTGAACCTATGTTCATTAAAAGATAACTATCCACTACCCAAAATGGATTATATCTTGCATAAGGTTGTAGGATCCAAAAGACTTTCAATGATTGACAGTTTTTCAGGCTATAATCAGCTTTCAGTTGACAGGAAAGATAGAGAAAAGACAACATTTACCACACCATGGGGCACATTCATGTACAAAAAAATTCCATTTCGTCTGATGAATGCAGGCACAATCTTTCAACGAGAAATGGATATTTCCTTTGCGAGAGAAAAGGATAGATTTGTGGTCATCTATTTGGATGACATCACAATATATTCAAAATCTGATGAAGATCACTTGAAACATTTGAAGCAAGTTTTTGACAAATGCAGAAATTTTGGTTTGTCCTTAAACCCGAAAAATTCATCTTTTTTTGTCCAAGAAGATAAGTTATTGGGACGTATTGTAACATAAAGTGGCATATGTATTGATCTAGGAAGATTAGAAGCTATTCAGAAGATTGTTTTGCCAAGAAATAAAAAGGAATTGCAGTCATTTTTAGGGAAAATCAATTTTCTGAGGCGTTTTGTTCCTAACTTTTCAAAGCTGATCAAACATATAAATGTCTTGCTGAAAAAAGATGCAGAATTTAAGTGGAGAGATGAAGCAAAGAATTATTTTTCAGAAATTAAATATGCATTGACTGAAGCTCCAGTTTTGATTAGTCCTGACTTTGAAAAGGATTTTCTGATTTTTTCATATGCTTTAGAAGAAACAATTGCATTTGTCTTACTATAGAAGAACAAGGAGGGTTTGGAGTAGCCAATTTCATTTTTCAATTGCACTTTAAGGGATGTTGAATTGAAGTACAACTTGAATGAAAAACAAGCATATGCACTATTTAAGGCTTTAAATTCTTTTCGAGTTTATGTGCTGCATTCAAAAATAATTTCTTTTGTACCCGATATTACTATTAAATATGTGTTGCTGCAGCTAGATACAGATGGAAGGAGAGGATGATGGCTGACCAAAATTCTAGAATTTTATGTTGAAATCAAACCAACTAAATTGATAAAGGGTCATGGTTTGGCTCGATTGATGGCTAAATCTAATTGCAAAGCTTTAAATCTGAATGTAGAGGCAGCTGATATAGAAGATGGAGAAGGTATTGCTAATCATCCTGAAATATTTAATTCATATTAGTACAAGGATATATTTACTTCTTGTTAAATTTCAACTATCCACCTGAAATGGAGAAGTCTAAAAGGAGAGCTTTTAAATTGAGAGCTCTGAAGTATTGCACTTTGGAAGACCATCTTTACTGGAAGTATCCTGTTGGAGTCTTGTTAATATGGGTAGATGAAGCAGAATCCCAGGAGATTATGACAAAGATACATGCAGGAGTATGTGGCGGGAATTTTTATTGGATCTAGCCACTGCAAACAAAATCTTAAGAGATGGATATTATTGGCCAAATCTGTTCTCTGATGTTTTTTTCCAAGGTCAAGAGTTCTGTCGAATGTCAGAAATTTGTTGGTAAATAGAAATTGCTACCATTACCTCTCATCCCTATTTCATCAGATGTTCCTTTCCAGCAGTGGGGGCTAGACTTCATCGGTGAAATTCATCCACCTTCATCAGGACAACATAGATGGATTCTCACAGCTACAGACTATTTCACTAAATGGATTAAAGTTGTACCAACTAGGAATGTTACTAATATGGTAATTATCAAAAAAAAATTGGAAAATATTATGTCAAGATTTGGTTGTCCACGGAAATTAGTAACTAATAATGCAATGGCCTTTAAGCATGCTAATATGTACAACTTTTGTCAGCAATATGGGATTGAATTGACTCATTCCACGCCTTATTACACTCAAGGTAATGGATTGGCTGAGTCATACAATAAAATTTTGGTGAGGATTATTAAGAAAATGTTGCCTGAAAATAAGAGGAATTGGGACACTTAGTTGATACGTGCTCTATGGGCAGATAGAGTAAGTGGTAAAAAATCAATTGGAATGTCTCCATTTCAGCTTGTATATGGTACTGATGTTGTAATGCCTTTGCAATTAGCTCTTCCTGTGATGAAATTCATACAAGATGAATTTGATCATGAAAACCCAATTCAAAGGAGAATGCTACAGTTGATAGAGGCACACCAAATTAGAGAATCATTGCTGGAAAAAGTTTAGATGTATCAAGGTAAAGTCAAATCTTTTTTTGAGAAAAGAGAAAATTAGCAGTTGTTTCAGGAGAATGATTTGGTGTTGCGTTGGGATGCTAGGAGAGAAGACCATGGAAATCATGGTAAGTTTGAAAATCTATGTTTTGGGCCATTTATAATTTTTGAATTGGAGAATAATACTTTTATGCTCAAACATCTGGATGATGATCAGCTGATTGGAGGCCCAATCAATGGTCATTTTCTTAAAAAGTTCTTTATTTAGTAAGTCATTTGAGTCACTCCATTGTAAATATCTGATGTAATATGTCAATAAACTCCATGCCCAATGATACTTATGTCTATATATATGGTTATTCTTGAGTCCAGTATGTGAATGGTCAATCCTAGTCTTTATTTTCAAGAAGTCTTTTGAGTTTCACGAGTTTTTGAGGCACTGAGTCTACAGTCCTTGAAGCCTCACAGGTAGGACTTCATCCCCAATAGGAGCCACTATTAACACTGAAAAATTTAATGGTGTAATTGCCATTGTATCACTGTTTTCAAATTTTTATTATGTCCTAGTCCATGTCCAAAGTTTGAGTCATTTGCAATAAAAAGTTAAAAAGAGTCCCAACATCCAGGTATTTTTAAGTGAATAGGTGTCATAGTGTTTCAGAGTCCTAAAATAAGTTAAAATATCTATTTTGACTTATGTTAGTGTTGAAGTTTATTCGATGTTTGGGTAATAAAGTTGCAGTCATCTGGTCTGGAAGAATAGCTACCTTTGTTGCAAATTCATTGTCAAAGCAGTAATGTAGTAAACGGCAGCTGTTTTTCAGAAATAAAATTCATATATTCCACATAGTGAAAAGCACAACTATTTCACTAAGATTTTGGTTATCTTAGAAAAGAGGTTACAGGTAAACAGGTAATCAGTTTTCAAAGCAGGCAATTTAAGGCTTCATGGATAGCATTGCAACAAGAGTTATTTAAAAGCAAAGCGCGGACTGTAGAAAACAGATTGACCAACAAAGAGGGAGATCCAGAGCAGAGCAGTAGATAATGTTTAAAGGAATCTTGCCAGGAATTAGACTAAGGAATGACGTGACGGAGAATAACCATGTGCAGGATGAGCGGGTGGCCATGATCCAATCGCAGATCCAAAAGGGAAGAAACTGACGGCTAAGATTAAAGCGCAGATGGAGCGATTTCGTAAATCATAGTTTTTAAATTTTACCATTAAGGAAATCGCGTGGTATGTTAAGTGATTTGTGATGCGATGAGGCAAAGGGCGAGCAAGGAAGAACGTCAGATCTAGGCACAGATCAACAGTGGGGATTAAAGCATAGATGGAGCGATTTCGCAAATTGCAGTTTTTAAAGTTTATCGTTAAGGAAATCGCGTGGTATGTTAAATGATTTGTGATGTGATGAGGTGAAGGGAAAGCAAGGAAGACCATCAGATCTGGGTGCAGATCAAAAATGGGTATTAAAGCGCAGATGGAGCAATTTCACAAATCACAGTTTTTAAAGTTTATCGTTAAGGCGATCACATGGTATGTTAAGTGATTTGCGATGCGATGACGTGAGGGGCACGTGTCGGCGTAACGCACCAATGCGATTTTGTAAATCGCAGAGCTTACGATTTAGTCGTTTCTAGTGTAGAGTTAAATTTGCGGGCGGCCGATATGCGGTAATACGGAAATTTGCGATGTGTGATGCCTTCTGATTAGTCACCAACTTGTGGGGCCCAAGAACCACAATTCTACATGTATGCATATTGTTTAGGAGCAATTGCTTTTTTGTTTAAAGTTCTTATAAAGTTATCATTGTTGATCGCACGCGTATGTATGTTTATAAAACTTCCGATGCATGATCTGTGATCAGTCCCATTTCTCTGCCACGTCACCTCTGCTCTCATCACACATCGCAATTCACCATTTTCAACATTTAACTCCCGCATTTCATAATAGACTTCCGATGCACTATCTGCAATCGGTCCCACTTCTTCGCCACGTCATCACCCCCCTCACTTATCATTCATTTCGATCCATATCTCCTCTATCAATTAAACTTGTTTCAAAGGGTTTCTTTTTAATTTCTCATAAAATGAACCCCTGTCATTCTATCCAAAAGTTTCAGGTTTTTTTCCATTACCAAGGGTTTTCAACCAAAAAATGGGAAGGGAATAGCGGAACAATGGCAGAGTTTCTCTAAAAAAATTTCTACCACTACTCTCAGTACCAGCACGTTTTTACTAGGCATCGAGCAACATTCAAAGAACAGCCACACACCATTTTCACTGTTTTTTTCACTTTTGTGGAGTTGGTTGCACCAGAACATAAGAGGAGTCTTCCCATAAAACTGCCACGTCATAAAAACCACTTCAAATTGTTAGCCTTAATTTTGTTATTTCATTATGTCATAGCACTTTGTAATTAATATTAAAGGATAAGCCTCATCTCTTGCACGAGATCGTAATAATTTTTGGAAACAAATTCACCTTTTTCTGTGGAAGATGATAGTATCATGTTTTGTATATATATGCCAAACTGATATGAAGTCAGGGTTGGTTGGTGGTTATAGATTTTTTACTTATATGATCTGTAATATTTTTTGTGAATGAAATGGAATGATACTACTGAGGACTTATTACCAATTTGTTGTGTGTATTTTCTACTTTACTTGTGTTTCCATATCCCCTTTCTTCCAGTTCCAGTTTGCAAATCATCATATTGTTATATGTTTTTATTAGTCTCTTAAGCATGTTATGTGTTTTATCAGTTTTTGTTAGTCTCACACAGTGAGCATTCCTGATAAAATATATGTTATAACAGTGGAATAGCATCACTCATGATAGTTATTCTTCATGATATTTCAGTGAGAATCTTGTCAGACTAGAAATAGCTTTCTCTCAATGGAATATTGTCAAACTGATACTTTTGTAAATTTCTACTAAATTTAGTAGACTTCTGTTTCACATACCTATTGATTCTTCTCTCATCTCACAATTTCCTCTCCTCATAGACTACAAACTTTCACCTTGATACCACATCAAGTTACAATACCCTCTTTAGTATAACTATGGATTTGACCCAAATCTCTTTTCAGTAAATCAGATTTTATACCATCTTCCAATCCCATAAAACAAAATATTAAAATTACCTTAGAGTTTAAGATTTGTTTGGTCAGGCGCTTGCTATAGTCCAAGTGTTGATTCCAGTGCCAACAGCAGCAGAAAAGAAGAGGGAACTGAGGAAGAGGGAAGAAGAACTAAAGAAGAAGGAAGAATAAGAGCAGAAAATATTGGAAGAAAGGAAAAAATAATAAGAAGAAGAAAGGTAGAGAATAGAAGAAGAAGAAGAAGCATGGAAACGGGCCAAATAAAAAGAGCGTAATTGAATACTAGAGGAGGAGAGAAAACAGTTGCAGGAGAAGGAACTTGTTGAAAAAATTGAAGAACTGATTATGACTCAAGAAATGGAAGTGGAACTAGAGTCAATAAACCAAGATGTTGATCCTATGTCAAGCACTCAACAGGTCATCATTCAGTCTCCCCATCCTTCGACAGAATATCAAGCTCCAAGTGAAGAAGAGGAAATAATTCCTCTTGATGATGGTCTGGTCATGGATACATACAATATAACTTATGTTGAGCTACAAAATAAGATTGTACAAGAGAGAAAGAAACACCTTCCAGACGATATCACATATCCTACATTCATCAGAGAAAGGGTGATTGAGATAGATACGAGGAAGAATCCAAAAACCATCGCCATAGCCAACTTGCCTTTCACAGGAGCAACAGAGTAAAATATGAAGTTTTTGATGGTCAAGAAAAGACATATGGAAAAGAACCTACAGGATGCAAGGAAAGGATTTAAACAACTCCGAGAAAAGTTCCAAAATGCAGATCCCTTACAGGTATATCTAGAAGAACTTAAGGTAGACATACTTGGAGAAGTATCAGCATTGGGAGCTATTGTTATCACCAAATTGAGTCCTCTTGGGATGCTTCAATGGTCAATTTGGAGTAACTATTTCAAACCAATCTTGTGACTGAAGCTTAGCCTCTTCAGTCTGAGAGGGCTCTCTCAAAGGGATTTATGATATTGGTTAATGATATAAGATAGATGGATAACTCTATTATTTGTGCCTTGGTTTGTATGTTTGCAGGTTGAAAAGATGAATTCTTACTACCATTGGGCTATGGAGTCAGTGGCAGGGCTCTCAATAACAAAGGCTTTCCTTATGGAAGATGAGGCTTGTATATACTTCAACGAAATAATAACGCATTCAGGAAAATACCAATAACTTGAGGTTCAACGGAATTCAGAGCATGTGACACATGAATTCTGAGTAATGAGACATCAAGGTATTGAAAGAAAAATATTAAAAAAGATTCACCATAGCTCAATACTTAAAGGAATTCAGAGCATGAACAATCATGAATTCTGGGTAATAAGCATTAAGACATTGGAAGAAAACATTTCAAAATATAGGACCGAAACTCATTTGACCATAGCTTAATACTTAAAGGAAGTCAGAGCATGAACAATCATGAATTTTGAGTAATAAGCATTACAACATTGGAAGAAAACATTTCAAAAGATAGGACCGAAACTCATTTGACCATAGCTTAATACTTAAAGGAATTCAGAGCATGAACAATCATGAATTCTGAGTAATAAGCATTAAGACATTGGAAGACAACATTTCAAAATATAGGATAGAAACTCATTGAAATATAATAAGAATCTCAAGTGAAGAAAAGTTGTATTGTTACTGTATATATCAGAAACTCCAAAAGCTTTACAATAAAATAGTCTTTTGAGATAACATCTCCTACCCTTCATACATCTAATTACTCACTAATTATAGGCATCTAGCCTTTACATCTAATCTGCCAAGTGGCAATATCATTAAACTCTATTACTGACACAAAATTTGACCACTAACTAGACATTTACAACTAGAAATTGACACCTTTCGAATTACGAGTTAGAGTCCTACTATGACTCAAACACCTACTTATTACATCAACTAACTTATCTCTAAAAAAAATTACATATTTGACAACTAATCCTTCACATGTTTGAATAGGTTGTGATAGATCTCATCACTACATGACATCTTCATTAGCCTCCTCCAAATCTGGAAGCAAACCATATTTTTAAGGAAAACTGGTCCTTATCTTCAACGAATGGTTTGGCTAATGAGTTGTCTTCATCTCATGGTCTTCAAGTCTTGGATGACTGTTGACATATTCCTTTGAACCTTTGAAAGTATCCACTTGTCCAAAACTTCCCAAAATCCTGCTCATTAACCTTTAACATAGCACACTACGAAAGTATGACAATTTTGTAGTGTACTTTCGTAGCATACAAAAAATGCCTTTTTCCATCACCCTTTCTATTTCTTTCCTTCTGCATGGTGTTCATCATCCTTAGACACATCTACCACATCAATTTTACCTCTTGATAGCTATTAAAACTGGTTCAAAAATTAAAAAGAACAGCTACAGTAGTTTCATAGCGTTTTGTTGTCCTTCAAGCCTAAGCACACTACGCAAATGCTGAAAAGTGTTGAAATTCCATATTTTTGTATAACTTGAAAATGGGTCATCCAACTGTAAAACCATTTTTTCCAACATGCCATTACCCTTTAAAATCATAAATCAACTCAAACTAAGAGTTTTTAAGTGTCAATCTCACCTTTCATATTTAAGACATCCTTGCATATTTTTCCTTCTTTTTTTCTGAAAAATAGGTCTTAGAACAGAGCTTATATCTCCGAATCCATGATGTATTTTTCAAAAATGGAGGAGGTTTTTGTTAATAAGAATGTTCTGAAGAAAAAAATCTCTTGTTTTTTTTTTAAACCATCTCCAGCTGTCCAAAACCTGCATTTGAAAAACATGTGTAAAACATGAAAACTCATTTTTCTGAAAATAGGGTTCAAAGAAATCCTTGTATCCCCAAACTAATAGCACCTGTGAGAAAAGTGAGAGAGATTATTTTTCCTTGTCTTGTGCCTAACAATAAAATCTCTCAGTATTTCCAAATTCATCTCTTTTAATTCTCAATATTCTCTTTAAACTTACAACTCAAACAGTCCAAAAACACAGCCATTTCCTTGTTAGCTGCACAGAAATTCAAACAACTTGAATTGATGCATGCTTCAGCAAAGCTAGCATCCTCCATGAATATCTTAAGGTCCATGAGCTTCTTTATTATCCACAAACCCTCCTTTGTTTTCTCTCTTTTACATGACCATATCCTTTTATAACCAAGCTGCCCTCTTAAAAAGGTGACACTTGGAAAGCCAAATTGGACAGCAAGCTGCTTGGTGTGATGAAGCAGCTCTCAAAAAGTGACATTGAGATGTTTCAAATCCAAGAATGAATTTTGAGTGAAAAATAGTAGCTTAGGATGACATCTCATTCTTAAATCATGACACACACATGCCAAAAGGGTAATGATGACCTTGTGTACCTTCGAATTAAAATGACTGTTTTTTTCTGAAAACATAGGGTTCAAAGCTTAGCTCTTATCTCCCTATCCTAGATAGATATTTCAAAACTGAAAGAGGTTTTGTAGGTCAATATGTCTTGAATAACAACCTATATTGGTTATTTCAAAACCATTTCCAGCTATCAAGAATCTTCATTTGAAAAACATTTGTAAAATAGGAAAATTCTACATTCTGAAAATAGGGCTGAAAGACATCCCTGTATCTCCCAATATGTATCACCTTTGAGAAAAGTGAAAGAGTTTATTGTTTTTTGATATTTACTTGAAAATAAACTCTCTCAGTTTCTTAAAATACTTCTTTTTTTGTCCAGAAACTGCCCTTGAAGTTGACTGCTCAAAGTCAGAAAACAAAGAAATGCTTCATATTCACTACGAAACTATTAGCCAATTTTGTAGCATTTTCTGCCTATTTTACACTCAATTCACTACAAAAGTAGGGATTCTTGGCTAAAATGACCTTTTCAATACAAAAACCTTGGGAATTGAAATCTGTCAGAAAATGATGAGTGATGTGTGTTGGAACACCTAATCCTCCATGTGTAGGTGTGGAATGCGAAAAGTCACAATGGAGTCCAAGTGACCTTGGAATGTGAAACCAAGAGTCACACCATTGTATTATAAATGTATATCATGTATAATGGGAAAATAAGAAAGCTACACGCTTATCCTTCATTGTGTGTTGAGTCTCTTGTGTGTGTGTGTTTATTCTTCGCATACACCATGTATGTGTTTAACATGGTGTTTAACATGGTATCAGAGCTCCAAGTTTAGAGGTCTCCATTAAGCTTTTGAATAGCGTTGGCCTGTGTTGCATGAGTGCAAACTCTACATCTATGTTTCGTTATACTATCCGCACAGAGAACGATTATGTTTCTCACGGTTGAATTGAAGACTAGAATGTTGGATTTCGTTGAAGTGGTATGAATTTTGTGTGTTGCTTATTATGGTGCGTGTTTTATACTATTTGTTGTTGGACGGTGTAAATTGAATAATGAATACTAGTTTTTGTATGTTGTGGAGGTTTTATTCTTGTGTTAACCATTCTTTGAAAACCGTGACTTTAAATATGAAATCAAAACTACACTAGTAACCTTATTGCGAACCATGTTCTGACCTCCTTGGCATAGAATACCATTGAGCATTGAACAATACCACCATTTTTTATCCTGGGAATTTGTAATGACTTTCCAAAAAAAGGCATGCAGTTGTTGCGTGCACCCAACAACAGTGAACGTTATACTGTATCCTTAAAGAAGGTGAGGAAAAATATATTCCATTCACTGGTTATCCATTCACATTCTCAACTCCTCGGCTTCTCCTGGGTAGTGCAATATTACACTCCTCCACTGGACTTCCATGTTCTCTCTCTAACACTCCGAATAGGATGCATTTGCAGTATCGAATCAAGATGATCAAGCTGTTGATCAAAGAAACCGTCGCCTCAGGACCACCAGCGTTACCTTGATTGCGTTAATGTGGATATTGCTTGTTAGAGATCTGGTGTGGCTGCTGGGATTCAAGCCCAGGTCTCCATGTTGTATATCAGGCCCTGCCAAGCTTCCCGTGCTTGACTGATTTTGCTCCGGCGTTCCACCATCTCCGGCTGAATTTGCCTGATTTGATCTGATATGACCAGCTGAAGACCCATTCACTAGACTGTCAAAAATCAACGGCTGCGTGTTAGGCTTAGTGTTATATGATGACTACCGTATGTGGTAGGACTCATTGTTCTGGCTGTCATCGGGCCATGCATTATTGTTCATAACAGACCAATCCGCTTTATCCAATTGAGATTGTTCATAACAAGATCTGATGTGGCTGCTCGATGATGACAAGGAGCCCTCAGCTTGTATGCCACCGTTTTTCTCAGAAAGACACCATCAGCGCTCATTAACCGTTCCCAGAACTGGTCAAATCCAAGTTGCGCAGTGGAAGCGTGATAATCACATCTGTGAGTTCATCTGGGGTTTTGTCTAGTTGCAGCAGCTTCACCGTTAAAATTTTTCGGCTCCCGGATACCAGTGGAATCCGACAGAACCCCATCTCTCGGCTACATTTTCTAAGCATCCCATACATACTTAAAAGACCGCCCCGAGATTCAAACTGCGGACCTTTAGACTTACTGCTATCTAACTAGACAAAAGTCAAGATAATTCCAAGAACAAGGACAGGCAAAAGAAGAAGAAATTTTTTTAACAGTCGAAGTCCCATGCAAAAATAATTCTGCTCAGAGAGCCCTTTTTAAAATACAGAATTTTTGTTCTCAAAGGATCAATAAAGCATAGACAAATCCATTTCATTGCTGGAGTTCTCCTAAAGCGGGTTTCTCCAAAGTAAAATCTGTGCAGTAAATGCATGGGCTTCATTCTCAGAGGATCCGAAGCATGAATTGAAATCTTCTTCTAAAGAATTCATGGCGCGAAAGATCATTATTTCAAAGTGAGGAGAGCAAGCATCATCTAGAACTGCAACATTTACAGAGGAGCTAATGACATTGCAATTCTGACAGAATGAAGTGAAGTGCGTGCTTGCAATTCAATGGAAAGAGTTACTCCAATCAAGCTTGTGCAATTTCTCCCAATTGATTGGTAATTTATTCAACCATTTTCAATTCATTGGTAATTAGTTCAACCATTTTCAATTAAAAAAAAAAAAAATTGCTAAAATTGTAGCAGACATTTTGAAGAGGACTAATTGAAACCAAACTGAAAAATATTCGTAATTTGTTTACATTGTAAACGGGTGTAGTATCGGTTGAACCCGACACCCTCATTTATTTAACTTTGAGTTGTTGATAAAATGGCCAAAATCACTGATGCATTAGATTTTTTGAATAACCTCATTCATTCCAATGTTGATGACATGATAAAAATGAGCAAGAATGCTCTTTGTAACATTCAAAGTTGTTTGCAAGATGCACAAGAAAAGATTGAGTTTTTGCATTTGGAAACTCAGCTTCAACAAGATGAACTTTAGCAAAAGAGTCACCATTCTGAACCTGTTTCTGTTCAGAATATTGAGGACTCCCATTAGCATCAAGTCAGTAAAGTTGAAGTTGATTACCATTTAGTTCCTTGTACTAGAGCAGATTTACATGCAGATGCAACAGCTCAGCCTGCACTTCTCAAGCCCATTATCAGACCTTGGGAAGAGCTTGTCCACAACAAGCACAGAACTGGTCTTGGATATGACAAGGATGTATCCTTTCATATTCTGAACTACACCAAGCCCATCATATTTCAAAGTGACGGATTCCTGTATGACAGTTCACCTGCAGCTGTTCCAGATCCTGCTCCGCTTCCACAACATCAGATTGTAAAATGCCAACACTATGATCGAGTTGGCCATATGAAAGATCACTATTTTGATCTTCATCCATGCAAGCACTGTGGTCAGCACACCCATTCTTCAGACAGATGCTTCAGAAACAAGCCTCCTGCAAGAACAAAGATTCATCTTGGATGGATCACTTCTTGGCAATGGGCATCAGTAGCCAATAATATGTTTAAGACACATGTCAGAACTTGTTCTCAGATATTGAGCAAACTTGCAGTTGAGTTTTCGCCATCATCTCACCTTGTCCCTGACAGGGGGGAAAATGGTGGTCATGTACAAGCTTCGACATCAGATCAAGCGAGCCTAAGCCACAATCTCTCATTCCATGTTCAGAGTTATAGCCAGAGACACAGCAGTTCAAGCAAGCCTGAGCCACAATTCGTCATTCCAGATTCAGAGATGTAGCCAGAGACACGGATGCCCATGAGCATGCCTTCGGTTGGTGGAAAACCTTAAACCATCATCTTTGGTTGGTGGAAAACCTTAAACCATCACAGGTAGTAGACCTCCCTTCTTTTAGGTTGAAGGTCTCCCTTTCATATATGAGGAACACTTCCTCTAGCTGAAGCCTTCAGCTTTTTGCTAGCTTTGGTTGAGTTCCAGGAAATGCTTCAAGCATTCCAGAGTTGTTGGTAATCCTAAAACCATCACAGGTAGTATACCTCCCTTCTTTTAGGTTGAAGGTCTCCCTTTTTTATGAGGGACAATTCCTCTAGCAGAAGCTTTCAGCTTCTTGCCAGTTTTGGAAGAGTTCCGGGAACTGCAACAAGTATTGTGTTCCAGTGTTAGTGGTCATCCTTAAACCACCTCTTTTTTCCAGCATTTCAGAGAGTTGATTCAACCCAAGTGCTGCCATGTATACTTTGCAGATTTGTATTACAACTCTCTTCTTGGACGCACACATACCCCTTCGGATTAAGGGGGGATGTTGGAACACCTAATCCTCCATGGGTAGGTGTGGAATGCGAAAAGTCACAATGGAGTCCAAGTGACCTTGGAATGTGAAACCAAGAGTCACACCATTGTATTATAAATGTATATCATGTATAATGGAAAAATAAGAAAGCTACATCCTTCTCCTTCATTGTGTGTTGAGTCTCTTGTGTGTGTGTGTTTATTCTTCTCATACACCATGTATGTGTTTAACATGGTGTTTAACAATGTGACATGAGGGAGTTTGAAAGTGAGTGGGTTTAGAAAATTTTAAAATTTCCCTCGACCAAGTAATCATAAATGAATTATATGACCCTACCATTGACACATGAACCTATAGGATTTTGTCAAATGGTGCTGCATTTTTATGAGTAATAACAATGTCTCCACTTGGGACGGTGTGCCCCTATGGTACACCAAAGAACATGTAGTTCCAGTGCCATCCATCTTCTTGGAAATAAAAACTCTGAAATTTATGAAAACTTCTCCAAGCTCTTATGGCCTTCTCCTTGGGCTCAATCTTGATGATTACTACTTAAAACCAACTTTGTACCTACTGAAAAGATTCTTAGTCAAATTTGAGCTTAGTCACATACTCCTACCTACCCTAACCGTTGCAATCTTCATTTTTAATTCAAGCAACATGAAACTTCCAATGAAGCCAGTCATTGATCTGATCTGAAACTTGAACCTCTTGACTGCACTTGAACCAAAAGTAAGCATGATACTGAAATGGCCAAGGCAACATAAAATGTATCTGATCCTCATAATGAAAATATAACTGGAAATTTGGACTGTAGAACTCTTCCATGTAGTCAATTATAGGATCATAGAAGACATAATTTGTTTGATGATTCTCAAGACATTCTGCAGCTTTGGACAACTCATGTATTCTTTTCTCAGCCACATAATATTTCAATTGTGTGCTATCAAACTTATTTTCAAACTTATTTTCAAAAACATGGTATTCTTCCTCAATCTCAAAAGAGAAAGGTAGCAACACCCTCTCTTTGTGTTTTGGCATTAAATTTTTTTGAAAAGACTGATCTTGATCATGAAGACTATAAGACTAAATTTGATCTTCTAAAACTTTAATGTATTTTTCAATGTTCTTAGCAACTTCATCCACAAATTGAATCTTATCTTCTGACTTGCACTCAAATGATTTTAGATTAGAAGACAAGGATAAAGAAAAAATTTCATCCACTTCCTCATTAGTGTGATCATTATTTGATGTAGGTTGATGCAAGAAATGACATGAATAATAAACTTCTTCCTTTACCTGGGGATTATAGCAATTATCTTCCAATATTCCCTCTTTTTGTTTGAAAAGGTTCTCATACTCCTGATGATCAAAATACAGACAAGTCTGTTGCAACTTTTCATCAAACTCAGAGGATGTAAAATGATATTCATAAATAAACTCCTGTTGGGTTTCATTTTCATCCGAGAGAGAGGCTATCATTTCTTCTTGGTGATGAAAGGGATTTTCATGAAGGGCCTCTAAAATTTCCTCATCCATAAACTCATCATCTTCATAACAATTCTTCAAATATTCAATAAAACTCACACAATGTTTACAGCATTCTTTGACTAGTAATAAGAAGGGATGACACTCTTCATACATTTCATAAAATGCAACATGGAAATCAGCAAGAGAATATAATGAACCATTTGGCAAGCTTTCATACCAAGACCATGCTTTTCCTTCTAAAGTGGCCATAAACATCTTCATGAGACAATCCTCGGGGAACTGAACCTTAAGTTTGCATGCATGCATATGGAATCTAATCAAATGAAGAGAAGCATTGTCTTTCTTTTCATCTTTAAATATAGGAAGATCAGTTAACCATTCAACCTTTGGCATAGGATTTGGAAAACCAGGGATGTGAGACCAATTCATAGGTGCATACCTGGCATTTATTCTTGCAATGGAACTCATCTTGGAACTTCATCAAGCTACTGATCCTCAAGCAGTGGAGTCACCTTCCAAATGATTATTTGATGTGTGGAGTAGCCAGAGCAGAAATACAACCAATATGTGCCTAATTGTATGATGCTCTTAGACCTTAGAACTGAAACTTTGTCGTTCTTCCTAGAGAAAATTTACACCTTCGGTCCCCGGCAATGATGCCAAAATGTTATCACCAAATTGAGTCCTCTTGGGCTGCTTCAATGGTCAATTTGGAGTAATTGTTTCAAACCAATCTTGTGACTGAAGCTTAGCCTCTTCAGTCTAAGAGGGCTCTCTCAAAGGGATTTATGATATTGGTTAATGATATAATATTGATGGCTAACTCTATTATTTGTGCCTTGGTTTTGTATGTTTGCAGGTTGAAAATTTTAATGCTTTCTACCATTGGGCTATGGAGTCAGTGACAGGGCTCTTAATAACAAAGGCTTTCCTTGTGCAAGTTGAGGCTTGTATATACTTCAATGAAAGAATAACACATTCAAGAAAATACCAATAACTTGAGGTTCAAAGGAAGTCAGATCATGTGACACACGAATTCTGAGTAATGAGACATCATGGTATTGAAAGCAAAATATTAAAAAAGATTCATCATAGCTCAATACTTAAAGGAAGTCAGAGCATGAACAGTCATGAATTATAAGTAATAAGCATTAAGGCATTGGAAGAAAAAATTTCAAAAGATAGGACCGAAACTCATTTGACCATAGCTTAATACTTAAAGGAAGTCAGAGCATGAACAATCATGAATTATGAGTAATAAGCATTAATACATTGGAAGAAAACATTTCAAAAGATAGGACTGAAACTCATTTGACCATAGCTTAATACTTAAAGGAAGTCAGAGTATGAAAAATCATGAATTCTGAGTAATAAGCATTAAGACATTGGAAGAGAACATTTCAAAAGATAGGACAGAAACTCATTGAAACAAAATAAGAATCTCAAGTGAAGAAAAGTTGTATTGTTACTGTATTATATTAGAAACTCCAAACGCTTTACAATAAAATAGTATTTTGAGATAATATCTCCAACCCTTCATACATCGAAGTACTCACTACTTATAGGCATCTAGCCTTTACATCCAATATGTCAAGTGGCTATATCATTAAACTGTATTACTGACACCAAATCTGACCACTAACTAGACATTTACAACTATAAATTGACACCTTTCGAATTAGGATTTAGAGTCCTACTATGACTCAAACACCTACTTATTACATCAAGTACCTTATCTCTAAAAACAGTTACATATTTGACAACTAATCCTTCACATGTTTGAATAGGCTATGATAGATTTCATCACTACATGACATCTTCATTAGCCTCCTCCAAATATGGAAACAAACGCTATTTTTAAGGAAAACTGGTCCTTATCTTCAACGAATGGTTTGGCTGATGAGTTGTCTTGGTCTTCAAGTCTTGGATGACTGTTGACATATTCATTTGACCCTTTGAAAGTATACACTTTTCCAAAATTTCCAAAAAACCTGCTCATTAACCTTTAACACAGCACGCTACGAAAGTATGACAGTTTCGTAGCGCACTTTCGTAGCATACAAAAAATGCCTTTTTCCATCATCCGTTCTGTTTCTTTCCTTCTGCATGGTGTTAATAATCCTTAGACACACCTCCCACATCAATTTTACCTCTTGAAAGCTACTAAAACTGGTTCAAAAAGTAAAAATAACAGCTATAGTAGTTTCGTAGCGTTTTGATGTCCTTCAAGCCTATGCACGCTACGAAACTGCTGAAAAGTGCTGAAATTCCAGATTTTTGTATAACTTGAAAATGGGTCATCCAACTGTAAAAAAATTGTTTCCAACATGAAATTACCCTTTAATATCATAAATCAACTCAAACTAAGAGTTTTGAAGTGTCAATATCACCTTTCATATTTAAGACATCCTTGCAGATTTTTCATGTTTTTCTGAAAAATAGGTCTTAGAAAAAAGCTTATATATCAGAATAAATGACGTATTTTTAAAAAATGGAGGATTTTTTTGTCACTAAGAATGTTTTGAAGCAAAACCTCCCTTGTTTTTTTGAAAACCATCTCCAGCTATCCAGAACCTGCATTTTAAAAACATGTGTAAAACAGGAAAACTCTACTTTCTGAAAATAAAGTTTAAAGAAATCCTTGTATCTCCAAACTGATAGCACCTGTTAGAAAATTTAGAGAGGTTATTTTTCCTTGTCCTGTGCTTGACAATAAACTCTCTCAGAATTTCCAAATTCATTTCTTTTAATTCTCAATATTCTCTTTAAACTTACAACTCAAAAAGTCCAAAAACACAACCATTTCCTTGTTAGCTCCACAGAAATTCAAACAACTTGAACTGATGCATGCTTCAAAAAAGATAGCATCCTCCAAGAATAGCTTAAGATCCATGAGCTTTCATATTATCCACAAACCATCGTTTGTGTGCTCTCTTGTACATGACCATCTCCTTTTATAACCAAGTTTCCCTCTTAAAAAGGTGACACTTGGAAAGCAAAATTGGACAGCAAGCTGCTTCGTGTCGTGAAGCATCTCTCAGAAAGTGACATTGAGATGTTTCACATGAAAGAATTAATGTTGAGTGACAAATAGCAGCTTAGGATGACATCTCATTCTTAAATCATGACACACACATGCCAAAAGGGTAATGATGACCTCTTGCATGGTTGTGTACCTTTGAATTAAAATGACTCAGTTTTTTCTGAAAACATAGGGTTCAGATTTGAGCTCTTATCTCCCTATCCTGGATAGATATTTCTAAACTGAAGGAGCTTTTTTTAGGTCTCTAATTTTTTAAGAAAAAACTCTCTTTGTTTTTTGAAAACCATTTCCAGCTGTCTATAATATGCATTTGAAAAACATGTGTAAAATAGGAAAATTCTGCATTCTGAAAATAGGGCTAAAATACATCCCTGTATCTCCCAATATGTATCACCTTTGAGAAAAGTGAAAGAGGTTATGGTTATTTGATATGCTCTTGAAAATAACCTCTCTCCGTTTCTTAAAATACTTCTTTTTTTGTCCAGAAACCGCCCTTGAGGTTGACTGCTCAAAGTCATAAAACAGAGAAATGCTTCATATTCGCTACAAAACTATTAGCCAGTTTCGTAGCGTTTTATGCCTATTTACACTTAATTCACTACAAAAGTAGGGATTATTGGCTAAAATAACATTTTCGATAAAAAAAACCTTGGGAATTGAAATCTTTCATAAAATGATGACTGATGTGACATGAGGGAGTTTGAAAGTGAGTGGGTTTAGACCTTAGGGTAACCTTAAACAAGAAAAATTTAAAATTTCCCTAGACCAAGTAATGAGAAATGAATTCTATGACCCTACCATTGACACATGAACCTCTAGGATTTTTTCAAATGATGCTTCATTTTTATGAGTGATAACAGTGGCTCCACTTAGGATGGTGTGCCCCTGTGGTACACCAAAGAACATGTAGTTCTAGTGCCATCCATATTCTTGGAAATAAAAACTCTGAAATTTATGAAAATTTCGCCAAACTCTTATGACCTTATCCTAGGGCTCAAGCTTGATGATTACTGCTGAAAAACCAACTTTGTATCTACTGAAAAGATGCTCAGTCAACTTTGAGCTTATTCACATACTCCTACCTACCCAAACCGTTGCAATCTCCAATTTTAATTCAAGCAACATGAAACTTCCATTGAAGCCAGTCATTGATCTGATCTGTCACTTGAACCTATTGACTGCAATTGAACCAAAAGTAAGCATGATACTGAAATGACCAAGGCATCATAAAATGTGTATGATCCTCATAATGAAAATATAACTGGAAATTTGGATTGTAGAACTCTTCCATGTAGTCAGTTATAGGATCATAGAAGACATAATATGTTTGATGATTCTCAAGACATTCTGCAGCTTTGGAAAACTTATGTATGCTTTTCTCAGCCACATAAGATTTCAATTGTGTGCTATCAAGCTGATTTTCAAAAACAGGGTATTCTTCCTCAATCTCAAAAGAGAAAGGTAGCAGCACCTTCTCTTTTTGTTCTGGAATTTAAAAATAAAATAAAAGACTGACCTTGATCATGAAGACTATAAGATTGAATTTGATCTTCTAAAACTTCAATGTCTTTTTCAATTTTCTTAGCAACTTCATCCACAAATTGAATCTTATCTTCTGACTTGCACTCAAATGATTTCAGATTAGAAGACAAGGATAAAGAAAAAATTTCATCCACTTCCTCATTAGTGTGATCATTATTTGATGTAGGTTGATTCAAGAAATGACATGACGAATAAACTTCTTCCTTTACCTGGGGATTATAGAAATTATCTTCCAATATTCCCTCTTGTTGTTTGAAATGGTTCTCATACTCCTGATGATCAAAAGACTGACAAGTCTGCTGCAACTTTTCATCAAACTCAGAGGATGTAACATGATTTTCATAAATAAACTCTTGTTGGGTTTCATTTTCATCCGAGAGAGAGGCTATCATTTCTTCTTGGTGATGAAAGGTATTTTCATGAAGGGCCTCTAAAATTTCCTCATCCATAAACTCAACATCTTCCTAACAATTCTCCGAATATTTAATAAAACTCACACAATGTTTACAGCAGTCTTTGACCAGTAATAAGGAGGGATGACACTCTTCATACATCTCATAAAATGCAACATGGAAATCAGCAAGAGAATATAGTGAACCATTTGGCAAGATTTCATACCAAGACCATGCTTTTCCTTCTAAAGAGGCCATAAACATCTTCATGAGACAATGCTAAGGGAACTGAAACTTAAGTTTGCATACATGCATAAGGAATCTAATCAAATGAAGAGCAGCATTGTCTTTATTTTCATCTTTAAATATAGGAAGATCAGTTAACCATTCGACCTTTGGCATAGGGTTTGGAAAACCAGGGATGTGAGACCGATTCATTGGTGCACACCTGGCATTTATTCTAGCATTGGAACTCATCTTGGAACTTCATCAAGCTATTGATCCTCAAGCAGTGGAGTCACCTTCGAAATGATTATTTGATGTGTGGAGTTTCCAGAGTAGAAATACATCCAATATGTGCCTAAGTGTATGCTACTCTCAAACCTTAGAACTGAAACTTTGTCGTTCTTCCAAAGGAAAATTTACACCTTCGGTCCCCGGCAACAGCGCCAAAATGTTATCACCAAATTGAGTCCACTTGGGTTGCTTCAATGGTCAATTTGGAGTAACTGTTTCAAACCAATATTGTGACTGAAGCTTAGCCTCTTCAGTCTGAGAGGGCTCTCTCAAAGGGATTTATGATATTGGTTAATGATATACGATAGATGGCTAACTCTATTATTTTTGTCTTGGTTTTGTATGTTTACAGTTTGAAAAGATGAATGCTTGCTACCAATGGGCTATGGAGTCAGTGATAGGGCTCTCAATAAGAAAGGCTTTCCTTGTGGAAGCCGAGGCTTGTATATACGTCAATGAAAGAATAACACATTCAGTAAAATACCAATAACTTGAGGTTCAAAGGAAGTCAGATCATGTGACACACGAATTCTGAGTAATGAGACATCAAGGTATTGAAAGCAAAATATTAAAAAAGATTCACCATAGCTCAATACTTAAAGGAAGTCAGAGCATGAACAGTCATGAATTCTGTGTAATAAGCATTAAGACATTGGAAGAAAACATTTCAAAATATAGTACCGAAACTCATTTGACCATATCTTAAAACTTAAAGGAAGTCAGAGCATGAACAATCATGAATTCTGAGTAATAAGCATTAAGACATTGGAAGAAAACATTTCAAAAGATAGGACCGAAACTCATTTGAACATAGCTTAATACTTAAAGGAAGTCAGAGCATCAACAATCATGAATTATGAGTAATAAGCATTAATACATTGGAAGACAACATTTCAAAATATAGGACAAAAACTCATTGAAATATAATAAGAATCTCAGGTGAAGAAAAGTTGTATTGTTACTATATATATCAGAAACTCCAAAAGATTTACAATAAAATAGTCTTTTGAGATAACATATCCAACCCTTCATACATCGAAGTACTCACTACTTATAGGCATCTAGCCTTTAAATCCAATCTGCCAAGTGGCTAGATAATTAAACTCTATTACTGACACCAAATCTGACCACTAACTAGACATTTACAACTAGAAATTGACACCTTTCGAATTAGGAGTTAGAGTCCTACTATGACTCAAACACCTACTTATTACATCAACTACATTATCTATAGAAATATTTACATCTTTGACAACTAATCCTTCACATTTTCTAATAGGCTGTGATAGAGCTCATCACTACATGACATCTTCATTAGCCTCCTCCAAATCTGGAAACAAACCCTATTTTTAAGGAAAATTGGTCCTTATCTTCAACGAATGGTTTGGCTGATGAGTTTTCTTCATCTCATGGTGTTCAAGTCTTGGATAGCTGCTGACATATTCCTGTGACCTTTTGAAAGTATCCACTTGTCCAAAACTGCCCAAAAACCTGCTCATTAACCTTTAACACAGCACGTTACGAAAGTATGACAGTTTCGTAGCATACTTTCATAGCATACAAAAAATGCCTTTTGCCAGCATCCTTTATGTTTATTTCCTTTTTCGTGGTGTTCATCATACTTAGACACATTTCCCACATCAATTTTACCTCTTGAAAGCTACTAAAACTGGTTCAAAAAGGAAAAAGAACAGCTACAGTAATTTCGTAGCGTTTTGTTGTCCTTCAAGCCTAAGCACGCTATGAAACTATTGAAAAGTGTTGAAATTCCAGATTTTTGTATAACTTGAAAAATGGGTCATGCGACTGTAAAAACCTTGTTTCCAACATTCCATTACCCTTTAAAATCATAAATCAGCTCAAACTAATATTTTTGAAGTGTCAATCTCACCTTTCATATTTAAGACATCCTTGCAGATTTTTCCTATTTTTTTCTAAAAAATGGGTCTTAGAACAGAGCTTATATCTCCAAATCCATGATGTAATTTTCAAAAATGGAGGAGGTTTTTGTCACTAAGAATGCTTAGAATAAAAACTCTCTTTTTTTTTTAAAAACCATCTCCAGCTATCTAGAACATTCATTTGAAAAACATGTGTAAAACAGGAAAACTCTGCTTTCTAAAAATAGGGTTCAAAGAAATACTTGTATATCCAAACTATAGCACCTGTGAGAAAAGTGAGAAAGGTTATTTTTCCTTGTCTTGTGCTTGAAAATAACCTCTATTAGTATTTCCAAATTCATCTATGTTCATTCTCAATATTCTCTTTAAACTTACTGCTCAAAAATTCCAAAAACTCAGCTATTTCCTTGTTAGCTCCAACAGAAATTCAAACAACTTGAACTGATGCATGCTTCAGCAAAGCTAGGGTCCTTCATGAATAGCTTAAGGTCCATGAGCTTTTATCTTATCCACAAAGCCTCCTTTGTGTGCTCTCTTGTACATGACCATCTCCTTTTATAACCAAGCTGCCCTCTTAAAAAAGTGACACTTGGAAAGCCAAATTGGACAGCAAGATGCTTGGTGTGATGAAGCAACTCTCAAAAAGTTACATTGAGATGTTTCACATGCAAGAATGAATTTTTAGTAACAAATATCAGTTTAGGATGAAATCTCATGCTTAAATCATGACACACACATGCCAAAATGGTAATGATGACCTCATGTATGGTTGTGTA
Organism: Pinus albicaulis; assembly: GCA_034641835.2. Classification (NCBI taxonomy): domain Eukaryota; kingdom Viridiplantae; phylum Streptophyta; class Pinopsida; order Pinales; family Pinaceae; genus Pinus; species Pinus albicaulis. Next base: position 1,247,194,330 of record CM076580.1, read on the forward strand.
CCTTTGAATTAAAATGACTTTGTTTTTTCTGAAAAACATAGGGTTCAGAGCTAAGCTCTTATCTCCCTATACTGGATATATATTGAAAACTGAATGAGGTTTTTTTAGGTCACTATTTCTTAAATAAAAACCTCTCTTTGTTTTTTTAAAACCATTTCTAGCTGTTCAGAATCTGCATTTGAAAAACATGTGTAAAATAGGAAAATTCTGCATCCTGAAAATAGGGCTGAAAGACATCCCTATATCACCCAATCTGTAGCACCTTTGAGAAAATTGAAGGAGTTTATTGTTATTTGATATGTTCTTGAAAATAACCTCTCTCGGTTTCTTAAAATACTTCTTTTTTTCCAAAAACCGCCCTTGAAGTTGACTTCACAAAGTCAAAAAACAGAGAAATGCTTCATATTCGCTACGAAACTATTAGCCATTTTCGTAGCGTTTTCTGCCTATTTTACACTGAATTCGCAATGAAAGTAGGGATTCTTGGCTAAAATGACCTTTTCAGTACAAAAACCTTGGGAATTAAAATATGTCAGAGAATGATGAGTGATGTGACATGAGGGAGTTTGAAAGTGAGTGGGTTTAGACCTTAGGGTAAGCTTAAACAAGAAAAATTTAAAATTTCCCTTGACCAAGTAATGAGAAATGAATTCTATGACCCTACCATTGATACATGAACCTCTATGATTTTGTCAAATGATGCTTTGTTTTTATGAGTGATAACAGCTACCATGCAGAACCTTTATGAGGAGCTTGTCATCATGCATAATTCAATTATCCACTTATACGACATTCAACAGAAGTTCAAAGATAATGTTAAATCCCTTAAGGTGGTTGAAACAACCATTGCTACCATGCATGAGTGTCCAACGCAATACAAAGTGACACCGCCTGAATTGGGAAAGAAAACAAGGAAATGGTCTGAGTTGGAGAAATCACAAGTTCAAATTATCATCTAGAGTAACAAACAAATCGCCTCATTCATCGCCAAAATTAAGGCCTCATATGCACGGTTATACGATAGTGTTGATTTCATGGTGAAATCACACAATATCCCATAATTTGTCTCACTCACCGAAGTGAAACACAAGAATCAGGTCAGACAGGAGCTTGAAGAATACTTGGACTAGCTCAGACATATCGCTACCAACTAAGATCTTGACGTGAACAGAAAAAATATGCAAAAGTACATTTGTGGCCCTGTCTAGATAAATTCCATGTTGCTCCTGTTGAAGAAGGAAACTTAGACTAGTTCCAAGTTAGTGTACCTGGATGCAATGGAGGCTAGAGTCTGCTTCCAGACTGAGACCATCGCATAGTTTTGGGAAGTTATTGCTCAGTACAAAGCTTGGCACCACCATGTGGCCAAGAAACTACATGTTGAAGTGGTTAAGCTAGAGTTTCCCCAAACTCAAGCTTGACTTTTTTTTCCTTATTAGGCTATCTAGTTAGCTCTACCTAATTTTTTTTCTATATGGGTATGTGTTTATTTTAATATTCTTTTGTAATTAATTGTAAGTGAAATTCCAAGTGTCAATTGTGGAATGTGAAGGGTTATTTTGTAATGAAGTCAAAGAGTCATGACGGAAGCCCAAGAGTCACAAAAGGGAGATGAATATTCACCCTTTTTGTTATAAATATGTCCTCATAACTCATGTAAATGGATTTTGGGAGCCAGGGTTTTTTACAGGCTTTTGGCTTAGGATCAGAAGCTTGGGATTTTTGTTGATAGCCTTGGCTTCTCCTTAGCATAGAGGGAGTATATTTATTTGGAGGAGTATGTGTATAATTCATGTTCCACTATTGGGACTAGTGGTTATTTGGTTGTATATGTATGCTTGGGACTTTCACTTTAATAAAAGCTCAAAGTCGACACACTTTCATGCATATGTTGTGAATATAGTAGGACTATTCTTAGTTTGTTTGCAATATATGTTTCTCATTTACGCAAACTCTTATGAACTATTTTGTTTACATTAGTAAGAATCTTGTTGGATGTGTGATGTGATGTATTTCAATAATGGTTATCTTATGAACTATCTTGTAGGCTAACTTATGATTTCTTTTATGCTCATGTGTTCCTTTCAAGATGTGTACTATTACAAGATTCTAAGGGGCTCACTCACTTTCCCTTTATCATGTTGGAACCTTTCATGCAATACACTTGACCCTTCATAAATTCACATACTTGTTTCACCAAAGTCACGAATACATCATTCTATGTGTTATTGCAACCAAGGAATATCATTAAAACCCATTACTTAAAAATCGGTACATATTCCAGATGGGGCTCCTACTCCAAACGATGTGAGGTCTAATTGGGACTTCATATCAAGGAGACCCCCTGAATTTTGTCGGGTCCAACATTGTAAACACCACCCTACCTATGATAAGGAGCTTTATGCCCTAGTGCAAGTTGTGAATAAGAGGAAGCGCTATTTGATGGGGAAGGAGACAAAAATCCACACAAATCACTAACCACTATTGTACCTATAGGCCTAACCAGGCATTACAAGTGGATGGGGTTTCTACAATAGTTTCATTTAGTGATTAAATACAAGAAGGCCAACACAAATAAGTTGGATAACATGCACAGATTTGGGAACTTTTATGCATATGGAGCCATTCACCAACGATGTATATAGAGAGGACTATTCATAGGATGAGGGCTTCAAGAGGTGTTTAAACAATTACATATTCAATGACATGTGCAGTATGGTGATAGGATTGTTGGCTACCATCTTGGGGATGGTTACTCTACAGGATAGATAATTTATGTGTTGCTAAAGGTGAGAGATTATCTTTGATTAAATAGGCTCACACCTAAACTATTGCAGTGAACTTTGGTGTAGGGAAGATGGTAGCCAACTTGCAGAGGTTTTTAGGTCCTTCATTTTTGAAGGAATAGAAGTTGTGGAAGAAATTTTGGATAAATACCCCAGAAGTAGAGCACCGGAAAATAAATACAGCAGCAGAATGTTTGTTTTGGTACTTGCGTAGTGGAAAATAAGGGTGTGCATCATAGGAGCTAGAACTTATTTTGATATATTCAACAGGAAACCAAGGTAATGGATCCAGGTTTTGGAAAACCGTGAACAAACAAACGAAGGGTCGAAGACTAGATCAACTAAATTCGGGCTATAAAAGAAGATGCAAAGCAATAATAAATAATTTTAGAAGGCATCATAAATTTTAGATCTGAGCTATGTGAGAGAAAGATTGCTTGTAGGAAGATCTGATTGTGTAGTGATATACTTTGATATTTGTTTTGAGTTGTAATGTATGTGCACAATTTCATAATATGCCGCAAGAGGTATTGAGGGAATATTATTGTGATTGTGCTTTGAACTTTAATAATAAAATGAGAATGGTAGTTTTATCATATGTTTATGTGTTTCACACCCCCTTTGAAATAATTTTGTATGTTTTTATTCTCTTTAAATGTATAATTTATCTTCATGCAAATGAATGTATGGATGGTTTCACAGACTGCATAATATATAATTCTAGATCCTCTTCCACATTTCTATGGTTCTGCCTCGCATCGGGTGAGACTCTCCTTTCATCCAAGGGAGTGAAAATACCAACAAAGTGCTAGACTACACGGAAATATTTTTTGGCACCCTAGGATGAACCCTGTGTTATTCTTCATTTAAATTTTTTTGCCAAAAAATGGTTCTATTGATAGGACCTCAAGTTTCTTAATGGGATCTAAAACATGTGACCAAGTTATATCAGCAGGGAGTTCCGAGAATGGTGGTATGAGAAAGTTGATCACTTTGTTTTTCAGCAGAAAAAATTGAGATAGAAAGATCAAGATTGGATCCAAGACGAGGTTATGTATGTCGATATTGCTTGTGATCAATACGAGATCTTTTGGGGAAAGTTTCTTGAATAATTAGAGAATTGGTTGACTCAACTTTAGCATAAATTAGGTGTTGCGACATGGACGAGGTTGCGCAAAACTTGGACTATAGTTGATTTTGCCTATCTACGTCAATTGAATACAGATCTAATGAGAGTTATCGAATTTTAGGTTGACACAACTCTTGGGAGCTACATCACTGAATTTTTGACTAAGAAGCACCAATCCTTCTCCCATGCAGAATCCATATTCAATTTTGGGCTACGAGGATGATTGCTAAAAGAGATTCCTCTTTAAATTAAAGTATTGATGGTTGAAGACAACTTATTGGTATTTCCACAAGAGAAAATAGAAATTAAATTTTTAGTAATCAGGGAATGGATTAGGGGAGAGGAATGTCATGCAGATGCGGGAGAATGAAGAATTTATTATAATTAATTAAAAATAATTGTGGAAGGCGAGATATTTCAGAGCGTTGTGGAGGGAAAGAATACTTGACAAGTGATGAGAAAGGAAGTTGTGGGAAGATAGGGTTAGAATAAGGGAATTGCATCGCATAGGAGACATTTTAATAATTTCAGCGGTGTGGAATAAGGAAATGGAGACTCTGGAGTAGTGGAAATAAAATGAGGAAGAAGGTATTTTTTTCTGGAAGTTGTCAGCGGGAGTGAAGTGGAGGCTTTAGAAGCGGTTACTCTAATACATGAGGATTTAGAAGGATTTTGGATGCCTGATCCAACTATCCAACTGACTATGTTACCAGATGAGCATACACCAGTAGATGATTATCTACACTTTGAGATGATGTGACTTTTGTTTGAGGATGATTATATACCAAAATATAGAACCCCTGCAACACAACAACACAACTACTACTCTCACTAACCTTCCCCCGTTGTTATATCAAATTCATGATCTTTTCTTTTCTAAGGTATGTAATCTTATTAAAGTCCAACTAGTGCATAGTCGATATAAGGGCAAAGGTAGTTCTAGTGGTATTGGTCATACAAGTTTAGCTAGTTTTTCTCAACCAGGTTCCAATGGATTTATACTTGTTTCCTCAACATAATCAACTATGGCTGGAGTCGCAGCCAACTCACTTACCAGATATCCATAGTTATTAGGAAGGGGGGGGATATGTCAAACAACATTGGTATTTATGCGAAGCTATCTAGAGAGCTCGTTAGACCCCTGACGTAACTAAGTTTATTGAATTTCAAACTACGTTGTGGGATAGAGTGTTGTTGGTGGTTTATCAAATGGACTGATGCTAACCCCAACACTAGTATGGATTTATTCAAACAGGATTTTATTCATCAAATCATAAGAATGTGATTAATCCAAAAAATTTCTATCTAATTTAAGTTACATCAGTCAAATCGGCAAGGTTTGGCGGAATTGTTGGATATTCACCAGCGGGGAGGGAGAATATGCTTGGAACTGTATGTAGCATTTTAAATACGACATCAAAAAATTATCTTATCCCATTTATATGCATCATCAAAGGGATTTCTTCATTAAGGCCTTGTTACCAATTAATCAAATTCCTATGTTTTAGCAAAATATTGATACACTTCAAGATGCATTGGAATAAGCAACGCATATAGAAGCTATGGTTGGCTATCCGTACGATTGTAAAACTAGTGGCTCTTCAACAGATCTTGCTATTGTGGGCCTTCAAAATCAAATTTCTACCTTGAAAAATAGATTAATATATATTTCACCTTTATGGACGACGATAAGGACATCATGTCACAACATTCCTGCGACTGAGGGGAACAAGACCGTCGAGTGCCCCTATGGGACCTCCTCCACCACAATCCCATGGATTTGGTTCAAATTTCATCTGCTCTTCCTTTCAAGTTTCATACACAATTATAGTCTGTAATATTCCTTTTTATGACTTTCTGCAATATCTCCAATGAGGACGCTATATAAGGAAAACCATGCAATAAAAATGCAGAACAGGACTTGGATCCTCTTACATATGCTGCATGTAGCTTAAATATAGAATGAAATCAGAAAAAAAATCATCCTAGCTACATTAAATAGATCTCCCCAGCTCATATATGCTTAAAAACACCCCACTCCCGCAACTTCATAAAATAGAACTGCTGAAGATTGCAACAGCGTAATTTTTATTATAACATCTATAGAAAAATATGGTTTCATACAGATTTGGAGCTTTCATTAATCATGGAATCATAAATAATAGGTTTGACCTCTTTTACAAGCACATCGGAACACCTCGGCAAGGGTTTCCGACAAAATAGCAACACAAAATGCAGCACTGAAGAAAATAACGTTGTACCCAGAAACTCTGTATTAGAAAATACTAAATGTAATCTGAAATAGACAAATAATACAGAAATTGGCCCAAGGCCTTCCTCAATAGACCTCCCGGAGTGAAATAGACACCTCCTCCTCCGAAATAAGCATAAAACAAGAGGGTTTCACCCAGATGTTAGGGTCCCGTGAATTGGCTGATTGGCAAGCCAAATGACAGTGTAACATCAAACCAGTATTTGGAGCCCGAGGACCTAGCCTTCCTGGACTCAGAGAGGGCTCTCTCTATATGTGTAAGGGATATCTGTGTGGTTGCTTATTGTGTTCTGATTTTAGGCTAGTTATGAAGTAAGTTTTTTGGTTTTAGTTTTTAGGTTGTGAGGGATGAAACTGATCAAAGATATAAAATAGGTAACAAGATGTTAAATTAACTGGGCTATGGGTCAAAAGGTTAAGAAAGCTATTAAATTACGATACAAGGCTGTTGAAGGGCCGATTTGTTTCAAGGTAGAAAGGATCTTTAGGAAAAATGGAACAGAATGGACATCAAGTTTGTGAAAAACAAAGAGTTTCAAGCATAATTAGTTTAATAGACAACATAAACATGGTAGGGAAAACCATTAATCATGAAAAATGTAACTATAAGCTAATCAATACATAGAAATAAACATTCAAGCCATGCATAGAAGTATATGACCTTCTAACTTTGGGAAATGGCTATCAGACTTTGGGGAAAACACTTAAGGAAGACAAACAACTTAACTTACTATGCCGGAACACCTAAACACAGTACTTCAAGTTATTGGGCACTTCGAACAACGAGATTCGCATAGTCTTAGGCAAAGGGCTAGATCGGAACTAGGCCTCCTTGATTCAACAAGATGATAATCTAATCATTCAAAGAGAAATTTCATGGATGGAACTATAGCTAGCCATAGGTAAGCAGGGCGTACCGTAAGTCATACTTAGCATGTATAGAACTATGAATGAAATAAGCAACAATATCCTAAATGATTAAAGAGCAGTCAAGAATTCTTTAATGTTACTTAGGAAGAAGAAAACAAAGAAGCTATGAAGAAACAGGAAATTTGAGGTGCCTCCATGGGCATATCTCAAATTTGTTCTCTACTGATCTATAGCAAGCAAGAAACATGTATTCATGAATGAAAACTAGAAGACAGAACATAGAAAGAAACACTATACCATTCTACCAAGTCATGGAATCCATCAACAATCCTTCATCATTCATCCAAGAACATCCAAGAGGCAATCCAAAAGCATAACACAAGTATTTTCTTCCAAAGCTCATATAACCATATATTTCTTCTCTTCTCAAGTTCAACCTTGTTTACAATGAAAGCCTTTGGAATATATAGGCTCAAGTGAGGAAAACCTCATGGTTCAACTTGCATCCTCATTGGCCTAATCAAAATACCTAAACTTGTCCTTGAGGCTTTGCAAAGCCCAAGGCACAAAAATATCTCATAAAATATCTAAAAAATGCTAAAAAAGGAAAAATAATTGACTTTGCATCATTTTCCAAGTGCAAAAATAGCTAAACGCACATTTGGAAAAAGCAGATTTTAGAGGTTCAAAAATTACAAAAATACTTCAAATTTTTATCAGCAAAAGGTCCCCTGACTTGCCGGAAACATTTGGCAGCCTTCCTGGTGTCGAAACGAGGCTCATGATAGCTCGTTGGATATATCTAAGTGTCTACTTTCCGGTGCAACTAAAATTTCCCCAATCTGATGCCTGGAAGTCCTCCAAATCTGCACCTATGTGTAAAAAACCAGAAAATTACAATCTGGTGATAGACCGGGCAGAGTGTGCAAAAAGTGAGCATTTTTCGCCGTTTTGAGGGGGAAAATGATCTCCAAATGGTCTGAAAATCGCTGAGGGTGTGCTCATGAAATTATGGCATCCAATGATACCATTCTCCTCCCTTGACGAATCCTCAAAATGAAATGGCGAATTTTATGAGTTTTGACCAAAAACTCAAAAATGCCAAAAAACCAAAAATTGTCAAAATGTGCCCAAAATTGGTGTGCATGACCCTCAAGGGTCTTTGGCAACATGCTCCGAAACTGAAGCCAAAATGTCAAGTGCTGATGTGTCCTTCTTCTTTTTCCATGCCGGGCGCTTCCCTTTTGCTTCCTTTAGTTTCTCTTGAGTGGCCTTTAACTTGCGCCGAGCAAACTAATTTAGCTTTTGATAATGTTTTGTCATCTTCCTTTGTAGCTCTAAGTCCCTGTTTGCCTTCTCAAGTTTCATCTCCAAATGTTTCTTGGCTCTTTCTAGCCATGCCTCCTTATTGCTTTCAATCTCTTGCTCAAGTAGTGCAGTGAGGGGAGTGGATTGAAGAAGGGCTTGCTCTTCTTCCTTTTGCCTCTCAAGAGCTTTTCTAAGCCCTATAGTTCTAGGCCTTTTCCGCCTAGGCTGGTCTTCTTCTTCATCTTCATCAAACTCGCCTATGAGCTCATCTATCCTTGCTTGTGCTTTAGCAGCCTCTTTCTTGTACTTGATAGCTCGTGACTCATAGACAGCCATGTGGGCACTCATTTGGCTGTTTTGGATCTGCAAGAATTGATTGAAGTTTCTTGCCCGATGAAGGTCATTCTCCAATGCCTCAATTTGGCCCTCTCTATGGATTAGAAGGTTTTCTAGAATGCAGGCCTCATTATCGATGTCATCACTTTGGATTGGGATGACAACCAATGCACCTCCATGCTCTTGACTTTCTCCTACCTTGCCTTTCCCTTTGCCCTTGAAGGCTAGTCTTGCGCTCTTCCTCCTAGGCAAGTTAGTGAGAGGATTCTTTGGTGACTTTCTTTTGCTCCGGATAGTTCTTGTCACTTTTGAAGTGACCACCTTGAGCACTTGCTTTCTTGATGTCTTGGGCTTAGCTTTTTCAGGAGAGGAAGGCATAATTTCTTTGCCTTTGTCATCTTGTTTGTCACCTTCTCGAATTTGCCTTTCCTCTTGAAGCTGTTGTGTCTCTTGAGGAGGGTACTGTGCATCATGATGAGGGTGTTGTTTTTCATGAGGAGACTGCTGCTGCCCCTCAACATCATGCTGCTCCAACTGCTGCCCCTGTTCACTAACATCATGCTGTTGTTCTACCTCAATCTCCTGTTCATTTTGTGGTTCAACCTGCTGTCCTTGACCATCAAGATCATGCTGTTGCTGTGCTTCAACTTCCTGCTCACTTTGTGGCTCAAGCTGCTACTCAAATTGCTGCTCAAACTGTTGTCCTCCCTCACTGAATTTCTGCTGCTCAGCACTCTTCTTTTCTTGCTCTTGCTGCTGCTCACTTGCATCACTGTCAAGTTGTTGTTTTCCATCACTTTCTTCCTGCTGTTCCTCACCTTTCTCTTCATGTTCATGTCCCTCCTCTTCTTGTTGTCCACTTCCCTCTCCTTCTCCATGCTCTATTGACTGTTCTGTAGTGAATCTGAGCCTTCTAGGAGTAGGCCTACTAGAGGAAGGTGAGGGGAAGTGATTAGGCGATGTGGGAGATGTATGGACCGAAGGGACAGTGGAGAAATCCGGGTGACTAATGAAATCATCCCAAGAAACCTTTTTCTTCTCCAGCTGATGAAGGATGATGATTTTAATCAGAGAATGATGGAAAAGAGAAGCTACTTGCTGTGATGGAGGCTTCTTCTGGACTAAGGAGGCCATTTTCTTGATGCTTTTTCACAAGAAGTAAGGGAGGTTGAGCTGCTTAGTTCTAGTGAAGTGCATCAACAATCGGATATGGTAGGAATAAACTCAGGAGAATCTCCCTTCACAAGTGAAATACTTCATTATGATCTTCATCAGAGGAGCATAGCTGGCAAGAAGATGAGAGAAAGGAAAAACAGCAGTGCATGTTTCTCTATGCTTGGGCTTGATGAAAGGCTTGTAGTCATCCAAGTCTAGATAGGCTTGCTTGAACCATTTCTCGCCAAGATATGGGATTTTAGTGGCTTTAGATACCGACCTCGGGGAGAACTTGAAATCAAGGCCTGCCACTTGGAAATTTTTGCTTTTGAACCTCAAGGCGCATAAGTGTGTTAAGGGCGAGAAAATTTTGACTTCTTGTACCTTCTGGCAGAAATCCAAACACCCCACCTCATGAAAATTGAAAAGGATAGATGGGTGTGCATTGACTTCCTCGGTATAAATTGGCTCATATCTCTTGTGTAAACCACTTCTGCTATCTTCCCTGGGCGGCATCTTGGGCTAAATGCGCTCTTGAAACACCAAACTGTCTCACTGTCCTTGAAATGCCTTCTTTAAACCAAACTCTGTCAACCCATTGTTTTAATAAGGAAACAATGTTTTTGGATGCTTGTGCAAAATGCCCCCTTTCAATATAAAACCCCTGCTTCTTTAGAAATCTGCCTTTTCAACCCTTGTATATCAATTAGCCAATATCTACAAGCAGACTTTTAAGGAGAAAAACACAGTCAAATGAAGATAGACAGTCAAGTGGATTTGTTGTGTGTAGTGACAAGGTCACCCTGCCCTGTGATGTTTTGAGGACATAAGACACCCTTGTCCTTTTTGAAGAAGGCCAAACACAATCTTCTTAGCTTCAAAACCTTATTTTTCCTTGTAGGCACTTTAAAATGGTGGCAGGCCTCTTGGAGAGCTATAGCAGCCTTTAGGAGCGATTTGGAGGCAAGTTGGAGTTTAAAATCATGCGCGGCACTCTTAGGAAGAAGAACGCCACGCAAATGTGGTCGTGTGGCTTTATCGGGTCACTGTCGGGCCCTTGTGACCCGCGGCTACAGGAGTGCCGCGCGCTTGCACAGGAGCACCGCGCACCTTTGTAGCTCTGTGGAAATTCCGCGCACAGGAGCGCCGCGCGCTTGTACAGGAGCGTCGCGCGCCTTAAACGTGTTCAATCTTCTGCAAACCGGTTTGAAAACCCTGTTTTTGGCCTTGTGAACTGCAAAGGAATGTTTTTCTCATGCTTGGGGGATTTCAAAATGAATTTGCCACGGTTTATATCCTTTTGAAATGCACAAAGGCCAACGGTCCCTTTATGTTTGATTTGGGAGGGTTTTTTAAAACCTTTTGCTCTTTGGAAATTCCTTGGTTTACCTTTTGAATACCTAAGGGTTGTAACTGCGTTTGAGAGGGGCCCACCTTTTTGAAATGATGTTGGCAGCAGGGCTTTCACGCCTTTAAACCATGTTAACATGTATCAACCTTTTATAAAAATCAAACATAGTTTGAAAAGGTCAAAACTCTGTTCACTTATGCATATAGGTTTGAAAGGTGATTCCTGCCAATTTTGTCCCTTTGGTGACAATTTAACACAGAAGCTCCAACTTTGAATAATACCCCAATGAACTATGGACCATCCTTTGCCACTTGTTAAAACTTTTGGTGACATTCATTATGTAAAATTCACTCCGAATCTGTTAAAAAGCATTGAAAACTGCTTTGTCATTTTGAAAGGAGATGGCTTATCTTTTCAACTTGGTTGACAATTTCTGCCTCCAGGTGCTTCATCAGTTTTTCCTCCAACTGTAGGTGCCAAAAATTTATTGCAGTTATTCATACTTTGCCATTTTCTGTTGATCAAGAAGGGTGCTTCTTCCAACACACTTCCTCTGCTCAAAATGTACCAATATGGTGTTTCTGGCCCTTATGAACACCTATATTTATCTTAGGATATTTCTCCAGAAACTGACAGTATGTCAAAGCACCCTTTTTGCATATTATGAACAATTGTTTTCAGTTGTAATGCCTCTTGAGGAGATAAGCCCAGATTTTCTTTGTCAACCATGATAAGCCCATTTGAGAAACACCTTTTTATGAATGGAGCAGACCAGTACTTTGAAACATAATCACTATTATGTCCTTCTTACCTGTGTACTGACTCATCTTATCACCACTGTTCAAAATTTATTTTGTTGGAGCTGTGGACTGTCTTTTGTCAAAACCTTGTTAAGAGACAAGTTTGACCTCCTTGGATTGCAGTGGTACCCCTGCTTTCCTTTTGGTCTCTTACCTTGTTTCTCTAATCAAACAGACCCTGAAATCAATGAATGCCCTGGCCATCTGCTTATGAATGAAGGAGGCCCTTTTCTCTTGGCAGAATATCTGTGCTTTGTCAACCTTCTGTCCCAGCCACATGTAGGATTCCTGATGAACATATTGACAAGGGTTTTCTTACATATGATGGCAGGCAAACAACAGTGAAAACATTGATGCTTTTACCTCAGTCTTCAATCATCACTGTTCTCCAGAAAATCTGTGTCACTGTATCACTGTTTATTAACAAACTTTGATTGCAGTCAGTTGCAATTCTTGAAGTCAAACATTGGCCATCGCCCTCTACTTGTAGATGAAGGAGGCGCCTTAACCCTCTACTCATAAATGAAGGAGGTTTTAGTCATGACTTATCAACAGTCTCTTGACAGTGTTGCTTTTCATCTGCTATCTTTTCAGGCTGAATGAGGTTGCAAGAGCTTGATGAGAGATTCTCTGCCCTGTAGATGTATCTCAGGCTCATGATCACATTGAGAAGTAGTTGTCTTCTCATGCGGAGCCAAGAATTGTCTTCTGAGATGCTGACATGTTTCCTGTGCTTGTAAAATCCATAAACAGTGTAAAACACCTAAAATCAGCTTGAAATTATGGTCTATGCATTGCTGAGACTTAAGGGTGTATAAGTGGCGTGACTTAGGGCTGTGACTAACTTCATTAGCAGAGTGAGAGGTCTGTTGTGACTGGTCTGTAGCAAATGGAGGTTTTTTGGCCCTTTGATGGTTGCCAAGGGTGAAATGCCTTAAAGCGCCACTTCCTAACTTAGGGGAGGCTTTTTGAACAGATTTGGATTGTCTTTTTAGAGTTGATGGGAAAACTAGTATGGCTGAGACTAGGTAGGATTTGATAATGGGGTTTCATCTTGTCATGGGTGAACTGAAAAGTAAGGAGAGAAAAAAAGGTTTTATGGGTGTTTTCCCAGCTGGCAAATTTAACAAATTTTAGATCGGCTGTTGGAAAACTGGGCTGTTACAACTATTCATCACTAATAAGTAAAAAATACTGATGACTAACACCAGCTACTGCTGCTACTATAGAAATGACACAGTTACTGGAAGTGACTGCGCTGTATGTAATGCAGAATGGATATCCTCAAGAAAAATGATGAAAATTAAGCTCGGGACCTCCTCCTTAGATCTCCCAATCAGCTATACCAAAGGTAAATATGGAATTCCCGCATGAGAATTCTTTGCACTAAAAAATACTGCAACTCCGGCTAAACAGCTGAAGCTTGCAATCAGTCATAAGACCAAAAAAAATATGAATAATGAATGCCTTATTTGCTGCTATCTCCTCCTTCTTATCCTTGGTGAGCTTTCCCACCCCGGACTCCACTCATTGGTGATGTGACTTCCTTGAGAAGATTCCCCTTTCAAAACTGCACTACCCTAGTAGCTTTCCCTCTCCTCTTGTGACAACGTTGTTGACTTGGTCAACTGGATCTAGCTCATTGCTTTGCCCTTCTTTCACACCAAAGTGGCTTTATTTTGTCCTCCTAATCCAATCCCTTTTCACATTGGGATATGTTTTATTGTCTTCCCTGCTTCTTATTTCAAAAATGGAGCAATTATAATATTCCAAGTAGTAGTGGCTAATTGGGAATATTACAGTCCTCCCCGCTCAAAAGTTGCTTGCCCACAAGCAACAGTAAAGCAGTATGCTGCAAGATATTCTCTCCCTCCCAAGTGGCATCCTCATCTGGTAGATTCCTCCATCGAATCAAATATTCCTTGATGACTCTGTTTCTCAGTTTCCTCTCCCTTCTGTCTAAGATTTCTTCTGGCTACAAGATTAAGTGGCCCTCATCATCAATAGGGGGGAGATCCATGTTGGCAACTACATTCCTCCCAATGGCCTTCTTGAGGCAAGAGACATGGAAGATATTGTGGATCTTGCTCCCCTTAGGAAGCTCCAACTCATATGCTACCTTACTGATACATTTGACCACCCTGTATGGCCCATATAAATGTGGTTTGAGCTTCTCAGCTCCCTTCTCCTTGAGTGTGGACTGTTTGTAAGGTTGAAGAAGCATATAGACAAGATCTCCCACCTCAAACTGTCTTTCTATCCGACCACGGTCTGTATACATATTCTGTTGGTTCTAGGTAGTGGAAATGTTGTCTTTGAGTGCCCTGAGTATGTCCTGGTTCTCCTGAATTCATTCCTTTTCCCTTGGAGCTTTACTTGCCCCAAACATAACATCAACAAATGAGAGTGCCTCATACTCATATAAGGCTCATAATGGAGTCATGCCAATAGAAATATGGTGAGTAGTGTTGTAACAATACTCTCCCAATTGGAGTCAATGCAACCAAGCTCTTTGCTGCCCTGCCACATAGTTCCTCAAGTAGCCTTCTAGCCACTTGTTCACTATCTTGGTTTTTCCATCGATTTGGGGACGATAGCTAGTGCTTGGAGTCAAATCAGTCCCCATTAACTGGAAAAGTTCCTGCCAAAATCCACCCATGAAGCGGCTATCCCGATCACTCACTATGGTCCTTGGGAGACCATGGAGTCTAAATACATCTCTGAAGAAGAGCTCAGCTACCTGTGAAGTAGTACAATGTGCAGAAATGGAAAATAAATGAGAGTACTTTGTTAGTCTATCAACAACAACAAAGATACAGTACTTACCCTGCAATGTCGGTAAGCCGGTGATGAAGTCCATAGAGATACTTTCCCACTTCCCATCCGAAGTAGGTAGTGGCTGCAATAACCTAGCAGGGTGAGTGTGTTCTCCCTTGTTCTGTTGACAAATGGTGCACTCTCTGACATGTCGGAGCACATCCTCCTTGAGACCCTTCCATGATAATCTCTCTCTGATAGCTCTGTAAGTCTTTGTGAAACCTTGATGCCCGGCAAGTGGGGAATCATGTGATGCCAATAGGATCTTCTCCTTGAGCTTGGAATTCTTAGCCAAGAAGATCCAGTCCCTGTAATATATGACCTCATCCATCACTCTAAACCCCTCATCCAATACCACCCCATCAAGTATCTCACATGCAAATTCATCTTTGGAATACTCAACTAAAAGTTGAGCTTTCAATTTGCATCCATGCCCCTCAAAGACAGCGTTGTAGGCCTCCTGGATAGTGCATCAGCTACTACATTGCTCTTCCCCTTGACATATTCTATGTCAAAATCATAAGCTTGGATTTTTCTCACCCACTTATGTTGTCTCTCCTGGAGTTGTCTCTATTCAAGGAAGAATCTAAGACTGTTATGATCAATCTTCACCTTGAACTTATTCCCCACCAAGTATTGCCGGAATTTGGATAATGCATGCATGATAGCCAACATTTATTTATCATAGATGGGGTATAGCCTCTCATGAGGGAGCAGCTTCCTGCTCTCAAAGACTATAGGATGCCCACCTTGCATTAAGACTGCCCCAATACCTTCACCTGATGCATCACTTTCTAGCACAAAAGGTTGAGAAAAGTCAGGCAAAACCAAAACATGACAACTACTCATTACCTCTTTGAGCTTATCAAAAGCCCTATGCATTGTAGGTGTCCAATGGAAATCTCCCTTCTTTGTCAAGTCTGTGAGTGGCGCTGCTAGTTGTGAAAATCCTTTCACAAACTTCCGGTAATAAGTGCATATACCCACAAACCCTCTGAGTTCTGTAACATTCCTGGGTTTAGGCCAATCTCTGATAGCCTAAATCTTCTCCTCATGTACCCTCACTCCATCCAATCCTATGATGTGCCCCAAATACAACATCTTTGTGAGGCCAAATTCACATTTGGAGAGCTTGGCATAGAATTTTTGCTCCTTGAGGATATGTAAAACTATCTCAATATGCTGCAAGTGCTCCTCCCAAGTGCAGTTGTACATAAGAATATCATCAAAGAATACCAATACAAAATTTCTCAAATGACCACGGAAGATGTGGTTCATGCAGGATTGGAAATTTGCTGGAGAATTGGTCAATCCAAAGGGCATTACCAGAAACTCAAAATGCCCATAGTGACATCTGAACGTTTTCTTGGGGATATCTTGCTCCCTCACCTTGATTTGATGATACCCAGATCTCAAATCAATTTTGGAGAAGTATTTAGATCCCCTCAACTCATCCATGAGTTCATCGATCCTGGGTATAGGGTATCTGTTCTTCATATTCTTCTTGTTCAAGGCCCTATAATCAATGCACATCCTCAATGTGCCATCTTTCTTCTTTACCAAAACCACAGAGGAAGAAAAAGGACTAGTACTAGGCCGGATGTGTCCTAGAGCTAGCAGCTCTTGGATAGCTCTCTCAATCTCATCCCTATAAGCCTTGGGGTGCCTATAAGGAGTGGTGATTATTGCTTGGATCCCTTGTTCCAACTCAATGGTGTGTTCAAACCCTCGATCAGGAGGTCTCTCGGGTGGGATATCTCCAAATATTGTAGAATACCGGTCCAAGAGAGACTGAACATCTAGATGCACTGGTGAGTCCTTGCCCTTCACCTCTGATATATGCAGCTCCACTTCCCATTCAACATCCCCTCTATGCAGATCTGCCTCCATCCTATGTGCTGAAACAACCTGAGGGGGGTATGTGTTTATACCCTTGATCTTTTGTTGTTGGCCATCCTTCCCTCCTATCCATTCCATCTCCAAGGTTCTCCAATTAGTGGTAACTCTCCCAAGAGTGATTAACCACTGGAATCCCAATATGACATTGGTGTCTAGAATGTCTACCAAAAAGAAGTGGCATGTCAATGTGTAGGTCCCCATGGTCATGGTTAGTGCCAGAACATACTTGGCACATTGCAGGGTCATAGCTCCTGGGACCAAAACTAAAAATCCCTCAAACTCCTCCTTGTGGATTCCTCTCCTTTGTACCAGCTATGCATCAGTTAAATTATGAGTGGCTCCGCTATCTATCAACATAGAAACTATTTTCCCCATGATAGTACCTCTCACCCTTAAGGTTAGATACTTTGGGACTCCTCTTAACACTGTAATAGCTCCCCCTCTTGGACCAAAGTCTTCCATGGATTTTACAGCGCTGGCATCCTTCTTGGAGAAGGTCTTGACATGATGTGTCCTTCCTACAACACATTCTCCCTCCAAATCCCGAACATAGATTGTCTTCCTTGGTCTTGAGTAAGTCTCCTGCTGCAAAAAGGTTCTTGCCCTGGGCAAGATGTGTTGTAGATCTCTATCTTTCTCCACGGCTTCAAGGAGTGTGGTTGGTTTAGTGGATTTTTCCAACCCTTGAAATGGTTCAGCCATCCCATTAATAAACATGCATACCTTCCTACTCATAGTGAGGTTGGATTCCATCACTGAAAGCTGCAAATACTCAGCAATATAATCCTCAAGATCTCCCTCCTGCTTGAGCTTGGTTAACTTGGAAAAGTGGGCTTCCTGATCTCTTGGATCAAACATCTCCACTAGCTTCTTGGTGAAAGCTAAGTATGAAGTGATATGATGATTCCCAAGTGTGGTCAGTCCATGAAACCACCATTCTTGAGCTTCCCCTTCTAGGTGCAGCGCAGCTATCTTGATGGCTTCTATCTTAGAAACCTTGTTGAGATGGAAGTATGTGTCCAGCTTCTCCACACAAGCCTTGGTTGTGCACTTAGGTGTCCCATGAAATGTGGGAAAGAAGAAGCCTACCATACTGCGCTGTAGGGCTGATCCCTGCATCAAGTTCTCCTCCTTCTTATGAGGATTAATCCTCCTCCCATCCTTGATCCGGAAAAACTCCTGAAAGGTCAAGTGCTCCTTGAACCCTTGAGATTGGAGTTCATATTCTTCAAAATATTCTCCCATGGTTCCCTCCTCATCTCCCCCAGTTATAAATTAAGGCATGGTAGAGCGTTTTGATGCAGCTGAATGCCCCATGCCATTTGCAGTGCTGGTGCTTGCCTCATGGAAAAACTCTATAGAATCCCCTTCATGTCTCATCTCCTTGAGGTCCCTTGAAATGTTCCACAGGGTTTGAAATAGGATATTAAAAATTTCTTCCTCCTCCATACTGAAGATAAATCTTCCCCACAAGCTGATCCAAGAGCAGATCTTTGATACCACTGTAATATTCCTTTTCAGGAATTTCTGCAATATCTCCAATGAGGACGCTGTATAAGGAAAAACATGAAATAAAAATGCATAACAGGACTTGGATCCTCTTATATATGTTGTATTTAGCTTAAATATAGAATGGCATCAGAAAAAAATCATCCTAGCTACATTAAACCAATCTCCCCAACTCATATATGCTTAAAAACACCCCACTCCTGCAACTTCATAAAATAGAACTGCTGAAGACTACAACAGCGTAATTTTTATTATGAAATCTACAGAAAAAGATAGTTTCATACATATCTAGAGCTTTTATTAATCATGGAATCATAAATAATAGGTTTGACCTCTTTTACAAGCACATCGAAACACCCCGGCAAGGGTTTCCGGCAAAATAGCAGCACAAAATGCAGCACTGCAGAAAATAACGTTGTACCCAGAAAATATATATTAGAAAATACTAAATGTAATCTGAAATAGACAAATAATACAGAAATTGGCCCAAGGCTTTCCTTAATAGACCTCCCGAAGTGAAATAGACACCTCCTCCTCCAAAACAAGCATAAAACAAGAGGATTTCACCCAGCTGCTGCTGCTACTGCAGAAATGACGCAGTTACTGGAAGTGACTACGTTGTATGTGATGCAGAATGGATATCCTCAAGAAAAATGATGAAAATTAAGCTCAGGACCTCCTCCTTAGATCTCCCAATCAGCTAGACCAAAGGTAAAGATGGAATTCCCGCATGAGAATTATTTGCACTAAACAGTGCTGCAACTCCGGCTAAACAACTGAAGCTTGCAATCAGTCATAAGACCAAAAAAAATATGAATAATGAATGCCTTCTTTGCTGCTATCTCTTCCTTATCCTTGGTGATCTTTCCCACCCCGGACTCCACTCATTGGTGATGTGACTTCCTTGATAAGATTCCCCTTTCAAAACTGCGCTGCCCTAGTAGCTTTCCCTCCTCTTGTGACAACGTTGTTGACTTGGTCAACTGGATCTAGCTCATTTCTTTGCCCTTCTTTCACACCAAAGTGGCTTTATTTTGTCCTCCTAATCCAATCCCTTTTCATACTGGGATATGTTTTATTGTCTTCCCTGCTTCTTATTTCAAAAATGGAGTAGTTATAATATTCGAAGTAGCAGTGGCTAATTGGGAATATTACATAGTCATTTCAAAATCCCCAAGGTATGTCTAGGAATGATTATTGTGAGATCTGTCAAATTTTTGGTCATTTAGCTCACCTATGCCCAATTCTACAGAAGTACTCCAATGTTCCTAATAATTTTTTTTGTGAATTTTGTGGATCACCCAACTATCATACGAAGCAATGTCAGTCCTTGGATGCTTTAGATAATTGTATTTACTGTTAAGCCTTCCTTATCAATGAGACTCTTCAAGGATGAGGAGGGGGAGCTCTCAGGGGAGGGAGGACACGCAGAAGACCTTGGTGTTCATACTATCGATTGAATACCCATGAAACTGAATATTATCCTGAACTTATTTCCCGGTGGGAGGAGCGCAACCAGGATAAAGGAGCTAATTTTATCTATGTAGAGCCTCAGGATCCTAGTCCTACAATGAAACCCAATATAAATGTTGTTACAAGAGGAGGAAAGAAGACTGGAGCTGATGTTGGAACTTTTGCTTAGCTAGCCATCATAAGACCTACATCTCCAAATAATTCTTATGATCCAAATTAGCACAAGGAATATTATATGGATGCAGCTGAACTTTTCCATCAATTGATTTCTTCACAAGGATCTCGCAATGAATAGTAGGAGCAAGAAAATTTATGTGATGAGAAACATTCTTTAGAACCTTTCCAAACAATAATGGATTGCTTTAAGATATTTCTACAAATTATGAATTATAAACAACGTGTTGGTCAGTTGCAGAAAAGGTTAAAGCTATTTTTAAGGATGACGTGTTTTTAGAAGAAACAATTTCCATGAATTTACTTGAGCGACATTCCAGGCAAGTACGGCGGAACAAGAAGTGGACTGGAAGGAGTTCTGGATAGAAGCTTAGAATGAAGGTTTTCAAATTAAGGACTCCATTTTGGATTTGGGGTCGAATGTCAATATTCTACTGAGAAAAACCTGGGAAGCTCTTGGAAAACCCAACTTGGTCTTTTCCCCTATTCAGTTGCGAATGGAAAATCAATATTGTATTATTCCTATTGGCAGACTAGACGATGTTGAAGTTTATATTGTTGGTGTCAAAACATATGCATATTTTGAATTTATTGACATTATTTGGGATAAAGATACATATCCATATTTGTTTTATGGAAATCAAACCTATGGATAATTATTTTTTCCCTAAGTGTGGTGGTCGCACTTAGAACAACATAAAGAAGGATATTTTACCTTTTCCTTAAAATGAATAGATAAGGGAATAAAACCTACTTGTAATATGTCTGCTTTTCCTCGCCTCCCTTCAATGCTTCCATCGCTCTCAATCGAAATGAACTTGCTTGATTGGTACCTGCAATGGAAAACAAAAGACAAAAAATGACATAAAGGAAAATGATCTATTCATGTTTAAAAAATTGAATCGATTGCATTTGTAAATACACATATAACATCATTGACACATGTATTAGGAAAGGAACAAATGTCTTTATTATGAAGTAGAAGGAGAAGTTACAACTAGTTGAGCGATTCGATGTCACTCACTCTAGCTTTAGTCCCATCCTCGTCACACTAGCATCATCACTCCAGCAGCATAACATTACATGTAGATGACACCTCCAAGATCTGTGATCTCACTAGCATAACTCTACTAATACAAATTCTTGATCTCTTGTGCACTATTTAGTGCTCTATTTATAAGTAGATGAAGGTAGTTTGACATTAATGAATCATTGAATGACTTTTCCAAAAATGGATGAAGAGGTTTCCTTTTTCATGGAAATAGGAGGATAAGAGTTTTAATGGCTCCATGGTGTCCATATTCGAAGCTACCATATGAGGTGAAAGTTGGAACAACTTCTAGAAGCCACTAGAGGTTGGTAAGATTCCACAAATCCAATGAAGAATCCACTCCCAGTCGAACAACTCACCTTAAAGTGGGCCAAGATCCTCTGTAATGTAGCCTTGGATGGGATTAGATGCTCTGCAAAGTAGTTACTGCAATCCAGTGGTGCGTTGATGGCTCAATGGGGAAATTCAACTAGCATCTAAGCAGTGAAACTTTCATGAAGGAAACACATCAATGGCATGACTTGTTTAGGGCATGTAGAAACTAATTTAGAGTATGATAGACCCTAATGGATACTGATTTTTGTTTTGGGATGATGCCCAAATTGACCTGTAACAATTTCCCCGTAGAGCATGAATTCAAAAGTGATAATGTTGATTGATATGATTTACGATGTGATGAGTAGGATCTAAAGTGGACGGTGACCTGCATCAATTACAATACATTACATCATGATATCTTTTCATCTTGGACATGAATTTCTGAGGGAGGCATTCCCATACTCAGCGCATAAGCTATCATAACATCAAAAAGTCATCTACAGATATATACCCGTGATAGGATGACCATCTGAGTAAAGACCATCGTATGGATGATTTGGTACTACTCCTGAAATCGCAGCTCGAATGGATGAAACTAGATCTAGGGTCTTCTATCTCATTCACTCAATCGCTTAAGTATGAGTCTAGACATGCGAATATCTGATCTGAAGTCAAACATGGGACGACACCGTCTGATTACCAGCCAATGATGTAATTCGTTAACAGATGCGAGAGAAAAAATTGTTGATGATAATGGCTCTCAAGGTACTGCAGTACATTCTGCATGGTGTGAATAGATGATTTGATGTCGAACACCATACAAATTATTTTGGTCGAAGGCCTTTGATGTTAACATGTCATTGATGTAAGCAAGCTCCAAGGTCCTGAAAGGTTGTTTCTAAGTCAACTTCCTGGATGATGAGATGATGTCGATAGGAAGCGACTCATCACATGAGGGCCTTTATGTTTCCTCCATCAACGACATGAAACGTAAGTAATTATTTTAGAGACATAATGTAACTGATGAAGCAATGTTCAGGGATGGTAGTCATGAAATGAAGGTTTATGAGTATTTCAAAGGATGAGGAATAACTGAGTGACTTCTCTTGAGCATATCGGCAACACTTGAATGAGTTGGCAGCATTGACCCAAAACTGACGTTATGGATGGTGTTATAGACGATAGGTATGATAGAAAATCATGCAGATTACCCAACCCAAAAGTCACGAAGATGAAGTGAATGAGTGTCATGTTCAAGAGCGACTTGTTACCATAAAGTGTTTTATCCCTTTCCAATTTTCCCTAGTCATTGTTGGACAATACCTCTTTATTTTTTAACAAGCTTGAGAAGGATAACATATGCTTGATGTATAATTTCACCCTTCGGGTGAATCCATCGCTATGTGATGCTTTAACGAGTCTAGCGAAGGTGAAACTCGATCTTGTCATGATGTACAAGTTCAAACTATTTGATGCTTTAACGAGTCTAACTATAGTGAAAACTTGGTCCTTTTTCATGTTTAAAGAGTTTGAAAAAGGGATGAAAATAAAACTCCACAAGTTATTTTTCGCAAAATTGTCCCTCAGATCTGAAAAAGCATAAAATAATACCTGAGGGAACCTCCTAGCCATGTTCGACTCGGTTTTTCCTTTTTCGTAAACATAATCTCTCTTAGTCTAGAAAAGGGTTAAACTTATAATGAGTAGATTTCATTTCAATTCCTTCTACGAGCTCAAAAGGACAAGTGGTCGGCAATATTTTCATATTTTGGGATTCTGAAAAGAGTTGAAAGAGAACTCTAGGGGGGTTCCTTTTTCATGTTTAACAAAGCTCGAAAAAGAGTTAAAAGTGTGCTTTGTGGTCAAAATTGCATTTCACGATCATGTATGACCAACTCACTATATTTAGCTATAAACCTACACAAAGAACCACCAAACAGATTAAAAATACATGTTTAAAATAGTAAAAATGGGTAAAAACCATAGTAAATTCATTAAATATGCATAATTAATCAAAAAGTCTATTAAAATAAGAAACTACCAAGGCATTTTTACCATTTCACATTTACCATTAAGATTTCAATGCTCTGAGCCAGTTTTACCCTCAAACTTTAGCGGTTGATTGCGGCAGATTCTATGGATCGATTATGTGGATCATTTCTCGTGTCGTCTGGACCAGGTAGGAGATCTTACCTTCCTCTTTCTATTGGTTGCATTCTTGTTCAGTTTGATGCAATTTTTTTAGGGTTTTATGGCTCCTAGGGTAAATATATAATGCCCTAGGACCAACACACCCTTGGATGTTGAAAATTGCATTGTAGAGAGGCTGGAAAGAAGCCCAGTTCCTCTGCAACGCTCTATCTTCCACTCAGGAGTGAGTTGGGCGCATTTCATAAAATTGCATCTTGTTTTCTGCCCAAAATTTCTCGAGTTTTTTGCATGGAATGGATCCTAACTAAGCATATGGTTTTATTTTAGACTTTGATCAGATTAGAATGTCGATTACATGGCAAGAAAGAGAACATGAAGAACATGATATGGTTTCCCTTAATGATCCTGGCACTATGAGAGCCTTTAGAGACTGTGGGTTGCTCAAGTACTTTATATTGTCAGGGATGAGGCAACACATGGAACTATTTCAGTTCTCGATTCATTCATGGGACCTGGAACTACAGGCATTTCACATTAGGGACAAAGTGCTCCCAATATTGTTTGACGACATTTACTTTCTCACACATTTGTCAAGACGTGGTGCCCCCATTTCCCTTGCGGGCTCCATCCATGGAGGTGAAATAGTGAAGGACAACATTCGACAGTTTTGTCGACCAGGTACTAATCCTAGTAAATATGGAAAGATAAATATCAAAGAGATACGTGATATGCCTTTGCAAATTCTCCTATTTACTATCGCAAATCTAGCTAGAAATGTGAGATGTCGTGAATAGATCATACATGCAGTATGCGCTTGAAAGTCTCAAGCCAACCGTGTTCAACTCGGCTGAAGCACTAATCCTTCAGATGAAGGAATGCTGACCAAAGTAAAAAGTGGAAAGGCCAATAATTTCAGCTATGGGTCGATTTTGATCACTTTCGTTTTGAATCGAACTCCATTGATGCAGCCATAGCATGTGACAATGGGATTAGCTGGTCCTAGAGATCCACAGATGTAGTGATGGGTCAAGTTGATGGCTATACATGTTGGTCAGTCATCGATCTCGTTTTCCACTACATTATTTAGTTGGCTCCGAAGACAGAATATATTCATAGAGGAGAATCCATATGCAGGGAAGGATTTCCGTGGAGATCCAGATTTGATTTTACTAGTCAGTGCTCAATGGGGTGCTATAGGTAAATTGTTTGACCATGTTTTTGAATTTTTGGGTTTTTTACATATTTTTGTGTTTTTTGATGTTTCCAAGACTAAACTAAAGATGTTTTATGTATGCAAATGTTGGTACTATTTGACCAGTGGTTCATGCATAGCAGTAGTGAGAACCAGTAGAGAGGATTGTCGAGAGAGAAGTCCTTCGGGATTTTTATTTAGTCGATACTCTTGTTGAGTTGTAGCAGCATGTGTATGGATTGACTCTTGAGTTACCAGATGGCCGGATCGAGGAGTTACCTATGAGGCTGCAACGCCATACCAATGGTGTGCCTAGCCATTGGATGAGGCTATTGTGCATGATAGCCCAAGCAATGACCTGCTATCATGAGGATCACTAGGTCTACTTAGATTATGCTATGTCTGTATACATTTTGAGGTCATATGACCAACGTGTCTTGGACCAAAATTTTGTAAAAAACTCGATATAAATCTATTTTACTTTCAGTGTTTTTCTATGATTATGTGTAATCATTACTCAATTGTGTGGTATGAATTGAAAATCTATCTTTACATATGTCGCAAATGTCTATTTAACACATAATTCTCCAAAGAATCAGTTAAAGTGTTAAAGTTTCTGTAAATGTGTTGAAATTGGATGTAATCAAAATGTCTTTCCAAAAGACGAACTCTAAGGAACATGCGATGAATTTTTGGATTTCAAACAGTATAAACACTAGTAAGCTATAGTACGACAAGTTGTGAGTCCATCCTGATTATGATGCGGTGAATTCCAAGTGAAATGGCATCAGAGAGGAGTTCGATCAACCTTCTATACTCAACGATATTGTTGGTCAATCGACCAATACAAATCCCTTGGAAACTCACTAACTCGTCACTTAGAGCGAATATGGCTCATGCTGTAGAGGATAGATTCTGCGTACTACAACTAGCACCATCGACATATCCAATAAATGGTTTTGAAGATTCTGATTTCTGAAAAAAATGCAAAGCAGATTACTAACCACATGAAAAACTCTAAAAGACACACTACTACACACATGCAATCAAAGCATATAATACAGTGTTTACTATGCAAAATCAAGCATATTAACGTTTAAGATACAACCCATTTCAAGGTTGCGCCAATGGAACCCCATCATAATCTACCAACTCGTAGGCACCCTTAGCCGGAATGCGCTTGACAATGTAGGGGCCATGCCATAATGGATTAAATTTCCCTGTTTCTATCTTATCAGCTTCCTGATCGTAAAGCAAGACCAGTTCTCCTTCCCAGAAGGTACGAGGCTTGAAATTTTGGTCATATTGCACCTTAATCCGTCTCTTATTTGCTTCGTTGGTAAATTCAGCTTCGCGATGTGTTTCATCTAGATGGATTAGATCTAAAAGACGTGCCTCTTCGTCAAAAGTGTCAGGTAGCAAGCAATCGCGAATTTAAACGATGGTATTTCACATTGGATCGGTAAGATAGCTTCCATACCATAAACCAAGTGAAAGGGAGTAAATTTGGTTGTGTTTCTCACCGAGGTTCGATATGCCCACAAAGTTGAGTACAGGATCAAATGCCAATTTCATTTATGAACCCCAATCATGTGTTGAAGCATACTCTTAAGAATTTTGTTGATAGATTCAACTTGTCCATTAGCTTCTGGATAATAAGGGGTAATTATATCATGCGACAGTACTAACTTGGCAATAAACTCATCCATCATGTAATTGCGAAAATGTTTTCCATGATCTATGACTATGGCTTATGGCACACCATACCATGTAACGACATGGCTAAAAAATAACAATGCATTTTCCTGTCATGTATTGTTAAATGTAGGCATCGCCTTGGCCCACTTTGTAACATAGTCAACGGCGACAATAATATTCGCATGCCCCCCGGCCAAGCAGGGGTTACATGTCATGAATTCAATGCCCCGTTTTTTAAATGGTCCAACAGCGATGACATGATGCACTGGTGTTGGCGGAAAGCAGGCTTTACGATCAAATATATGGAAAGCATGACAAATTCTAACCGCAATAATTTCGTCGCGAAATATCATAGGCTAGAAGTAACCAACGCAAAGAATCTTCTATGCGGTAGTAAAAATAAACAATTTTCCACCACAGGCACTAGCGTGGCAATCATTTAAAACTTTCTCGGCCCCTTCATGAATGAGGCACCTACGTAAAATCGTATCAACACCATGACGATAAAGTGTATCGCCGATGATCAGATAATATTTGGCTTGGTATCGAATATGTCGATGTTGCGAGTGAGAGGTATTGGGCCGAAAATTTTGGGTCTAGAGATAGATTATGAAATTTCCATACCATCGGTCAAATGAATTGACCAAAAACAAAGAGTCATCTGAAATTGATGGTTTCATAGTAGACCTAATGCTACTCGAGGGAAGGTCATAGATAATCTCAGCGAACACAAAATACTTCTTTGACTTGGATTTGATGAATTAAAAATCAAATTCCTACAAAATGATGATCCATTTTGAATATTTTCCCCCATCAACTGACATGAGAGAATGTATGTCATAGGGTTGCAATCTGAAATGACAATGGTCTTTCGGAGCAGGATATAATGGTGAAATATTTGTACAGCTTGAACAGTTTCCAAAGCGAGCTTCTCAACATATGTGTACTTAACTTCCATATCATTGATATTACGACTCAAATAATAGATTGGATTTTCAATCCCCTCTTCTTCTTGGACTAAAACCATAGCGATGGTTGTATATGTAGCGGCGAGATACAGGAAATAATCACTCTGATAATTTGAGGGATAGATTAATGATACTCGGATCAGGGTATCTTTAAGAACACTAAAGGAAGCTTGTGTGACCTCATCCCAAAGGAAGGGAATCTCCTTTTTCAATATTTGAGTAAATCCTTTAGCCATTTCGGTGTAGTTGGGAATGAACCTCCTTAGAAAGTTAGCCTTCCCTTAGAGTCTCTCTAACTGAAGCAGATTGGAAGGAGCAAGAAAATCAACAATGGCCTAGACCTTCAATGGATCAAGCTGAATGAATCAAAAAAAATGACCAGACCAATCACCAAACACACATTTGTGCAGATTAAGGCATATTTTGTAGTAACGGCATCCTAAAAATATCGCTCTCAAATGTAGCGGGTGGTCAGCCTGTTTCCGTGAATGTGTAGGTAAGTCATCCAGATACGGTTGAACTATGTTCTTGATGTCATTGAAAGCATAATTCATTGCCCTCTGGAATATTTCCCCAACATTCTTTAAACTAAAAGGGATCTTTCTATAAGTGAATGTGACCCAGGGACAAATAAAAATTGTTTTATATTGGTCCTCTGGGTGAATATTGATCTGATTGTAACTGGAAAATCCATCCATGAAAGAATATATTTCACATCCGGCACATTCATCAATAATTTGGTCGATAAAGGGAGTGGGGTAGTTGTCTTTCGGACAAACATGATTAACATCCCGATAATCAACACACACTCTAATGTCCATTGTTTCTTCATGACAGGAACAATCTTGGAAACCCAATCGGTAAGTGGAACAGGGTAAATGAATCCAGCACGCAAAAAAATTTCAACCTCTTCTTTAATGGAAACAACTTTATTAGGGTGAATAGGATGAAGGCATTGTCGTACTGGCTTGACATCAGGATATATTGTAATCTCGTGTTAAACAATGTTGGAATCGATACCTAGCATTTCCTCATATGAACAAGCGAACACATCTCGGAATTCACGAAAAAGAGCGTGGTAAGTGTCAAGTTCAGATGGAGAACAAGACGCACTGACATGAATGTTTTCTACAATGTGAGGTTTGGTTGAAATATAGATAGAAATCGTTTCTTCGATATTTGATTGGTTTCGCTTGGAATCGACGGTGTGGATAGAAATATAATTCGTCAAGAAATCAACGACTGGAGGGTTATATAGTTTAATTGGATTATCTTCATTGTAATATGGAATATGGGATCGTTGATGTGATCCTTCCCATGGTTCTTCTTCCAGCATCATGGATTCCATAATTCTCTCATCAGGTAAGAATATGCGTGAAAAAAGATCAAAATAAGTACAATAATCCAAAGAACGATCAACCCAAACAGTCGGAGACAAAGGAGTTGGATTGGCCACATAAGCCAAAAATATTGATTTATATGCTAGCTCAATTGGACTTAGCGACATTATTTCGCCTAGCTTATCTATTTTAGAATCATTAGGAATCTTCCTTAAGTCATATGAAGTGGAAGATATCATATTGCAGGTCTCCATATTTTCGATTTCCACCGATCTCGCAGGCGACGACAACGAAAAGATGCCCATTAGGGAAGAATCCTTAAAGATTCCTACACCAATGTTCAGAAGAGATGGTGGGGGTCCGTGAACAAACAGAACGCTTCTAGTTTCCTGGGAACCAGAGGTGAATAATGTAGAAATTATATAACTGATATGTCTCCTGATCATACACTATTTGACTTCATGCACAATACAGAATCTATTCCACCATTGATCATCATATGCGGAAATTAAATCAATTACATGCATACATTAAAACCATAAAAATTCACACACATTAACACAGTGATTTACAGGAAAGCCTGAAGCTAAAAACCCCAACTATCTGTATATAATATATGTCATATAGATCATGTAACAATCCTCATACAAAGCTTATCACAAGCTCTTAGTACAATCCAATCGCTACACACTAATCAGGCTAGATCTTGCAAATCCATGCATAGATCTTTGCCACCTGCTAGCCTGCCTCTACTGCGCAATCCCTGCTGAAGAATGGCTCTGAATGAACTCGAATTGGTCCAGCCTTGCTCACACAATCCTCATTGGCATCTCCATCAATGTGTGGTGCAAAATCATGCAACACTATAGTCACAACTGATAGTCTACTTGCCATTTCACCTATCTCTCCACTGGTCTCCACTGAAACTGTCCATGCACTGTAGTTAACTGATGTATTCTTCAGTTGATTAATGATTTAATATTTAGTGAATTAATTATTAATTAATTCACACCACTCCCACTAGTGTATCAATTAGTTAGACTAGATACAACTATCTCAACTGTGTCTAACTGAGTTAAACTGAACACAACTCCACCAACTACCTCAATAACTCCACCAAACTCTGTCACATGAGTTCTAACTGAAGTCTCCATGCAATAGCTCCACTTAACCCTCAGGAATAACGTAATTCCTTCTGTCAGATCCTGTGCCACATCTGTGCACTTAACTGAAGTGCTCCAAGAGAATAAGTTAATGTTTATAGTCCAAATATTATTAAGAGCTAATAATATTTGACATATCTATTTTTAGACTGGCAATCTAAAAATAGATTCTGCCCAATATGTCTAAAAATATAATTCCATCTATTTTTCAAACTTGATCAACCATCCAAAAATAGCATCCCGCAACTCATAGAATATGATTGACATGTCTAAAAATAGACATAGTCTAAAACATACTTTGCGCCAAAAATAGCCTGCGGGCCCACTTAGTGAAGGCGACTCTTTTCACTAAGCTCATCATCTTGTTGCAATCTCAATAAATAAAGATATTTGATCAATGACTGTGATGCATCCCTTACAGGGGAAGACAACCATACGAAAGTAAGTAGATACTACCGCAGCCATAGCGTAAACCCACAGTCTTCCAAGTAATATATTGTAGTCAAGGGGTCCGTCAACGACCTCAAATTTAATAGTAACATATTTTATCCCTAGTTCGACTTGCAGGTTACTGAGAATTCCACAGGGCTTATATGTACGACCGTCAAAATATTTCAACGTCATAGGTGATTGTGACAAAGTCGGCGAGCCAAGTGATATCTAGCAACTCCTAGACATGATACTAGTAGATGCGCCTTCATCAATGTTAGTCCGATGAATGAGGCGATTCAGGACATGCACTTGAATAAAAAATGGTAATTGTGCTGGTAATTGTGGCACATAGCTTGTGTGATTAAATACTACAAGATTAGAATCCGTCAGATTGATTCCACCAATCGCTGACAACAAAGCCTGCTTTTGGGAGGGAAATTTTTGAAGAACCTCAAGCGTAGACATGCAAGGTGACCGAGCCAAATTTTCTCCTACGTTATAATTTTGAATTGCACGAGCTCTAGGTTGAATGTCGATTTATGAACCCACCCCTTCAACGCTTTATTGTTTCCCTCCGGAATGATAGGCTATGAGCCAAGTCGAAGGCAATCGGTCGAAGTGGTAGGTTGATATGCAGTTCGACCATATTCGATGATGACAATGGACGTAATATTTACTTTGAGTAGACACCAAAAAATCAGTTTTGGGCTTGGGCAGATAAGATGTCTAGTCACAATAACTAAAGCGAGATCCATAGCAACCACATGTGTTTCGACCGAAAAGTGATTTTTTCAACATTGGTAGATGTGGTGGAAGTCTTGAAGCTTTGAGACTTCAGCAAAGGAGTAAAATCTCATGTAAAATGCTCCTCATTACATATTAAGCAAGGGTAACGACGTTTCCGAAAAATATCCGGATGAATTAGATGATTTTTCCTGCGGGGGTGAATTTTATTTCTTCTTATCTTTCCCCTTCTTCTTACTTCCAGGTTGCTTGTCACTTTTTCCTTTGTCAGATGACACAACATGTATTTCAGAAGAAGATGCAATATCAGATGCAATAGGGGTTTGATTTGAAACAACAAGTGTATAACCAGATGCTCGACTTGCTAGTGGAGTGCTAGAAAAACCAATCACACCATTTCCGACATGCATGTCCTTACGAGATGGCGAAGGAGGAGCAGTAAAATTTGGTCACGACGCACTTGGAATATTTTCACAGAGTGTGCTAGAATAGTTATAAATCAAATCCAGATACTAGGCACAAGAAATTACTTTCTCTTCAGTGAAAACATCGCCTTTGGCCACATCCTCGGTGATAGATGGAAACAAGGATTTTATAAACCACTCAGCTAAAAGCTAATCAGTAACAAATTTTTTAACCATTTGATAGTGACGATGCCACTCATGTATGTGATCCGATATATGAGTAGCAGTGGTATGCTTAAAGCTGGTCAAAAGTTTCATTCCAGATTCATATCTGATGGGTAACAGGAAGTGGGTTAAAAAATTAGTCGCTAAGGCTGTAAAGTTATCGAACAAAACTCATGGTAATTAAATGTACCACTTCGCAGCCAAACCAGTAAGCATTCTCTAGAAAAGGCGCAATATAACAAAATCATCATTTAAGGAATTTGATGAGCACCATAAATGATAAGTCATGACATGCGTAGATGGGTCTTCTCTGGAATTTCCATTTAATTTTGGAATGGAAGAGGGTAATATATGAGGAATCACTGGCCACAAAGGTAAATAATGAATAGGATCATTGGTGAGACGGTTTAAATCAGGTAACTCTAATGTTGCAACAAACGAAAACCGTCGATTTAGGTCAGGTTGAGCATAACCAAGATAAGGTGGAATTTCCTGGGAAATAGGCCACTATGTACCAACAAATGGATTTTGTTGTTGGTAACCCAAATAGGGTAAGGCTTGTTGACTAGGACCAGGATAATATTGATATTGTGGGAAGGGTTGTTGTGGCTACCATGGAATTTGATAAAAATGTTGCCCGCCGACATAATTTGGACCAAGTTGTGAATAAACTGAGCCAGTAGAAACCTGTGACAAAGGTATACTAGCCTGCAGTTGTGAAATTCTCGATACAAATATTTGTTCAATACCAGCCTAGGAAGATGGAGTTTGTAGACCCAAAAATTGAGGGTTAGGGGTTGAAGGACCCACTTGAGCAGATTGAGCAACAACCATAGAAGTAATAACATGTGTAGTAGGAACATATGCAACAGGTTGAACTAGTTGATATTGATACACAATCGTTTGCAGTTGAATAGAAAAAGTGGGATGCCATTGTTAAACATGAATTATAGCATAATATTGACCTAAAAATGATTGAGTACTGCCATATGGCCCGAACATCTGTGGCCCCCCAACATATGCAGTATAAGGATATTACACATACTGACTTTCTTATGATGGGTATCCAGAAGATATTGGATAAGATGGATGGTAATTGGATGGACCTACCTGATATTGAGTTGATGATGTCAATAAAGGATCATTTCGTTCAATACTCATAAGAGATGAACCAGATAGAATTCCAGATGATGACATGGGAGAAGTCCATGGACTAGAGGAGACACCAGAGTAGGTTCCATTTAAAGCCTGGTAACTTAGTGGGACACACATACCACCATAAAGATGAGACTCGGGTGTCATCAAAAACATCGAAGATGAAGCAACATTAGATGTTGTCGTAGCTATAATAGATGGTACAGTCTGGGATGTTGTCTCATCCATGGTTAAATAACACAGCAAATACTCTAACGAATCTATGAGAAATTGAGAGTGAATAGGATCAACAGGAATAGAGTAGGTCAAATGAGGAAAAGACAGATACAAATGAAGCCCCGACCCAAAATGAGTGGAAGATGAAGGGTTTGTCTCTTCCCAAATTTATTCCTCTACTGAAATCATACCAGGTGGAAGTACTTCACCTTCAGGCCCGAGATAAATTTCAAGCGGTAAACTCTACGATAAGGAGGAAGACTCATTGGTTACGGATTACTAAGGATGAGACGGTTGCACGAAAAATAATTCTTGTATTTCAACTTCAGGATCAATATGTTTTAGTAAAAGAACAATAGGTTCCGAATCAACTTCCAGTTGAACAAGCTCGAGTTCTGGATTTACCATTTCACTGGATTGAATTTCAGTGTTCTTAGGTAACTATAAGGGTTTCATCTTGACAGTAGCATACAAACTGGGATCATTCAAAACAACTCAAGACTGAGTACTCAAAGGATCACATGTCTCTGGTATATCAAATGAAGTAGCACCAAAGTTTCTAGAGGTACCGTATTCGGTAGGACAAGCGCACCTTCATCTACTAGGTGTCACTTCTGGCGGTAAAGGTGGTTTATTCACTGTCCTAAGCGAAATATGGGGAAAGGGTTGATCTTCTTCCACAATTGTTGAGTCATTTTAATACAAAAACAAAAAAATAAAAAAAGGGTAATGCTAGGCAAAATGTTTACCAAGCAACTATGAACTGCAATATACCGCCCTAGTAAACCAAGGAGTTATGTACATGTAGGCAATCTCCTCGAATGTTGTGTTTGGTGTATCATAGTGTACAAGGTGACAAAATTGGTTACCTATGGATGGTAAGAAACCTAAAGTTTTCCTCCCAAATATACTCGATGGTATGTGGAGGCCCAATCCGTATTAGTGTTTTCTAATACGAAACCGCAGAGTGAGAGCATCCCCTTATACTTTTTGTACTATAACACTGCCCGATATACCTGAAAGTACGTGGAAAAGCTCTAATATACTTACGTATGTGGAATGAGGTATCACACTCAGTATGTATTACATACAATTAACAACAGTTGCTATCTTTAACGGCGTTGGAACACGTCTCTAGCCTAGACCTCTAAATGTTATTATTAAGTTACAATGCTTCCTTAGATAAATTAAGATAAATTTTATGTTGATCTTGCCTATGAATTTTTCTTTCAGTTTCACAGCGAGATGTGTTAAACATTCCTAGATTGAAATTAAAATGATAAGGATTCATTTTGATTTGATTTTCGACAATGAAAAACTAGCTACAAGATATAGAGCAATCAGATTGTATGCAATCAACAATGAGCACATCTAAATGAAAATTTCCTAACTATTACTATGCAGCACTCACATTCCCTATATGAAAATGTATGTTTTTCTTTTCAATTTCTTTTAAGTTTAGAGGAACAAAAAATAAACTATAATGCACAAAAAATCACTCAATACTTTCCAGAGAAATGAATACTGAAATGAAAATTCCACTTTTCGAAAATAAAGAACTGATAAAATGGAAAATTTTAAACTTTGGAACTATTTTACAATGATAAAGAAAACAAAAATAAACATTGATCAAACAAATATCCAAAGTGAGGCAAGAAAAATAGAGGCAATTTGGTCTCTAGAGGAAATCAGACACTTGAAACTTCAATAATCAAAACACTGAAATGAATTTCAAAAGAAAAAATATGATAGATTTTGGTTGGTCATAGGAGCAATGCACCGCTGAGTGGAAGATAGTGCATTGCAGAGCACTACCCATAAGCCACTAGTGCCATGTAGAGCAATGTATCAAGACCAACAGTGTGTTGGTGCCAGAGGAAACTCTAAAAAAATAATCAAGCACACTACTTTAGCTAAAACACATTCAAATGACTAAAATAATGTAGGTAAATTCTACTAGAGGCAGATAAAAAAGGATAAAACCACTAGGGAAGATCCGTCGATCCCCAGTATGGTCGCCAATTTGTTTTACGAAAATCAACCTACAGATAACTATGTTGTCCCTAAGTGTGGTGGTCGCACTTAGAACAACAAAAACAAATATATTTGACCTTTTCCTTAAAATGAAGAGATAAGGGAAGAAATACTACTTGTAATCTATTCGCTTTTCCTCACATCCCTTCATCACTTCCGTCGCTATCAATAGAACTTAACTCTCTTGATTGGTACCTAAAATGGAAAACAGAAGACATAAAATGACACATATGATCTATTCATGTTAAACAAATTGAATCGATTGTATTTGTAAATACACATATAACATCGTTGACACATGTATTAGGAAAGGAACAAATTTCTTTATTATGAAGTAGAAGGAGAAGTTACAACCAGTTGGATCGATTTGATGTCAAATCACTCTAGCTTTAGTCCCATCCTCATCACACCAGAAATAATCACTCTAGTAGCATAAATTTACATGAAGATGACACCACCAAGAGCTGTGATCTCACTGGCATAACTCTACTATACAAATTCTGCCAGTCTTTTGTGCACTATGACCAGTGCTCTATTTATAAGTAGATGAAGGTAGTTTGACATTAATGAATCATTGAATGGATTTTCCAAAAATGGATGAAGAGGTTTCCTTGTTCATGGGAATAGGTGGATAATAGGTTTAATGGCTCCATGGTTTCCATATTCAAAGCTATCAGATGAGGTGAAACCTGGAACAACTTCTAGAAGGCACTAAAGGTTGTGAATATTCCCAGAATCCAATGAACAATTCACTCTGAGTCAACAAACTCACCTTAAAGTGGTCCTAGATCCTTTGCAACATAGCCTTGCATGGAATTATATGCTCTGCAAAGCAGTTACTGCAGTCTATGGGTGATGGATAAATGGGGCACTTCAACTGGCATCTAAGCAGTGAAACTTTCATGAAGGAAAAACATCAATGGGATGACTTTTTTAGGGCATGTAGCAACTAATTTAGAGTATGATAGACCCTAATGGATACTGATCTATGTTTTGGGATGATGCCCAAATTGACCTGTAACAAGCTTTATTAGGCATCGACTCAGATTTTGAAAACTTCGCAATCATTGATTTGAAGAGAGAAACTATGACTTATGAAGTAGATGGCATGAGATTGATACAACCTCTTGATCCTTATCAAGGCCCTAGATTTACCGAAACATTGGAATATGTTGAGTCACTTAATTTACTAGACCAATTATATCATTTAATCGCTGGGAGGCAAGAAGATTATATTAACCCCATGGTATTTGGTTCTATTAGTTTATGGGGTATTCAAAGTAATGAATTTGGCTCTAATGCTCCAATGGAAGATTGGAAACAAGGAGCACATGAAATTCATTCCTGATATTGCGCCATTGTTCGATGTGTTTGCTGGATTGGCACTGAGGTAAGCGAGTATCATATCTTCAATGGTACTAATTCTATTCTAAATTTTATTAAAGAAGTTGATTCTTGCATAGAATAAAGTCAAAAGGTTCCTCTAATGAGTTTTTCTTTGAAAGTGACCCTCGCAAGATGGTGGGCATCCCATCAGGATAAACTTCAATATTGGAGTACAATTAAGGTTGTCATGCTCTATCGATTTCTTCCTCTGAATGATATTTTAAGTAAAATCCCCACTTATGATGGTCATACTTTCCCATAAGATCATGTTAAGCATTGTTATTATATATGGAAGGTCGATGGCCTAGCAGTTGAAATGTGGCCGCATATATTTATCCATTCCTTGGGAAATATTTTGCAAGCTTGGTATTTTCAAGAGGAGCTAAAATTCCAAACAACAGATTGGGATGTGTTGTCTACCCATTTTTGTAGATACTTTTTATTTTCTGATGTCTATGAAAGGATAGTGCAATCCCTTCATGCTATCTAAGGAGTATCATTTTTCAGGTTGGAACACTTTGGCAGAATGCAACAATTATGGATATTTGGCACACAAATATGAATCGTGGTTCCATTAGGTTCTTGTTTTCAAAAAATTTAATAAATATCCGAATGATGACTTGGAGGAGCTAAGAAATTTTTCCTTTAAAGAGTCTGAAGGGGAACGAAAAATAAAAGAGGATCCTATACATAATTCTCCACATCTACAACCCCTTAAGTTGAAGAAGATGAATATCGGGACATAAGAGAAACCAAAGCTTGCTTCTATTGGGGACTATTGGGATGATCAAAACACTTGGGAAATTTTTTATTTGCTCAAAGAATATGAGGATTTATTTCCATGTTCGATCTCGAAATTAAAGGGAATTAAAGGGGATTTGGGATAAATGAAAATAGCATTGAAGCTAGATGCAAAGCTAGTTAAACATCGACCCTATGGATTGAATCTGTGATTCAAGGAGAAAGTGAATAAGGAAATTGAAAAAATGTTATATGTTGGTCTTATATTTCCGGTTGATGAAGTTGAATGGATAAGCCCCATTGTCATCTAGGATAAAAAGGATTCATAGGAAATTCGAGTGTGTTTTGATTACCAAAACCTAAATAATGTATGTGTACATGACCAATTTCCAACTCCATTTAGTGATGAAGTCTTGGATAATGTTGGGGGAAATGAAGCTTACTCTTTTACGAATGGTTTCTTGGGCTATCACTAAGTCTGCATTACAGACAAAGATAAGAAGAAGACCACATTCACTACCGAATGGGAGTCCTATGCTTATAATTTTATGCCCTTTGGGTTTAATAATGCCCCTGTTGTCTTCTCGCACATTGTTATTACTGCCTTCCATGGATATATACATAATTTTCTTGAATTTTATATGGATGATTGAAGCATTTATAGCCTCCTCAAGCATCATCCTAGCTTGCTGAGAGTTATGTTTGATAGATCCAGGCAACTTCAAATATCTTTGAACTTGAATAAATTTACTTTTGTTGTTCCTTTTGGAACATTATTGGGGAATATCATCTACAAAGAATGAGTACGTGTGGGCCCTACCAAGGTTGTGGTAACACTGAATATGTCACCACCCACTTATGTCTGACAATTGAATTCTAATTTGGGACACACTGGTTATTATCACATATCTATAAGAAATTACGCTTTAATCACAACACCGCTTGAGAAGCTTCTTAAGAAATCTGAACGATTTGTGTGGTCTACTGAATGTGATGCTACATTTAATACTTTGAAGGAGAAACTTGCAAGTGCACCTATCCCAGTCTACCCTGACTAGAATAAGAAATTACATGTTCATGTTGATGCATATGGAATTGCATTAGGAGCTATATTAATGCAAGCAGGTGAAGGAAACTTGGATCATCCTATTTATTTTGCAAGCAGAAAACTTTCCACCGTGGAGAAAAATTGTACTACTTCAAAATGGGAGGCTTTAGGTATGGTATACTCTCTCCAAAAATTCTGACATTATTTACTGGGAGGTCCATTCACGTTCTTCACAAACCACTCAACACTAAAATATATATTCAATAAGCATGTACTCAAAGGGAGGATTTCTCAGTGGTTATTGTTATTTCAAGAATTTACTTTTGAAGTGATTTTGAAGCTAGGAAGATCGAATGTCAGGCTCCACCATTTGTCCAAATTAGAGTCGGGAGAATAAGGGGGATCAATTGATGATCAGTTGTCTGATTCTCATTTGTTTTGTATTAAATTTGTCCTTGATTACTTAGAAGATATTGCCACTTTTCTTGCTATAGGACAATGCCCTCATGATTATACTACTATGCAAAAGAAGCATTTGGTGGTTAGAGCGGCAGACTATCAACTTATTGCAGGACAACTATATAAAATGGGACTAGACCAAGTTTTTCACTGTTGTATACTTGATCATGAAAGCAAAGGTGTATTATGGGAATGTCATGTTTGAATTGCAAGAGGTCATGTTTTAGGGAAATCTATTGCGCGTAAAGTTCTACAATTTCTTCCATGGTGGTCAACTCTCTTTAAGGATGCGAAAGAATATGCAAAGACTTGTGATGTTTGTCAACGGGTTGGTTGATCATTGCATCACGATGAAATGCCATTGCATCTAATACAAGCCCTTGATGCTTTTGAGAAATGGGTTGTTGATTTTATTGGGCCTATTCACCCTCCTGCTAGTCATTCGCATGCATGGTATATCATTATCGCAACAAGTTATTTGACTCGTTGGGCGAAAGTTGCTCCTATTAAATATTTCACTGTTGATACGACTACTCAGTTTATTTTTGAAAGAATTATTACCAGGTTTGGTTGTACCCGAAGTCTTACAAGTGACCAAGGCTCCAATTTCACTAATGAAATAGTGTAGGCTTTGCTACATAATTTCATGATACAACACCATAAGATCACTCCTTATCATCCGCAATCCAATGGTACTGTCAAGGCTTTTAATAAAATTTTAGAAAGGTGAATTACTAAGGTTTTCTATACCTAAAGAGATGATTGTGATGACTGAGTTCCTGCTACCTTATGAGCCTACCGAACTACAGTCAAGTGGTTGCACAAGTACATTCCTTTTGAACTAGTTTATGGGAAATAAGTTGTTGTTCATGTGGAATTCATTGTCCCTAATATTTTTATTGCTCATGCAACTCAAATGTCTGAAGATGAGTCCCTTCCTGAATGATTTCCTGAATTATTACAACTTGATGAGTCCTAATTTCTTGCTTATTTCCATCAAATTGTTGCGAAGGAGCGCCAAAAGGCTTGACACGATCTAAATATCAAGAAGAAATATTTTTTGTGGGTGACCAAGTATTACTCTAAGACAAAAAGTATCACAAGCATCCTGATAAGCTCCAAATGCATTGGCTTAGTCCTTTTTATGTTTTGGAAATCAAAGGTTCTGGCGTTGTTCGACTTGCTCAATTAGATGGTACACTTTCATCTGGATGGTTGGATGGCGCTCGCTTGAAGCCCTATTTTTCCACTTCAACCTCAAAATAAAGTGTCCTCTCTTTACGAGAGTAGTAGGTAGGAGTTAGGATAGTTGTGTTAATAAGTTTTTTGTCAGTTTGGTATTTTGTATCTTCAGTATTTTTTGCAAATATATTGTCTTTTCTGTTGCGACCCGCTGCAACCCATTATGGTGGGGGATATTTTTTCATATCTTGTCTTGTAACTGTCATTAATGCTAGTCCTTTCTATCATGTCTGAGTTAGTTCCCAAATTCATTTCCCGATTCTCGATAATATTTCCCTTTACTGTTATCTTTTCTGTTAAATCATGGCATTCCTTGGTGCATGCTATAATTTCTTGTCATTAATTTGAGTCTGATTCGCATTTCCCATGAGTAACAGGTAAGTTCTCCACCCCTTCGACCGTTCTATATATGCCCATCATACATTTCCATTTCTACCTTTTCCTTTCTAGCATTCTAATTTTATGCTCTGGCTTCTTTATTTCCTATCCCTGAACTTTCCTTGCCTTGTCTCTCCCCTGTTCATTTTGTGTATACCCATCATTTTGCAACCATGGTTTGTTAAATTAGAACCGTTTTTAGTCTGTACCCTATTGGCTCTTGTATCCACTGCTAGGAAAACCTCTTGGGGAAGTATAAGAAATCCCCTCTTATTGATAATTACGTATCTGATCTGTCATTTTTCCTTGCGCTACAAACCAATGTATTTATGGAGCCCAATACTTGTCCCAATGCTCACTCTACCCTGAAAGTCAAAGCAGATTTTCATCCTCTAAAAACATCCACTCTCCTTCTTCTGCACGAGTTACCTTTTTTGGCACCACTGGCGAAGTAATGTGTTACACAAATTTCTTAATTAGTTTCCTCCATGGGGGTTCTCTCTGGTTGGACTGAGAATACCCGATCCATGTAGAAGACATTTACAAACTCTCGGGACTTTTCGCTTATGGTGTCGATGTTAGCTCGACTTTTCAGAAAATTTTTAAACGCAGTAAGTGTAATATTCCTAAATTAGCTTACTGCTAATAGGAATATTAATTTTTCTTTTTAAATCTAGATGGATGAATAAAATGGGCAAGGAGGCTCATGAATTTCTCAAGTATGAATAAAAATCCCGCATAGAATGAAAAGGGGTCATGAAATAACCAAATCAAGCATCCACATGTGTGAAAAATGTCTAAACTATGTGGACAAGGTCAATTTTGACCAAGTCAACAACAGTTATTCTCAAAGAGTGGAGCCTAAATAAAGATAGCTCAATGTGAATGAAAATCAAGCTAGCTAGCCAAAATGAAGACACCTTGAGTGTGGAAGAGGTTGATCACTTGACCAAGTCAACCATGACCATATCAACAGCGCAGTCTAGATGCATTGAACCTCTTTGGGGGACAACGCAATTCAAGAAGGGGATTCTACATGTGAAAGGAGCTAAACTAATGAAGTGGTTTAGGGTTTTGACAAGACTCCAATCTTATAAAAGGAAGAGGAGAGCAACATGAAGGGGTTGTTGAAGATATTATTTTCTGAAGGTATTTTCTGCTTAGGCATCCCTTGTTGGGCTTTCCTGTTTAGGATTCCCACCTCCTTCCTTGAGCAGCTCTTGGAGGAGACTTTTTCCATCTTGTCCACTATCAGGCTTGAGCCAAGTTTCACCTTACACCTACAGCGCTGATCCTATTGAGGGTTGGGTTGTCCTTGTGATTTGCAACAGTGTAAGACACTAGATCTGCTCAGATCTAGTCTATACTAGTGGCTCTTCTCAGTGAGTGTGTCTTTTAACCTCCTGGAAGAGTGCATTAGCTTAGTGGCCTTCAGATCCAGACCTTGGCATCAGGCCAGAGCATTCTTATAGCCTACAGCACAGTTTCTCTCCCTGGACTGCATTATTTGCAAAGGAGAAGTTGCAGGGTGTTTTGTCTGCATTTTGGAGGAGAGATCTGCGATGTTAGGATCCTTCCTCTCACTGTGGTGATCCATGGATTGGCCACCTAATCCATGTTTGTTTCAGATCTGATATGTTGTCCTATTTTATGCTTCAGAAATTTCTGAAGATTTCTGTAGATCTGCAACTTTAGATCTCAGATCTACTCTTTGTGCTTCATGTTTTGCACAAAACCCCAAGGGGAATGTATAGATGAGCATTTCTTGTACACATATCTGTATTAGATCTAAATTTTTATGTATACATCTGCTATAGATGTAAGGATTAATAACCTACTACTTCAGCCCCAATAAATAACGCTGTCAAGTTTCTGTAGACTTTTCTTATGGCTATAGCACCTCATTTCTGAGGATTTTTCCTGTATTGTCATATTCTTCCTCTTGTAAAATGTATGGGCTGTAATGTACATCTGATTTGTTGTTATAAATTTTATTTCTGAACCTCCATATCAGCCTACTACTATGCTTCAATGGATCTATGTTATTTCTGAAGCAGTTTTTTACATATAGCTGCAGTCCCTCTCTTTGGGTGATTTTCAACTAGACTAGTTTGTGGGAGATATGTTTAACCCACATAGTTTGATTTGTTTTTTCTCTCATTTTGGATTTAGATCTTATATGAGTTTATATAAGGGATCCAGGAGCTACAAACTCATTTTTGTGCACATAATTCTCAGAAGTGCGTTATTTCAGCAGGCTTGTTGAGCTATCCCAATTTTGGGATATTACAATGGTATCATAGTTGCTTTCTTGGCTCGGCCTGTGAGTTTAAAGAAGCATGGAGTCTTCTCATGAGGAGAAGGAGATTTGCAAGAGAAACTAGAGTAAACCCTTGTTTTCTGGAGAAAGGAGGTTCACAAAACTTCTATCTCAAGTTCTGCAAGGTACCCGAAAAGACATCAGAGAAATGAGGAGGGAATAGCAGGAAGATCCCTCGACCAGATCTACAAGATTTATACATGAGTAAAGTTATAAATCCTCATATCATGGATATGTGCACTCAGCCATAGCACCAAATCTTCAATGTTCTGTCAGGGATTTCTTCATGAAGAGGAAGAAAGGAGGTGTGCCCAAGAAGGAGACTCTTGGAGAGTATTTGCAGGAATATGAAGCCCAATCTAAGGAGTTCAAGGATAACTTGAACTTCTAAGGATTCTGCAAGATCAAGGAGGACAGAAGCACAAATGGAAAGCAGCATGGTGTGGGTAGATTCTTTCTATCTAATTTTGATGGATCACCTAAATGTCCAGTTAGGGTTTGGGTGGAGGAGCTAGACAACTTTGTGCAGCAACACCAAGTTTCTGAAATTGAAGCCATCAAAGTAGAAACCCTGCATTTTGAAGGTAAAGCATATGCTTGGTGGTTGTTTGAGTCATTTTCCTTAAGAAATGAAAATACACCTACTTATGCAAATTTTATTGAATTATTAGTGGGAAGGTTTTATGAAGCTCCATGTGTAACATCTTCTGTTGAAACTATCAAACCATATCAAAAAAATCCTTTGCATGAGTTGGAAGGGTCTATGAATCCAACTCCATTTCTAAAAACTATGGAAGAAGGTGTAATTTTGTTGGATGCTTTGCCAAGGGCAAGATATCCATTGGATGAAGGGCTCTCTTCTCAAGAGGAAAGAATGAAGATTCCTCCTTCAATAGATGACCAAGGTCTAAGGTATCTTGTTGATGATGAGGCAATTTCAGTTATTGAAGAGGAGGAGGGGAAGGCAGGAGATGATAACGCAGTCACAACAAAAGCACCTCAAGCACCTCTTGATTGGAGGAAAACTAAAGTGTTC
Source organism: Pinus albicaulis (assembly GCA_034641835.2). Taxonomy (NCBI): domain Eukaryota; kingdom Viridiplantae; phylum Streptophyta; class Pinopsida; order Pinales; family Pinaceae; genus Pinus; species Pinus albicaulis. The sequence goes on from CM076580.1 coordinate 1,247,237,910, forward strand.
TCTCAACTATGGGCAGCATTTGCATACTTGGCTAAGGAGGAGGCCTTGGGGGAAGCCAGCACAGCGCAGAGAATCTCTCATGAATTCAGAAGAGAGATGAGCAATTTCCTGAAAGGGGAATTGTTATCCTCCACTCAGTTATCTGCACTGAGGAAGGAGGAAACAGAAGTCTATGATGGCATGGACATGAAGACACATGGCCACTCCATATCTTTGGGGCAGCCCATGGTACCTTCATTCATAAAAGAGATTTCTGAACATGACAAGAGGATGATGACTCTCTTGCATGCATGGGCCAGATTAAGGAAGTATTGGAAAACAAGGACTTTCTGAGGGGAAGTTGATTTCCATCTGCTTCAATCTTGTCTTGGACAAGATCAGCTGCAAAGGAGGCAACAAAGGGAAGACTATGATGCTCCAACATGTGATTTTGACATCAAGCATGTCAAAGAGGAGAACCATGACATGACAGGGGCTGCATTTCAGACCTCTACAACATTGTCATTCTTGGGGAGCCTAGATCCTTATTGGGATTCCCAACTCATGATGGAATACTCCAAGGTTCTTGATGGAAAAGTAATGGATGGGAGGTTTAAGGTAGTTGATGGAGTCATTTATTTCTATAATCTTACTATTTTGGTTAGAGACTCCAAGCTCAAGGAGAGACTACTAAATGCAACCTATGAGATCCTGCTTTCCAAACCCACTGGTTCCATTAGAACATATCATACTCTCTTGGGTGGATTCATATGGGAAGGTTTCAAGGAAGAGGTGCACTCTCATATGGAGAAGTGCATGAACTATTTGTTAGAGAGGGAGGAACATAGCTCTTGGGAATAGCCATCACTCATACCTCCTTCCTCATTGAGTGTGAGAGGGGACTCATCCATGAGATACCTCACTGATGTAAAACAAGTATATAGAGGAACTTGTCCTTATGAGTATTATCATTTATCTCCTATATGCTTATATTTTTCTAACACTCATTTGCAGAAAATTTCTCCAAGAGGGGGTGCTATCTATGATGGGTTTCATGGGCCACTCAAGGCCATGAACTATGTTGATGTAGGTCATTCCTTGGATGAGCTTGGGAAGTTATTATATTCTTCATGGTGTGATTCTTTTACACCAACTATGATGCACCTTCTCCAAGCATCTAGGAGGGATGGGACAGCAAGAAAGTGTTGGGGGAGGCACTTGTCATCTCCAATTATATGGCAGTTAAGGGTAAAACTGTGCTGGTTGCACATGAGGGAACATCTTCCTTATCCTTTATCATATATGGCGGCTAGCATGCTTCTAATCATGATTCCATGTGTTGGGAATGTTCTTTCTCTTGGGAACATGGTTGGAGGAGAGGCACATTGGTGGGATGTGTCCTTGGGGGAAGGAGTTCCCCACTCTTTTTTCACTGCATGCTTCAATGGGAGCATGAGATATTGTATGGCCACTATGATAGATCACTTGTCTCTTTGTAGAGTGATTCATATGTTTTTTGGGAACATGCCTCTCATATGTATTGGGGAGGAATTTTTCTATGGATTTCCAAGCTAGGAGGTGATCCACTTCATTTGGATGATAGCATGGAGATGGGAGTCTTTCATGAATAATGAAAATCCCCATGATTTTCATCACTTCTATCTTGAGGAGGCCATGGATCAGCAAGAGGGTTTCCACATAGACCTTCCATTTCTCCATGATGAGAGCCATTGGGTTTATTCACCAAAGGCCAACTTGCACATTGAGGAGGGACCATTGGAAGACAGAACTATTGCAGAAAATTTGGAGCAATGGTGGAGACTATTGGATGAGGGGGCCACAAGAGAAGAAGGGGATATTTTGCAGCACCCTTGCAGTTGCTTGAGGACAAGCAACATTTGGGAGGGGGAGACTGTAATATTCCTAAATTAGCTTACTGCTAATAGGAATATTAATTTTTCTTTTGAAATCTAGATAGATGAATAAAATGGGCAAGGAGGCTCATGAATTTCTCAAGTATGAATAAAAATCTCTCATAGTGTGAAAAGGGGTCATGAAATAGCCAGATTAAGCATCCACATGTGTGAACAATGTCTAAACTATGTGGACAAGGTCAAGTTTGACCAAGTCAACAGCATTTATTCTCAAAGAGTGGAGCCTAAATAAAGATAGCTCAATGTGAATGAAAATCAAGCTAGCTAGCCAAAATGAAGACACCTTGAGTGTGGAAGAGGTTGATCACTTGACCAAGTTACCATGACCATATCAACAACGTAGTCTAGATGCATTGAACCTCTTTGAGGTACAGCGCAGTTCTAGAAGGGGATTCTACATGTGAAAGGAGCCAAACTAATGAAGTGGTTTAGGGTTTTGACAAGACTCCAATCTTATAAAAGGAAGAGGAGAGCAACATGAAGGGGTTGTTGAAGATATTATTTTCTGAAGGTATTGTCTGCTTAGACATCCCTTGTTGGGCTTTCCTGTTTATGATTCCCACCTCCTTCATTGAGCAGCTCCTGGAGGAGACTTGTTCCATCTTGTCCACTATCAGGCTTGGGCCAAGCTTCACCTTACACCTACAGTGTTGATCTTGTTGAGGGTTGGGTTGTCCTTGTGAGTTGCATTAGTGGAAGACACTAGATCTTCTCAGATCTAGTCCATACTAGTGACTCTTCTCAATGAGTGTGTCTTTTAACCTCCTGGAAGAGTGCATTAGCTGAGTGGGCTTCAGATCCAAACCTTAGCATCAAGAAAAAGCATTCTCAGAGCCTACAGTGCAGTTTCTCTCCCTGGACTGCGTTATTTTCAAAGGAGAAGTTGCAGGGTGTTTTGTCTGCATTTTGGAGGAGAGATTTGCGGTGTTAGGATCCTTCCTCTCACTGTGGTGATCCATGGATTAGCCACCCAATCCATGTTTGTTTCAGATCTGATCTGCTATCCTATTGTATGCTTCAGAAATTTCTAAATATTTCTGCAGATCCGCAACTTTAGTTCTGAGATCTACTCTCTGTGCTTCATGTTTTGCACAAAACCCCAAGGGGAACATATAGATGAGCATTTCTTGTACACAGATTTGTATTAGATCTAATTTTTTATGTACATATCTGTTCTATATTTGAGGATTAATAAACTGTTGCTTCAGCCCCAATAAATAACACTGTTAAGTTTCTGCAGACTTTTCTTATGGCTGTAGCACCTCATTTCTGAGGATTTTTCCTGTATTGTCATATTCTTCCTCTTGTACAATGTATGGGCTGTAATGTACATCTGATTTGCTGTTATACATTTGATTTATGAACCTCCATATTAGCCTACTACTATGCTTTATTTTATCTGCATTATTTCTGAAGCAGTCTTTTGCATATAGCTGCAGTCCCTCTCTTTGGGTGATTTTCAGCTAGACTAGTTTGTGGGAGATCTGTTTAACCCACCTAGTTTGATTTGTTTTTACTCTCCTTTTGGATTTAGATCTTAGATGAGCTGATATAATGGATCCAGGAGCTGAAACCTCATTTCTATGCATAGAATTCTTAGAAGTGCATTATTTCAGCAGGCTTGTTGAGTTGTCCCGATTTTGGGATATTACAATAAGAAGGAAGATGAGACCAATTTGTACAAAAAGTATGGAACCACCATAAAATGGTGCAGATATGTTCTTGATATGATCAATAACATTTCATTTCGAGTTTCTTCCACCATTATTTTTACTAAATTCATGCGCCATTTTACGAGAGGATAATTTTCGTTGGACGCCATATTAGTTGCAAAGGCTTGCGTCTGAGGGAACCAACTGAATTCATCAAGTTATCTCCTTACTGAATTATTTGATGTTCCCCATGATGTTTATATGTGACCCACGTATTTTATCTTTGGATTTCTGATTCTTCCACTTTCTATGTATAAATGGTGTGCTCCACAAGGTCGAGACCTCACCACAGTTGCAGAAGTTGAACCTCTTTCATATTCTTATGCACCTTGGCATAGTACTAAAGAGGATGTCAACAAAGAATTTAATGATCTTGAATTTGGCCACTGGTTCAACAAAATGGATGTGTTGACCTGAACCATTTCATGAGTGTCACTCCCTCTGCTCGACTCGTACGCTCAACTGGTCTAGCTCAGTATAACTCAAATTTCATGTTATCTCCGGTCATTGCATGTATGTTCTGCAACTTTTTCTATGTGGAAGTTGTCGTTCTACATCGGCGATAATAATTTCCATAACGAAGTCATCACTTGGCCATGAGTCCCATCGTGGAAGCAAGAAGGGAAGAACCTGTATAATTTTGATGCAATGAGACCTGTCGAAGATATCACTTCATCCTCACGCAAGAACTCTAGAGGTGTGCCATAAGATATCCAACCCCTACTGAATAAAGCTAAGGAGTGTGGGAGCTCGACATATTCTACTTGGATTGAGGTAGGCTCTTTATTTTTCCATTGCACCGCACACTATTGCAACCACCATTCCACCCGCTACCACCCTTTCTTCCCCCTCATCTCGCCAAACCCATCATGATAGTCGTGCCTCCACCATCATTAACCTTGATGTTGAGCCCCCATCCATTGTTCCTGTTGTTCCCATTCTTGAAGAAAAACACCCATCCTCGCATAAAAATTCTGATGCATCACCTCATTCACTGTAAGCGACCATATCTAACCGTCCAGATTCACCTATTGTCATAGACGGGGCGAAAGACATGGAAAATTATTCCACTTTTATTATTTCTTGTAGTTTTCCCACTGCTACCATTCCACCACTATCAACCGCTCTTCATTCTACCGCTACCTCATCTCGTCCATCTTCTTCACCACTCCACTCATCTCTATTGATAAATTCACCGATTTCATGAAAGACCCAGAGTAATGTCGTTAGGTGATCACCCTTGCCACCCAACAACATGATCTCATTGCCTTTATTTTGGCCCCTATTCTTCGAAGAAGTGCGCAAAATCAAAAGGGCAGACTACGGGGAGAATATTCACCATAGGCTCAGTTAGAGCATTTGGTTGCTAGTGGCCAACCACTACAATCGAGACTTCCACCAATAGATACAGTTTCAGTAGACACCCTTAGCACATGGTCTTTGCCACAATTATTCCAGTTCATTCATGCTTTCGTATCTCATTTGGAGAACCATCTAATTCATACCGAGACTTGGTGTGCAGATCTTCAAGTTAGTTGTGACGAACAACAACATTAGCTCAATGTCGTCATCATAGTCCAAACATAATTTCGGCTTGAGAAAGATGGATTAGAGGATCGGTTACGTGATTTTCATTCAAAACTGCAGTCATTGTGGCCTACAATTGCTCCTTTCACCAAAGAACAACCTAAATATATTTTTGCATGTTCCCCTCTCGAGTGTTGTACTTTTTTTGAAGTGACATGTATTCTTTAGAGTGGAAAAATTTAACGAATATCCAGGATCTTGTCCATATTGATGATCTTAGAGTGGAAAAAGTGGACGAATAAACTCACAGGAACCATTTTTACCGATGGGTCCCAGTTTGGAAAATTTGGGTCTGAAACCTTTAGGAAGTAGTTTAACGCATCAAATGGAATTAGTTTTTGGGGTAAATATTTATCACTTAATTATTTAAATCCCTAACACTAATATACACACAAAAAGTTTTCCATTGGTGCAATAATCACCTCAACCAAAGCTTATATTCAAAATTTATACCACCTGAAAGTTGACCTTCTGGTTTTGACCACGATGATTCAAGACGATGCCATGTTAGCCCCCATATTCATTGAAAAGGGACTACCCATGTGATCAAGAGGAATAATATTATATAAAAATGCATATTGTAACTCTAGTTAAGAGTTGAAGATGTCAAACTTAACCACTTGTTCATTTACTTAGTGGTGAATGTGGAGAATCTAAAAATCCATGTGCCTTCCATGTTAGATCAGGAAGAGGGACATATCCTACCTTTTGTAGAGGATTTGACACAAGATGCTTAGGAAAAGTTGATAAAATATACAACTTTTTAAAATAGTTCCATAACTACAAGATAGGGATAGGATGACCATTGGTATATCGAGCTGAAATGAAAACTTCTAGGCAAAGCTAAATGGTATACCTGAGAGAAGGTGGAGGAGAATTTTCCTCACCTCATTCAGTAGAAGATTTTGGGTACCAAAAGCCTCCCAAATTGAGGAATTTTGATATGGATTGGATCACTATATTGTTTTTAATCCGCTTTGAAATTTTCAAAGTGGAAAAAGTGAAGAAAGAAGCTCATAGGACCATTTTTACCAATGGGACCCAATTTGGGAAATTAAGATCTGAAACATTTCGATCATTTTGAACCATCAAACAAAATTTTTTGGGAATTTTTTTTTTTTTTTTAATGGAACACATTTTCTTAATATTCTACACATGGAGAACTTTTCAACAACATAAGAATCACCTCAATCTAAGTCCATATGCAAAAGTTATGCCACTAGAAAGTTGACCTTCTTGTTTTCACCACCATAATTCGAGAGAATGCCACATTATCTCCCATTACTCAAGGAAAATGGGCTAGCCACGTGATCATGACGAATGAGATTCTATAAGAGCTCAATTTTAAACTCTAATTAATATTTGAAGGAGTAAAACATAACCACTAGTAGGCTATCATACTTATTATAATCGAGCCACCAGGAGGAAAAGGGGTACCATTCTTTTTTAGTGTATCTTCTTCCATAGATGAGTAGAGTAGTCGAGAGGGATAGGGATAGAGTACACATAAAGAAATTATGATTGTAGTAGCCTGCAAGCCATAAGCCTTACTTCTTTGTACTCACAACCATTTTCTATTTAAATAAAAAAGAGCAAAGCGACCTCATTTTCTAGATGGGTTTTCTCTCAAAAGGGTTTTCCAGGTTATATCTTGTGACAATTGTGGTTTGTGATTTTTTGTTTCATTATTCTTTATTTTCTACATAATTTTAATTTTCTTGCATAAATAATAAACAATAATGATCCACGTGGATATTGGTGGCCACCCAACTATTCCACCTAGACCTCCAGTCAGTTTCATCGATTTCCTTGTTTATAGAAGCATTTACTATTTTTAGCAATTTTTTGGGCCTAAACTTCCAGAGCAGTTTTGACCCCCATAAATGACATTTTTTTGAGGTCCGCAATAGGCCCATAGCCACAAGCAAGGGCCTGCAAAAAATCCTATAGTACTCGAAGAGATATTTCCAATAATATATTGTATGTGCCAAATGGAGATAATATGACCAAGTTACGACCCCGGAAAGTTGTCTACCCAACTAACCCCAACAGAGCCCACAAACTCTTGGTGTTTCATATCCTGGGGTTAGGGTTAGGTTGTTTAGGGTTTTCTCATGTCGTTATAATAAAAATTACCTTGAGCCTCATTGTAATGCAGTTCAGAGGCATGTAGCTGCCACATCTCTTCTTAGATATAAGTTACCATCGCCTGAGCTAGTTTATTTTCCATTCTGTCTGTAAGCATTTTTCAATATTTGATATTAATGAAATGAAGTGTTCTTCCTCCTAAATATTTTTTTTATGTTTATTTATCTGTTTTACTGCATTCCTTCATAAGTATGGATCAGTGGTATCAGAGCAATCTACTCTTTCTCGATATTTCTTTGCATGTCCCCAATGAGGTCAGGGTATAAGGAGTTAGGGCTCAATCTGGTTGAACCTTTGCAAGATCAACCTTGCAAACCCAAATGACTTCCCATGGCAGAAGAAAATAAAGATGAGGGAGCAGAATATCCTATCAAAATATTGCTCGAGGAATCCCTCGAGAAACAAAGGAATGTGATGATGGATAACTTTTCCCGGATCCTTCAATGGCTACCCACTAACAGTGCATCTTCATCCTGCGGCCACTCTAGAGGCGTCACTCCTTTTAAGCTACAATTAAACTTTGACATTCCCATATTTGAGGTAAAAATAGATGCATACATCATAGATAGATGGTTGAATATATTAGAATGATATTTCTCAGTTCATGACTTTTCCAATCAGGAAAATATTACTTTTTCACTCCTCAAAGCCACCCCCCATGTCAAGGACTAGTGGGAAACCCACTGTGAGAAAAAGAATGAGAGGGAACCCTCTTTGTTCTTAGTTGCATCCACTTGGAATTATTTCTGAGATGCAATCAAGGAATAATATTATCCCGTAGGGAGCTATGAGGAAAAGTACATACAATGGATTATGTTGTGGAAACAAAGGGATCAAGATGTGCATGAGATGAAAAATATGTTCCATACCCTATGCACAAAATTGGGTATCAAATATTCAGAGAGACATTTGTTGTTGAAGTACCGCAGTTGTATGTACAACTACATTTAGGAGGAAATGGAGTTCCTTGACATCTCCTCGCTTGGTGTAGCATACCGATATGTTGCCAATATTGAGCACAAAGTCAAACATAAGAAGCGATACTTTGGATGTGCAAATCATAAGCAAGGGACAGGCGCCCCCAAACCACAGAAAAAAGGGCAAAGAGGGGTGGCCCAGGACAACCCACCAAATCCTAAATTGAAGAAAAACACAACAAATTCAAAGAAGGACATGGGAAATTAGTGTGAGTTCCATAAGATCTCTACTCACAACACAAGTGAGTATCAGGCCAAGCATTCATTGGTGGCTGAGCTGAAAGCTTCTGAATCAAATGCATATTCTAAGTTTGAGTCAAAACATGACAAAGGGAATAAGATTATCGATGTGGAGCCCAACGCCACCATTGCCACCACCATTATCCAGAAGGAGGAACCTGAATATCTAGAGGAGGGGAGTACCTCTTACATTCCTAGATGTGGGTGAAGGGTTCCTCATTCCAGTTCATTGTCGATAGTGGGAGCCAAAAGAACCTTATTTCAGCAAAGGTCATGAAGCGGTTGGGCCTGTCGACCACAACACACCCAAATTCATACACCATCGGGTGGCTTCACCAAGGATGGAATCTCCACATTATTCAACAGTGTCGCCTTCCCTACAACATCAAGCCCTTCACGGATGATTTATTGTGTGACATTTCTCCTCCTGATGTTTATTATGTATTATTAGGACAACCATACGTGTGGAAGCGACATATTGTATATGAGTTTAGGCCTCGTGTTGTTATTTTTACTTTGGGAAATAATTTATACAAGATACCAGAGGTAGCACTTCCTATCGCCATCTCTTTGATCACTGCAAAATAATACAGTTTGCTCATTTCCAAAACTGGGAAAAAAAATTCTTAGTGATCTGCCCTCAAGGAAAAAATAAGATCGCAGCCACGACCTCTAGATAGGGCTCCTCTGCACACCAAAAATAGATGGACAAGGTCGTGGAGGAGTACGGGGACATATTCACCTCACTTGCAGGGGTACCTATGCATTTTTAGGTCAAGCACTCCATCGATATGACCCCAGGCGCATTACTACCCAATGGACCGATATATCGGCACTCCATTATGCAGAACGGTGAAATCAAGAGGTAGATTCAGGATCTGCTGCAGAAAGGTCACATCCTGCCAAGTTCATCGCTCTGTGGGAGCCTGATCGTGTTGGTGCAGAAGAGGGATGGGACTTGGAGACTCTGCATTTAATATTGGGCATTGAACAAGATCACTGTCCGGAATAGGTATCCAATCCCACATATTGATGACCTTCTGGACCAACTCAAGGGGGCCAAATATTTCAGAAATATTGACTTGAAGTTTGGGTATCACCAGGTACCAATCGAACCCTCTGATGTCTGAAATATTGCCTTCAAATCCAAGGAGGTTATTTTTGAGTGATTTTTCATGCCTTTCAGGTTTACAAATGCCCCTGCAACCTTCATGAGGTCGATGAACGACATCTTGCAACCATTTACCAACTCATTCATGGTGGTGTATTTGGATGACATCCTGATCTTCAGCCAGACCTGGGAAGAGCACCTCCACCACATTCAACAGGTCCTCCAAACACTGTGGCAACACAAGTTGTGTGCGAATTTGGAGAAATGCACTTTTGGCATGACCCAAGTTCAATATATTGGATACATCATTGATGAGTGAGAGGTGCATGTTCTCCCAACCAAGATTCAAATCATTCAGGATAAGCCAGCTCTAACCACTTTAACATAGATCCGCATCTTTCTGGGTCTTGCCAATTTCTATCGCAGGTTCATCTTGGGGTTCTCTCATATCACTTGGCATTTGAGTCAAGTCACCAAAGGGGGAGTAAAAACAAAATTATTTTGGTTTGAATCTCAATAGAAGGCATTCGTAGAGTTGAAACATCACTTATGTTCTGCATGAGTGCTCACATTACCAGAATTGCAGTAACTATTTGAGATCGAGACATATGCCTCTAACTATGCTATTGGGGTAGTTATTACTCAGCAGGGGAATCCAATGGACCATCACAATGAGACACTTTCAGAAATAGCTCAGAAGTATCCCACCTATGACAAAGAGATGTATTCCATTGTGCAGGATTGCTAACAATGGAAGCATTACATTTTGGGGAAGGAAATAGTCATCCACACAGATCACCAACCCCTGCAGTTCATACAGACACAAGGGAAATTGTAGAACGATCGCCATAAAAAATGGTCCACATACCTGCAATAGTTCCATTTTAATATCAAGTACAAAAAGGGTAGTAATAATAATTTTGCAGGCTACCTCAGCTAACCGTCAATCATGGCGCTAACCAATGTGCTTGACTCCTGTGGGCATGAGACTTCGGGTTAGCCACATCTCTACAAAATTGATCCAGAATTTGGAAACACGTACGTGACGCTCCTGGAAGGAAAGAAATTTCCAAATTTTCACCTCCAGAATGCACTATTATGCCACCTAGGGCACCTCTATGTTCCTTCAAGTAGGAATTCCAAGATGATTTGGGAAGCGCACAACTTTCGGGTCACTGGACATTTCAGGGTCGAGAAAATAGTGGCAGTTTTGCAGAAGTATTTCTATTGGTCTAACCTTCAACAAGATGTCCAAAAGTAAATCAGATCTTGCACTTCTTATTCCATTTCCAAACTGACCATAAAAAGGCAAGGCCTATATACTCTGCTACCTACCCCTAGTCGACCTTGGGAATCCATCTCCATGGATTACATGTCGGTAATTCCTCCTACCAAGCATGGAAATAACGGAATTTTTATGGTCGTCAACATATTCTATAAGATGGCCATTATCCCTACAAGAAGAATATCATAGCAAAAGCCACTACTAAACTACTCTTTGAATGAGTGTGGGTACACTTTGGGATCCCACAGTCCATTACCTCATATCGGGACAACAATGTTGGTTTTTGGGTAGCATCAGATGTGATCTAGCTCCAAAACTTTTTGGAGGGGCTAGAACACATGAGATCTCCAAGACCTAGAAATTGTTTGGATAAATTCCACCTTGTGTGAAATTTATTTAAAATATTAATTATTTTAATGGAGACCCTAAGTCTAACTTATGGAAATTAAATAATTAAAGTGAATTAATTAAAACATGTGGGTGAGAATGTTCTAAGTAACAAGGATTAAGTCTTTTCTAATCTTAGCAATCAATTAGAGATTAGATCACAGTTGTTGATTGTACAACAAGAAAATTATTAAAGGAAGGCTTGGGGTCAGTTGGAGAACACACACATAGTGGCAGCACTTCAGCTAAGTTGAAATTCTGGGGTGCGGTTTGCTGAGAATTTTCGAGTGAAGCTTGCAGTGTAATGAGGGGCATATCGATAGTGGGATTTCTGAATCCAATGTCGAGAATACAATTGCAGAGAGGTAGATCCGTACCAGAGAGGTAGCGTAATCAATGAAGGGTGACGCAGAGGCAGCGTAGGCCCAACAAGGGTGATGCAGGCCCAGCGAGAGCTGCGTAGAGGTTCACGCGGGCCTAGAGGGATGACGTAGAGCCGGGAAGAGGTTGCGTTAGGGTTTCAGTGGGCCAGAAAGGGCTCGCATTCAAGAGATCAAACAAAGTGACACGGTGACTTTGTTGGCACCTATGAGGCTCCTCATTCTCAGTTGAATCATCCATATTTTATGTCTCCGAGAGATAGAGGTACCTTTGCTGTGATTTTTCCCTAACCCATGAGCCTATCTCTCTGAAACTTAAATCAGTAAAATGAAATCAGTATTCTCATTTCATAAAAGAATAGCCTCATACATTTCTAAAATTTTGATCACTGAGTAAAATAATAAAAATCTTAATAGCTTGCAACAAAGTTTCGACCCTTCCTAGCTCTAGCTTTTCTCTATTTATTCTACAGGGCAGCTACCAACAGCTCCCTAAAAAATAGTGATTGAGTCCACTTGACTCCAAGTAAACAAATATTGAGTGCACTCCTCTTTGATTTTCTTGGTTGCCTCTGGAGCTCGAATTGCTGGAGAGAGTCCTTGGGGATCCTTTGGTTGCCTTTGGAATTCGAATTGCTGGAGCGAATCTTTGGGATCCTTTGGTTGCCTTTGAGAGTTAAGGAGGGTGGACAATCCTCCTATAATTTCTCCTTGTTGTCTCCTCCAAGTCTTGATGATAAAATCCTTATAAAAATGCTAATAATTCATGATTTTTCGCACTCAACCTCATATTATGAACTCAGAGTATGTTAGCCTTAATCATCACCTATACTAGCATCATAAAACCAAATAATAATAAAAATGCAATAAAAAGAGATCTAATAAGGAAAAAAGGTGACCATTAACCCCTCCAAATATATCTAATGATGGAGCTCATCATCACCCCCCTACTAAATGGTTGCTCATCCTCTGAGCAACTAATCCTCCTCCTGCATTTCCTTCAAGGCTTTGACGACACCCCTGATTTCCTGAGGAAGAAGTGTGGGAGTTTCCCCAAGGGTGTAAAAACCATTATTCTTTTCTACATTCTCCCATTCTCTATCTTGTGCATCTGTGTCCTTTTCATCATTCAGCCCCAGCAGAAAAGGTGGGCTGAGATTTAGTCCCATCCATTGGATCTTTTTGGCGTGCATGGCCCTCTTGTATAATGATGCCCTTTCCAATGCACCCCTCATTCTTTCTAGAGTATGGTACACCCTGTTCTTGAGGTTGTGAGGGAGGTTGTTCCATCTCCTCTAGCTGGCCATAATGCCTTCATCTTCTATCTGCCTAGAAACATCATCAAAGTGGCCTATTACCTGTGTTTGAGTCTGAAGGTAGCTTTCAACTAGTGCAGGGTCCCTTTCAATCTCTCGACAGTTAAGGATGACTCCTCTTGGGTTGAATAATTCTGGTCTGATATATAAGGGTTCTCCATTTCTTCTTCCCATGACCCTCCATATCTCTTTTGCTCTAGTGTCCTCATTCTTCATCCAAGATGCTAGAGCCATTAGCTGCATATCCCCCATTGTGGAATTGGGGTCCCAAGTATCCATATTTGTCAGCACAAGGTTATGCACATAAAACTCTGCCATTTTTTCCTGATCAGCCATGTTAGCTTTCTTGTATAAATCCATGAATCACCTACAATCTTGGAAAGGTAGTGATCCATGGGAGGCTAGAGTTTTGATTTGAAATAGGAGCCATTTCTCCTTGAGGTACACAGCATATGAGTCAGAAGGGAATCTATGCTAAAGGGCTTCTATGCATAACTCTGCCATGGTGGCTACTTGCTGCCATTTTTGCTGCAATTGCTCCTTTAGTGCTACATTCTCTGCATGTGCCTTCTACAGTTTCTCCTTCAGAACTATTTCTTCGATTCTTTCCTCCTCCCTTGGTGATTCTTCAATGATACTGGGGCTCGTGGGAGGAGTTTCTGGCTCTCTCTGACTTATCCTTTGACTCTTGTCAGCTCTAAAATTCATAGAGGTCTGCATTTTTCTCTTTGCACTTAGAGGAGAAAAGGTGGAAACTACCTCTTTGTTTTGAGGGGATGTGATGTTGTGTTGTGAGTCTGCTTCTTGCTCACTTTCTGCTACCTCTATGACTTATATTTCCATCTCTTCTGTTTTTCCTTGGCCCTTTGTATCTTCCTCTTCTTCTTCTAGTTCTTCTTCCTCTACTGGTTCTTCTTCTTCTTCTGGTTCTACTTATGGTTCCTCTTCTTCTTCTCTAAGGCTAGAAGTGGAATTATTCCTTGTTTGGGTTGGTTTCTATAAAATATTTCTTGCTCATATTTACAAAAGAGGACCAGGCCATGGGTAGGGTGACATTGTTCTATTGTTGTTGTTGCATGTTGTCCCAAAATACGGGGTTGAAGCTCACTGTTTCTGCGTTGCAGGCTTCCATCTGTCTTTCTCCCTTTAAAAATTTCCAATTTACTGGTTTGGATGAGACGGGCCCTCTTTATTATTATACTACGCAACTATTTTTTTTTTTAAGTGTTTATGTAATACGGCTCAGCTCCAATTTCTGTTGTAGACAGTTGGACCCTCTTCTTGTTAACTGGTTGATACTGTGTGACTCCTCCTTTCGTCCTCCTCCACTCCAACTGATTTAATTTTTTTTTTTTTTTCTAGCCCAGGTGGTGTGTACTTCTAGTTTTTCCAGTCATACTTCACGATGGTGGCCAAGTTAACTAGCCAGCTTTTTGCCTCTTAAACTCTTATTCTGAAAATTTAACTATTTTCGGCCATTATGAATGCATAGCGAGGGGTGAGGGGCTATACCTGAGCTTACTAGTTGTTTTCAAGGCATTTCCATGAGCTGGAATTTGGAGACAAGCTTCTTATATGCTGTGTTATTCCTTATCTTCTCGTTTTCCGAGTGAGCAGCTTGCTAAATGAGAAACTTTCTGAGTGAGTTGCTGATATTTCTTGTTGTTTATTCCCGTTGTAGATGTTGTGTGGGGGTGCTCCAGATGCCATGGGTGGCACTCTTGTCTTTCCTGGGGTCTAATTTATCATCTCCTCTCTTTGTTTTTTCTTGTTGTTCATGAACAAATTTTTGTGATGTAGGAATTCCATTATTTCTGTAGCAGTCTGTATTTTTCTTTCCTTGCTACATTGTGCTCAGGAATGGAGGAATGTGGTGTATGGAGGTGATGGAGGAAGTTTATGAAAATGAATGGAGTGAATGATGGGATGGATGGTAAAATAGAAGAAGGGAAAAGAAGATGAATGCTTCCTTATATTTCCAAAAACCATTATTAACCTGCAAAACAACAAACACAGAAAACACAGAGATGCAGATGTTTTTTTTTTTTTTTTTTTTTTTTTTTTTGAAAGAAAGTGTGCTGCCTCCATGGAGGTTTTCAACCCACAAACTTGCTTTGGCGCCTCAGATAGGTTTTCACCCATGGATCTTTATTCTCTCTATTTTTTATTTTTTTATTTTTTTGAGCAAGTGAGTTGCCTCCATCGAGGTTTTCAACCCACAAGCTTGCCTTGGGTGCCTCAGAGAGGTTTTCACCCATGTATATATTTTTTTTCTCTTTTTTTTTTTTCAGGAGGCGTGGGAAACTATGGAGTTTCCCATCACATACACCTCTCTTCTTATTTAATTTATGAAATTTTCCCTTGACAAAGGCTTCTTGTAAATTTTAAGTCTATGACCATTGAAAAGCAAGGGGATTCCTTCCTCATCTATTGTTCCAATTTTAACTACGCCATTATCAAAAAAAATTCCACTATGTAAGGTCCCAACCATCTTGTCATCAGCTTGCCTTTAAAATCTTTAAACCTTGAATCATACAACAACGCCCAATATCCTTCTTGGAAGGTCTTTTCTTTGATGTTATTGTCATGCCATACCTTCCTTTGCAGCTGAACTACCTCCGTGTGAAGAAGTGTTTGCATTATGAACTCATCCAATCCATTTAGTTGCAACAACCTCTATTTTTGGGCATTTGATAGATCTAGATTTAATCTGGCTTCCATTCTTAAATTATTGGATTCAAACTCAATTGCAAGTAGAGCCTTCTTACCATAGACTAGTTTATAAGTAGTGAATCATGTTGTTGTCTTCCAAGTAGCGTTGTAGGCCCAAGCAGCTTCTACCTATTTGTCTTCCGAATCTTTTCTGTTGTTGCTCACAACCTTGGTGAGGATTCTCTCTAAAGCTCTATTATTTACTTCTACTTGTCCATTCACCTGAGGGTGATAGGCAATAGAAGTTCTATGCTTAATCTTGTGCTTCCTCAAAAGATTCTCAATAAGGTGAGAGGTGAATTGTGCACCCTGATCACTGACTATTTATCTAGGGAATCCAAACTTCTAAAATGCATTCTCTCTCATAAATTCTGCTACTTTCTCCTTGGTTTCTACCTTCACTGATTTTGTTTCATCCCACATTGTCAGGTAATCAGTGCAGACTATGATATACTTCTTTTGTCCATATGGTGGATCGATAGGTCCAACAAAGTCCATGCCCCACTTGGAAAATGGCTCAAGAGACACCTGAGGGTGCAAAGGCATCTCATCCCTTTGCATGGGTTTCCCCATCTTTTGTCACTGTTCACACCTACTGGTGTATCTTCTGGAATCTTGGTGAAGGGTAGGCCAATAGTATCCTACCTGCAAAACTTTGTAAGAAGTTCTCTTTGCAGCAAAGTGGCCTCCACATGGGCTTTCATGACATTCAGAGAGGATATAAAAAACTTCTTCCTCCCTCACATATCCCCTAAGGATTTGATCAGGGCCTATCTTGAAAATGTTTTCCCCAATCCATTTGAAAGGGGCGCTTTTTTTGATGATTCTGCTCCTCTCCCTGAATGTAAAATTAGGAGGGATTCTCTCAGCAACCAAGTATTTGGATATATCATAAAAATATGGTTAGAGTGATGATATAGCAATGAGATACTCATCTGGCAGCTGGTCATCCACCATTCCTTCTTCACCTACAGGGAGAGCTAACCTGGACAAAAAATCTGCAACAACATTCTCCTTTACAGGTTTATCAACAATAGTCAAATCGAATTGCTGCAAAAGTAAAAATCATGTAATTATCCTAGCATTAATATCTGGTTTGTTCATTAAATACTTGATGAATGTATGGTAAGTGTGAACAAACGTCTGATATCCAGTTACATAATGCCTGAATTTGTTCAAAGCATGGAAAATGGCTAACATCTCCTTCTCAGTAACAATATAATTCAATTCGCCCTTGGACAAGTTCTTGCTGGTGAAAGAAATGGAATAAGATATTTTGTCCTCTAATTGTCCTAATGCTGCCCCTATAGCTTTTTCGGATGCATCAGTGTGGATGTGAAAAGGCAGAGTCCAATTTGGACCTCGGAGGATGGGGGCAGCAGTCAACTTTTCCTTAATGAGCTCGAAATCCTCTTGACAAGGACCGACCCAAATAAACTCAGAATCTTTGGCCAATAACCCAAATAATGGTGAAGCCATCTTTCTAAAATATTTGTGAACCTTCTATAGTAACCAGCTAAGCCTAAGAAACTCCTGACATCTTTTTTCTTTTGAGGAGAAGGTACCCTTTTGATGATAGTAATTTCATTCGAGTCTACCTATATTCCTGTTTGGGATATGGAGTGCCCTAATACAACCCCTGCTTTCTTCAGGAATTCACACTTTTCTAGGCTTAATGAGAGATGCATCTCAATGCACCTTCTTAGTAATTTACCCAAATTGGAGAGAGATTAGTGGAAGCCATCCCCATATGGTGTGAATTAATCCATGTACATTTCGACTGAGTCATGGACTAACTCAGAAAAGATGCTGAGGACAGCTCTTTGGAAGGTATTTGGGGGATTGCACAATCCAAAGGGTAGGACTCTATAATCGAAGGTACCCCAACAGCAGGTGAAAGTAGTCTTATCCTGGTCTTCAGGGCAGGTGAAAGTAGTCTTATCCTGGTCTTCAAGGCTAATTTGAATCTGATTGTACCCACTGAACCCATCTAAGAAGGAAAATAACTTCTTCCCCGTAAGGCCATCCAAGACTTGGTCTATAAAGGGCAAAGGGAAATGGTCTTTCTTGGTGGCTTTCTTAAGTTCTCGATAGTCAACACAAATTCACTACTTCCCATTCTTATTTGGGACTAGGACAAGAGGAGATACCCACTCACTATTGGATATAGGATATATGAACCTTGCATTCAATATTTTATGCATCTCTTCTTTGACTATGTCCTTCAGAGCTGGGTTCATCCTTCTTTGGGGTTTTCTCACAGGCTTGCATCCTTCTTTGATGTAAATATGATGTTTGCACAATGAATGATGCACCCCTTTCATGTCCTTGTAATCCCAAGAAAATGCATCTAGATTCTCTTTCAAAAGCTGGCATAGCTGCTTCTCTTCTTCATTCGAGAGGTTTGGGTTGATTCTCAAAGATCTGGATGGGCCAAAATCAATAGCCTTGGTGGATTCATAGGTTGAATCAATTGAGTGCACTTCCATCCAAGGTTGGCTTTCAGACTCTTTGACTAAGGTTTCGAGAGGAATGTTAGTGGAGGAGTGGTTTTTTATGGCATGGTCGATGAGTTCATCTTCATCAAGTTGCCCCCTCTCTAAGAATAGCATCTATGGTACACATAGGGGCAGTGTTATATAACTTATCTTCTTCATCCTCCAACCATATGGGGAGATCATGATCAATGGAAGGTTGGGCTGGAGGATATAACACCAGCTTTTTAGACAAAGGCCCATTTTTGATAGTCATGCTTTCACCCCGACAACTAATATAAGCATCTGCAGTGGCTAACCAAGGTCTCCCTAAGATGAGGGGATAACCATTAAACTTGATCTTTGGTTGCAGGACCAGGAAATTTGTAGGATACTCCCAAGAGTCAATGGTAACCATAACATCCTCAATAATTCCTTCCAAAGTTACTATGGACCGATCTACAAGTTGCAGAAATGTTGTGGTTTTCCTCAAAGTCCCTTAGATATTAAGTTTCAACATAGTTTCCTTGGTCATGACATTGATGGCAGCCCCTAGATCAATCAGAGTGTTGGCGACTATGACACCATCTATATGCACATCAAAAACTGGACTACCAGGGTCCAGGTACTTTGGAAATATCACCCTCCCCAGCATTAGGTCAGACAGTTGTCCTACCACATTGATGGTGGGGGTATATCTCTTCCTTCTCCCAGGTTTCTTGAAGTAGTTTTCTTTGATGAGCCTATTGTAGATAGGGACATCCTTAATGGCCTAGAGAATTGGAATATTTACACACATATTTTCCAATTCTCCCAGGAGTTCAGTCTCCTCTGGGGTGTGCTGACTAGGGTGGATCAAGCGCTCAGGAAAAGGAGGATTTTGGTTCTAAGTGTTACCTTCTTCCTTTTCCTCCTCAACCTCTACAGGTGGATATGGAGGATGGTTGTCTGGGAGTACTCTTCCCGACCTGAGATTAACCTCCTGTATCTCCATAGCATAATCTAGATAGGATGTTTCTCCACTGGGAGCCTATTGTGCATGTCTGTTGTTCGGGTTCGGATTGGGTTGTGTAGGTATAGGTAGCCTAGGTGGAGCAACATGAATAAGCTGAGTTTGAGTTTTGGGTGGAGGAATTAGAGGAGGTGGTTGATTGTGTTGAGGCCTCAACCCTTGGGATGGATTGTTCCACTAAGGTCGTTGTGGAACATAATGCTGGAATGGTTGGTTTACTGGCTGAGGATGATATGAAGGGTTGTAAGGAAAAATAGGAGGTGTAGACCAGGATGGAGGAGTGGGGGTGTACAAAGGTTGCATGGGTGCACTATGATTGTTGTGATATTAAGAGTAAGGTGCACCTTGCATACCTTGTTGATATGGTCGAGGGCCTTGAGGCCTTCTCTGGTTGATGAAATAGAGTTGCTCTGGCATTACTTCCCCAGTTTGATAAACAGCCTTAAGTCCAGGTAAGGAGGGACACTTTTCTGTGGCATGATTCTCATCATAGTCTAAGAAAACCTCTATGACATTTAGTGGACATTCGTTTCTTGGGTGCTTCCGAGTACATCTAGGAAAAAATATGGCCAGGGCTCTCTCTGCTTCCTATTTCTTCCTTTTGACCTATATTATGTCCATTTTCAAAGAAATGGTGTGCAACATGTAACTCTTGAAGTCCTCCAACATATTCCCAATCTCATGTTTGATGGAGGTGGAAGAGGAAGGGGTATTATATGTACTTTTTCAAGCTCTTCCCTTCTTCCTAAATTCCCTAGAATGGTTTCGAAAGGTAGTTTTGATTGTTTCATAGGGTTTTTTGTAGATATATCCTCCTGGTAGCATATTCAAGGTTTCTATCATCTCTTCTCTGATCCCTCGAAGAAGTACAAGTTTAAGTGAGTCAGGATCAAGAGTACAATTGGCTCTATTATAGTTTAATTGAAACCTCTCTTCATAGTCCTCTAAGGATTCATCTGGCCCTAGAGTCATCCTAAATATCTCATCCTTAGTTTCCTTGGACCTACAGTAGTCTTTGTATTTGTTGTTGAAGGTCTCTTCCATCTGTGCCCGGGTAGTGATGCTATCCCCACGCAGACCCATGAACCACCGCAAGGCTGAATCCTTAAGGGTGGATGGGAATAGCTTCAAATTCTGATCATAAAAAGTGTAGTCATAAGTCCTGCAAACAACAGTAAATTCAAACATGAATGTGTCAGGATCCTCAGAGGTAATTCCATGGAAGTGTGGAAGAGCTGAAGGGCTATTATTTTTCATCTTAGTTTTCCCATCTACCTCTCTTATGGGAAAGGCTTTATGTATCCCACCCATGGTTAAGATAGGTGAAGCAGGTGCCTCAGTTGGACCAAGGTCTTCTCCTTCTTCCCAAATAGGTTCCTCAGAGTATTCAGAAGGCTCTCCTATAGGAAGTTCAGTCTCACTACAACAGAAGAAGAGTGAAGGGTGGCTAGGAGGTGATGTGGGGGTTTTAGGTAAGATTTGTCTTTGAGTATTCCTACTCCTACGAGGCATGAAAATAAGATCTTTTTGTATTTTTTTCAATATTTATGAAATGAAATGAAAATAAAGGAAAGAAGAAAATAATGCTAAAACAAATAAAAACATCTACTAAACACCTCCCCGACAACGACACCAAAAAGTGGTGAGCCCTGGTATTGCACCAAGAGTGTTGCAACTCCCAGGGGTTGCCCTACTTTACTTTATCAACCCGAGGTTCGTAAAAAATTGGAGGTGACAATGCTATATACAAAGCGGATGCATTCTGTTCATGTCATCCTCTTCTGCTTTATGAAAGGGTGCTATTTCTTAACCTATGATTAAAAACTGAAAAGTAAATTTCTAGAAGGAAATCACAGAAAGGAAACTAACCTAATTGGCAGAAAGGAAATGACGGAAATGAAACTAATTTAATGTACTAATTTAATTTGCAAATGGAAATGACTGAAAAGAAACTAAACTAAGTTGCACCTAGCTAGGCCAATTGGCTAAACACACCCTACTTATCCTCTAATCTATTTACCATGCTATCATGCTTCTAACCATGCAACTATTCATAGTAAACTAAACTTGACAAAGTGTGGCTTGCAGTTTGGAGGAAAACGGGCTAGAGGTGCTAATGGAGGGCTCAACACATGAAACAAGGCTTAGAGGTGGAAAGAGCGGTTTTAAATCTTATTAAAGCTTTATAATAGCGCAAAAATGCTTTGGAGTAGAATGATTTGAAAAGTACGATGGCAGACGGAAGTGCGATATGTGATATGCGATATCGCAATTGCAGTATCGCAAAGTTAGAGGAGTAGCGGAAGTGATGTTCGAGAGCGGGAGCGAAATGCGAAATGTGATGGGGTAGAAGTTGCGAAGTGAGAAATGTGACGGGGTAAAAACTGTGATTTGTGATTTTCGATGTGGCGGAGTATGAATAATATCACAATCGGCGTCGGGAGTGGTAAGTCTTAAAAGAAAAGGGAAAAGGTTGCAAAATGTGATTTGCGACGGGTGACATGGCGGTAGGACCGATGGCAGAGTGCAATGACAATATCACAATCGATGTCGAGAGTAGTAAGTCTTAAAACAAAAGGGAAAAGGTTACGAAATGTGATTTGCAACAGGTTATGTGGTGGTAGGACCAGTGGCGGAGTGCAATGACAATATCATAATCGACGTCGAGAGTAGTAAGTCTTAAAAGAAAAGGGAAAAGGTCGCAAAATTCGATTTGCGATTTTCGATGTGGCTGAGCACGGAGGATTATCACAATCGGTGGTTGGAGCTGTAAGTGCTAATGGGAACCGAAGAAAAGATGTGATTTGGGATGTGCGATGCGGTGGAGTTATCCCAATCAGCGTTGGAGGGGTAAGCCTTAAAAGAAAAAGGGAAAAGGTCGCGAAGTGCGATTCGCGATTTGGGATTTGCAAAGTACGGTAGCGGGATTTTCGATGAGGAAGGGCAAAGGTTTAATTTCAATGGTTTTCAAGCATTTTGTGTTAAAAAGGCTAAGGAAAATGTGACCAATAATAACAAAGGAATAAGGCGGGTTGGATATTTTAAGTGTTTTAGGGATAAAAGGTGGGTGCGGTAGTGAGAATAAGCGGGAAAAAGTGGAGATGGAGGGTGTAACAACAGTGCGCATATTGTGAATACATATATGGAGAATGAATCAAGGAGGCACCACAGAGATGCTCTGGGGTTTTAAAAATAATTCCTGCAATCAACTTGCTAATTTATGTGCAAAGAAACAGAGAAATGTGTAAAAATACCCTACAAAGGAAGACTGGAAAATGTTAATGCAACTCCACTTTTAATCTCAGAAACAGTGAACAGAAGTCATTTTTTGGGTATGTGGGAAGGTTTTCCCTCCTCGAGCTCTATTGACAGAGATGAGAATGGGGTCTTGATCCACATTTTTTTTTGTTTTTCTCCTCTATTCTATTACTCACAAGAAAATGAAACCTACAGCAGCACACTGAAAGAAAAACTAAACAGCAACTTGAAACATAAACGAAATTATCAGAAGCGAAACTAATGAAATGACAGAAAGTAGAGAAAAAATATAGCAGAGAGTCTGAGGCACATGGATTGGGCCCTAACCCATGAGTCTATCTCTCTTAAATTTAAATCAGTAAAATGAAATTATTCTGCTCATTTCATAAAAGAATAGCCTCATACATTTCTGAAATGTTGATCACTGAGTAAAATAATAAAAAGCTCAATAGCTTGCAACAAAGTTCTGACCCTTCCTAGCTCTAGCTTTGCTCTATTTATTCTACAGGGCAACGACTAGCAGCTCCCTAGAAAATAGTGATTGAGTCCACTTGACTCCAGGTAAACAAAGATTGAGTACACTCCTCTTTGAGTTGCTTGGATGCCTCTGGAACTCGAATTGCTGGAGAGAATCCTTGGGGATCCTTTGGCTGCCTTTGGAATTCGAATTGTTGGAGATAATATTTGGGATCCTTTGGCTGCCTTTGAGAGTTAAGGAGGGTGGGAAATCCTCCTATAATTTCTCCTTGCTCTCTCCTCCAAGTCTTGATGATAAAATCCTTATAAAAATGCTAATAATTCATGATTTTCTGCACTCAACCTCATATTATGCACTCATAGTATGTTAGCCTTAATCACCACCTATACTAGAATCATAAAACCAAATAATAATAAAAATTCAAGAAAAAGAGATCTAAGAAGGCAAAGAGATGACCATTAACCCCTCCAAATATATCTAATGATGGAGCTCATTAAGGTCTTCCAGCCAATGATGGCTATCAGTAGCAGGATCCAAGCATAATAGAAGTGCTTTCCCTCCTCTTGTGCTTCGCGCACGTTCTCCAAAAATTCCTTGCGTATATATTGAGACCAATTTTAAATTAATCCCTTCTCGTACTGTCCTGCAAGTGTGAGACATGCGCAGGAACCTCCTTAGGTCTACATTTTTGCATCATCTTGCAGGCCAAGATGAGCGTCCTGAATTTCACAGCTAGATCATTGATCTCACTTACTATGAATCCTCTGCTATGGTGTGACACTTGGTACTTTTCTTTTATTTTGTCGGCCACCCTCTTTTCTTATACCTTTCCTCCAAAATAAGCCATGGGATTCATGCCTTGATTAGGTAGGTCATTGATCCGATGGATCAACGTGACATCTATAGGTATGCTCTCTCCCAACCAGAGTGCTTCATCATGCACAAGCCCGAGAAATTGGCAAACACAAATATCATTTATCAGGCTACGCCCGAAGTGCGAGACTTGTAATAAGTTTAAAAGCCCTGCCTTATGTAGGCCCAACAACCATCGTTGTGTCTCAAGGCGCATAAGGCCTCCCTCATAGGGCACGTGATCTAGATAGTGCTTAGGCGCAAGCTCAGGAAACTTCTCCACATTTGCGATGTCCCAATCATCCATCTTCAGTTGCAGCAATTTGGCGAACATATCACTTTCCACTAGGACATTTTCAGGAATTAAGGGCATCTTAATGCTCGACCATGTTATCACTCCGCCAGATTCCCAAGGTTGAAGAAGGAATCCCAACAGAGGTAACCACAGACCAAACTTTTAACTCGGTAGCTATACCTACCAAATTAGAGAGGGCCCTCTCCACAAAACACAGCCTAGGAGGCTAAATGGATTAGGGTTTTAGACTAGGTATAAGTGTAGGGGTTGTTTTGATTTTATTTGGGTTAGGTTTTACTGGATGAAGATATTAGGTCAAGGGAGCTAGATCAAGGCAAATGAGATAGGGTTGTAGAGATTCAATGGAGAAAGGTATGCATAAGGGTTACCACTTTAAATATGATTATGATGAGATGGTTTTAAGACTGATGAGAAGCTAGGAAGAGCATGGGAGATTTATTCTTCCTAAACAGAGGAAAATGGACAAATTATGATCACTTTCCCAAAACAGAGCATGAGCAAGCATGTGTGCTGCCTATCAACTTGAAAGACCATACAATAGAGATGTGATGAACATGAATACAAAACATTCTAACATATGAAACTGAAGGAAAAACAATTATAAACATCATACCCCACGTATCCCAAAAAATGGATGCAACTCTTCTTTATTAACTGGCCAAAACTGAGTACAATAGTTTCTTGATCAATAAGCTGACATCAAAACCGATTCCAACCTTTTCTTAGTGTGAAGAAAGGGGCTAAATAGACATCAAACAAGCTTCACTCATCCTCAGGGGTCGAATCCATGAGGTGAGGAAGAGATCCACTAATTTCTGAACTGAAAGTTGAAGTGTAGGATGGTCCAAGTGACTCACTCCTCATTACACTCAAACTAATTCATCTTGAATAAATGATAAATTTACCAAATGAATCTACCCCTAGGTAACTTATCCTTGACATAATTACATTTAAAATTATGAATTACATTGGTGGAAAAATTATTATCTGAGTTAAAATCAAAATTTACAGTGAAAAACCAAAAAAATCAGCAAACTGTCATATGCGCCATTTTCCTGTCATATGCGCAATGCCTTAAGTTTGTGCACCCTCCATGTTCAAGGCAATATTTAATTGACCCACATGTGTCCAAATTAGGCCCAAGATGGCTTTTTGGAAATATTTTCAAGTCCTCTTTCTGAATATTCCTCCATCTCTCAAAATTATGTTGATTTAACCTTTCAAAATTTCAATCTCTCAAGACTTATCTGTGCGCAGCGCCTAGGCAAAAATATGGGCAGAAACATTATTTTTTGGTGGTTTTTTTCCCTTTTGACTAACCAATTTGCCTCAAAAACCTTAGAAAATGTACAGGGTTCATGTATTCATCATTATGAACCCAATGGTGGTGACCTTTTTCCCAAAAGAATCCCCTATCATTTGCGCAGTGCCTAGGGTGTTACGCATAGGACAATCAAACAACACATATGACAGTTTGCTGATTTTTTTGGTTTTTCACTATAAATTTTGATTTTATCTCAGAGAATCATCTTTCCATCAATGTAATTCATCATGGTAAATGTAATTATTTCAAGGATAAGTTACCTAGAGGTATATTCATTAGGTAAAGTAATCCTGTATTCAAGATTAATCAGTTTGAGTGTAATGAGGAGTGAGTCACTTGGGCCATCCTGCACATCAGCTTTGAGTTCAGAAATTAGTGGATCTCTTCCTCACCTCATGGATTCGACCCCTGAGGATGAGTGAAGCTTGTTTGATGTCTATTTTTCCCCTTTATTCACACTAAGAAAAGGTTGGAATCAGTTTTGATGTTAGCTTATTGATCAAGGAACTATTGTACTCAATTTTGGCAAGTTAATAAAGAGTTGCAGCTATTTTTAGGGATACATGTGGTATGATGTTTATCATTGTTTTTCCTTCAGTTTCATATGTTATAATTTGTTGTATCAATGTTCATTACATCTCTATTATATTCTCTCTTTCAATTTGATAGGCAGAACACATGCTTTCTAATGCTCTGTTTTGGGAAAGTGATGATAATTTGTCCATTTTCCTCTGTTTAGGAATACATCTCGCATGCTCTTCCTAGCTTCTCATCAATCTTAAAACCATATCATCATAATAATATTTAAAGTGGTAACTATTATGCCTACCTTTCTCCATTTAATCTCTGCAACCCTATCTCATTTTCCCTGACCTAGCTCCCTTGACCTAATATCGTCATCCAGTGAAACCCAACCCAAATCAAATCAAAACAACCCCTGCACTTATACCTAGCCTAAAACCCTAATCCATTTAGCCTCCTAGGTTGTGTTTTGTGGAGAGACCCCTCTCCAACTTGGTAGGGCTGGATACCAAGCTAAAATTTTGGTCTGTGGTTACCTCTATTGGGATTCCTTCTTCAGCCTTGGGAATCTGGCAGAGTGATAACATTTTGGTGTCATTGTCGGGGATCGAAAGGACAATATCTTCCCTGGGAAAGAACGAAAAATTTTAGATCTGATTGCTGATGGTGGACAGTGGTCAGATGCATATGAAGGCTGAACCATTCACCTAGCTACTCCGGTGTCGAAGAATCCAAAGGTTCAGAATTTTCATGGCGACTCCACTTTTCAAGAACCGGTAGTTTGAAGATATTCTTGGTGAACTCCCTACTGTCAAAATGGATTTGATTGCTCGAAGGTATGCTCCAATGAATCGAGCTCATATTCTTGGTTTTCCGAACCATATTCCTCGTATATATTGGCAATCAGGACTGTCAAAGTTTAAGGGTCAAGACAGTGAAGATGCTAGTTTGCATTTGGTCAAATTTCATTTGCATATTCACAAACTAAAGATTGAGTTTCATGAAGATTGTCTGATGAAGATGTTTATGGATACCTTGGAGGAAAAATTGAGATCATGGTATGAGAGTCTACCATCTACTAGTTTATATTCTCTAAAGTAATTTCATTCAGTTTTCTTTCAACATTATCAAAGCTCCAATTCTTCCTTGTCGATGATTAATAGTTGTTGTGATATCTCTGATAATTTCATTAAGTTTCTTGAAAATTTGTATAGGGATGAAGAGTGTCTAGATCATGAGATCATAGAATCACTTCATGATTTTTCTTCCCAACAAGAATCAATAGTTTCCTCCTTAGATGAAGAGATCCCTGAGCCTTCTCATGAGAACCTTTTTCATCACCAAAAAGAATCAGTAGCTCCCTCCTTAGATGAGACAGACTGGGAACAAGAAATAGAAGTGCCAATTCCCGGTCCTAAAAATGAAAATCACCAAATCAATGTAAATTGCTTTAAAACTTAGTTTTTTCCTTTTTTTGAAGATGAAATAGACCAGCTCTTGAAAAATCATGTTACAGCCCAAGCGAATGTAGATTTGCAGCTCTTGCAGTGTTCACGCAGTCAAGAATGTGTGAGTGAAGTAGATTCCATTATTGAAAACGAAAGTCTGGGTCTGAATGATGATATTCATGAGACTGATGAATCCATATAGGAAGTTGTTGTGAGTAAACCAATTTGTGATGGTGATTTTTTACAAGGAGATCAGTTAATAGATATTGTTTTCTTTCATGAAGAAGATAGGGTTGTCATGTTTAACAATCTTGAAGAATTTTTTATGTTCAAAGATGATTTAGAATATGAATTTGAGGATTATGAGACTAAGAGAGAAAGCGTGCAAGTGATAGAGTCAGAGTTTCCCGTGCTTCAGGAATTTGTAATCAACACTCAGATAGCAGAAAGTCATATTTCCCTATGCTCTCCTATGGATCAATAGCCAAGTGTTCTTTCAAATCAAAATGAAGAGTGTGCTTGTGTTTTTGCTGAATCTCAAGACAAGGTAACATTTCATATATTTGAAGATCATTTTACTACAGTTAGCAAGAAATATGTATTTTCTTGTTTTCATGGCCCAGAAGCACATGTTTAGTAAACACTTGGAGTGGCCTAGTTTTTGTTTTTTCTACCTACTTGAGGAAAATGAGAGAAAAAATTCAGTAAGTAGCCATCTGTTGGATTGGTTACACTGGAAGGATCATTTCACATGATTGTACATATGTCTTCAGCAGGCAGGTGTTTGTCATCAGGATTTTAAGCCCTTAAGTCTCGGTGATATGTTGCCATTAATAAGTTTAGTAAGTTTTTTTATTTTTAGTCAGTATTGAGTCAAGTTTCAAACATTTGAGTTTGCATTGAGTTAGTATATTTTTCCGAGTTGTTAGTTTTCAGTCAGTTTCAAATTTAGTTTGTGTCATTGAGTTGTCAGTATTTAGTCATGCATTTCAGTTTGAGTTTTTTTTACCGTATTGGCCCAATGGTTAGGCACTTGGTTTGTGGTGTTCTTGACACCTCCAAGGAGCTGTCATCCCCAATAAGGCCGATGTTAGTGTCAGAATTTGCATTTTGCCACTAGTGATCAAAACCACTCTTTTTATATTCATATTAGGGGTTCCACTCAAAAAAAATTTATCATTCCACTAGGTCATGAAAAAAATTAGTCACTAATGGTAGCCCTACTCTAAAAGCATCACTCTTCCTTAAAATTCATTTGCTTGCTGGCACACTTCCATACCTTGCTGACTGTACATCATCCATAAAGTCAATTCATCATGTCATGTCACCATGGAGTCCAGTCTTTTCAAGGTCATCATTAGGTTTTCTAGGGTTTTCATGGTCCAATAAAGATCCATTCCATTGCATAAGGCCAGAAAGTAAAGTGTGATCAAATAACATCTCTTCACCATGTGAATATGATTTGTAAAGAGAAATTCTTATTTCATCATGTAACTTTGATTTCAAATGTGAATCTCATTCCAAAATGTAATTTTATTTTTATTCATGTAATTTTATGTCAATTAGAATGTAATAAGTACTCAGTCTCCCAAAAGCTGCCAACTCAGTTCCACATGTCAAAGTGCAAGAGTTTTATTTCATCAATTGATCAAATGTCAAAGGGAGTTGTCTTTTCCCAAGGGTGCCCAAATCATCATTTTCCACAAGCACTAAACGCTAATTTACTCTCCCACTGAGCTAGGGTTTGCTATGGAATCAGAGACATATGAGCAGAGGAGGCATAAGGTAGTTCATATTAGTAAGTATGAGGTCATTTCAGCTCATAAACATCATGTCTCCATCATTTTTCAAGAATTCATTCCAAGGGACCAATCATTTGCCACATATAGGGCTGGTTTTTCTTCAAATTATGTTTCTGACCAAACAAATATGAATTTGAAAAACTTGAGAGAGGTTTTTTTTCCATCATAGGCCAAGGAAGAAAAACCTCCTTCAATTTTTACATGGGTATCATGGTTTGGGAGAAATGTAAAAAATACAGGTGCTACAAGAGGTTTTCTGCACTTCTTGAGTGACCTTGGGAAAATTGATTTTTCTCCTAGAGGGAGTGTCCAAATGACTTTCTTGATGATTCAAATGATAACTAGACAAAGATATATTTCCAATGAGTTATCTGGAGCTCAATTTGGAGTTGAGTAAGGCCTCAAAAAGTTTCATGCAATAGCACACTACATTTTTTCACCCTCATTCTGCACTTTTTGACCAGTCTTGGGAGAATAAATTTTTTATAGGTCAAATCAAGCCCATTCTGCAAACTAAAGGCATATTTGGAAAGTAGACAGGATAATATTACCAACGAGCTATCATGGGCCCAATTTTGACACCGGTAAGGCCTCCAAAGGTGGTCTACAAGTTGGTGTTTCTTAGGCGTTGTGCACAAGATAAAGGTGTTGCGCATATCCTGAAGGCGCTCCGCACATATTAAAGGTGTTGCGTACAGGCTTAAGGCACTACTCATATCCTTAAGGCACTGCGCATATGTCTAGAAAGCCATAAAAATCATCCAAATTGCGCCAAATCACCTCCAGAACTTCTACAACATTTGTTTGAGCCTCCAGCAAGTGAGTAAAGGTGTCTTCCATCATCATTTACCTCCTTCAAGTTTATTTTTTTGGTGTTGTGTAATTTTATTGAAGAATTTGGTGTAAACTCACTCAAAACCCTATTTTTTCTCCCTAAGACACATAACTCCTAAATCCCATTTCCCTTACACTCTCATACCCTTCCCACATTACAAATACTCATTCCCAAATCCCTGTTATTACAATCCCCTTCCCTAAGTTTATAATCACAATACCTAATCCCTAGGTGCTCCTTTTACCTAGGCTCCCAATTCCCATCACACTATCACTCCTTTTCCCTTCTCCAATTTCTCATATCCCTAACACTATCTCCCACAAATTTCCCTTTTCCCATTTCCTATGCCCAAAAGTCACCTTCCACATTATCATATACTTCCATAGGGTTTTGGACATAAAAACACCATGGCAGCAAAAGAAGAACGTAATATACAATACAACGAGGAAGAAGAAAGAGAATAGATGAGGCCACACAAAGGAGGGAGGATCCACAGACTTGAACCTACAAACACCAAAAAACTTGTTGGGTGTGGAGCCTGATTATCTTGTTTATTTTGTATCACAGCATTGGACCCCTGTACCTTAATGGGGGCAGCAACGCCACCCGTAATTAAATGTTGCCTGGGGGGTCCAGGGGGGGCGGCTGCGACTTTATGGAGCCCCCCCCTGGCGGGGGGTTTCGAGGGCAGCACCCCCGAAGCTAAAAACAGATGTAAAATTGCCTTGTAAAAGTATAGTAATTTCTAGTCAATTTGGGCCGTTCATTAGGCAAATGATCTAATAGTAGAAGTTATGTTTAGTTTAGGGTTTTTTTTCCCTAGAAGGCAACCCCTCGCTTTTATGAGGGTATTGTATTTCGGCTGTGTATTGTGTGTGTATTCTTAGAGCGAGAAACAGATAGGGATACTGTGAGAGAGAACAGAGGATATTACAACAGATCTGCTGTAGGTTGTGTCTCTTCATTTTTCTGGATAATAGAAAGGAAGGATTGGCTGTTCGGGGTGGACGTAGCCCAAACTGGGTGAACCACGTATATCTGTGTCTCTCTGGTTTTATGTGTTTTGTGTTCTTGTGTTTTCCACTTATTTTATGTGTTTCATTGCTCTGTAATATTTAATAATCTAACAACTGGTATCAGAGCCGAAGGTCTATTTGGCTAATAAAATCGCAGGAAAGAAGGGTTCCTGGTTCGAGTGGGAGAAATGGTGGAAGACGTTAAATTTAGGGTCGAGAAATTTAACGGCCAAAACTTCCCGCTGTGGAAGATGCAGATGGAAGATTATCTGTATCAGAAATATCAGTACCTACCATTGAGAAGAAAAACAAAGAAGCCGATGGCTATGACAGACACAGAATGGGAGATTCTCGATAGAAAGGCACTCGGAATAGTACGGTTGTGCCTTGCAGCATCGGTAGCTTTCAAAATTTCGAAGGAAACAAAAACAGAGGGTTTGATTAAGGTGTTGGCGAAATTATATGAAAAACCCTTGGCCTCAAACAAGGTATTTCTCATGAAACGTTTATTTAATATGAAGATGTCGGAAGGAGGATCTGTTGCAGACCATTTAAATGATTTTAATATAG
Organism: Pinus albicaulis; assembly: GCA_034641835.2. Taxonomy (NCBI): domain Eukaryota; kingdom Viridiplantae; phylum Streptophyta; class Pinopsida; order Pinales; family Pinaceae; genus Pinus; species Pinus albicaulis. The sequence goes on from CM076580.1 coordinate 1,247,269,585, forward strand.
TTACCAGTTAGTTAAGTTCTGTAGGGGTAAACTTTGATGATGAAGTTAGGGCTCTTTTATTTCTGTGCGCATTGCCAAAAAGTTGGAACGGTTTAGTTATAGCCATTAGTAACTCTGTCTCTGGATCTAGTCCTTTAAAGTTTGATGATGTTGTCGGTGCTATCCTTAGCGAGGAAATGCGACAGAAAAGCTCCGGTGAGACATCAGGTAATGCTTTGAGTGCAGAGTCTAGGGGAAGAAAAATGGAAAGAGGAAAGAGCTCAGGATATCGCAGTAAATCAAGGAAAGGCAGATCCAAGTCCAGATCGAGGATAGTGTGCTGGAAATGTGGAAAGAAAGGACACCTAAAGAAAGACTGTAGATCTCGGAAGGGAAAAGAAGGAGACACACAGCAAGAAAACAATCATGAAGCAAATGTGACAAGTGATGTGTTACAAGATGATTTGATTCTTTCTTTCGAAAATGTTACTTATTCTTGGGTTGTAGATTCAGGGGCTTCATTCCATGCCACACCTGATAAGAAATATTTTCATGACTATGTTCAAGGAGATTTTGGACAAGTTCGTTTGGGTGATGATAAACCCTGCAAAATTGTTGGAATGGGTAAATTTCTTGTAAAACAACAGAATGGAAACCAATGGCTACTAAAGGAGGTAAGGCATGTTCCAGATCTGAAGAAAAATCTGATTTCAACAGGGCAGTTAGGCGGTGAAGGTTGTGTGACAACTTTCACAGATAAAACTTGGAAGGTCACCAAAGGATCCCTGGTAATAGCAAAAGGCGAAAAGGTTGGTACATTATATTTATGCAATGGTATTTCTAACTCTGTTAATGCTTTAACTTCCAAAGGAGCAGATGCAGCATTATGGCATCATAGGCTCAGACACATGAGTGAGAAGGGGATGAAGATTCTTCACTCAAGAGATTTGTTGCCAGGTTTGAAGAATGTTGATTTGGATTTATGTGAGAATTGCATTTATGGAAAATAGAAGAGAGTCATATTTCTCAGAGTTGGGAAAGAAAAGAAGAACGAAAAATTAGAGCTTGTGCATACAGATGTATGGGGACCTACTTAGGTATCATCTCTCGCTGGCTCTCATTATTATGTTACTTTTATTGATGATGCAACTAGAAAAACTTGGATTTATTGTATTCAGAATAAATCTGATGTATTTGATACTTTCAAGAAATGGAAAGCTTTGGTTGAGATTGAGACAGGAAAGAATTTGAATTGTCTCAGATCAGACAATGGAGGTGAATATTGTAGCAAAGAGATTGATAGGTACTGTTCAGAGCATGGAATTCGTAGAGAGAAGAGAGTTCCAAGAACACCATAAGAAAATGGTGTGTCAGAAAGGATGAGCAGAACAATCATGGAGCATGCAAGGTGCATGAGATTGCATGCGAGATTGCCTTTACAATTTTGGGCAGATGCTGTAGATACTTTTGTTTATCTAATAAACAAAGGGCCTTCAAGTTCCTTGGATGGTGGTATTCCAGAGGAATCATGGATAGGTAAAAAGGTAAACTACTCTTTTTTAAATACTTTCGGTTGTGAGGCCTTTGTCCATATTAATAAAGAAAACAGAATAAAGCTTGAGGCAAAATCAAAGAAATGTACCTTTATTGGATATGGTGTTAATGATTTTGGTTATTGCTTATATGATTATGAAAATCACAAAATCATCAGGAGCAGAGATGTAATATTCAATGAAAAGGTCTTGTTTAAAAATCAGTTGTAGGAAAAGAAAACAAAGAATACACAGTTCTTGATGAGGTCATATAAAAAGTGAAGGTGCCTGAAAATAAAAATAATCAACAGCTACAACAACAACAACCACCACAACAACAACAGGAACCTCAAACACCTGAAAGTGGTGTTAGAAGATCTACCAGGATAAGTAGACCCCCTGAACGTTACTCTCCTTCATTATATTATTTATTTTTGACTGATTCTGGTGAACCTGGATGTTATCAAGAAGCAATGTAGGTTAAAATCAGGAAGAAGTGGGAGCTAGCCATGGAAGAAGAGATGGACTCCTTAATGCATAACCAGAATTGGGACTTATTCAGGTTGCCTACAGGTAAAACTACATTGCATAATAAATGGGTTTACAGGTTGAAGGAAGAAGATGGAGGAAAAGAAAGGTACAAAGCTAGACTTGTAGTGAAGGGGTTTGCACAGAAGAAAGGTATTGATTTTGATGAAACATTTTATCATGTTGTTAAGATGACTTCAATCAGAACTATTTTAAGTCTTGTAGGAGCAGAAGATTTACATCTTGAACAGTTAGATGTAAAGATAGCATTTCTCCATGGAGATTTGGAGGAAGAGATCTATATGGAGAAACCAGAAGGATATGAGGTCAAAGGGAAAGAAAAATTAGTGTGCAGGTTAAAGAAGAGCTTGTATGGCTTAAAACAGGCTCCAAGGCAGTGGTATCTAAAATTTGACAAGTTTATGTCTGAACAAGGTTATACTAGATGTCACTCTGATCACTGTGTTTATCTAAAAAAGAAAAATGATGGCAGCTATATTATATTGTTATTGTATGTCGATGACATGCTTGTTGCAGGATCTAACATGCAGGAAATAAATGTGCTCAAAAGAAAATTGGCAAATTCATTTGCAATGAAGGATTTGGGAGCTGCAAAACAAATCCTTGGTATGAGAATAACTAGAGATAGGAAAAATTGCAAATTAACACTGTCTCAGAATGAGTACATACAAAAGGTGTTGAAAATATTTAATATGCAGAATGCAAAACCAGTTAGTACACCTTTTTCTAGCCATTTCAAACTTAGTAAGGAGATGTGCCCCAAGACCCATGAAGAAATGGAATATATGTCTAAAGTTCCATATGCATCAACAGTTGGAAGCTTAATGTATGCAATGGTCTACACAAGGCCTGATATTGCACATGCAGTGGGAGTTTTAAGCAGGTACATGAACAATCCAGGAAAAGAACATTGGATGGCAGTAAAATGGATTCTCAGATATTTGATAGGTACCACAAATCAAGCATTATGCTTTGATGGTTCAAACATTGCTCTATAGGGATATGTTGATGCAAATATGGCAGGTGACAGAGATAACAGGAGGAGCACTACAGGATATGTATTTATTGTAGGTGGAACAGCTGTCAGTTGGGTTTCAAAAATCTAGAGTGTTGTTGCACTTTCAAAAACAGAAGCGGAGTATGTTGCTACTATAGAGGCTAGTAAGGAAATGATTTGGTTACAAAGGTTTATGGATGAATTGGGTAAGAAGCATGATATGGGCACGTTATACAGTGATAGCCAAAGTGCCATTCATCTTGCAAATAAATCAGCATTTCATTCCAGGACTAAACACATACATCTCAAGTACCATTTCATATGGTCAGTATTGGAAGATGGACAGTTGAAGCTGGAAAAGATACACACTAGCCAGAATCCTGCAGATATTCTAACAAAAGTTGTAACGAGGGAGAAACTGAGAATATGCTCAGTTTCAATTGGTCTTCAAGGATGACGATGAAGATGAGAAACAGCCAGGTCCAAAGAGGAGTCATTGTCCAACAAACGAAGCAGCGGTGGAGTTGCTACAATCAGTCTCCAAGTGGGAGATTGTTGGGTGTGGAGCCTGATTATCTTGTTTATTTTGTATCACAGCATTGGACTCCTGTACCTTAATGGGGGCAGCAACGCCGCCCATAATTAAACACTGCCTTGGGGGTCTAGGGGGGGCGGCTGTGACTTTATGGAGCCCCCCCCCCCCCTGGCGGGGGGTTTCGGGGGCAATGCCCCCGAAGCTACAAACAGAAGTAAAATTGCCTTGTAAAAGTATAGTAATTTCTAGTCAATCTGGGTTGTTCATTAGGCAAATGATCTGACGGTAGAATTTATGTTTAGTTTAGGGTTTTTTTCCCTAGAAGGCAACCCCTTGCTTTTATGAGGGTATTGTATTGCGGTTGTGTATTGTGTGTGTATTCTTAGAGCGAGAAACAGATAGGGAGACTGTGAGAGAGAGTAGAGGATATTATAGTGGATCTGCTGTAGGTTGTGTCTCTTCATTTTACTAGATAATAGAAAGGAAGGACTCGCTGTTCGGGTGGACGTAGCCCAAACTGGGTGAACCACATATATCTGTGTCTCCTCGGTTTTATGTGTTTTGTGTGCTTGTGTTTTCCACATATTTTATGTGTTTCATTGCTCTGTAATATTTAATAATCTAACAAAACTAATGGCCTCACCCATGGCAGTCACTTGTTTCAAACATGTGGGTTGCTTTGATTTCTATGAATTGGTCCAGAACTACAAACCCTAATCAAGCATAAAGAGAAGGGTAAGTTGGCTTTTCTCATTGATGCATCCATGATAGCATATAATACCATATTAGGTATCCATGAAGTAATTCTGAAACAATTTTGAGGAAATTTGAAGAAAATTTGACAAAATTTGAAAAACTCTTCGAAGGCACATTTTAAAGAAATGTCCTGTTTTGTTACATTATTTACAGAGAATATTGTGGCCAAACAAAAATTAATTTTTGGAAACTGGAGGAGGTTTTTGTTCCTAAGCTATCAAAGTACAAAAAAATATCTCATTGTTCACATACGTATTACAGAATGAGATATCTGTTCACATCTTCACAGCCTATTTTTCTGCCTGTGCAAAATCCTATTTGAGAAACTTTTTTTCAGAGAAGAGTTTGGCCAAAAAAAAATGAATTTTGAGAAAATGGAGGTTTTTTTTCACAACATGCCAAATAAAAAATATGTCTCTCAGTTTTGCAAAAAACCTCATATTTAGTGAGATATTTCTCGATCTTGGAGGCCAATTTTTCCATAAAATTTAGAATTTTTACAAAGTTTTACTATCATTTGCGCAGCGCCCTAGGCACTACACAAATGTTTGGGGCACTTTTTGAGGGAAAGAATACCACCATTGGATTCCTAAGGACAAATAAATTCCACAAAACCATCTTTAAAACCTTGATTTGTAGATTTGACAGGTGAAAAAGTCAAAAAACTACCTAAAACACACACATTTTTGCCCATGTTTTGGCCTAGGCATTGCGCAAATAGTAGTCTTGGGAGATTGAAGTTTTGAGGGGGAAAATGACTTTCATTTGGAATATTAAGGCAGATATGGAAACTAGACTTGAATTGATTTCCAATGAGCTATCCTGGGCCCAATTTGGACACCAGGAAGGCACCCATAACCAAGCTGCAACATGGAGGGCACAAATGACATAGTGAGGGTGCAAATGACACAGTGAGGGCACAAATGACCATTTTGTTGATATTTTTGTGTTTTTCACTGAAATTTTTACTTTAATTCATAAATTCATGTTTCTACCTATGTAATTAATTATGGTCAATGTAATTATGTTGTGGATAAGTTACCTAGGGATATATTCATTAGGTAAAAGTTGTCATTAAGTCAAATGAATCAGTTTTAATGTATTTAGGGAGGAGTCACTTAGAGCTCCGTACACTCTTGGTATCAATTCAGATTATTGTGGATCAGCTCCTTAACTTAGGGATTCAACCCCTAAGGTTGGGAGAGGTTGTTTGAGGCCTATATCATGTCATTTTTTACTCATTTTCAAAGGTTGGAATCAGTTTGGATGTTAGCTTGTTGATTAAGGAGCTATTGTACTCATTTTTGGCCAGTTAATAAAGAAGAGTTGCAGCTATTTTTTGGGATACGCGTGGTATGATTTTTATCATTGTTTTTTCTTCAAGTTTCATATGTTAGAATGCATTGTATTCTTGTTCACTTCATATATATGGTATGATCTCTTTCAAGTTTTATAATCAGAACACATGTTTTTTCATGCTCTGTTTTGGGGAATTGATCATAGTTTGTCTATTTTCCTCTGTTTAGGAAGAACACATCTCCCATGCTTTTCCTAGCTTCTCCTCAGTCTCAAAACCATTCCATCACAATCATATTTAAGTGATGATCCTTATTCCTACCTTGCCCCATTGAATCCCTGCAACCCTATCTCATTTGCCCGACCTAGCTCCCTTGACCTAATATCTTCATCCAGTGAAACCAAACCCAATCAAATCAAAATCAACCCTTGCACTTATATCTAGTCTAAAAACCCTAATTCCTATACCGCTCTTATTTGTGACCTTGTGGAGAGAGCTCTCTCCGACTTGGTAGGGCTAGATACCAAATTAAAATTTTGGTTTGTGGTTACCTCTTTTGGGATTTCTTATTCAGCCTTGGGAATCTGGCAGAGTGCTAATAGACCGCACTTTATCGAGATATTTGGGAATTTTGGCTAACGTTTTGCACGGTGCAACATAGTTCAGCAATCGCAAGAATGGGGCCACTTCAACCACATCCTCCTCCTCCTCCATAATGGTCTCAGGGATCTCCACCATCGGTTTCTTATGGCGCTCAGCTGCATTGGAGCGCGGCTTCTGAGTCTTCTCTCTAGGGAATTTACGGGTCCCCGACATCTAACCCTTCTTATACTTTGTTTCCACATGTGTCTTAGCAACCGGCGCAGCAAGATCCATCGGCGCAACGGGATCCTCCTGTTAGTTTCAGTATTTGCATACTGCCATCAGTGATCAAAAATACTCTTTTCATATCACTTTAGGATTCCCACTCAGAAATTTTTTATCATTCCATTAGGTCATGCAAAAAAATTACTCACTGATGGTAGTCCTAGTCCAAAAACATCACTCCTCATAAACAATTCATAATTTCTGGCCCACCTTCATGTATTTTTGAGCATATTTCAGTCATGAAATTCCATTTCATCATGTCATTATGTCAGTCAAGTCACCATGAAGTCTAATCACTCAAAGTCTTCATTAGGTCTCTAGGTTTTAATTTTTCCAAGGTCTAAATAAAACACCGTTTCATTGCATAAGGTCAACAAAAGAATGAGAGTGATCCAAACAATATCCCTTTACCATTGAAAGAGGATTTTCAAGCATGTAAATATGGTTTCCAAAGTTGTAATTTTGATTTCAAGTGTGAGTTTCATTTCGAAATGTAATTTTATTTCAAAAAACAGAGATGTAATTTTATTTTATTTTATGTAATTTTATGTTCATTATATGTAATAAGTACTCAATTTCCCAAAGCTACCAACTCAATTCCATATGCCAAACACATCAAATTCCAAAATATGAAGAGTTACTACTCCAGCATGATCAATCTGCAAAGCAAACAAAAAGAGTTAAAGGGTATTTTGAAAAGTTTTAAAAGTGAAATTGAACATTGCAAAAGTGGGCTTCAAAATCATCAAAATCAAATCCCAAAAAGTATTTGAACCCAAAGAGCATCAATTCAAACTTCATTTTCTCTTGCCATCATCAAGAAACCTCAGCAAAAGCATGAAAATTCAATAAGGAAGGTGAAATTTGAAAAACAAAGTCAGGCGTTGTGCCCCTGTGTTTGGCGATGTGCCCCTATGTTTTGCGTTACGCCCCTGCATTGTGCACTGTGCCCCTGGGTTATTTGTTGCACCCTTGGCATTGGTGTTGCACCCTTGCCTGAAAACACTCAGGAGCTCCAAACATTATGCTATCACCTTCAAATTTTCAGCCACAATACTCTACAGCCTCCAACAATCAATTAAGTTACCATTTGCACCATCCTTCTCCTTATCAAGTCAATTTGTTGGTGTTTGAGCTTGTTTAAAGAGTTGGTGTCTATTTTTTAGCTTGAAAACCTAGTATCATCCCCTAAATCTAAATTTCATTTCAATTTCACTCCCTATCACTTTCATTCCCTTCCCACAGCATAACTACCCTATCCTGTCCCCTATATCATAGTCCCCTTTCCCTAAGCCCTTTTCCTTTGAAACCCTAAGACCTAGGCTACTCATTTTCCTAGGCTCCCAAAATCCCTAACCTGTAATAAAATTCCCTATCCCAAACCCCATAACTGTAATACTCCCTGTCACTTCCCTCATTTCATAAAACCTTTCCCCCATCTCCCTAAATTTCCCCATCCCATTCCCACTTCCCAAAACTCATTATTCACTATCATTCAATCTCCCTAGGGTTTTCACACTAAGACACTATGGAAGAAGAACAGTACAAAAGCTACAGTGAGGGAGAAGAAAGAGAGGATATGAGGCCACACAAAGGAGGTAAAATCCTTAGAATTGAGCCAACAAATACCAAAGAACTCATGGAATCTCCCATGGAAGTGACATGTTTTAAGCATGTAGGATGTTTTGAATTCTGTGAGACAATACAAAGTGTCCAACATAATCCTATGTTGAGCAGGCTATTCATCTCCAATATCCATGACAACCAGGTAACCCTTGCTGGTGTCACTTTCACCTTGTCCACTGACATTATATCAGCTGCCACCGAAATCCCAAATGTTGGGGAAAAATGGTTCAAACAAGAATACTTGGAGGAGCATTACTTTGATCCATACGTCAAACCTAGGCATAAGAAAGAAATAAAGGGGAAGTTTCCTTTCTCTTACCTCCTAGATGTAGGTTTTAACCCTGTACAAAAATTATCTACTAACGAATCTCAAAACAGAAAATAAACAATAGCGAGAGCATAAAACATAAAATAGATAAACACAGAGATATTCCCCTTGATCCCAAATCAGGACGACCAGCTTGATTTTTCATTATATTCCTTTTAGTGTTACAACACATATATATACATGTCGAAGCATACATAAACCCCAATCCATTAACCCTGGATTAGAACATAACCGTAGTTCCCTTGACCGGATCTACAAAATACTAGGGGCTGAAAACCATCGTACCCGAAAACCATGTGCAAACCCATGCACAAAACCATGGGCATATCCGCCCACTCGAAAATAAGGACCAAAAAATATATATATTTGGGGTGCTGCCCCAGACCCCGACAGGTGGGGCTACCGCCCCCCCTGTGACCCCCCCGACGTTGCACCCAGCGCAACGTACATGGGGGGCTATCGCCCCCCCTATGACCCCCCCCCCCCACGCGTGATTAGTCATGGAAAGAATATAACACATACCCAACATTATCCCACTTGTTTTTTTCTTTCCGTAAGGGGCCACAGGAGAGCTTAGTCATTAGCCCAGTTCTGCAAAACCCATTGTTTCTCTACACCAAGATAACTTCTGAGTGCTCATAGACTTTTTCAATGCATCTGCAACATTCTTCAAAGTGTCCACCTTTACCAGAAACACCCTTTTAGCTTCAACCATATATCTCACAAAGTGATATTGAACATCAATGTGCTTTGTCTTTGAATGATAAGCAGGGTTCTTAGCCAAGAAAATTATACTTTGGCTATCATAGCCTATCCTTATAGCTTGCTGCACCAACCCCATACTTGAACACAATCTCTGCAACCAAACTGCTTCCTTGCTTGCATGAGTGGCTGCTATGTATTCAGCCTCTGTAGTTGAAAGAGCCACTACAGACTATCTTTTACTCATCCAACTGACTGCACATCCAAATAGGCTAAACACATACCCACTTGTAGATCTTCTTTGGTCTAGATATCCAGCCCAGTCTGCATCAACAAAACCACGAATGTCCAACACTCTTTTCAATCCTGGTCTTCCCTGGTAGAACAAGCCATAATCACTAGTGCCACGTAAATATCTGAAAACCCGCTTCACTACTGTCCAATGCTCCTTCCCTGGGTTTTACATAAACCTTCTCAATACTCCCACTGCATGTGCAATGTCTGGTCTAGTACAGACCATTACATACATCAGGCTACCCACTGCACTTGCATATGGAACACGGGACATATCCTCCTCTTCTTCTTGTGTCTTGGGACACTGTTCAGCAGACATCTTTGTACCTACAGGAATCAAAACATTCACCAGTTTACTATCATGCATATTGAACCTCTGCAATATAGTCTCGACATACTTCCTCTGGTTTAACTAGAGCTTCCTCTTTTCCCGATCTCTCTTAATTTCCATGCCCAAAATATAGTTTGCTGCACCAATATCCTTCATGTCGAATTTGGAGAACAGTTGGGTCTTCAAATCTTGGATAATTTCTTTTTCATTTCCAATCAATAACATATCATCCACATACAAGACCAAATAAATAACACGATCACCAATTAATTTAAAATAAACACAGTGATCCTCCTTGCTTCTGGTGAAGCCAAGTCCCCGTATGTAGGTATCAAATTTCTGATACCACATCCTTGCAGACTGTTTTAACCCATATAGAGACTTCTTTAACCTGCATACTAGTTCTTTCTTCCCGTTCACCATAAATCCTTCAGGTTGTTTCATGTAGATCTCCTCTTCCAGATCCTCCTGAAGAAATGTTGTCTTCACATCCATCTGTTCTACCTCAAAATCAAATGCAGCAGCAACAGATAAAATTAATCTAATAGAAGTAACTTTGGCAACAGGAGAAAAAATATCACCAAAATCAATTCTCAACACCCGGAAATAACCTTTTGCTACCAACTGAGCTTTGTATTTCTCCACCTTGCCTTCTACATTCATCTTCTTCTTAAACACCCATTTGCTCTCGATGGGCTTCCTTCCGGCCGGCAACTCCACCAAATCCCATGCCTCATTTTTATGCAAGGATGTCATTTCATCAACCATGGCCTCCTTCCAGAGTTTTCCATCCTCTGAATCTACTACCTCCCTGACGGTTCTGGGATCATCATCAGTTATAGTTAAAGCAAAATTTGAACAGAAAGTAGATGGACTATACCTTTCTGGTTGTCTTCTTTCCCGAGCTGATCTTTCACACCGGAGTTTGTGGCTCTTCCTCTTCCTAGTCCCCTTCTTCTGTTGTAGAGTTTGATTCATCCTCCTTTAGCTCAAACTCTATCTTCTCAGGTTCCTTTGGTAGGACTTCATGTTTAACAACATCTTTCACCTCTCTAAACACCACATCTCGGCTGTACACAACCTTCCTTATTTCTGGGTTCCAAAGCTTGTAACCCTTTAAATGATCCTCATACCCAATAAATATCCACCTTTCAGATTTATTATCCAAGTTGTTCCTTTTCTCCTTTGGTACATGTACATATGCATCACATCCAAATACCCTCAGATGTGAAAAATAGGGTTTCTTACCAGTCCATACCTCATGTGGAATCTTATCCTCCAACATTGATGAAGGTGATCTGTTAACCAAGTAACATGCAGTCTCCACTGCCTCTGCCCAGAATTCTTGTCCTAACCTGGTACCACTGAGCATGCTTCTTGCCTTTTCCATCAGCGTTCTGTTCATTCTTTCTACAACTCCATTTTACTGAGGTGTGTATGGAGTAGTCTTCTGCCATGCTATACCACACTTTTTACAGAACTCTTCAAATTCCTTCTTGCAGAACTCCCCACCATTATCTGTCCTCAGCACCTTTATCTTCTTCTCTGTCCAGTTTTCCACCAGAGCCTTAAATTCTTTAAATCTGTTAAAGACTTCAGATTTTTTCCTCAAGAAATATATCCATGCATTCCTTGAGAAGTCATCTATGAATGAAACATAGTACACAGACTTACCCAATGATGGAACCGACACATGTCCAAACACATCATTGTGCACAAGCTCTAATATCTTGTTAGCCCTCTTAGCACCAGAAGGAAAACTCACACGATTCTGCTTCCCATATACACAATGTTCATAGCAATAAAAATCCAGAGAGATATTAAACATACCATTTCCATGTAGTATCCAAAGGCCCTTCTCTCCAATATTTCCAAGCCTTTGATCCCATAGCATGGTATTTTCTCTAGAGACCGTTAGGCTTTCCGCTCCATTTTCGAGAACCACAGAATTGTTGCACCCAACAATAATAGTGTCGCCCTAAAGCTTGTACAGAGTTCCAATCCGAACTCCCCACATTAATACCAGTTTTCCCCGAACCATCTTACAGGTATCTTTCTCGAACACTGTTTATACACTTGCATCATCCATATTTCTTACAAAAATCAGATCTTTGGCCAATGCAGGAATGTGCAGAACACCAGGAAGTGTTCTAATATTTCCACCTTGCAGCTTCAGCTTGAATTTTCCATGTCTGACGATTCTAGCCTTCCTATCATCACCTAAGAAGACATCACCTCCATCATATTTCTCATACTCACAGAACCACTCCCTATGGGGAGTGAAGTTAAAGGATGCACCTGAGTCAATCAACCATGACTCATGATTTGCATGTGTATTTGAAGAAGAAGCCAAATACACATCCCCACCTTCATCCGAGGTGGTTTTGTCACAGAAAGGAGCATCATCGCATCCCTTTCCTTTCTTAGAGCTTTTAAGATCTCAGCCCTTTTTAGTGCCTCTTCGCATTCTTGACCACACCTTGCTGAACTTTCCAGGAGATTTAGATCTCCCTCTAGATTTGGATCTCCCACTCGAAACCTTATTCTTGTTTCTGTTTTGGGACCTTCCTCGTACAAATAAGGCATCTCCATTCTGGACCTCCATATTTCTCCGTCTCATTTCCTCCGACATAAAGGTTGAGACAATGTCATCAAAATTCAAGGTATTTTTATTTCCACCTATTGCAATAACCAAATTGTCCCATGAGTCTGGTAGAGAACACAACAAACTGATGCACTTATCTTCATCTGAGATTTTAATATCAACAGATGACAGCTGACTTACCACAATATTGAAGGCGTTTAGATGCTCTGTCACCGAGTCTCCATCCTTCATCCTCGGTGTTAAAACTCCTACTACCTCTTACATTAATTATCAACCTGTGAGCCCACTTTTTATTTCAAGAGTGTACCTTACCGAGGCGGCTATTTACTCAAGAGTAATGTTTTGCAAAAGATAGTGCTTAAAATCCAAAAGTAAATGAAAGTCGGAAATAAAATCTACTTACAACAAAGCACTTTAAGACTTAAATCATGCATTCGGAAAAATAAGCAATGTATCAGTCAAGCGTCCAGTAACAATAACTCATCCCTTTGGAAACTGATGTAACCAAAAGTAACCAAGGAACAGATCATTAATCTGGGGACTAGACAACAAATGCCAATGCCCACTACAGTTTCAGATCGTTCTTCACACCAAAGAAAAGATACTGCAAATAACAGAAATGGAACAAGAAAGATAAGAAATGGAACAACAAAGTAAATGGGCAAGAAACCCAGAATTAAAGGAATCAATGGGAAGAACCACTAATGGAAATAAACAAAACAGCTAAACACAGCAATCTTTACTCTAAGAATAAATCGAATAAAGACAAGGAAATAGAACAAACATTGATTAATGATAGGATATGAAACAACGCTGGAAAGTCAAATATAAATACACAATGACTTAACACACGGCACACCTTAATAGTAATCTGATCCAATTATCAATCTCAGTTAGAAAGAGTACGACTGCATTTCAAAGTAGAACAGCATTGTTTATAGATCCAACAATCGCAAAGAACATAACTCCCAAGATGAATTGCGTAATGTTAATGAACAATTGCACAGCACAGAGGCTCTGTAATTAAACAACAACAGTATTTTGTAAAGACTAGCAGTATTATATCAACACTTAAAAGAACAGTGATACGATGCAGAGTCAATACAATAGTTCTGTCTTTAGAAACCTTAATAAATTAAGCATAACAGAGCATGTGATGTAAACTAAAAAACACATCAGATTACCAAATAACGCTAATAAGCAAAACCACGCATAAACCAAGAAGATAATATACAGCAGCAAAGAACCGTACTCCACTAGAGGCTGGGCCCTTAGCCACCAGCGGACGCTGCTGGGTTACTTCAGAATGAAAAGAATGAACAGCAACTCCCAAATCATGTATTAATCAACAAATTGTGGAATCATTACAACATCAAGGGCTTGAGAATTACAACATGAAACAATCCCTATCCTATCATGAATAATCCACCATCATTCTTCATCATTTTTCCATCATTTTTCATCCCCAAATCATCCCCAAATTATCCTCAAATCATCCCATCTCTGATCTCTGTTTTCATTTTAATAAAGAGAGATCAGAGAGAAGTTACAATAAAGATAAGTATAACATGATTTCTATTACAAAATTGGATTTTTTCCAACCAATTGATAAACAAGAACAAGCGAATTTATTTTATAAACAGATTTGGAGGACGGCCGCAACAACAAATATGAGAATATCGTGCTCAAAGAACCCTGCGTTTCTCTCAGTACAAGCCGAATTTGGGCAAACCGTTCTTCACTAAAGTTAATTGGGTCCGTTCTGAACAAAACCCATGTTCCGGATTCTCCGTATTCGCTTCATTTTGCTTCCGTAATCTCAACCGTGAAACTGCTTACTCTTGGCCCAAATGGGAATCGAGTTGGCACTTTTAATGATCAAATCTTCAATCTGGAAATTATCTTGGAGGCTAAAAATGATGAATAATGTTACAACTGATTTATTAAAACTATCATTGATAAAATCATGCATAATCATCAATTTATTAGAAATAAAGGAGAATAAATAATATTCATTCATAAGAGCATAAATCATTATAAAATGGATTTAAATAATAAATTATAATAAATGACGTGATGAAGAATGGTAGAAATGGGTGGAATAAGCGTTCACAAGTGATAATAATAATGGCATATTAACGGCCCAACATACCCCCACACTCAATATTGTTGTGTAACCAGTTTCAAAAGTAGAAGAAAAAGAGATATAAATGCCTAGAAATAAGTTTACTTTAGGGCAACCTAATACATTACATAAATGCACAATTCTTGGATGATACAATTCACAAAACCTCCTTTTCTATATAGAGACTACAATAAGAACAATCAGAAAACACCTAACAATAATAATTTAAGGGCACAATAATAACAAAATGGGGGTTACAAGGGTACAATAATACCAATAAGGGGTTTACACTAACAATAATAAGGGGCTATACTAGTGATATAGGGACCTAACATGCCCCTCTCCTTCAAAAAAAGTGTTGTCCTCAACACTTGAGTAGCTCCGGGTGCTTCTGTATAAAATTCTCATCCTCCCGTGTAGAATCTTCAGTGGGTAAGTTCTTCCACTTGATGAGATACTCTGAAATTGATCGATTCCGTAGTTGTCGAGTTCTTTTTTCCATGACTGCTTCAGGTTCCAATATGATTTTCCCTTCCCCATCAAGTTCTGGCAATACTGTTTGAACTGGAAGATTTTCACCCATAACCTTCTTTAAGCATGAAACATGGAAAACTGGATGTACTCGCGAAGAAGCAGGAAGCTCCAATTTGTATGCCATAGTACCAATCTTTTGCAACACCTTGTAAGGACCATAGAACTTTGGCGATAATTTATTATCCTTCTTTGCTGCTTGAGGGACATTTGTTTGTATGGTTGTAGCCGTAAAAATACCCAATCTCCTACATCAAAACTTCTCTCGCTACGATGTTGATCTGCCTGTTGTTTCATTCGATTTTGTGCCAAATTCAGGTTATCCTTTAAGAGTTGGAGAACTTCTTGCTGATGCTCGATGTGATCTTCCACCGCTTGAACCTTCGAATTTTCCCTTAAAGATGATGTGATGGATGGTGGATGATATCCATAAAGTGCCATAAATGGGGTCATTTTTGCTGCAGTATGGAAGGAAGTGTTATACCACCATTCAAAGAGAGGTAACCACTTGACCCATTGTGTTTGTTTATCAGATACAAAACAACGAAGATATCCTTCCAAACATTTATTTACTATCTCGGTTTAACCATCAGATTGAGGATGATAAGATGAGCTATGAGCTAATTGAGTACCCAAACAAGAAAATAACTCCGTCCAAAAATTTCCAGTAAAAATGGGATCTCTGTCGCTCACAATAACCCTTGTGCTTCCATGTAGCTTTTGAATTCTATCCATAAATGTAGTAGCAACTGTACTTGCTTTAAATGGATGAGATAATGCACAAAAGTGTGCATACTTGGTAAGTCTATCAACTACCACCATGATGACACTCTTTCCTTCGGACTTAGGTAAACCTGTGATAAAATCCATCGAAATCTCCTCCCAACGTTGACTTGGAATGGATAAAGGTTGTAGAAGTCCTGGGGTCTTAATTGTTTCCACTTTATTCTGCTGGCAAACCAAACATTCCGCCACAAACTTTCGAATATCAGATTTAAGGCTATCCCAAAAAAATTCTTTCTTCACCCTGTGGTAAGTTTTTAAAAATCCTGAGTGTCCTCCTAAAGGAGAAGTGTGCAATTCCAGAAGAATATTTTGTTTTAGTTGGGAATTCTTACAAAGATATAAGCGATCTTTGTACCATAAGGAATCATTTTTCCACCTAAATGTATCAGATGTACTAGGATCTTGCTGCAACTTTTGAATGAGTATCCATACATCTTTGTCCTTCTTCCATTCATCTCTTGCTTCAGTTATCCAATCTGGTTGGATAATAGAAATGGCACAAAGCAATGCTTCCACCTCTTCATTCTTTCTTGAGAGTGCATCTGCAACAACATTCAGCCTTCCTTTTTTGTAGATTATTTCAAAGTCGTAACCCAACATCTTTGTGACCCATTTTTGCTGTTCTTCTGACGATAGTCTTTGTTCCAAAAAGTGTTTAAGACTATCATGATCAGCTTTTACCTTGAAGTGTCTTCCCATTAGGTAAGTTCGCCATTTCTTTAGTGCATGTAGTATTGCTAACATTTCCTTCTCATAAATAGGTTTCTGTAAATACTTTCCTTTGATTGGACGACTTTCAAAGCAATGGGTCTTCCTTCCTGCATTAAAACTGCACCAATTCCATTTCCTGAGGCATCACATTCCACAATAAATGTTTTTGTGAAGTCTGGTGTAGCTAAGACCGGTGCTGGGCACATTGCCTCTTTAAGATGTTCAAAGGCCTTAGTTGCTTCAAGAGTCCATGAAAATGCATCTTTCTTCAATAATGTTGTTAGAGGTGCTGCTATTCTCCCATAATTCTTAACAAACTTGCGATAATACCCCGTTAACCCGAGAAATCCTCGCAACTTCTTTATGGTTGTGGGGACTTTCCATTCCTTAATGGTTTTAATTTTGTTAGGGTCTACTTTAACACCCTCGTGAGATACAATATGACCCAGATATTCCACCTCTTGTACTCCAAAGAAACATTTGGATTTTTTTGCATATAATTGTTTCTCCTGCAATAGTTTGAGCACCCTGTCAACATGTTCAACATGATCCTTCCAAGACCTGCCGTAGATTAGTATATCATCAAAAAATACTAGCACAAATTTTCTAAGGAAGGGTTTGAAAATGGAATTCATCAACCCTTGAAATGTAGAAGGTGCATTGGTAGGGCCAAAAGGCATGACCAAAAATTCATAATGACCCTCATGAGTTCGAAATGTTGTTTTTGGAATATCTTCAGTCTTCATTCTAATTTGATGATACCCCGAACGAAGATCCAACTTGGTAAAATAAATTGCTCCATGTAATTCATCCAATAATTCATCAATCACAGGAATGGGAAATTTGTCTTTAATGGTGAGCTTATTGAGCTCCCTATAATCTGGACACATTCGCTATGATCCATCCTTCTTGTGTACCAATACTACAGGAGCAGAGAAAGAACTTTGACTGGGTTGAATTATACCCGCCTCTAACATTTCTGCAATCATACGTTCAATTTCGCTCTTTTGGAAGTAAGGATATCTATAAGGCCTGATGTTTGGAGGAACACTTCCTGAATAAAATGAATATCATGATCATGATCACGAATAGGTGGGAGTCCTTTGGGAGTTTCAAACACCTTGGAATGATTGTCCAAGACTTGTTGGAGATCTGCAGGAATAGATGATTTTGATGTTGAAACTTCTAGTGAGCATAATTGTGCAATTACGCCTCGTTGTTCTTTCTTTAGAAGCTTTGTCATGACATTAGAGCTTATTATCCTTCCCGGCTTCCCCGCAATACCCCGTAATTCGACTTCCTTTCCTTCTGAAAAAAATTTCAAGAAAAGTTCTTGAAAATTAAAAGCTACCGTCCCCAAAGATTGTAACCATTGTACTCCTAGTACAACATCAGCACCTCCCATAGGAATGACAAGCATTGGACTAGTCAATACATATTCCCCCATGGTTAGCTTGATATTATGGCATTTTCCAGAGCAATTTATAGTTCCTCCATTTGCAACCATCACTTGACATTCTCGTGCTGGGTATAGGAAACAATTTAATTCCTTGGCTACCTTACAATGAATAAAATTATGGGTGCTACCTGAATCAATCAACACTATTACCTTTTTCTTCTTGATATGTCCTTCTATCTTGAGAGTTTGAAGAGTGGTAATTCCTGCCAATGCATTACATGATATGGTCGGACTCATTTCTTCCTCTTATAGGGCTGGTTCCTGGTGTATATCCTCTTCTTGTTCATTTTCTTCTTCCTCTTCACAATCTATGTAAAATAATTTCTTCTCAGCACACTTATGACCTTTAGTGTATTTTCTATCACAACCGTAGCAAAGCCCTTTTGCTCTTTTTTCTTCCAATTGTTGTGGTGTCAACCTTGTAGGTTGTGGAAATCTAGGCGTAGCAACACTTCCTTCTTTATAGAATTGAGTGGTAGGCTTCCTTGTCGCCATAATTTTACATTCAACTTTTCTTGCCCACCTGAATGCCTTCTCCAATGAATCAGGTTCCAAAACGCGAACTTCATGTTGGATGTTATCCTTTAAAGTGCCTAGGAAGAGATCAATCCTGTGTCCCTCTGGAATATCAGTTACCCTTATATTCAATTTTTGGAAGTCCTCAATGTGCCGCCCCACTAAACCCTTTTGTTTGAGATTTATCAATTGGGTAAAGAAGGTGTTGCTCTTTGTATCCTCATAATGTGCTATCATTTCCTCCGTAAAAATTGACCAAGTGACAATTTTTTTCCGGGAACAAAGCCATCGATACCATACAAATGTATTTTGTTCTAAATGTAAAGTTGCAATGCGTACCTTTTGTGTGTTTTGCACGTTATGGAGATCAAAATATTGCCCCATCTGTAGTATCCATGTTACAGGATCCTTTCCATCAAACTTCCTCATATCCATTTTTGGAATATGGTGGTTCTTCCCGCCAACATTCGAGTTTATGGAATCATGATTAACATTTATTTTGTTCTCATCAGGAGGTTCTTCTCCTATATTTCCGCCATTAGGAATCATTTCGGGTTTTAAGCTTGTCATCAAGCCTTCCATGTATGCTTTTAGATCATTCTTCATGTCATCCATCTTAGCTTCCATGCCGACTTCCATGCCATCCATCTTAGCTTCCAAACCATTCATCTTAGTTTCCACGCATTTCTTCAAACCGTCCATATTCACTTCCATGCCTTTCTTCAAACCGTCCATCTTCACTTCCATGCCTTTCTTCAAAACTTCCATTTCATTTTTTGTTGTTCTTTGCGAGAGCGAAATTTGTTGCATTTGCTCTTGTAATTTTGACATGTCATGTTGCCATTCTTCATCTTCATGAGTAATAGTAGAGCCTTCTAAAGGCTTAATGGGTGTTGAATTCCTTTTAGGGGCCATTTCAGACTCCAATATTGATATCTATTCTACAATAGGCCCTTGCAATCAATTCAACTTGATTCTTCAAACAAGACTTATGCAATTCGGAAAAAAAATACACACCTTTTACTAGCTTTGAGGAGCTCGATATTGAAATTGTATTATCTCTGTGCTTGAAAATCTTCGAGATCTGAAATTCAGCCCTGTAGTAGCCCTCTGAAGCTTCTTTCAAATGCCACAGGTCTGACCTGATTTTGATGCTCCAAGACAAAGTTGTGTCCAATCTCCCACAATTACCTAATTCTGGACTAGTTCAGTAGAGCGAACTTGTACGACTTGCCACGTGTCACTTTTTTGTCCTTTGTCTTTAAAATTGATAGTGAAGAAACTACAGGCTGTTTACTTGTGACCACTTTTGACAGCACTCCAATCCAATCTTCAGAGAGAGAGTTATTGAAATTTTCCCACGATCACCTCTTTGAGATGAAATTCAGGAGCCTGAAAAAGCACTACCTTCCACAGATCATATCTCCAAAAATATTGTGAACCAAGCTCTGAAATTTTTTGACGAATTTACTCCGGATTTCAGCTTCACACCATACTAATTTCAGATTCTGAACATTTGTAGAAAAAAAAGTTATAGCGAAAATTCCACGATGACCTGTTTGGAGCAGCGAAACCCTAGAATCCAAAGCTCTGATACCAAATGTTGTGTAACCAGCTCCAAAAATAGAAGAAAAGAGATATCAACGCCTTAGAAATAAGCCACTTCGAGGGGCAACCTCCAATACATTACATAAATGAACAATTCTTGGATGATACAATTTACAAAACCTCCTTTCTATATATAGGAGTCCATGGGGCCATAATGTAATCCTAGCCGACCTAACAATAATAATTTAAGGGCACAATAATAACAAAATGGGGGTTACAAGGGTACAAAATAACAATAAGGGGTTTAAACTAACAATAATAAGGGGTTTAAACTAACAATAATAAGGGGCTATACTAGTGATATAGGGACCTAACAAATATGTTGCATGTCCTCATGCAACGAAACTCTGAATATATTGCATGTCTTCATGCAACCCCAAGACAAAACCCATGTGTTAACCAAGCAATAAAAATTTGAGAACAAATGAATGCTTCCTTAATTAATGAATATTCAATTTTAGCAATCTTGATGAAGGCATAACAATTTTTATATTGACATTCAACTATATGTATATATGAAGTTGCAACAAAATATGATATAAGTAACAACAAACTTCATTAACCATTTTCTCAAAAACTACAAACCAACTTTTGTTGAAATTTGGCAAGTAAATTTATAATATATGAATGCCTTTATGATCCAAAAATCAGACTGTTTTGATGCATGGATCATGAGATATAAACAAAATGACTGTAGCTGAGAGTGCATGATTTCCGAAATTTTATGAACCAATATTTCTTGAAATTGTCTGGGTTTGTATTAATGATACATCTGCATTTTCCAAAAATCACAAGAATTGAGTTCATAGTTTTAAAAATATTATGGAAATCAATTTCTGCACTGAAATTGTATGCCTTAAATGAGAAAGAAAATTGAAAACATCCATCATGCATAGCAATTCCTCCCCCTCTCTGAAGAATTAGCATGCCCTCATGCAATGCTAGAAAACAAATAGAGGTGGTTGCCACCATCTGTTGAATTCTATGCTTGGTGTAAAACAACATGGAATAATGGAGGTGTTGAGAATGAATAAGAATAACAATGGATGATAAAGAATATGGATGACATAGTCATAAGAAAGAAATGAATGAAAGGAACACTCCCCCATACTCGAAAATGATATGCTGCTGAAAAATAGGGAGTGGTATAGATGTGGACTGAAGGATGATAAATGATGCTCAAAATGGATTTTTATGAAATTCTCCTAAATTCGTAATAAATCAGAAAATTATGCAATTTTACCTCAAGTTTTACCTCCAAAAATGTGGAATGACATATATGGACTGGCAGTTGTTGAAGCTGATGTAGGCAGAGTTGGTGCTGAAAGTGATGCAAAAGGTGGAATCCAGGTAAGCACATCATGTCTGAAGAATTGTTCACGTTCGCGAGTTGCTCGAGCCTCTTCTGTTAGTTGTAATACTGTAGTCATGCTGTGAATAGAATTCTGCCCATACTTGTTGTTCTCCTATAAACAAATCACTAGTTTGCATACAATGTTCTTGAATCCATAGTGTTAGTTTTAAAGAGCAATAGATTCAGATGCATGCAAAAATTTCAATCAGAAAAACTTATCAAATCAACAAGTTATGGTAGAGTGCAGTAATCATATCACATGCAATACCATAATGCAGACATTCCCCCCTCCAATTGAAAAAGGAATTCCATGACCATAAAGCATATGAGAGGTGTTGTGCTGACGGCAAGGCAAGGGAATGAACAATACAGTAGTAAATGAAACAGAGTACACATATCAATGATAGGACAACGAGAGTTATGATTATAATGAGAGCAGAGTGTGTAAAGATAGTTATGAATAAGAGATAGGATGCTTTGGATTGATGATAGTTTATGCAAAACGAAAAAGGACAACAATATGCTAAAAAGATGCTTAACTGACAGCATTCTAGCTGAAAATGATGTGATTGATCTGAAAACAATTTCTCATGCATAAAGGTTCAAAATAGGGAATTTTTTTTTTTTAAGGAAATAACTTCTCTGATAAAAAGAAAAAAATAAGAAAAGGGTATTATAGTAATAATTGACGATAAGATATAAATTCAATACCATAAGCAGAGCCGCTGCTGCCAGCAGGCGTCCATAGCCTCGGCAGGGTTGCTTTTTAACCCATATGAGCCAGAATCCTCAATTTATAACTAGAGAGTTACATTGTTGTTCTACAGAAGAGATCAATGTGCTGGCGTGGTAACCAGATAACCACACTGCCATTCACTGGGATGTAGCAAAAGTGATCAGGCTGGCTCGTGATGAGACCTCCCGTTCCAAGGATAATTGGGCTATCCAATGGATCATAACCCTGGTGTGGTGGCCATAATGGGAATGTCACTTTGTTACAGCCTTATGAACATGGTAGGCTGGCTCGTACTGAGACCCCCTATCCTCCATCTGCGAACAAAATTTTGTTATTATTACACATTTTTATGATAAAAAGAGGGAGACTCAGTACTCCTTAAAAGCAGTGATGGTGGAAGAAGTTGAACATGTCAATAGAAAAATATACCCATAATCTCATTTATTACAGACAGAGAAGATTATAATCCAGAAGGGTGGAACCAGCATGGTATTAAGATGATCAATCAATATCATGTTCAACAAAAAACAATGCAGTAAAGTAGTATATAAATAATTGTGTCCCTTTTGAAAATAATTTATCATCAAGGAGCTGTCCTGTTAAAGATCATAACGTGAATGATATTAGCTCGCTTCAATAGAATCCATAATTCTTGTCCTCATAAAAATAGTGTACTTCATGCCATGAAGGGGAATCAGTAAAATGTGGTTGAGATGAACTAAAAATAATTCCACAAGAGGAAGGAAGGGTTGCTCTCGAAAATACTCCCAAAGTGTTGCTCTTTTGAAGGAACAACAAAAACACTCAAAAAGAGTGTTGTTCCTTGTAGGGAACAACAAAGGAAATGCACACAAAAAAGCAAAAATGCACACAAAAAAACAAAAATACACACAAAAAAAGTGTGAAAATGCAAATGCCGTTCCTTTGAAGAAAGGAACAGCAAAAACTAAAAGTGTCGTTCCTTTAGAAAAGGAATAGCAAAACCGCAAGTGTCGTTCCTTTGGAAAAGGAACAGCAAAAATCAAAAGTGTCGTTCCTTTGGAAAAGGAACAACAAAAACGAAAAGTGCAGAAGTGTTGTTCCATTCGAAAAGAAACATCAAAACGTGAAAGTGTAGAAGTGTTGTTCCATTCGAAAAGGAACAGCAAAACGTGAAAGTGCAGAAGTGTTGTTCCATTCAGAAAGGAACAGCAAAATGGACAATCATAAAATGCAAACATGCAAAAAAACAAATTAGCTGTTCACGGCATTGATGCTGAGGATGAGTTACACTTTGAATGAAGGAACACCTGAAACACAAAATATAGAGAAATTAGAAAAGAAACAACATTTTATTTAAAAACAATATGTAAATTAAGTTACAACAGCTATGATATTATGTAAAAAAATGATCTTTTTGAAAAATGTTTTGGCAGCAGTGACAAGACATGAATCTTCAAATCGAAATCAATTCTTCATTTCTTCTATTATGAATCCGTTGAGTAATGACTTGGATGAAATTCCTTTGTTTCGTTAAAAAAAAATTCAAGAATCACTCGTCCATAAATTGACCTTCTTTATTTTCCCAGGACCTGCAAAAAAAGCGAGTGTCTACCTGCAATAAAACATTAAATCATGGAGAAAGAGAGGTGCGCGGGCTCCCCTAATCCAAGAATTATGCAAAAAACAACAAGTAGTTACTCTGTATAACAAATCCATTGAGAGAATAACAAAGTAAAATTTATTTGTCACCTGCGGGAGAGCAGTGGTCGACCATACTATCCAGCAGTGTTTTAATCACAACTTCTTTGTTTTTCATCGAAATTGAGTGATTCCAAATCCAAATGAGAGCTAATTCAAAGGTTTATCTCCAGTAGCAACAGGTTTTAGAAATTCAATGATATGATATGTCAATTTTAGTTAGAACAACCTGCATAACATAGTCATTTTCAATTACCCAGCTCAGATCAACAGTGAATGTTTTAAGCATAGGTTTGTCGTTTGATGTCGGATTCGAATAATTCAAATTGGAAATGAAAATAGATTCATTTATTTATTTCCAATAGAAACAGGTTTTGAAGACAAGAAGAATTGATAGGTCAAATACTGTAAGGAACAGCCGGAAAGACATAGTTTTGTGCTGATTTACGATAGACAGTCAGTATTTTGATCATAAATTCCCCATACGATATCGAAAATGAGTGATTCCAATTGCATTGTAAACTAGATTCATAGGGGAATCTACCATAGAAATAGGTTTTAAAAATTCATTCATTTAGGCCTCCAAAAACTGACTGTCCCAACTCTGTTCCTGAGCTGCCCATTAGACATCCGGTCAATGTTTTGGTTCTAACTTTTTCGTTTCAAATCCAAATTGACTGATTAAAATTGGGTTAGAAAGTAGACATCAAGGGCTACCTAGGGTAGAAACAGGTTTTAAAAATATTCATTTTTGGTCCCTCAAAACATGACTGTCCCGACTGTTTTTCCAGAAAGTTCATCAAGCCCGCAAGCCAAAAAATGATATTCAAGCATTTTTTTAAATTGGTGATAAAAAATTAATATAAGTGTTTATAGAATTTTTATTTGCAATATAATTCATCTACATACACAAATAAATTGAAATATTTATCACCGATGTTGATTTCGATAGCGTGTTGCAACAAAAAAACAACTATTTTTACAAAAAAACAAAATGCATTTATTTATGTCCTTATTTTATTTTATTTTATTTTCTCCACTATCCTACTCTTCTTTGAGAATCGAATATGTTTATGTATAAGATTATTTCCAGTGGAACCATTTTAGAAATAAGGCCTCTAGTATGCACATACCCAAATTAGAAAAATACATGTTGATAAAAATTAGGGTATGAGAAGCCAACTTCCCTTGAAAAGATGGAGTCAAAAATTGTTGAAGTGTGGAGCAATGTTGCAAACAAGTGATGGAGTGAAACCAATCTTCAATATATCCTTTATTTTCTTGATTTCTCATCATATCATGAGGTTCTTGAGCTTTTAAAATGGTTTGTTGATGCAAACTAGAAGTAAGCTCATTTTCTTCCATAACTTCTACAATTTTTGAATTTGAAACATTATGAATCTCATTGTAAGTTTTCTCTAATGGCGCATGTGAGATAGAATGGGTGGGAAGGGTGGGTAAATTTGGCAGTTCAACACTGTAAGTATGTTGTACTGGTTTATTGCGGTGAGGGTGTGGAATTAGTTGAGCAGGAAATTCAAAAGTAAAAATGTTGGACAGTTTCTTACCATAACAGAAGATGTCCTTTATGTGTTCCTTCAAAGCTCCTTCTTCTAATGTTCCTGTCAATTAGTTAGTGAAATGGGTGGTGCTTACATCACCACTTGAATGAAATCATGTAATTCATTTTTCAAAATTTCTATTTTTTCCCTAGTCATTCACACAAAAATTCAAACATCTATTTCTACCCAACAAAGCAACAACAAATCTGTTAGGAAAGCGGACAGTGGAGCAGGGCTTTTACATGCTCCGCACGTAGGTTCTTACCTTTCGTTTTTAAGATCCAACTCTTCCCTAGCAGGCACTCATCAGATTCACACTACTCTTTAGAAATGGCTACACTCTCCCCGGCAACGGCGCCAAAATGTGGAGCGATAAAAAGGGTCTTTTTAACTCCTAATTACCTTCACATTAATTGTCAACCCAGGGACGACTTTTTATTTCAAGAGTGTACTCAGTCTGAGGCGACTATTTACTCAAGAGTAATGTTTTGCAGTATAGTGCTTAAAATCCAAAAGTAAATGAAAGCTGGAAACAAAATCTAATTGGAACAGCAAGAAACTGAAATGTTCTAAACTAAATCATTCACTCAAACAACCATCAATCGAGGATACAGTAGTAATAACTCATTCCTCTGGATATTGATGCAATTGAAATCAAACCGGAACAAGACAATCATTCATTCATTCGGAAATCAACAACAAAATACCTTGAAGCCTAAATCATTCATTCGGAAAAATAAGCAATGTATCAGTCAAGGGTTCGACAAAAATAGCCCATCCCTTTGGAAACTGATGTAACCAAAAGTAATCAAGGAACAGATCATCAATCTGGGGACTAGACAGCAAATGCCAATGCCCACTACAGTTTCAGATCGTTCTGCACACCAAAGCAAAGATATGCAAATAACAGGAAATGGAACAGCAGATAAGAAATGGAACAACAAAGTAAATGAACATCAAACTCTAATTAATGGAAATGAACAACAGCAAAGCCAAATTAATAGCAATCTTTACTCTAAGAATAAATCGAACAGCACAAGGAAATAGAACAGCATTGATTAATGATAGGATATGAAACAACGCTGGAAAGTCAAATATAAATACACAATGACTTAACACACGGCACACCTTAATAGTAATCTGATCCAATTATCAATCTCAGTTAGAAAGAGTACGACTGCGTTTCAAAGTAGAACAACATTGTTTATAGATCCAACAATCGCAAAGAACATAACTCCCAAGATGAATTCCGTAATGTTAATGAATAAGTGCACAGCACAGAGGATCTGTAATTAAACAGCAACAGTATTCTGTAAAGACTAGCAGTATTATATCAACACTTAAAAGAACAGTGATACGATGCAGAGTCAATACAATAGTTCTGTCTTTAGAAACCTTAATAAATTAAGCATAACAGAGCATGTGATGTAAACTAAAAAACACATCAGATTACCAAATAACGCTAATAGGCAAAACCACGCATAAACCAAGAAGATAATATACAGGAGCAGCAGCGTACTCCACCAGAGGCCGGGCCCTTAGCCGCCAGCGGATGCTGCTGGGCTACTTCAGAATGAAAAGAATGAACAACAACTCCCGAATCAGGTATTAATCATTAAAGTGTGAAATCATTACAACAGCAAATGCTTGAGAATTATATCATGCAACAATCCCTATCCTATCATGAATAATCCACCATCATTCTTCATCATTTTCCATCTGAAATCATCCCCCAAAATCCTCCTCAAATCATCCTCATCTCTGATCTCTGTTTTCATTTAAATAGAGAGAGATCAGAGAGAAGTTACAATAAAGATAAGTATAACATGATTTCTATTACAAAATTGGATTTTTTCCAACCAATTGATAAACAAGAAGATATATTTCCATCCAGCTTTCAACAAGAGCAAGACGAATTTGGTATTGCAGCTGAGATTTGGAGGACGGCCGCAACAACAAAACTCAGAAAATCGTTCTCAAAGAACCCTGCGTTTCT
Organism: Pinus albicaulis; assembly: GCA_034641835.2. NCBI lineage: Eukaryota > Viridiplantae > Streptophyta > Pinopsida > Pinales > Pinaceae > Pinus > Pinus albicaulis. Next base: position 1,247,297,047 of record CM076580.1, read on the forward strand.
CTCAGTAAAAGCCGAATTTGGGCAAACCGTTCTTCACTAAAGTTAATTGGGTCCGTTATGGACAAAACCCATGTTCCGGATTTTCCAGATTCTGCTTCATTTGCTCGTAATCTCAACCACAAAACCGTCACTTCTTATTCCAGCGAATTTCTGAGTTGGCACTTTTAATGATCAAATCTTCAATCTGGAAATTATCTTGGAGGCTAAAAATGGTGAATAATGTGACAACTGATTTATTAAAACTATCATTGATAAAATCATGCATAATCATCAATTTATTAGAAATAAAGGAGAATAAATAATATTCATTCATAAGAGCAAAAATCATTATAAAATGGATTTAAATAATAAATTATAATAAATGACGTGATGAAGAATGGTAGAAATGGGTGGAATAAGCGTTCACAAGTGATAATAATAATGGCATATTAACGGCCCAACAGTCTGTTCATTTTCTTTCAGTTTAGGAATAATTCATCTTTCATGCTCTTCCTAGCTCCTCACCTATCTAAATCATTCCATCCCAAGAACCCTAATGTGCTAGCCTTCCTACCTACCTTGACCCATTGAATGGACTATAACCCTAATCCTATTTGCCCTGACCTAGCCTATTTTACCTAATATCCTCATCCACCAACCCAATCAAATAAAAAAAAACTCGTATGCATTTCATACCTAGCCTAAAACCATAATTTATCTAGCCCTCTTGGCTGTCACCTTGTGGAGAGATCCCTCTCCAGTTTGGTAGCGCTAGATATCAAGCCAAAATATTGGTGTGTGGTTACCTCTGTAGGGATTTCTTCTTTAGCCTTAGAAATCTGGCAGAGTGATAACACCTCCCATGGGTGCTTAGCTATCATGCTTGGTGGAATCACATAACCCAGACCCCTACGACACAACTCCTCCTCAAATCTCGGATCCAAACTAGACATAGACACTAAATAAGTTGTAGATATCAGAGAGCTCAAGGTCGACAATTCACATAGAAATCAAATGGAACTATTGCGACCCCATAGATCATATTTATAGGTTTGGCACATCTTCAATGGTCCCTTATGCATTAATGTGTCTCCATAAATGAAAAAACAGACCCAAATATGGAAAAATCCCCTCATTAAATGCAACCTAGACGCTCCCTTAAACAGTAATAAAGTTATCTTTTCTAGATTTACTGTTCCAATGGCTATACTTTGGCACCTCTACAACCTAGTCAACCTCCTTGTGTGGCTATCACGCGTGCGTCATCCCTTTCTATGAATCTTCCATCCCTTCTGTGCAGATCCAATACTCCGGCCATATAGTCATTTGGTGCACGCAAGGAGAGGGTCATCCCTGTACAGCTTCAATCAACTTCCATTGACATACCTAGGGAGATATTAACCGCTCACTGCACTTCCATCAGTGATATCCTTAACAATATATGGCCCTAGCCAATGCATCTTCAACTTCCCTAGGTGGCGCGCAAACTTGTTTTCATACAAAAAGACCAAATCATCTTCCTTAAACACATTTTGCCTGATGTGCCTATCATGCCATGCTTTTTCACGGGCCTTCTGAACTCGCTGGTGATAATTGGAAATAAAGTGTAATATTCCCAATTAGCCCAAGCTAATGGGAATCTTAAATTTTGTTTTACTTTTCTGTTTCATGAATAAATATGTAAAGGAGGACAATAAAAACTCCTAAAACAGTGAATAAATCAATGCCACATGTGAACAAAGATAAATATGGGCTATCTTAATAAAACACCCTTATGTGTGAAAGGGATTGAGCTATTTGACTGGGTCAACCATGACCAAATCAAAAATTCTTTCTAGAAGAAGTGATCCTCATTGATGAAAAACATAGTTTTAGTTGGAGGCTACACATGTGAAAGAAGCTAAATCATTGAGATGGTTTAGGGTTTTGCAAGCTCTCAACCTTATAAAAGGAAGAGAAGGACAAAAAGAGAAGGGTTGTTGATGACCATATTATTTATGAATATATTGTCTGTTTAGGAATTTCTTATTCTCTTGGCTGTTTAGCAGAGAATACTGTTGTTTAGCACTGGGTGTTCCTGAGCAGGAATCCCACCTCTTCCATTAAGTAGCTCTTGGAGGAGTCTTGCATTTCTTGTCCACTATCAGGCATTTTTCCAAGCTCTTCTTCCAACTACAACATATATCCTGTTGAGGGTTTGGTTTTCTTTGTAAGCTGCAGAAAGTGGAGGCTAGATCTACTCAGATCTAGGCCATTCTATTGCCTCTTTTCAGTAGGAGAGTCTTCTATCCTGATGGCAAGAGAGTATTGGATGATTAGAGTTCATTTTCAGATCTTGGCTTGGGGCCACATCATGTACTAAAGCCTACAACGCAGTCCATCTTCTAGAACTGCGTTATTTGCAAAGGAGAAGTTGAAGGGAGTTTTGGCACACTTTTGGGAGAGAGATATCTAGTGTTGGGAATCTGCCCTTCACTGTGGTGATCCGTGGATTACAGATCTAATCCATGTTATATTCAGATCTGATCTGAATACTCTTGTATTTGCTTCAGAATTTCTGAAACATTCTGCAAACATGCTGCATTAGATCTTAGATCTACTCCATGTACCTCATGTTTTGCTGAAAACCCCAAGGGGCATTTGTAGAGGAGCCTTTCTAGTGTACAGATCTGATATAGATCTAAATTTTTTTACACATATCTACTCTAGATCTGAAGTGTAATATGCAGCTGCTATCATCCAATAAAATAACGATGTCAAGCTTTTTCAATCACATTCTATGGTTGCAGCACCTCATTCTTGAGGGTTTATTCATGTAAATTCTTCTATTTTCTGTTCTATAATGTATGGGCTTCAATATAACTCTGATTTTCTGATGTAAATGTCATTATTGAGCCTCCATATTGGCCTCCTACTTTTATTTTTCTGAACTGTGTTATTTCTTAGCAATATTGTTCAGTGTTGCTGCTTGTTCCCTTTTGGGGATATTACAGTTGTATCAGAGAAATCATATTGGCACAGCCTGTGCTTTTCTTTGAAAGAACCAATATGTATTTTCATAAAAAGAAGAGACTGAAGAAAAACATGGATTACACTGAAGACAAAGAAGACAAGGGTCCAAACCCTTTATCTGGAAGATTGAAAGGGAAATAGTTCTCAAAAATTCTGTTCCAAACTATGCATGAGTTAAAGAGTGAAATCAGGGGAATGAGGAATGTAATACATACAGATATTTTGGAGAGGTTTGCACATGAAGGAAGCCCCAGTTCTTCATATGATGTGTGTGAGCACTCAGCCACACAATCAAATCTACAACGTTGTAGCATGCCTACATTCCTTGCAAGAGGAGAAGCAGAAGGAGAGACACCAAAAGAGGAAACTCTTGGTGACTATCTCCAAGAATATGAATCTCAGACTAAAAGATTCAAAGAGCATATAATATTCCTAGAGTTTTGTCAACTCAAATAAGAGAGAAGATCCAGCAGAAACATGAGAAGAAGAGGGTTCATGCAGCACACTTTGGTTAGAACCTTTCTACCTACATTTGATGGATCACGTGAGAGCTCAGCCAAGTCTTGGGTAAAGAAGCTAGACACATATTTTCAGCTTCATCAAGTTTCAGAAGAAGAATCCATAAGAGTAGCAGCGTTGCACCTCCAAGGTAAGGCTTATGCCTGGTGGTTATTTGAATCTTCTTCATTGAGAAATGTAAACATCTCTACTTATGCAAAGTTCACTAGGAGGTTAGTGAAAAGATTTGGTGTTGAGTCATCTGAAACTTCTTTGGGTAAGCAAACTAAGCCCAAGAATTCAGAACCTTTGCATGAGATGTGAGGATCCATGAAGATAACTCCATTTCAGAACATTTTTGAAATGGTTAAAGATCTGCTACATGATTTGCCAAGGGCAAAGGCCCCACTTCAGCAAGAACATTATTCTCAAGAGGAAGACATGAGTGTTCCTTTTTCAAGAAGGGATCAAGTGAAAGGATCTCCTATTGATAAGGCATGCTCCATTGATGAGGAGGAGAAATAAGAAGAGCTGAAAGGTTCCTCCAGCGCTGTGACGGCAGGAGGAGATCTATTTTTATTGGGAGATGGAGAAGAAGCCATTGCTTCTACTAAGAAGGCTCTTGTATCTTTGCAAGAAAGCCCTAAGGATCTTACACATGAAGAGAAAGAACAGCATGTGTCTATGATGATATACAATTAGAAAAAACAATGGAGAGAATGTGTTCCAGCATTGCATTCAGTTTTGGGAACACACACTATGACATATCAGTCCTTTGTGATCAAGACTCTTGACACCAAGGAGATGATGGGTGTTCATGAGTTAACTACATCTAAAGAGAACACCTTAGACTGTGAGATCTTGTAGAAGGTGGATGAAGGAGAGAAGATGAAGGATCACAGTGCTGATATGATGGGTGGTGATCCTCTATTACATGGAGAAGGAGATGGGGAAGTTGCTCCATTCAAAATCACTCGTACATCTACAAGAGTGATGCCCCATTATCATGAGACTTCCACACAAAAATCAGAGATGGAATTGCGCAGTGGAAGCAGTCATAAGATGTTCCCATATATTGTTCACATGGGAATGAGCCATGAGACATCATTATCTTGTGGTATACCACCTGGGAGGCCACCTGATTTAGATTTTATGAAATATGTTGCATGCATTGATGCTCCTTTCATAGATCTAAGAAGGGAGGGAGCACTAGAAGACCATACTACAGCGCTGAGAGTATGGGGAAGGCCCAAGGAGAGGGAAAGTGTTTTTCCCTAAACATCATTATCCATTCTCTCATATCATACTGCGCTGAGAAGAGATGCTGCAAGGAGAAAGAATGACACCATCATGGAGAAAGGAACGCAATCCTTGAACCAGGAGACAAACTTACTTGGAGGACACTCTTCCATACATGATGAGAGATGGTGGTTACACATGCATACTTTGGCAAAACCAAGGAGGTTTTTTATAGATGATATCCTTCCATGGGAGACTAACTTCCAAGAATTTCCATTTTCTGTTGAGCATGTGCATATGCAAGGAGAGCAGTAAGGAAGGAATGGAAACCTTCCACCTTATACCTTTGGCATAGGAGATGTCAAGGAGGAGAAAAATGGGAGGCATGACCTTCCAACATACACTTTTGACATGAGTAATGTCAAGGATAAGATCAACAACATGGCAGACATTTCAGATGACACATTGTTAGCGATGTCATTGTTGGGAAAATTAGATCCATATTGGAAATCCCAACTGTTGGTGGAATATTCCAAGGATCTTCACACTTACATGATTCTTGATTACTTACTACATGATGTAATCTATTCAATCCTATTTGGAGTCATCTATAATCATGGTAGGATCTTCTTATCTAGAGCCTCCAAGCTCAAGGAGAATTTACTACAAAAGGCTTATGAGGAGTTCTATTTCAGCCACACATATTCTATGAAGCTCAACAACATCATCTTGAGGAGATACTATTGGGAGGGCTTTGAAAAAGAACTATATCAGCATTGTCAAAGATGCATGAGCATTATGGAGTTGGAGCAGCAACATGACTCTAAGGAAGAGTTAAATCAACCCTCTCTTTAACTCTTTGAGGAAGAAGATAGATCTATGCACCACTCCATTGATAGGAGGAGGATTGTTGGTGAAGAGCATGCTCTTGGTACACATGTTTTATATTCTTATTTAATGCATTATTCCACCATATTTTTGTAGGCCATGACTCCAAGGAGGAGTATTGTATCTTGTAGGCATCATGGCCAATATTGGGCCACAAAAATTTCTAAATTTGGCCACTCCCTTGGGAGAAAAAGTGAGATTTTTCTACATGATGGGTGCTTCCCTAAGGCACCAAACATATCTCACACTTTCAGCTATGTTGAGATGGTGTGGGCAGCAAGTAAGTGGTGGGAAAACCACTTACCACATCTAGATCTGATGCAGGCAGGAGATGCTCTACGCTGGTTCCACATGTGGGACTATGACCCACCTCCATATGCAGAAATTTATGTTTGTATGTACATTGTTTGATCCCCTATTTTGATGATGTACTTGTACTTTTTATGGGGATGTATGGAGGAAGGAGGAAAGGGATGCATGTGCCCTATGGAATGGCTACTCTCCATGTACTTTATGTTTCATATTTCAGAGAGAGCATTGGGCAAACCATGTTTGTATCATGTGATCTATTGTCTCCTTATGAGATGAGCTATTTGCATCTCATGAGAACTTTGGAGGAGCAAGTCATGGCTGGATGGTTTGGTGAACACTTGGCTTATGGAGGAAGCTTAACTCATTTTGGTGTCACCAAGGGAGGAAAAGATGAGTTTCAGCACTCACCTTATCAGTTTCTTGAGGACAAGCAACATTTTGGAGGGGAGGACTGTAATATTCCCAATTAGCCCAAGCTAATGGGAATCTTCAATTTTGTTTTACTTTCCTGTTTCATGAATAAATATGTAAAGAAGAAAAATAAAAACTCCTAAAATAGTGAATAAATCAATGCCACATGTGAACAAAGATAAATCTGGGCTATCTTAATAAAACACCCTTATGTGTGAAAGGGATTGAGCTATTTGACAGGGTCAACCATGACCAAATCAACAGCGTTGTCTAGAAGAAGTGATCCTCATTGATGAACAGTGCAGTTTTATTTGGAGGCTACACATGTGAAATAAGCTAAATCATTGAGATGGTTTAGGGTTTTTCAAGCTCTCAATCTTATAAAAGGAAGAGAAGGAAAACAAGCGAAGGGTTGTTGATGACCATATTATTTCTGAAGATATTGTCTGTTTATACATTTCTTATTCTCTTGGTTGTTTAGCAGAGAATAATTTTTTTTAGCATTGGGTGTTCCTGAGTGGGAATACCACCTCTTCCATTGAGTAGCTCTTGGAGGAATCTTGCATTTCTTGTCCAATATCAGGCATTTGGCCAAGCTCTTCTTCCAACTACAATGCAGATCCTGTTGAGGGTTTGGTTGTCTTTGTAAGCTGCAGCAAGTGGAGGCTAGATCTACTCAGATCTAGGCCATTATAGTGCCTCTTTTCAGTAGGAGAGTCTTCTATCCTACTGGCAAGAGAGCATTGGATGATTGGAGCTCATTTTCAGATCTTGGCTTGGGGCCACATCATGTACTAAAGCCTACAGCGTAGTCCATCTTCCAGAACTGCGTTATTTGCAAAGGAGAAGTTGCAGGGAGTTTTGGCACACTTTTGGGAGAAATATATCCAGTGTTGGGAATCTGCCCTTCACTGTGGTGATCCGTGGATTACAAATCTAATCCATGTTATATTTAGATCTGATCTGAATACTCTTGTATTTGCTTCAGAATTTCTGAATCATTCTGCAGATCTATTGCATTAGATTTCAGATCTACTCCATGTACTTCATGTTTTGCTGAAAACCCCAAGGGACATTTATAGAGGAGCCTTTCTAGTGTACAGATCTAACTTTTTGTACACAGATCTTCTCTAGATCTGAAGTGTAATATACAGCTACTATCATCTAATAAAATAACGTTGTCAAGCTTGTTCAGTCACATTCAATGGTTGCAGCACATCATTCTTGAGGATTTCTTCATGTGAATTCTTCTATTTTCTATTCTATAATGTATGGGCTTCAATATAACTTTGATTTTCTGATGTAAATGTCATTATTGAGCCTCCATATGCCTCCTGCTTTTATTTGGCTAAACTGTGTTATTTCTGAGCAGTATTGTTTAGTGTTGTTGCTTGTTCCCTTTTGGGGATATTACATAAAGAGATATTCTTCAAGCACGACCAACTGCAAAAACCATTCCTCCATAGCATCTTCTTCTAACATATTTTTGAATGCTACAATTCATAGACTAGGAACAATGTACTTCATCGGCAACATAGCTTCTTGCCCATATACCATCCTGAATGGTGTTCTTCCAGTCAACTTTTTACTTGTGGTTCAATATGCCCGGAGGACTGCAGGTACGCGCTCATCCCAATCATTATGGTTAGCATTGCACACCTTGGTAAGCGCAATCTCCAATATCTTGTTGAAACCTTCCACCACACCATTCACCTGTGGGTGATAGGGAGTGCTCTTCTGATGATGAATCCAAAATTCGTCTTTCAAAGCTTCAATGGTTTCATTCAAAAAATGTGTACCATGATCACTCATTAGAATCTTAGGACATCCAAAGCGAGTTAGAATATTCTTGAAGATGAACTGTGCAACTGTATCTGCAGTGTAAACCTTCACAGGCTTACCTTTAGCCTATCTGGTTACATAGTCAGTCGTAGTGATTATGTAACACGTACCACTCTTCTTGCCTAGAGGGTTAATAGGTCCAACAAAGTCTATGGCCCATTTCTCAAATTCTTTCAGTGCCATCTGTGGATGCAGGGGCATCTCATCTCTGCACGATGGCTTTCCGATCCTCTGGCATACATCACACGCGTGACAATGCGCATAGGCATCATTGTGCAATGTGGACCACCATAACCTAACTCGTAAAATATTTTTCACGGTTTCCTTCCCTACATAGTGACCACTGACAACCCCTCCATGAGCTTCATCTAATATTGGACGCATTTCATACTCTAAAACATATCTTCACAGAACTTCATCTACACCCATGTTGTGCAAATGGCCACAATAATAGTGAAGTACGTTATGCGCACCACAAGCTCTTTCTTCTGTTGTACAATATATTCCTCAGGCGTGCGTCCAGTAGTCAGGAACTGAATAATATCAGGGAAGTGATCATCAACTACCTTTATCGAAAACAACTACAAATATGGTAATCCATCCTCCAAGTTCATAGGTTCTTCACTAGTCTCAATGCGCATCAAATGGTCTGGCCCAGCATTCAGTCTTCCTAGTTTCAAAATGATCTCAAAGCCATACTCCTGGAATAGTAATAACCACTTGCAGATCTTCCCTGCCCAAAATAGGCTTATTGACCAAGTATTTCAAAGTAGAGTGATCAGTAAACATCTAGAAATGTCCTCCTAACAAGTAGTGGCAGAATTTCCATAGCGCATACACCATCTCTAATCCTTCTCTTTCTGTGGTTGAATAATTTTGTTCCATGCTTGAGAGTTTTTGACTGGCATAGGCAATAGGGTGATCAATCTCTCCAGCTCCTGGTTGCGCTAAAATAGATCTAAGCGTAATAAAATAGGCATCAACATGCACATGAAACACCTTTGACCAATTTGGAGAGAGTAGTATGGGCGAAGTGACCATATTTTCCTTCAAAAAATCAAAACTCTTCTGATACTCCTCATCCTATTAAAATGTCGCCTCCTTCTTGACCAACTTCTCTATGGGCGCAGTTATTAGTGCATAACCCTGAATGAACTTTAGATAATACCCAGTGTGCCCCAATATTGAGCGTAGTTGTTTGACATTATCAGGTATCTCCATATTAACTATTATTGCGATCTTCGCAAGATCTACCATCAACCCTTGTTGGCAGACAATATATCCCAGCAGTATCCTAAATGGCACACAAAATATACATTTCTTCAAGTTCAGTGAGATCTGATACTTTCTGTAGGTATACAACATTAAGTGAATATTGGAGACATGCTTTTTCAACAACCCAAAAATATTCCAATCATCAAAGTACAATTCTAGGAACTTATGAACAAACTCCTTGAAGGCAGCTACTACTACGCGCGACAAGATGGTAGGCGCATTCTTCAATCCAAAGGGCATGACTTCATATTGGAAAGATCCCCATTCAATTGCAAAGGTATTCTTACTGTGATCTTCTGGTGCAATCACGATTTGATGATAACCTGAAAAACCATCTGTGAATGAGTAAGCTTCTTGTCCTTTGACATTTTCCAGGATCTCATCAGAGAATGGAGTTGGGAAGGGATCATGCACACAGGCATCATTCAGCTTGTGTAGGTCTACATAGATCCTTATTTGTCCTTTTGTCTTCTTGCCTTGCACTACCATGGGACTCACCCAATCAGACTCTTCTATTGGATTTATGATGCCTGCAACAACCATCTTATCCAACTCTTCCTTGACCTTCTGCTTATATTTTGGATTCAATTTGTATGGGAGCTACTTCACTGGGCGCGCATCAGGTTTCAAAGTGATATTCATAACTCCAAGCTCTCCAAATATTCCTTTAAATTTTAAGAACTTTGTAGGTAACAAGTCCTGATATTTTGTCAGTATTTCAACAACCTTTCCTATTGTGTCATCATCCCAATAGTCTCCAATATTTTCCAACTTTGGTTTCTCTTCAGATTCAATATTCACCTGCTGAATCTTTAGAGGTTTTGTGACATCTAGTGAAGTGAGCAAGGGCACAACAACTATGTGTTGTCCCTCAGATTCCAAAATTATGATATTCCTTGGATCTTTTCATTCTCTTCAACCGTCGAATTCCTGCAATTCACAATATCCTTCATCTATGCATCCCATGTTGGAAAATTGCACTCTATTGTTGGCTTTGTTGTATCAATGATAACTTCTTGAATGTTATGCAATGCTTTACCAATCTTGTCAAACCCACTCTCAAATTTGAATGCTAGAATGAAAATATCCGTCAGCGCAAACCATTCACTAGTACCTTGGCGCAACTCTGTCTCCAGATACCAATTAGTAGGTACCTTCCCCAATGTATTAATAAACATGTGGACCCATTCAGGTCTTTGTTCTATGCCCCATACCTCATTCCATTTATCCATATGTCTGTGCAGATCATCCTTTCTAGAGTAGACTTCTTCCATTCTGATAGTTGGAAATTCAAAGCGTAATATCATCATGCGCATGTATTCATCCCAGTTGCCCATGTTGTCTTTATTAGTCTCCCACCAGCGTGCTGGAGTAGCGCACAATATGAGATCTAGGGCATGGAATCTTCGTCCTTCTAGAACAGTTCTTTCTAGTTCTCCTAAAAAAATATTTACATGAGTTATGCCATCATAATTCGGTAATTCACATACCTTAGATGTTATGCATCAAAGAGATCTGGTCATTCAATTGCAACAGAGCACAGATATTTCATGCAATCGATTCTGCCAGTTTTCTAATTCTTCTTCAAAATACGAGAAGCAAGAGTTATCCTTTTCCCAATTAAGACTTCCATCTGTCATTGGGTTGATCCAATATTCCTCGCGTAGATTTAGCTTATATATTTGGTCAATATCATCATCAGCGCACATAGGTTTTGTGTATCTCGCTTCTTCTATAGGATCTAGGGGAATGATGATTCTGGTTCCATTACTTTCAAACTCCATTCTTCTTTTCTTCATATTTATGATACCATCCATATAAATAGCCCATTCCAATCCCATCAGCGCAGGATAAGGATCTTTATCATCCACAATTTTTATAACTTTAAAATCTGCAAGTACCTTAAAACCTTCAATACTGACTACAACTTGTGGCAACCTTCCTAATGGAATTATGTTCTGTTGATTTTTCATGCGCAGTTGAATGGTAGACCATTCTAGCTCAGGTTCTCCCATGCACTTCCAGGTTTGTTTAGGTAAGACATTTGCATCGGACCCCAGATCTACAATAACTTGATCCATCCCATAAGCACTGATCTGTGCGGTCATACACATCTCTCGCATTGTCCTCTTCTTATTCTTATAGATTTTGTTGACAACTTTTTTTTCTATCAGTGGTTGTTCCTTTTTTACGTAGTTATCTATCAGAACCTGAAGGTTCTCTACTGCCTTTTTCTTACGCAGTCACTTAATGCAAGATTGTAAAAATGGCTTGATTTATTCATCTACCCCTGCCTCCTTCATTGGTCTACCTGATGTTGATGTGCTTCCTTTTGCAAACCCTTTTCGTGCTTCAACAAAATTCTCCTTTGTGCACTGCAAATCAAATCCATCTTTGTTCTCAGGTGCCTTACAAATCCAAAGTTCAGTATCCGTATTCTCTTCCTTATCCTCATTAGTGGTTGCATCACTCCTAGTGACCACATTCATGCTAGGATATTCCTCATAGGTTTCTTCTCTGACAATCTGAAGATTCTGCGTCAGAGTCTGCGTCTTTTTCTCCTACATCTTAGCAATTAAAACAAGGCAATATTCTATTACATGGTCAAATTTTCTACAATACCTGCATGATTGTCGCATCAGATTTAGACAATCGCGCGCATAGTGGCCAGCATCTCCGCATTTGTAGCAAATAACATGCCCCCTTCCTTAACCAGCTGATCCACCTCCTCTTCCTCTTCCTCTATTCTAAAATCCACCGCGCCTAGAGGGGTATGCTGGTGAGGTAGGTTTAGCTTGCATTCTATACATTTTAGATTTTTCCAACATCATATTATAAGTTCGACAGTGCTGCTATAGTGACGAACAGAATATACAAAACAGTGGCTTCAGCTCAGGCTGAAACTTTCTAATCCTTAGACAGAAATTAGTTTCATGCAAACCCACAACTTGACAGATCATGCACCATATTGGCCCAGATGCACTCTTCAGCGGGTTAGGTCCTCCAGCGTGCACATAATTATTGAAGACTGGGCATTTATCCTTATGGTGCCCATTATCTTTACATTTTATGCATCAGACCTCTGTGCATACCTCCTTGCCCTTATCTTTGCACAGATTTTTATTCTCCAAATGCATTGCTTCTAACTGACTTTGAATCTGGGGAGTTCCAAGTGCAACAGGTGTTGGGGTAGCTTCTAATTTCATCACAATCTCCACAACCTCGGCCTGTGTCGAAATCTTCTGTTGACCCAAGGGTTGGTGCAGATGTGGGAGCAACATAGCAATAAACCACTCCTTGTGTTGGGTATCATCGATAGTGTATCCACCATCTCTGATAGTTCGCTTCAGCCTTTGATCTACCTTTCACATAGACTCATTTACCTCCCCGTGAATTTATTTTATTTCTGTAACCAACTGCGCATATGACTTAGGCTTCTTCAATTGTTCTTTTAGGGCATCGTTTACTTCATCCAGGGTGGCATTACGGTTTGCTTGGACAAATCTGATATACCAGTCCAATGCGTGATCTTGGAAAGCAGTGGCTAACTGTGCTTTCTTAACATCATCATTATTAACATGTTGAGCTCTCCATATAGCATCAGTCAAAAACCAAAAGTTCTCAGTATCTTCATTCCCAATACCTCTTAAAGTAGGTAGCTTCATAGATGCAGCCATATCTATGCCTGGAGGAGGTGGAGTTGGAGGTGGAGTGGATTCTTTGTAAGATGAGTGTGGAAGTGGAGTGGATTGGATCTGACAGATGGTCAAGGCTCTTTCATCCTTCTGATTTGATGAAACTTCTTCTCGCGATACTTCCTCTTATTCAGAGTGTGTAGATTCACTATTGTTATTGATCTCTGGTTCACCATCAATATCATATTTGTGCTTGAGAGGATATGTTGGCTTGTGACTCCCATAATGAAAAACACAGTGCAAAGACATATATGTTTAAGAGATAGGGAAGGGAAAAGTTGGAGGATAAAGGCAGATGACATAGCCTTTTTGGCGGTTGGTAATGTGAACGCGCCGCCACGATCGCACCTCTCCCAGATCTGTGACGCAACCTATGGCAGTGGTGGAGCCACCCACCAAGAATGGTTGTCTACAGCCGTTTCTGACAGCACTCAAGAGAGCGGCGGTGGCCGAAATCGACCCGCCGGAGGAGATGACGTCAGCTCTCCTCGCAGCCAATAAAAACAGTTCCGGGGTGTTATGCTCCTACACCAATAGGTGTCATATATCATGATTGACTTGATGGGCTATGTAATATGTTCATACCTTTCCTTGTTGCAAAGGTTTTCCATATTGTCAAAAAAATCAAAAAATTTAAAAAATGTAAAGAGGGTGTACCCTAAAAGAAAAATCAAAGGGTGAAAAGAATAAAAATGGCCAAAAAAGTAAAAGAAAATAAACCCCACCAAAAGAAAGGCCAAGGAAAGTGTGCAAGTCTAAATGCCACTAATTTTTATGTAATAAACAAATTGTGTGCAACTCATATCTTATGCCACAATTAATGAACAGTCAAACAGTTTAAGCTTGGCTAGTTCATCTTTCAATTTTATGTTTTAGGTATAGAGAATAAAATCTGACCAAACTGTTTAATCTTAGCAGATAAGTAGATAGGAAGAGTAAATAAAAGGAGCTCAATGGCTTAATCTGAGCCCTTGGATGTAATAATATTAGACTTAGATAGATTTCTACATGTAAAAGAAAAGAAACTGTGATAAGGGTTTTCCAGTCTAAGTGCACCCTAATAAAGAAGAAAAAATGGTAGGTTAAAGTAGGTAGGGTAGGTAGATGTTCTTGCAGAATTACATGTGATGGATAATGACTCTTAATGTGTTAATATTTATGTTCATCACAAGTACAAGGCAGACATTACACTAGAAGAATTTCAAGCAAAACAAGGTCAAATAATTAACTTCCCTTCTCATTTTTCCCTAAAATTTCACCAATTTCCTCAAGTACTAAGGCATTTGAAAATTAGAGGGGCTCAAGGCATTTCCTTGACTTTTGGAGGGACCAAACCCTCGGCCTAATAATTTAAAAAAGCCTGAGTACTTAAAATTATCCATAAATTATTCATTTACTTCCATAAATCTTTTCCTAAGTATAATTCTATTTTACTTAGGAAAATTGCACAATATCCCACAAAAAACCCTTTTTCATTCAAGCATAAGTTAAATACATAATCCTAATGTTTTTATACTTAGCGCTTTTTATTCACTTTCACATATTAACTTTTAACTTTATTATTTAATTCCTTATATAAATCAACCCATTCCCGTATTACTCTAACTATATAAAACTCCCAAATATTACATATCTCGCCCCTTGGTTGAAATATAACCATAATACTGTGTTAAATCAGATTAATTAGTTAAATCTGTAACTAATAAAGAGCCCCGACTCCCCGCCACATTAAGAAAGGATTAATTAACCCTCACGGTTAATTAATAACTTGCCCGACCAATCATACTCCTCCCGATATGATTAAAAAATCTTAAATTGTATTGGGCCCGCCCTGTTAATCCCCTGTCATCTCGCCTACCCGATAGTCGTCCAATCAAACCCTCCACATCCAATGGCTGTCGTCCATATCGCATCCCCCTCCACATCCAATGGCTGTCGTCCATATCGCATCCCCCTCCACGACTGAACGTTAGCGCGCGATCACAAAGTGGTTTTGCGAACAGTGCCCCGCCACGTGTCACGAGATGTATGGAATCGCTGGCTATCAGCTAAATACCACCCATCCCCAAAAGCGGTGTGATGTATACCGCTTACCGCCCTCCGCATACGACAAAATAGCTTTTCCTGCGTACGCCATCTGCCCAAAAAATAAAAACCCCGCCAACCTTGACTTTGTGAATAAAACAAACAAATACACATCATTTTCATTATTCTATGTTGCGACCAGTGTTCTCATGCAAAGAACATCAAAGCCAACTGTCGAATATTTCAAACCACCACCTTGCTAAGAAACTTCCAGCCGAACAGTCCAGAACCTGTCAGCAGTTGCCTACACCTGTTTTCATCACTATTCACTTCCCGAAAATAGGTATTTATCCAATTTCGGTGAACCCTGCAAGTCTTGGTTTTTTATTTAATTCCACAATTCGGTCTTTATTTCACTCCATAAGTTCCCAGACTTGT
Source organism: Pinus albicaulis (assembly GCA_034641835.2). NCBI lineage: Eukaryota > Viridiplantae > Streptophyta > Pinopsida > Pinales > Pinaceae > Pinus > Pinus albicaulis. The sequence goes on from CM076580.1 coordinate 1,247,312,661, forward strand.
AATTTTGCCCATTTTTCCATCAAAAACCCAAATTCCTTTCTGAATCCACAAGAACCAGAAATTGAAACCCCTGTGGCTTTGAATGTTGCGCCTTTGAATGCCCCCCATAAAGATTTAGACTATCTGCCTCTAGCGGATAGGGATTTCCAGATAAAATACCTCATCCTTAGTGAAAATCCTCTCAGAATCTTTTGTCAATGGAGAGATAATTACCTAAATGGCTCTGATATTTTTGGACTGTGGGAATCCAATCTTCCTATGTATTTTTTACCCTCAGTTCATGTTTTTCCTGAAATAATTTATCACTGCCATGCCAATTACGATCCTAATCAACGAGCAATCATGTCCCCAAGTCAAACCATACTTTTCCCAATAACTGCTCAATCCATCAATGAAATGTTACAATTTCATCCCGGTCAAGCCCTGACTCCCCTTTCCATGGGATATTTACATGAAAAACCCACAAATTTATCACAAGAAGAGTTGAATCACCTCTTTCAGACTTTCATGCTACAAGAACATCAACCCAAAGGCCCCCCTCCTTATGGATATACCTTTTTCACAGATATGGGTAGACTCATAATCAATATTATATCTTCTGTAATGGGTTTCAACACTAGTGAATACGTTGATAAGTTAACCCTAGTGTTGTTTTTAATTTTTACTCTTGGACAGCCCCCTGCTGTCAAATATGACTTTGCCTCCTACATTGCTGATAGGATTCATGACCAATTCATGAGATTAGAAAATGAAAAAGTTTTCAAATACTCCATTTTTATATACCATCTCATGCTCTATTATTAGTCAGATAATTTCTCCTTCCCTGTCAAGAAACTTGACACTAAAGGAAATCCAAGGTCTGTAATCTTCTAGTCTGCAATATTCCATAATTCCTTTGAGTCCCCTTATTCTTACAATGAATTCATTGACCTATTTGTTCACCCAGCAACCACCTTATTGACAGGAGTTTCCCTTCCTAGGGTCAATAGTGATATGAAGAAAATCCTCCAACTTTCCAAGCAATATAGGATAGGTGATTGGTACCTATACCAGAATCATACAGAAATTAGGATATATGGGTGTGAGCTCTGTCCTTTCAAGCTACCAAATTACATTCCAATGAGGCTCTTTGCCTTAAAATATTTCAGACAAATGATAAATTCAGACATAGTCCATTTTTGTAATGCCAAGAAGAAAGCTCAGCTCAGAATCAAGAGTCAATTAGGCCCTTTTGTCTGTAATACTAGGGATGCAGGGAAAGAAGCAGAAAGAATTCTAGAAGATTATATCAAGTTGCAAAAAAAAAATTGGTGGGTACCTTATGACCCTAACATCTTTATATGTGATAGGAGAATTAAAAACAGATTGTCACCATACCTTCACCATAGGATTTCAGAGATTGAACAATTTGCAAATATGGATGAATGGATGGAAGGGACCTTAGTAGAACAAGATAGTGAACAGGTCAATGTTGAGAATGTTATGAAAGATCTTGAGAAAATACTTGACCTGGATTCTTTTGGGCAGGTACAAGACCATGAATTGGTCCTTCCTCTACTGGAACCTCTCAGCAACATTTGCAGGAAACCAATGCACCAGCCACAATAACATCCAAAGGTAAAGAAAAAGAGACTATTACACAGGTCACAGAGCAATTCACAATTTCGGAGTAGCCTGAAACTTCTAAGGAACAGTCCCAAATGCAGATTTCTCCCACTCAGGTCAATGTGGAAAAACCTCTAATCTTGCAAACTCCTCTCAGTGAAGAAAAAAGTAAAAAGAGAGATGCAAAAATAGCTACCCCTATCAGTGGACCTTTAGAACAGCCTGGTATCAAAAGACAAAGATTAAATCCTCTCTCAGAAGAAGAATTTTTTCAAGAAACCACTGATAGTCAGAGGAGAGAAGAGTTAGACAGCCAGCAAACATTCACAATCAGTGGGACATCCACCAACTCACTGAGAAAGGAATTAGAAAGACAACAAAGTGCAAAGGTATCTTCCTATAGACCACCAGTAAAGGATGCTTGGGATATTAAGAAGACATTTATAAACATAAAAGCCAGAAATGATCCATTAAGACTTCAAGTTTATAATCAATATTTGAAGATGGCCCCCAAAAATCAACATAGATTGATGTCAGCCTATGACATCCAGGAAGGTAAAATGGTGATGAGTCATTTCAAGCCTAAAGTGCAGCAGCCTCAAACAGCTGCAGACTATGTCAGAACCAATTTTGAAGTCATGGCAAAGGATATTCATCCTTTGGATCAGATTGAATTGCACAAACAAACTGGAGAGATGATTTATTCAACCTTGACTGGTAAGTCAATGATGGCCCAAAGATTACATAATTGCTTGGATAATACAACTGCTCAACTGCGCCTGGAAAAAGCTTCCTCCCAGGCCAAGGATAACAGAATAAAAACTTTGGAAGAAATAATTATTGGATTGGGTCATAATCCCAAAGATGTTAAGGCTACAGAAGCCTTGATTAAACAGAAAGATGATGATATTGTAGCCCTAAGGAAACAGCTAAAGTTGCCACCTTCAAGGCATCCACAGACTGCGGAGATCATAAAGCAAAAATCTGAAGAAGAATTGATGGATTTTCTCTTGAAACTTAATGAGCAATTGAATGAGACTAAACAAGAACTTGAAAAAGCATTAAAGGACAAGCAGGGAGAGTCGACCTCTCAGCCTCCCAACGTGATACCAGTAGTCTCAACACCAGTCCCTTCTACCCTTGGGAAAACAGTAGCACCAAACATCCCAACATCCACAACAGAAGTATTCACAGGTACAGCAACAACAGGGCAGTCAGCAGGACTAGCATAGGGCAATACTTCCAATTTGAGCACAGAAGAACTAATAAAATCAATGGAATAATTAAAGCTCCAAGTTATAGAGCTCCAGAAAAGAAAGGTACAATTTACTACCTTGGAACAAAAGTATGATCTCTCAAAGACAAGTGTAGCAGAAAAGACAAGAGACATCAACAGGTTAGAAAAATTGGTCAAAGCATTGGAAAAGGATCTCACATTGGAGAAACCTTTCAAAGAAATCAAAGAAATTGTTTGGGCCAACATCACTCAATCAATAAAAGATGTCTGGCCATCAATCCAAATAATGTATGAGAAAAATGATTTAGTTAAATTAGCTCTGGAAGAAGTTCAAAAGGCAAGGGAAGAATTAGGGAATATTCCTGAAGAAGCCAACGAGCTCATACAGTTTTTAAATACCAAGAATAAATATCAGCTTGAGGAACTTGGCATCCAAGACAGAACAGGGACAATTTTGGAAGTAAAAAAAGGTTTTTACTAAAAGAACTCTGATGCAAAACCTAGAAAGAAGATGCCATGATATGCAGGAAGAAATCAATGCTTTTACAAAGAGATTGGATATTTTGCAGAGTAAAGGATTGCCAGTCCTTTAGTTTCTCATGATAAACTAATGAGTCATCAAAGCTATGTTGAGAAATTGAATAAGTATGCATACAACCAGGCCAGTTCATCGACAAGTTCATCAGCAGCAAAAGCGTTGCCTACAGGAAAAATTCTTCATGACAGTCTGGAAAATTTATTTTATCTCGAACATGAGGTAAATCACTTATTTCCAATTCAGCCTACTTTTTTCAGATACATAGAAACTGATGAGACCCTGAGGAAGCTTCAAAGAACCAGAATACCAAAAGCACAATGGTGGGAAGAGATGTTAGACATTTTGTAAAAATATCCTTGGATGAATTTTGAATATTTACTACAGTAAGTAAGAAATGGTAAAAGGGATAAATAGAGATCAAACAGGTCAAAGTGTATCAGTACAGGTAAAGAGTATCAGTAAAAACAGAGAAGCCAACACAGAGTTACCAAAGAAGACAGCAGCAAGCCAAATCATAGGGCCTGCCTCCAGCACATTCATAAAAATAGGAACAGCACAACATTGGTTACCTTTTCTCTTATCTACGAGACCATCTGTCTCTATTTTCTTGTAACGTATTCATGAGTCATCCTAAAATATATCTCACTCTGTTAGGAGATGTTTTTTATAATTTTTTGTATAAATACTCCCTCAATTAGAGTATTGAGGGGGGTGGATTCTTAGACTTTGTTGTAATATTGATTATTTTAGAATAGAGTGTTGTTGGACAAATTTCGCATGGCTAGCTGGATAAGGAATTGATGCAAAGGACTTTTTACAGGATTCTTGAGTCAGACAACGGATCAATAAGTTTTCTATCTCATTTGTTCTAAAGTTTTATACTTGTTTATTATACCATATGTGTTTCGTATCTGAATGATAAATGAAAAAGAATAATTCAGAAAGTGCTTGAGTGCAATTTTTTTTCAATCGTTGTTATTCTTAATGTTTTCCTCTGAACTAGTATGAACAGTGAATCCTTAATTGCTCATGTTTCCTAGTTAATTCATTTTGATTATTTGGTAAAGAATTCTTAATTGCTCTTTATTAATAATCATTCAATTTCCCTCTTTCGAATATGTTGAAGGATTCTTAATTGCCCTTCACCCATTTTGAAGTCCATTCCATCCATTTTAGATCTTTAATTGTTCCCTATTTGATTACCTTGCCCTGTGAAACCATCTCTTGTTAAGAAACCAAATCCAGTTGAGCCGTCTTTCTTTGACTCCATTAGCCCAATGGCTTAAACTACTCAGTCTTACTCCTCTGCTATTGAATTTCATCACCCAAACACAATCAAAATCCCTGGACTTTCATAACTAGCCTAATATCTTTCAAAAGCAAAGCTAAAACTTAAAGAGAGAGCCCTCTCTGAATACATATTGGCTAGATTCTGTACCTAAAAGTTGGTTTGTGGTTACCTCGGACCCCTTTCCTCTTCCCAACAACTTCAAGGAAAATCTGAGTGATAACATAGTGGCGACTCCACTGGGGATCGAACCCAAAATCTCTGGTTTCGCAGACCAGAATAATTTACTTGTTACTATTATTTACTTTATAAACTATAGACGGAGCCTGAAGTTAGACACATAGCCTTCGAAATTGCTCTTGCTTTGCAATTGCATAAGTAAATAAATGCTACTTCAGTCTATCTCCAGTTTAGTTTATGAACTGAACATTCGGTTTCAAACACTTGATCAGTTCCTCTAGTCAAATAAATCTTTAAGAAAATCTAAATCCAATATCTAAAACCTCTTAAAGAGATTGTCGAAGTTGTATTGTTCATTCCATTTAGAGAAAAAACCAAAAAAAAAAACACCTAGAAACCTGGCTTCAGAAAGGACTCATTACACCAGGGCTAATCCTGATCCAAATCCACCGCCTGTGTTTGAAAATCTGAATCTGATCCCCAAAATTCTTAGGAGAGAGGAGAGCTAAGAAAGTTCTGCTAGTTCTCGGCCTCTCTATAGATCAATATCCTGTCCTGTGAAGTGGATTTACCTTGAGGACGAACCTTTTGATGAGCAATTTGAAACCTCTTTATTTGTAAATTTTTCTGAATCTGAGTTGTCCCACTTGGTTCAAGACCCAGTATTTATTGAATATTTACAACTTGAATTTGTTACTTCACATCTTGAAAACATTTTCGAAATTTCGTACAATATTAGCTTACCTCTGAACGAACACCAAATATTTCTGTGATCACTACGGCCTCTCCAAGTTCATCAACATTTCCTCAAACATCTCAACCTAAAACCACCCCTTCTACTCCTCCATCCACCACTCCCAAATCAACCTTAACTGTTATTTCATCACTACCTCTTGCAATGGCAAACAGATATGCTCCCTTAGTATTACCAGCCAATCCAGGGGCTATGCCCCAAGACTACCAAAGTAAAATCACTCCCTTTGATGGTTCTGGTACCTACACTGCACAACAGCATACTAAAAAGATGACCGATTATTTTGAAATATATGAAGTAGATGCAGATGATGTAAGAATGAGAATATTTGTTCAAAGTCTTACTGGAGAAGTTAGAACCTGGTTTAGAGCCCTTCCTGCAAACAGTATCAATGACCCAGAAGCCCTTTATAGAACATTCTTAAACAGATGGGAAAAGAAGAAAGATCCTCTCCAAATATTATCAGAATATGAAAATCTAAAGAGAGGAACACAAGAAACTGTACAAGATTACTGCACTAGGTTCAATAATGTTTACAATGCTATTCCCCAAAACCTTAGACCTCCTCCAGATTTAGCATTGATCAAATTCCCTGATGGATTTGATTCTGATATGGTGTACCAGCTTAGGGAAAGATCTCCTCGAACTTTAGAAGATATGCAAAGTATAGCTGTCAGTGTTGAAGCCAATCTAATATCTAAACGAGCTAAAGCCAAAAGTGAAAGGAGAATACCTTTAAAAGAAGAACCCTCAGCTTTTGAACAGAAACTGGATGATATTATTAAAGGAATGGAAAGGCTAGGAGATAGAGTAGAAACAATTGAAAGGAAATTCCTTGGGATGGTCAACCTAGCAATACTGGGAGAAATCCAAATTTTAGAAAAAACCAAAACACTGGAAATACTGGTCCTAACCAAAACATTAGGCCCCCATTCCAGGAAAATTATGTTGAAGCCTCAAATTATGATGAACCGACAGAATATACTCAAATAAACAATTTATCTGGACGCAATAATGAACAGGAAGTTTTCTTGACCCAAGATGATCAAGAAGCTCACATTCTTAAACAATTCCAAACTCATTCAGGAGAATCATTTGACTTCAAGGAGGGATATGATACAACCATTTATGAATTCAAAAAGCAATATAATCTGAGGAGTAGAAGAATTTATGTCCCTGAAACAAATAAACAGAAAGCTACAAAGCAACCCCTCAAAGGTAAAACCAATACTACCCCTGTACATATTCTTTCTAGATCAGATCCTAATCCTCCTAACCCAATTATTGAAGATGTATCCGATAATAAACTTAATAACAGACAAATTTCCAATACTCTTCCTCCCAAAGGAAATGTAGAGGAACCTCCAGAAGTTGATTCGGAAACAACTTCAGCCCACAACCCCACTCCTCAGAAGGAGAAAAATACAGAAAACACAGAAGATAAAGAGAATCCAACTTTCCGAAATACAAGAACTCAGACTGAAAAACCTTTTAATCAGGAGGCTGAAGTAGGAAAATTAAAAATAGTTGTTCCATTGGCTGAATTAGCTAAACATGATGTCTACCGAAGTCAAATCAATAGATCACTCAAGATCACTGGTAGTGAAGACTCAGTAAACGTTTTTTATGACCAACCCAAATTACTCTTTGGCCCTGAAGTAAATGAAAAACCAGTTAATGGATGAACTCCTCCATTCTATGTAAGTTTAAACATACATGATAAAATACTTCATAATGCCATGCTCTATTCTGGGGCATCTCACAATCTAATGCCTAAATCTGTAATGGAGAAATTAAACCTAGATATCACCAGGCCATACAAAGATCTCTTTTCTTTCGATTCAAGTCAGGTAAGATGTTTAGGATTAATCAAAGACTTGTGTGTTTCACTAGTTAAATACCCTACAAAAACAATCTTGATGGACATAGTAGTAGTAGATATTCCTCCAAAATATGGCATGTTATTTTCCAGATCTTGGGGTGCGAAACTTCAAGGATCTCTTCAATTGGACATGTCATATGCTACTATTTCAGTGTTCAGACACCCAAAGAAACTATACAGAGAAACTTTAATGAAATATGTAGTCAGTAGTCAGGAGAAACCTGAAAATTTCCCCATCTACTCAGTACACTCTGATATGGATTCATTCATTCTTTATAATTCTAAAATTGATCCTCCCACTGAATTATAAGTTCCAGCAGCAGAACCAAAATAAATTACAAATGGAAAATATATTTTTCAAATCCAGGAAATCTCTGAAAACAATGACACATCAAATACCCAAGAGAAACAAGAAGAAAGTAAAAAAACAAATCTCACTGTGAAAAAAGTTCCTGAAACTCCTGATACCAATTATGAACATGAAATTCTTTAGCATTTAGAATTTGATGGTTCAGTTAACAAATTAGGAGCAGGACCTAGAATTTGGGTGCACAACCTTGAAAATGATCATGTTGAAGGCCATGCCTACAGATTAAAATTTAAGTGCACTAATAATATGGCAGAATATGAAGCTCTTTTGCTAGGTCTTAAACTTGTCAAAAGATTAGGGGCAATTAGAGTATCTGTCATAGGCGATTTTGATTTAATCATTCAACATATTAAAGGACACTATCTAACGAACGATCCCATACTGAGAGAATATAGAGGAACAGTTGTAGAGATACTCAATACTTTTCTACAAGATCAGCTTGCTAAAATCCCAAGAAAACAAAACTTGCACGCCCATAGTCTAGTAATGTTTGCCAGCACCTATAAATTACCATTCAAACCTAATCATCAGTTCACAGCTGAGATTAGACACAGACCAGCCATACCTGACAATTTTAAGAACTGGCAAGTGTTTGCAAGTGATGAGCAAATTAACAATTTCCTGACTTTAGAGAAAGAATTTTCTAACAGTAACATAGATGAAGATACAGTCATTGAATTTGATCAAATAAATGAACAAGAAACAGACATTTCAGAAGAAAATGCAATTCAAATGCTTCATCCAACAAATTTCACCAAAAAAGAAATGCAGGACCTTAAACAAATGGATGTTGATGAGATTATTGAAGGAGAATCTGAGGTCATTAATTTAAAACACAATCATTTGCCTAAAGGATTAACTCCTCTGGAAGATCTCTTTGATTCTAACGATATTCCAAAGAAACCCAAGATGGAACCATTGAAAGCAGATATTGAGGAATATAACTTAGGGACTGAAGAAAATCCTAAAATGATAAAGTTATCTAAATCTTTGCCTCCTGACCAAAAACTAAAATATGTTGAATTAGTGAGAGAATTCCAGGATATTTTTGCCTGGAGTTATGAAGACTTGAAATCATATGACACCTCCATAATTCAGCATACACTACCTCTGAAAGAAAATCAGAAACCATTCAAACAGAAACTCAGAAGAATTAACCCTGTAGTGTTGCCCTTAATTGAAAAAGAAATCAAACGTATGTATGAAGCAAGGATAATTGCTCCCATAAGGTTTTCAGAATGGGTGTCTAATTTAGTACCTACTAGGAAGAAAACTGGAGAGATCAGATTATGTGTTGATTTAAGAAATGTAAATAAGGTTTCTTTGAAGGATAATTACCCTTTACCCAAAATGGATCTCATTTTACAAAGGGTAGTAAGTGCTTCTAGGATTTCACTTATAGATGGGTTCTCAGGATATAACCAGATTCTGGTTCATCCTGATGACTAGAAAAAAACTGCTTTTACAACACCATGGGGCACAATTCAAGTATGTTAAAATTCCATTTGGACTTAAAAATGCAGGAGCAACCTTCCAAAGAGCAATGGACATCGCATTCGCAAAATAAATTCATGATTTTTCTTGTTATATATTTGGATGATTTAACTGTTTTTTCTAAATTAGATCAGCAACATTTAGACCATCTCAGACAAGTATTCATAAAATGCAAAAAATATGGTATCTCTTTGAATCCAAAGAAGTCCTTGTTTGGTCTAGAAGAAGGTAAACTTTTGGGCCATATCATCTCCAAAGATGTTATTAGAATTGATCCTACTAGAATAGAAGCTATACTGCAGATACCTCACCCTAGAAATGTCAAAGAACTTCAAGTTTTCCTAGGAAAAATCAATTTTTTGAGAAGATTCATATCTAGCTTAGCGGAACTAATTAGATTGCTTAATAACATGTTAAGAAAGGATTCAAGTATTAAATGGACAGTAGAAGCCAAACAAGAATTTGAAGAAATTAAAATGGCTTTGACCAGAACATCGGTCCTTACTAGTCCACAATTTGATAGAGACTTCATAATATTTTCATTTGCATCAGAACACACTATAGTAGTTGTTTTATTACAAAAGGATGATCAAGGATGTGAGAAACCTATAGCCTTTTTTAGTAAAGCACTAAGGGATGCATCATTAAAATACAACATCATGGAAAAACAAGCTTTTGCACTTGTAAAAGCCATTAAAGACTTTAGAGTCTACATATTGTATTCTCATGTGATAGCCTATGTACCAAATGTTGTTGTCAAAGACATCCTAACTCGGGATGGAATTGAGGGAAAAAGAGGTAAATGGATTGCTACCATATTAGAGTATGATATTGAAATAAAACCTACAAAGCTTATAAAGGGACAAGGATTGGCTAAACTCATGACAGAAACAAATTGTCAAGCCTTGGGTATTAATGAACTGGATAATGAACAGGAGATGGCGACTCCACAAATCAGCCAGGCCTTCTTAGATTCACCTTGGTATGTTGATATCATTTATGTACTGTTAAACCTGCAAGCTCCTCTAGGGTTATCCAGAACAAAGAAAAGGTTTTTAAAGATGACTTCTTCAAAGTATTGTATTTTAGATAATGTTCTTTTTTGGAAAAATCATGAAGGTATTCTATTGATTGTTTATTAAAAGATGAAGCTAACAAGGCTCTCCATGAATTTCATGCAGGAGACTGTGGTGGACACATTTACTGGAAATCGACTGCAGACAAGATCATAAGGGCTGGATTTTATTGGCCAACCTTGTTCACTGATGTAAATAAATTTGTCACTGCTTGCCATAAATGTCAAATTTTTGAAGGCAAGAGAAAACTATTACCTTTACCCCTAAAACCAATTTCCACTAAAAAACCTTTCCAACAATGGGGCCTGGACTTTATTGGAGAAATCCATCCTCCTTATTCTGGTCAACACAAATGGGTCCTCACTGCCACGGACTATTTCACCAAATGAATAGAAGCAATTCCTTCCAGACAAGCCAATGACACTGTGATCATAGGATTCTTAGAAACCAACATATTATCTATATTTGGCTGTCTTGATAAAATCATAACTGATAACGCTGTTGCCTTCAAATATAAGAAGATGATAAGTTTCTGCAACAAATATCATATCACTTTAATCCATTCCATAGCCTATTACCCTCAAGGTAATGGACTGGCTGAGTCCTCCAACAAGAGTCTCATTAATATTATTAAGAAATTGTTGGAGGAAAACAAGAAAAATTGGCACAAGAAACTTACAAATGCACTGTGGGCAGACAGACTCACCACCAAAAAATCTATTGGAACTAGTCCTTATGAGTTAGTCTATGGCATGGAGGTTGTATTTCCTTCATCTTTAGGAGTTCCTGTAATGAAATTACTTCAAGAAAGTTGGGTTGAACCTAATGATATTCAAAGGAGGATAAACCAGACTATTAATTTACAGCAGACTAGAGAGGAAGTATATCAGAGATCCTAAGTATTGCAGGAAAAACTAAAGAAGATATTTGTGAAAAGAACCAAGGCAGAAGATTTCCAACTTGGAAACAAAGTATTAAGATGGGATTCCAGAAGAGAGGATAAGGGAAAACATGGGAAGTTTGACTTCCTGTGGAAATGACCTTATATTATCCATCCTTTACAAGGAAACAATACATATTTTCTGAAAAAATTGGATGGTACAGAAACTGAAGATGGGCCAGTCAATGGTCGAATGTTGAAACATTACTTTGATCCTATTTATTAGGATATCCTGAGTTTTAACATGTACATACTATATCCTTTGTATTGTCACAGTTTTGGATAGTAACTTGCTGGAGTTGAAGCTCGAAGAGAAGGCCCTAAGCTTCAAAAGTATCACTGTCATACATACAATAAAGCAACAAGCAGAAGAAGATTCCATAGTTCAGTCAAAATCATTCTGAGGACAACTGACTTGCTATTCTTGAATTTTCACCAGGAAAAGCCATTCCCAAGTGGAGCTAGTGTTATGCTCCTATACCAATAGGTGTCATATATCATGATTGACTTGATAGGCTATGTAATATGTTCATACCTTTCCTTGTTGCAAAGGTTTTTCATAATGTCAAAAAAAAAAAAATCAAAAAATTTAAAAAATGTAAAGAGGGTATACCATAAAAGAAAAATCAAAGGGTAAAAAGAATAAAAATGGCCAAAAAAGTAAAAGAAAATTGACCCCACCAAAAGAAAGGCCAAGGAAAGTGTGCAAGTCAAAATGCCACTACTTTTTTCTATTATGTAAATAAACAAATTGTGTGCAACTTGTATCTTATGCCACAATTGATGAACAGTCAAACAATTTAAGCTTGGCTTGTTCATATTTGAATTTTATGTTTTAGAGATAGAGAATAAAATCTAACCAAACTGTTTAATCTTGGCAGATAAGTACATAGGTAGAGTAAATAAAAGGAGCTCAACAGCTTAATCTGAGCCCTTGGATGTAATAAGGTTAGACTCAGATAGATTTCTACATGTAAAAGAAAAGAAAGTGTGATAAGGGTTTTCCAGTCTAAGTGCACCCTAATAAAGAAGAAAAAATGTTAGGTTAAAGTAGGTAGGGTAGGTAGATGATGTTGCAGAATTACATGTGATGGATAATGACTCTAAATGTGTTAATCTTTACTTTCATCACAAGTGCAAGGCAGACATTACACTGGAAGAATTTCAAGCGAAACAAGGTCAAATGATTAACTTCCCTTCTCATTTTTCCCTAAAATTTTTGCTAATTTCCCATAAGTACTAAGGCATTTGAAAATTAGAGGGGCTCAAGGCATTTCCTTGACTTTTGGAGGGATCGGATCCTCGGCCCAATAATTTAAAAAACCTAAGTACTTAAAACCATCCATAAGCCATTCATTTTACTTCCATAATTCTTTTCCTAAGTAAAATCCTATTTTACTTAGGAAAATTACACAATATTCCATAAAAACCCTTTTTTCATTCAAGCATAAGTTAAATACATAATCTTAATATTTTATACTTAGCGCTTTTCATTCACTTTCACATATTAAATTTTAACTTCATTATTTAATTCCCTATATAAATCAACCTATTCCCATATTACTCTAACTATATAAAACTCCCAAATATTACATATCCCGCCCCTTGGTTGAAATATAACCATAATACTGTGTTAAATCGGATTAATTAGTTAAATCTGTAACTAATTAAGTGCCCCGACTACCCGCCACATTAAGAAGGATTAATTAACCCTCAGCAATCCCTTCTACCCTTGGGACAACAGTAGCACCAAACATCCCAGCTTCCACAACGGAAGTATTCACAGGTACAGCAACAACAGGGCAGTCAGCAGGACTAGCATAGGGCAATACTTCCAATTTGAGCACAGAAGAACTAATAAAATAAATGGAATAATTGAAGCTCCAAGTTACAGAGCTCCAGAAAACAAAGGTACAATTTACTACCTTGGAACAAAAGTATGATCTCTCAAATATAAGTGTAGTAGAAAAGACAAGAGAGATCAACAGGTTAGAAAAATTGGTCAACGCATTGGAAAAGGATCTCACATTGGAGAAACCTTTGAAAGAAATCAGAGAAATTCTTTGGGCCAACATCACTCAATCAATAAATGATGTCTGGCCATCAATCCAAATAATGTATGAGCAAAATGATTTAGTTAAATTGGCTCTGGAAGAAGTTCAAAAGGCAAGGGAAGAATTAGGGAATATGCCTTAAGAAGCCAATGAGCTCATACAGTTTTTAAATACCAAGAATAAATATCAGCTTGAGGAACTGGGCATCCAAGACATAACAGGGACAATTTTGGAGGGAAAAAATGTTTTTACTAAAAGAACTCTGATGCAAAACCTAGAAAGAAGATGCCATGATATGCAGGAAGAAATCAATGCTTTTACAAAGAGATTGGATATTTTGCAGAGTAAAGGATTTCCAAGTCCTTTAATTTCTCATGATAAACTAATGAGTCATCAAAGCTATGTTGAGAAATTGAATAAGTATGCTGACAACCAAGCCAGTTCATCGACAAGTTTATCAGCAGCAAAAGTGTTTCCTACAGGAAAAATTCTTCATGACAGTCTGGAAAATTTGTTTTATCTCGAACATGAGGTAAAGCACTTATTTCCAATTCAGCCTACTTTTTTCAGATACACAGAAACTGATGAGACCCTGAGGAAGCTTCAAAGAACCAGAATACCAGAAGCACAATGGTGGGAAGAGATGTTAGACATTTTGTAAAAATATCCTTGGATGAATTTTGACTATTTACTACAGTAAGTAAGAAATGGTAAAAAGGATAAACAGAGATCAAACAGGTCAAAGTGTATCAGTACAGGTAAAGAGTATCAGTAAAAACAGAGCAGCCAGCATAGAGTTACCAAAGAACACAGCAGCAAGCCAAATCATAGGGCCTGCCTCCAGCACATTCATAAAAATAGGAACAGCACAACATTAGTTACCTTTTCTCTTATCTACAAGACCATCTGTCTCTATTTTCTTGTAACGTATTCATGAGTCATCCTGAAATATATCTCACTATATTAGGAGATATTTTTTATAATTTTTTGTATAAATACTCCCTCAATTAGAGTATTGAGGGGGGTGGATTCTTAGACTTTGTTGTAATATTGATTATTTTGGAATAAAGTGTTGTTGGACAAATTCTGCATGGCTAGTTGGATAAGGAATTGATGCAAAGGACTTTTTACAGGATTCTTGAGTCAGACAACGGATCAATAAGTTTTCTATCTCATTTGTTCTAAATTTTTATACTTGTTTATTATACCATCTGTGTTTCATATCTGAATGATAAACGAAAAATAATAATTCAGAAAGTGCTTGAGTGCAATCTGTTTTCAATCGTTGTTATTCTTAATGTTTTCCTCTGAACTAGTATGAACAATGAATCCTTAATTGCTCTTGTTTCCTAGTTAATTCATTTTGATTATTTGGTAAAGAATTCTTAATTGCTCTTTATTAATAATCACTCAATTTCCCTCTTTCGAATATGTTGAAGGATTCTTAATTTCCCTTCACCCATTTTGAAGTCCATTCCATCCATTTTAAATATTTAATTTTTCCCTATTTGATTACCTTGCCCTATGAAACCATCTCTTGTTAAGAAACCAAATCCAGTTGAGCCATATTTCTTTGACTCCATTAGCCCAATGGCTTAAACTACTCATTCTTACCCCTCTGCTATTGAATTTCATCACCCAAACACAATCAAAATCCCTAGACTTTCATAAGTAGCCTAATATCTTTCAAAAACAAAGCTAAAACTTAAAGAGAGAGCCCTCTCTGGATACAGATTGGCTAGATTCTGTACCTAAAAGTTTGTTTGTGGTTACCTCGGACCCCTTTCCTCTTCGCAACAACTTCAAGGAAAATCTGAGTGATAACACGGGGAGGAAGACAGGAGATGGAGACCAGCATTCAACCCGACGAAAATCAGAGGGGCAAACCAGCACACAGATGGAGCAGGTACGTTACAAGGTAAGGTAAGTTCGTTTGAGGTAGGAAGTTCGGTACTCCTGTGTCTGGCATGTGGTCCACCACCTACCTGGACGATGTAAGCCAATCATCATGTGCCACGTGCCTCTTTTCCAACGTCCTCAAGATGTCAACCCTACATTTGTTGTCCCGCCCTATTACCCAGTAAAAAACCCTACTTTCACAGCTATTTTTACTCTCCACTGCTTGAATTTTCTAGTCTCTTACTTACGTTTCACTCTGTCAGACGTCCTGGTAAATTCACAATTATTGGTCGCCTTTCACCCTCGCGTCTCTTTCCATGCTACCTCAGGTATTTTATCATGTCCCTTTAATTATTTCCCTTTTATTTTTTGTTCATATTATTATGGAAAAAATGAAATGCTCCACCCCTGAAACCCCTCAAGCTCACGAGGTCTGGACTGCTCCTGGCCCCGAACCACTCATGGATTCCCACTCTCAGCTCTGCGACTCGGTTTACCCTTTCAATGTGGCCCATACTAAGGCCAAGCTCTTAGACTTTCAGCGACTGGAGGAATATGTGATCAAAGTCGTTGATTCAGGGCTTTATTACCAAATTTCCCCGACAACCCATCCATTCCTGGATTTTATTTCCTAGCTTGTCGATGCCTACATCCAGTGTAAGGAAATCTTCCTCTCTGCTCAGGGGGTCAAGATTCTCGAGATTACTCCTCATCTCATCAGAAAATCCCTATGTTATCCTCCCGCCAAAGACTGTGTCGAATTCACCGAAGTCAGTCTCTCCTGCCACTTCTCGAACCAACCCTTGGAGAAGAAGAGCGGTTTCCTCAAACTCATTTTTTATTCACTCCTATTCTCTCTCCCTCACACAGAGGCTATTTCGTTGTCACTATTCTGTGATATTATACAGCCTATTCTAACAATCATCTCGGGAATGTTGGGGTTAAAAAATGTTTATAGGGTGACTAAGGCAGGTTTATGGTTTCTATGGCTCATGATGCAAGCTGAGATTCTACTAGATATCCCCACTTTCCTAGCCTCGGATATCAAAGCCCAGTTCCAAGATATGTCATACTTTTTCTCTTTCAAATACTGCTCCCTGGTTTTCTACTTATTCATGTTTGAGCATGAGGAAAAGTTCGAGGGTTTAGGCCTGAACAGGTTCTCCAAGAGAAATGTTGAACCCAAATCTATTTTAGAATGGACTCAGGCAGTTCTCCAGCGTTCAGAGGGGAAGGGGTATGCGAAATTCGTCACGGACTCCATATCCAGAGCTTATGCTATCATACATGACATCTCCCCGTCCAAAATTTCTCCTGAGAAAAAGGATTGGCTCTAGTTCAGTGAAATGGATTGTACCAGTGATTGGTACATGTTTGAAGATCATACTGAGATCAAGGTATATGGTGTTGAAGTGCCTCCTTATCACTTTCCAGTGTTCCTGTCCATGAGAATCTTCACCCTTGAGTTCATTCGTCAAGTCCTAAGTGTCGACCAAGCCCACTTCGTGCCCGCGAAAAAGGGGTATATCTTTAGGCTCCCAAATACTATAGGCCCTTTCACCATTAATTCAAGGCACGCCCTCTCCTCTATGGAAGGGATGTTGCAGAAGATGGATTTCCTATGGGGATATGCTTAGTACTACAATCCTAAAGGGTTTATCACACGCAGGAAGAAGAAGATTAAATCCACAGCATATGAGCATGAACCTAGACCTCTTATTGAATGGAAAGCTAACTATGATTTGTGGCCTTTGGATACAGAGATGGAGGCTGAATTCCCAGTCGCTGAAGGAAAAGGAGAAAATATAATCGGTGATGCAGAAGTGCTAGAACAGGAAAATCCCCAGGCTAACCAGGGGTTCACGGACGAGGAAGAGGAAGGGCACCTTAGTAAGAGACAGAGGACTGAAGGCCTGAAGGAGTTGGACACTGAAATTCCTGATGATGAGGCCTCACTGCTCATGGGTCGGGACAAAGATAGACCAGGCTTCTAGCTCTCTTATGATTCTACCTCTTCTTCGGTACCTTTAAAACTTTCACAGGTTGTCATGTTGGGAAAAGAAGAAACAAGGGAATAGATCGAGGCCAAGAACAAATCCGCAATGGAGAAACTGAGAGTAGAGTTGTCTTAGTTCGTATACGAGCATCATACTAGGCTCACATTAGCCCTAGATGTGGAGAAATATCAACTCATATTGGTTGTCCAGCATTCATTCTCTCATCCCCTACCCTCGGGATCCAAGTAAAAGCCCTGGAAATAATTCTGAATTTGGCTTCCATCCCCTTTCCTAATAAGTTAAATTTGCACAATTCCATCGGGGACATGCTACGAACTGAAATATTAAAGCATACCATCACCTTGGAGAAATAAGAAAGAAGATTGGCTCAGATGAAGGCCACTCAGCAAAGGGAAAGATCAAGTGTTAAAGCTCTTTCTACACAACTGGAGGACTGCAAAAAGCTGATAAGAGTGAAGGGATTCGTTCCCAACTCTTCGACACAGGCTCTTCTAAGAAAAATGGAGTTGGAAGTACAGGAGTTAAGTCGCAAATTGAATATCCCTCATTTGAAACATATTCAAATAGAGGAACTAGCCAGAGTAGAAAAGGAAAAGGACGCCCTCACTGAGTCTCTCACTCAAAGGGATGTAGAGATCGTGGGATTAAGGGAGAAGCTGTTAGAACTATAACTTGCTCAGGGTAATCATGTGTGTATAGTTCTTGTACCGAAGGACCCACAAAGTGCTCTAGAGCAGTTAACCAAGGCTCTGGCGGACTTGAAGATGTCAGAGGATGAATGTTACAGGTCAAAATACCTCCTCATCAGCTCAGAGGAGAAGACAAATATGGAAGGAATACAAAGACCTAAATTAAACCTATTTCTACCAAGGTAACACCTCTCTATAACAACACAAGAGCGTTATAACGCAGCTGATCAGTGAATGGGCCACGTTAGTGGCTAGGGCAACACTCTGTTTACACTAGAGGGTAGCGTTACCCGTGTTTTAAGTTTGAAACGGGAAAAACCCGCGGACAATGATTTGAATCTCCAACTTTTTCTCACAAGAGAGTCAGTACAAAAAGGAAACTGCAAAGCACTGATCTCTTATTGGGCATTTCCATAAAAAACTGAACTCTCAAAGAAGGCAAAAGCATGGAGGTTAGAGAAACATCTTGGTTTTTTCTATTCAGAACTGGTGGAAAGAGAAGGGCAATGATTGCTCTCTCCATCTCCTATAAAATGGAGTTGAAGGCTCTTTATTGAAGGTCGAAGGATTGCTAAAGTTTTGCATACTTGTGAAGTAGAGATCATTGTTGTAGTGTGAAGGTCAAGGGTCAAAGAGGTTCATTGAGAACTTGTTGATCGAGACATCACCACTTTGAGAGATAGAGAGATTGGAAGGCTGAGCAGCGCTTGGTGCAAACGACGGTTGTAATCCTCCTTTTTATAAATCAATAGAACTGTATCTGTTTTGTCCATTCTATGCGTTGATATCGTCATTATTGTTTAATCACTTATATAGCATGAGATGAATGGCTTAGATGTGCATTGTCTAAATTTTTATTATATATTGGCTTAATTGATAGGATATATGTTATGTTAGAAATTACACGGGTGCTTTGATTGATTGCAGAACCAAGATTTGGAGCCGATGAAGAAGAACTCCTGATTCACTGCCTAGTGCTCTTCGAGGGACTCCAAGATCATTAAAGAGGTAATTTTCTATCTCATTCTATCAAGTTGTTTTAAGTTAATATGAACATGTATATGCCATCTTTGTGAACTATACAGCTAATCTTACTGTCTGCCTCGGGCACCGGAAAGCCCTGAGAGGGATATACGATAACCAACAACCCAAGAATTTTACCCTATAGTAGAATTGGCGACTCCACTGGGGAGTTTCCCCATAGTTTCCGGACTATTTCTTCCCTCCTTTCTTTTTTCCTCTATTCACAGACCCTTCCGACCAGTTTTGATGCCCAATAGACATGTCAAAAGCTCGCAGAGTTCAATCCTGTTTCTGTTTGACCATCTAAAGAACTTTACCCTGGCTAACACTACCTCTCTAGGTTTTCCAATGCGTTATAACGCTGCCTCTACTTAAATACAGTGCGTTAGTCTCTGGATTAACGTTGTCTTTACTCAGAGACAGTGCGTTACTCGGCCAAAACTTGTTGTTCACTGTTGTGATTGTGTTTTAGTTGCAGAGTTTTTTGGCCATCAGTATCTCTCCTTGACTGAATCCCTATGCTTCTCTACTAAGCTGGCATTTCTGTTTGTTACTCTTGTTTGAAAAGTTAGTGTCAAAAGCATTTACTTTTTAGAGAAGAATTTTTTTTTTATTTTTCTACATCTAGCGGAGTTTATTCTGAAATTTGCAGTTCATATATTGTTAAGAAGAGGTAGATAGAAGTGTGAATCTTTAAAGTTTAACTGTGCTATTTGAATGTTAGTGCATAGATGTTGAAAAGAAACCTCTCATTGTAGAAATACTCTTCATCGAATTGAATATTTAGAGCATATTTTGCATGGTTTCTTGAGTCAGAGTCTTATTACATTTCATACGTCCACTCCCCCTCCGCAAGACTAATAATCAAGTACACTAAGAATCAAGCGATAATAAAATCAATCACATTACTCTTTTTTTGAGCTCACACAAACGGTAGTTCAGGCTAGGATCTTGGGTTAGGAAAGTCAGAAAATCACCCAAGATCTCAAAACTTGAAACTAGAGTCATTAACGAGCGAATTCCTACTGCACTCATATTATCGGGACCGTTCCTTTACCGGAACTCAACGCGAGACAACACTTGGGTGCACAAGAAGGTAGCCCGCCTTCGACTGCATCTGGTGGGTGTGTTATATATTGGGGTTCCCTTCGGGGATGTCGAAACTAGATCTGGGATCTAGGTATTCTGCCCATATAGCACGCTGTCCTTGACCGTGGACCCCCCTGATGAAGTCTGTGATCTGAGGTATCTTTAGTGACCATACTTTTTAGGGACTTACACAAGGTGACTGGGACGAGCTGTCCTGGTACCTGAAACAGATGGACCCACTCTATCTTCGGTCTTTAGGAGGGTACTTGTCTTCACGAGAGTGCTTACACCTATCATCTGAGGTTCGGGCGAAGCTCTAGAGTGACCGTAACTGTACTTTCGACCAACCGTCTCTGTATACTATTGTGATACTGGATTTCATCACCAGCGAATGGTAGTACTCAGACAGGGCACCCTATTCTGGCTGCTTGTTGATTGATTTTAGAGAGTCCTTTTTTCTTTTTTAGGTGTGTGGTTACTGTCATTGAGACTTTATAATAAATCACAATTAAAATTTGTTAAAAATAAACAGGTCACCATGGCGTCCTCTGACCCACACCGTCTGTCTCGATGACAGCAAGGTCTACCTCCTCTAACTATTAAGGAAGAACTGAACCTTGGTGAACCCGTGCCTTCCACGGAAGAGCAATCTCCACTAACCCACACCGTCTGTCTCGATGACAGCAAGGTCTACCTCCTCTAACTATTAAGGAAGAACTGAACCTTGGTGAACCCGTGCCTTCCACGAAAGAGCAATCTCCACTGACAAATCTTGATTTTCACATAGCCTCATATCATATGGAATTTCTGGGGGACCCTTTCATGGAAGGGGTGGTACCTCATTACAATCCTCCACTCACTAATCCGTTAGGGCCTGTGATAGTTCAGATTCCACCACGCAAAGATATGTCTTCGGCCGCACAAACATCCATTTCACCACCAGCATCCACAGGGTCGATGCCAATGGCAACCATCACAGGTTTGCCACCATCCTCCCCGCTGGTGGTCAGTTCTATGCCATTACTTGGTAACCCCAGTAGTCAACATATACCTAATCCTAACTCGACGGTCATCACAACTGTTAGTAGCTCGCCAAATCCTTCGGGATCTACTCCTACCGTGACCACGTTGGGACCCACGGTTGCTCCTCCCACGAGTATGACTACTTTGGTGCCTTTTAGTAACCCTTTTGGTTGGAACTCTCTACTGAGTTCAAACCCCTTGGCCACTATACTAGGGGGAAGTGTCACCATCACACAGGTAGCAGGGATCATTTCACTCCCTCTACAATCCTTAGGACAAATAGGACAACCTATTGTTAATACTATTCCCTTAAGTGGTTCAAATATAGGTGTAGGGTCTATGTCGTTGCCAAACTATGTAAGTAGTAGCATGCCTCCGGGAAACTCTATTGCATCCATTTTAACTAACCAACCCCAAGCTCCATCTGAAATGGGAGGGCACTTTTATACTAGGGGCAACCAACCGTTCGCCCCGCAATACAACATTCCCTATGGACAGCAACCGTATGTCCCTACTCCTCCACCTATAGGAAGTTTTTACCAAAGTCCTACTTATCCTCCTGGTAACACATTGATGGGTGGACCCTATGGTCTAAGTAGTCAGCCCATACTTCCTTGGTTAGATTCGGGGGGAAATCCACAATTGCCATTTTTGGCAGCTTTGGACATCCCCGATATCCATAAACTGACTAACGATCCCATCAATCACAACCCGCTTTGGCCTCCAGTACCGTATAAGATTCCTTCTGACATCCCGAAGTTCCACGGGAAACAAGGGGACGACCCAGCCACACACATCACTACCTTTCATCTATGGTCTATATCCAATTCCATGGTGGATGATAGTGTCCGGCTTCGACTGTTTCCCCGCATGCTTACAGGCAATGCTGCCAAGTGGTACATTGAATTGCCATGCGCCGCCATCAATACGTTTGGTGCTTTAGCGACGGAGTTTCTAAAGAACTTCAAATTACCAATTAGATTTGAAACCGGAACGGAACTGTTAACCTCGCTGCGCCAAGACACCGCCACCCACATCTCCGATCACATTCATGAATGGAGACGTAGGAGGAGGCTGGTCAAAGCGCCAATTCCGGATCATCTCTTACCCAATTAGTTTTGCAAGTCTCTCTTACCCCACATCTCTAAATACATTGGCCTTTCCGGTGCGATTACAGAAGATCAATGCATTCATCGTGCCCAGAATTTGGATTTAATCTATTCACAATCTGGCATGCTATATGATTTTCTCCCCCACGCCCCTGGTAACCCAAATCCTCCGACTACTCAAAAAACCGGAGCTCATGCCGACGGTCTCGTTGGCATGATCTCTGGCGTAGCCACAAAACAGTCTCGGGGGCAAGCCTCCCAGCCATCTTCGGCTGCCACTGCCCCTCACCAAATGACTACTCTTCCAACCGCTGAGGTAAATTCTGTGCAAACCTCAAAAAATCCTAGCGGGAAAAATAAGAAGAACAAGAAAAAGCCATCTTCTTCAGAAGAGCAGTCGGATAATCAGAATAACCCTAATCAGAAAAACACTGCCAAAAATGACAAAGGGAAGGATAAACCCATGAAATTTCCTTGCAAGAACTGTGTGGAGGACCACTTGACATACAAATGTCCTCAGCTGCAGGAATGCACCGATTTTATTGCCAACAAGGATTCTAGGCGAACACCTGCCGTTCTTCATAATCCTTTCCCTAATCAATAGTAGCAACATCAACACATGGTTAAAAATCTGCCACAACCCCATCAACGGCGAAATGGTGGTTCATATCCTTCCGGCGAAGGACCATCTTCCATCTATGGCATTGAGAGTGTTGAACTTCAAACTTGAGCCAAGATTTATGGAAATCCTACCATAGATGCTCAAGAACCTGGTACTAGTTCAAATCCACCGCCGCCCAACAATTTGCATATCAAACGGCCTACTGCTGACCCCGTGATTCGTCCCCCAAAAGGGACACTTCGACGCACAACTCATAACACCTTTGAACATGCAGCCCAAAACTACAACATCGTAGAAGATTTGGCGTAGGCACCATTAGCTATGTCTTCTCTCAAAGTATTACAAACCTGTCCAGCACAAAGGAAAGCCTTGCTTTCGGCCATTGGTGGAATAGACCCCCAGGATTCCATGCTAGCTATCTTTGATATGGAAAAGTCTAAACCTCGCCTTTCGCACCAACTCGCATTCCAGGTGCAGGTTGTGTCGAAAGGGAGACCAATCCATCGCACTGTCATAGACGAAGGTGCTTCGACCTGCGTTATGTCACAAGCTTGCTGGCTCAATTTAGGTTCTCCTACCCTCACCCCGCCATCGAATTCCCTCAAATATTTCGATGGCCACACTTTCCTCCAAAAAGGATACCTTGCTAGCTTTCCCATCACTCTGAGTGGGAAAAAGGTAATCGTGGACGTTGAAGTCGTAGAGCGCCATCTAGACTATAATCTACTGCTTGGTCGCAGTTGGTCTTATGCCATGACTTCCATTGTGTCTTCGGTCTTCCGACTCATCCTATTTCCATTGGATGGGAAAATAGTCACAGTGGACTAGCTATCCTTCTGCACCCCTGATTATGCCACGTTACCAAGTAGCACTGTACCCCTAATAGGAGGCTTTCCTGACTCTTACGTCAGTATCGGTACCGGTCTTCTGAAGGCATCTTCCCTACTGGGTTGTTTTCCTCTCCCGCCGCCATTGATCCCAAACATGGCTGCAATGATATCCACCACTTTGGATGGCTCTATCGACCCATGGATTATTCTGATACCTTCAGACATTGATTCCTACGGAGATCAGATGCCGCTCTCACCAGCCGAGTTGGCTTACCAAGCCATCCAAACCGCATCTGAACCCTCCACTACTATGGTTTCGACCGAAGGTACAAACCTCCCTCCCATCACTGTTCTCTCTAAGGATCTCCTCAATGAAGTCTTGCCTACAGACGAAGCTATTCGAGAGATCATGTCTCTAGAAGAATGACCTTGGGGAGAGTTTCACCATCGCGCTTCGATGATTGACTCGGAGGCGATAAAAACTGAAATCCCATCTTTTGACCCACCTGAGATGGTTCCCTCCACTTACACGACTGTCCAAACTATCGAGTCAGAAGGGAACAGGGGTAATCTTTCTAAGACAATGCTCATTGATATCTTGGTCAAAACGGGTATCGTGGAAAATATTCAGATTGGAGCCGATTGCAATCCAGAGGAAATTGCATGCTTCACATCCCTTTTTAAGGAATTCCGCGATGTGTTTGCTTGGTCTTATGAAGAAATTCTTGGCATAGACCCTTCTATTGTCGAGCACAAAATCAAGATTTATGATAATGCCAAACCTGTTCGGCAACGTCTCAGACCTGTCCACCCGCGCATAGCAGCCGCCATCAAGATTGAAGTAGAAAAACTTTTGAACGTTGGTTTCATCTATCCCGTTCCTTTAACAGAATGGGTTTCCAATCCGGTTCCCGTTGATAAAAAACAAGGCACCATTCGAGTTTGCGTCGAATATCGCGATCTGAATGCCACTTGTCCCAAAGAAAATTATACTACATCGTTCATTGATCAAATTCTCAACGATTGTGCCAGATGTGAATCTTTTTCCTTCGTGGATGGATTCTCGGGCCATAACCAGATTGCAATTAAAAAATACAACCAGCATAAAACTGCTTTCATCTTTCCTTGGGGCACTTTTGCGTATCAAAAACTCCCATTCGGTCTGAAGAATGCTGGAGCAACTTTTCAGCGGGCTATGGACTAAGCTTTTCATGAAATTCGACATATTGTACAGGCTTTCTTGGATGACCTTCTGGCCCATTCCAAGAAGCGACAGGATCACCTTACTCATTTAAGAGAAATTTTTTCTAGGTGCAGATTCTACAATATACGTTTGAATCCTCATAAATGCGTATTTATGGTCGAGTCAGGATGTCTGTTAGGTTTCATTGTTTCCAAGCACAGGATTAGGGTTGATCCCGATAAGGTTAAGGTGATTGTTGAATTTCTGGCACCACAATCCATCCTTCAACTCCAACGTTTGCAAGGGAAGGCAAACTTTCTGCGTCATTTCATTGTTAACTATGCCGAGATGACGAAAGGATTTATGCGATTACTGAAGAAAGGAACACTATATTTGTGGGATGACCAAGCTCAACGGTCATTTGATGCTTTAAAACATGCACTTGTTTTAGCCCCACTCCTTAGTGCCCCCGATTACTCACGCGACTTTCTCCTCTATCTGGCAGCATCACCATCCTCACTTGGAATGGTTTTGGTTCAAGTACACGATGACGACAGTGAACATGTGATTTACTATTTATCAAAAGGTCTAATTGGACCTAAGTTACGTTATTCACATGTGGAAAAACTGTCTCTGGCGGTAGTTTTCGCCGTCACCCGACTCCGACATTATATATTGCTGCGACAGACTACGGTGATTGCTTTGGAGAATCCCATGCGACATATCTTGTCTAGACAAATTATTGGCGAGAAATGTTCCAAATGGATCATCATCCTCCAACAATTTGATTTGGTTTTCACGGCTGCCAAAGTAAAGAAATCCCTCGTCTTCGCCGAATTATTATCGGACCTTTCCATAATCGACCCGGCAGAAGTAGCTCATGATCCATTCCCTGATGAATCTGTCTACTTGGTCAATTCTTCGGACCCATGGTATGGAGACATCTTAGTCTACTTACAAACTCAACGCTTCCGCCCAGCTCTCACATCTGACGACCGTCGTCGTATCCGCCACCAAGCAAAGCACTACCTCGTGCTAAACAATACACTATATCGTTGTGGTGTTGATACTATTCTCCGACGTTGTCTCACTATCGATGAAGCAGAACGCGTTTTGAATGACTGCCACATGTGGTGGCCATCTTTCGGGCATAGCTACTGCCCAAAAAATATTGCGCGCCGGTTACTGGTGGCCCACTTTGTTTAAATATTGCATTGCAGCAGTCCAGAAGTGCCATCCATGTCAAATTTTCACAAAGAAAATGCGCGCGCATCCTACCCCCCTTCACCCGGTTATCTCCGTCAGTCCTTTCGCTAAATGGGGAATTGACTTCATCACCTGCAATCCCGCTTCGGAAAACGGACACAACTACATCGTGGTTGCAGTCGATTATTTTACGAAATGGGCTGAAGCCCTTCCCACTTTTAAGGCCGATGGCGAAACCGCCGCTCTCTTCCTGTTTAATCAGGTTATCTGTCGGTTCGGCGTACCCCTATCGATTGTCATAGATCATGGATCTCACTTTCAAAATCATATGATGACCGAATTAACATCCATGCTAGGTTTCCGACAAGATCAATCTTCGTCTTATTATCCTCAAGCTAATGGTCAAGTAGAAGCCGTAAATGGCGTTCTCAAAACCATGATTCGTCGATTGGTCGGAAACCATAAAACCACATGGCATCGAAAGTTATATTCTGCATTATGGGCATACCGAACGTCAGTAAAAACTGCCACAGGCTTCACACCTTTCCAACTTGCTTTCGGCCTGGATGCAGTACTTCCGATTGAGTGTGAAATCCCATCGCTTAAACTAGCGGTTGAACTCCTGCCTGGCACCACCGCCACAGAAGAGCGCTTGCTATCGCTCGATCATTTGGATGAAACTCATCGAGATGCTACACTAGCGCTCGAAGCTCACCAACGCCGAGTTAAAGCTCAATACGACAAATCTGTCAAGCCTCGTTCTTTCCAAGAGGGCAATCTTGTTCTACTTTATGATAAAAAACACGACCTCTTGGGGGCAGGAACGCTCCAACCATTGTGGCTCGGTCCTTACATCGTTACTAAAGCCCTCTCAAAAGGAGCTTACGAACTACAGGACTGTAATGGAATTCCACTCGAGGAGCCCCGCAATGGGCTCTATCTGAAGAAGTATTTTGCCTAGTTTCGCACTAGGCATATGCTTTGTAATTTTATGTATATAAGTTTTGCCTATTTTATTTTGATGCTTCTGGATTATTTTTTTTGGTTTAAGGTGTTTTTCTCATGTAATCTTTTTCTTTCGCACAGATGTCATCACATTCGTTATCATACGTCGGATATGCGGACGGTGCTAGTCGTCACACTAGACGCATTGCTTCAGCTGCTTGGGTTCTCTATACTCCTGAGTCGGACCTTCTTGGTTCCGGGGGAATCTTCCTGGGTAACGCCACCAATAATGTTGTTGAGTACATGTCAGTGATCCAACTCCTCACGGAAGCGGCATCTCGTGACATCTCCAATTTAGTGGTCAGGTTAGATTCCCAACTCATCATTATGCAGTTAAACAATCATTACCGTGTCCACCACCCTGTGTTGTTACGTTATTTTTTACGAGTGCGACTTTTAGAACGTCAATTTCAAACAATCACATTTGAACACGTTCCTAGAGAATTTAATGCATTAGCCGATTCTTTGGAAAATTATGTGTTAGATTGGCATTTGTCACATTTATTGTAAAAGATTTACTCATGAGTACATATATTTTTATCACATCAAAAATACATAAAAATTTAAAAACACAAAATCACCAAAAATATATATATACATATATATATGTCATGTCCAGTACATAGTAACATCAAAAAGAAAAATCTTCCAAAACTTGGGGTGTTTTACAAAAAAATGGCTACACTAAGCCACACTCTGATACTAATACATCTACTCCACCAACTAAGCCTGATGCTCATGATAGCATACAACTGCTCTAGCTATCCTCCTAAGAGGAACTAGGTATCTCTCCGGCACACCTAGAGTATGCTGCTGCAGACGAACTGGAACCTCCCGCATAGGAAGCAGTGGTATACCCATACTCAAACCCCCCAGGTTCCTGGAGAGTTCATGTAAAACTTGGGTATCATCATCGTCGCCGGCTTCCGCATCCTCTACTGGTGCGCCAGCCCCGGGTAGCTGCAGTCCTCGCCGTGCATAGCGAGGGGCCCCAACTGGAAGGACAGGTGCCACATCTGTGTCAAGCAAGCAAAAGCTTCATGTCAAAACTTAATTTTCACCCTTTTTCAACAAAAAAAAAAAATTACATAAACATTCAAAAGCTAAAAACACAAAAAAATTCTTTGAAAAACACTGATCATTTTTTCTTACCATCGGGCCCCCACTGGGTGCTAGGGGGCAAGAATAACTCCGAATCGCCTGTGAAGTTCATCCCTGCATAGGGATAATCCTCAATCATGATTATCTGGGAGTCTAGCCAATCAAAAAACCCGTCATCAAAACAGTGACGGACGGGACCCTCTCCAGTCCGTGGAAGCAAAGTGGCCCACCGAGCCTGCCTCGGCTCGCGTGGACCCAATGGCGCTGTAGGGATCCTGGGCCTCATCAATGGTATCTACTCCAGTATGAAAGAAACAATCAGTGTACCGTACCAAAACTCTCTTTGAGTACGGGTCTTGCATGCAGTAAGCTCTGCTCGGACCCGATGGGCTACACCGTCACACCAGTCGAAAACCTGAGGCTGCATACAATCCAAGGCTAAGAGCATCTGGGCCTTGGTCGCCACATGCTGACTCTTGGCACCTGCCAAGCGAACAATCATCCATAGAATAGACCTCAAGGGTCTCAAAGTCACCTGTGCAATAGGTATCCGGTTACTCACAGCCTGGGTGCCACGTATGCAGTGCGCATGGATCAAATCAGTAGTGGAACGAGGGTCAGCTCTGGACCCCGTCAAATTGGGCCTCGCCCCACGACATGATAAGCCGGTCAAAAATTACACATCATCCTTTTCGATGGCAAGCTCATTGCCACCAATCTCAAAGACATGACGTCGTTCGTCCCACTGCTGGATCTACCACCTCAGGAGGTCCCCTTGACCCCTCATCAGTTCTAAACGGGCATACTTGAGCAATCTGCACCTCCGGAGAGCCATTAAGCTCGCTGCATCCGTCACCATCTCTCGTTCTTCCCGCTCATGCTCTCTCTCTCGCCAGATACTCATGATTAACAGCTGAACACCTGCAAATGCAACATTTTCAACCGATTAAAATTTGCCTGGACCACTTCAAAAATGAAAAAATTGAATTGCTAGAAAGCATGTTGCGCCTAACGCGGTCACTAATACAAAACAGAGCGTTCTAACGCTTACATCCCTCACGGGTTGTGCGTTTAACGCGGATGTTGTACTCCTGACCCGCGTTAGGCGCAAATATTTTTCTAGGGCGTCAAAATTTCCTAATTTTGAACCAGTAAAAACTAAAAAATTGGCAATTAAATGATAACAGGAGGTTCTAGCTCTTACCTGGATCTCGCGGAATAGAAAACTGTTGCCCGGATCGACCGTAATCACCAGCTGAAGTTTTCACCCCTTTTCCACTCTAGAGCTTCTTCACAACACTCGAAATAGTGAAAATGAATGTCTTCTGACCTTCTTATAGCTAATTCTGGGGCATGACTCTCTTAAGTCAGTCGGCAAAGTCGTGATTCCTCGCTGTACACATGTCGCAACTCTTGAGATTTGGTACTGATGATTCTAATAAGGGATCAAGATTTATGAGCAGACATACTCATGTTTTATCGAGCATTCTTTTTACGGTATTTTTCTTGCTCGTTAATCCGAAAAACCTCGAGTTC
Organism: Pinus albicaulis; assembly: GCA_034641835.2. Taxonomy (NCBI): domain Eukaryota; kingdom Viridiplantae; phylum Streptophyta; class Pinopsida; order Pinales; family Pinaceae; genus Pinus; species Pinus albicaulis. The sequence continues at coordinate 1,247,342,412 of CM076580.1, forward strand.
TCTTCTTCGGACTCGTTAAACTTATACGAAGTTGGCATCGAGCGTTCTTTTTTTGGTCTTTTCTTGCTCGTTAATCCGAAAACCTAGAGTTTTCTTCTTCAGACTCATTAAAACTATGGAGAAGTATTGAGCATTATTTTTAGGAATCTTTTTCTCGCTCGTAAAACCGAAAAAATCCCGAGTCACCTTTGTTAGGCTCGTTAAACTATTGAGACAGAGAACAAGGAGCCATTCTTTTCCTCTTTTTCAAAGCTCTTTAAACAGAAAAAGTAAATCGAGTTTTCTCCGCGTGACTCGTTAAAATTTCACGGAGGTACTGAGTTTTTCTTTGTTGGACTCGTTAAAATTTCACAAAGAATATTGAGTTTACTTCGTCTCCTCGTACTCATAACAAAATGAGGTAGACGTCCATTGAACATAGATTTCTCACTTTTCCGGATTCGATGGACTAACTAACGGAAACTAAACTGTTTCGGGCTTACTATTACCCCTTTGCCGTGCCCGGTTATCAAGACATGACAAAGGTACCCCAATGGAGCCGTCTTTTACGACATTTTTCAGACTCTCTAAACATGAAAAATTCACCGAGTTTACTCGTTTGGACTCGTTAAACCTAATCAGACAGGACATGGAGTTGTCTTTTATGACATTTTTCAGACTCTCTAAACATGAAAAATTCACCGAGTTTTCTCATCTGGACTCGTTAAATCTAATCAGATGGGGCACAGAGTTGTCTTTCCTGACATTTTTTAGACTCTCTAAACATGAAAAATTCACTGAGTTTACTCGTCTGGACTCGTTAAACTTAATCAGACGGGGAAAAATTTGGACAAAATGGATACTACCTCTGTTACATTTTCAAAAAGGTCGATTTGGCAGCAAAATTCTTGAACATGGCACTTCCTAGAAAACTCTTTCGCAGTTAGCCGAACCCTACCATCTATGAGTATTAGCCTTCATCTCCCAGTGTCCCTGCACCGGTAAAATCCTAACACACTCTTTGGTGTTCATCAAGCTTCAGCTGCCTAGTACCCTGCTACAGTGCCTTCTATTGTTCAAGCAGATCTCACTATCTACTGCTCCTGTTATCAACCAAACCGCTCATTATGCCAGAAATTATTTGTCGTCCGACATCCCCATTTCCTCTTCATTATCTCAATCATAAACAAAATCAGTTGGTTTCCGTTTCATGTTGACTGATGTAGGACGCCTCAGTGCCTACCTTTCAACAAATCTCTTCCTATCGACTTCAACATCTTATCTAGGAAGTTGATCCAGAAACCCATCAGTACCCAGATACTTGCAAACATCAGTGGCAGGTAGTCTTGTGTTTGATCAGGGGTCTTCATCATTGGCTCCTGGTCGAATTATTCTACGAGTGTTCGACTTCAACTCATTTTATTCACACTCACTAGATTGTACTGTGCATCTTAGGGACCATCATCATTATCGGTGGCCACCTTCGCGTCTGTTAACAGTTTTCATTATCGACTGGTAATCAGACGATTTCTCAAATGTTCGACAACAGCTCCTTCATTCACATGTTGAGGAATATGCAGTTTAAGTGAATCGGCAGTCAAGACCTTGGGGCAAAGGCTACATCATTAAATTTGTGTTTCCTTCCCCAAGTTGCAATATTGTTTATGGAGACAGCTTCTTCAGCCTGATCCTGTTATGACAGACACTTCCACATTGTGCTTATCAGTGGAAAGATTCTTCATATAACTATTCTAGAGAAATCATGTTGTTTAAGCTACTGAGCATGGGAATGCCCGAGTCAAGGCAGATACTATATTTTCTGACATATGTTGTTGTTTCAGGTCTTCCTCAGTCTTTCAATCTCTTTATCTCTACTACACACATTGTAGAGTATTTCGGCCATCGTCTTCATCTCTGACCTCACACTTTAGGGGGCATCTGTTACAGGTCAAAATACCTCCTCATCAGCTCAAAGGAGAAGACAAATATGGAAGGAATACAAAGACCTAAATTAAACCTATTTCTGCCAAGGTAACGCCTCTCTATAACAACATAAGAGCATTATAACGCAGTTGATCAGTGAATGGACCGTGTTAGTGGCTAGGGAAACGCTTTGTTTACACTAGAGGGCAGCGTTACCCGTGTTTTAAGTTTGAAACGGGAAAAACCCGCAGACATTGATTTGAATCTCCAGCTTTTTCTCACAAGAGAGTCAGTGCAAAAAGGAAACTGCAAAGCACTGATCTCTTATTGGGCATTGCCATAAACAACTGAACTCTCAAAGAAGGCAAAAGCATGGAGGTTAGAGAAACATATTGGTTTTTTCTATTCAGAACTGGTGGAAAGAGAAGGGCAATGATTGTTCTCTCCATCTCCTATAAAATGGAGTTGAAGGCTCTTTGTTGAAGGTCGAAGGATTGCTAAAGTTTTGCATACTTGTGAAGTAGAGATCATTGTTGTAGTGCGAAGGTCAAGGGTCAAAGAGGTTCATTGAGAACTTGTTGATCGAGACATCACCACTTTGAGAGATAGAGAGATTGGAAGGTTGAGGAGGGCTTGGTGCAACCGACGGTTGTAATCCTCCTTTTTATAAATCAATAGAACTGTATCTGTTTTGTCCATTCTATGCGTTGATATCGTCATTATTGTTTAATCACTTATATAGCATGAGATGAATGGCTTAGATGTGCATATTCTAAATGTTTATTATATATTGGCTCAATTGATAGGATATATGTTATGTTAGAAATTACACGGGTGCTTTGATTGATTGCAGAACCAAGATTTGGAGCCGGTGAAGAAGAACTCCTGATTCGCTGCCTAGTGCTCTCCAAGGGACTCCAAGATCATTAAAGAGGTAATTTTCTATCTCATTCTATCAAGTTTTTTTAAGTCAATATGAACATGTATATGTCATCTTTGTGAACTATACAACTAATCTTACTGTCTGCCTCGGGCACCGGAAAGCCCTGAGAGGGATATAGGATAACCAACAACCCAATAATTTTACCCTATAGCAATTGAACACGCACCACTCGGAGACTCTTGGACAAGGCCAAGGTAGCATACTCAGAGAACTGAAAGATGGTCTCGTCCTTTCAGAAGGAGGAAGAGATCCTTCACAGGGAGGCCCACGGACAAGAGAAGTATATCAAGGACTTGAAAGTAAAGATTAAAGGGAATATGTCATTAGTAGAAGCTAGGAAATAGTCTGTGTAGAGATCATAATAGAGGTAAAAGTGCATTGGTAGCTCATCATATTGGCCAATGACAAAAAGAATGTCATCCAAGAGTATAAGGTACAGTTGGAGATCGGTCGTAGGGAAGGAGACGAGAATGCAGCAGTAGCAAGGAGATACGTCAAGTATATCAAAAAAATCCCATCTGAAGAACTGATCACCCATGGAGTGGTCGATTGTTTCAGGACCATCATGGAGGTTAATAAGATGATCCAGAAAGAGGAGGCACGCGTAAAAGAATTGGGATATTTAGCAATCATGACAAAAGGAGTGTAAATATTTGATCAGGAATGGTGTAATTTAGTGGAGGATGGTCTTCCCCCATGCCGAGATCAACAGTTAGGGACATTGCTTCCCCTAACCACTTATGAACAGAGAATGTCTAAGATCAAGTGCAAGGTAGATTTAAATTTACAAAAGACCTCCCACCTGAAGGAAAATACCTTAGTAGCAGCATTACACAAGGAATTCTTTCTCCTTGCCCAGGTCAAGAGATTCTTTGTGGTCCGCCTTGATTATTCTGAGCTTACTCAGCTTCAATCTATGTTCAAGTTATTCAGTACAACACCTCTACCCGCAGTGGTCACCTGGCAAAGGTGCTATGAATATGCAAATCCTCCAGCTCCTTCCACCTCACAGCAACTGCCACCTCAGTCGCCTAGCTCCTCCACTTCTTCAGTCAGATCACGCCACTCAGGGGGCTCTACCACGCCTCGTCGTAACTGCTAAAGGATATCATGATCGGGCCAATGTGGCCTTTGTTTTTATTTTTGTTTCAGATTCAGTTGTGATGTAAAATCAGTTGAAATCTTGACTTCACCCAAAGTATTGTTTACATGTTATGTTTCTGTTATGTTTCTGTTGTAGTAAGAGTCGGAAGAATATTGTCTCTGATACGATGCAGTTATATCACATCATTTGTTATTTGGATATGAAACTGTAAAATCAAGAAGGAATATTTTTTCCGAAAAAATATCTGGCCAAGGCGCCCAATGTAAAAACTATAAAAGGCCAGCTCAGAGACGAAGAAAAGGTTCTGATTTCTCTGGAAGTTCTGAGTGCATATTTTTGTGTAGCACATTTTGTAATGTTTGGGATTATCTCTTAATGCATATCTGGAAGAGATATTTTGAGAAGATAATATAATGATTACTGATTGCAAAATGGATTCCTACTAGACTTTCGAGCAGTATGTATGCTTCTTTTGTGTATTGGTTTAATCTCCTTATTCAGTTTCTCCATATTTTCTTTCAAGTTATCATGTGTTCAGAATTTTGGTTGCTTATGGATAATTAATGAATTTATCTTACATGATACTCATATAATGGTCATTTGGCTACCTTAATTAGGCTCGATACATGATTCTCGTCTCATAATTCTCATCCTAATCGTTCTCTTCTTTAAGTCCCTGGAGGGCATAGTCTTAGTAGGCCTGCCTCACTTTGACTTACTTTCCTTGTTCTTCTTAGCGTCCATCTGCATTATCTTAAAATATCTGTTCATTGGATCCATATCTGTCCCTATTGCAGCAAATTGAGATTCATTTCAGCCACAGGCCCATTTTGAGTTATTCCCTTCTCACAATCAAAGTTAGCAATTATTGCTCTGCTCCCATTGTTATCTAGAACTGCTTATCAAATAAATTCCACCAAGTTTATATCTGATAGGTCCCCTCAAAGAGCATAGAGAAAACCTATATGATATCCCTCTCACAAGATGTCCTAGGCACTAGTCTCCTACAATTCAAGACTGTCTCTAAGAGTGACAACATCTTTTTGGCGTCGTTGTCGGGGACGAAATAGAAAATATTTTCCCTGGGATACGACATTGTCTTCACCCTTCAATCAGGTGAGCACAAAGGGTTGAGAGTTGCACAACCCTCACCTTGGCGACTCCACTATTATCTAAACCTAAATCAGCTGCAATCCTGTCTTGCACTAGGCCTCACACTAGGTCATATACCTCTCGGCTGAGAACCCCTTTCGTATCTGATATTGAAAATATTATATTCATGAGAATCTGGAAAGAAAAGAAACCCATCCAAGTTGACTTACCTTCATTCTTGCTAGAAGATTCGTCGTCCTCATCTCAGAAAGCTGAAGTATATGGCCCTAGCTCCACAACCCGTGTACTCGAGTATCCCCCAGAGACCTCCGCTTTAGCTAGTTCTGACATAAAAGACAAAGTTGAATTCTTTGATATCTCTTTGCCTCCCTTGTGTCCTACTCGAGAGGCTGAGGAATTCAAAGAAGTTATAGTACTCCAAAACTCATTTTAGTTAAATATCCATACCTCCGCTCAGCATATACCTATTGTACCACAGCTAAATCATCCTCAGAATCTTCCACCACTGCCCCTCATGGTTGTACCTGGCTTCCTCCTTAACAAATATGCCCCATTGGTTTTGCCTCAAGTATTGCATGACATGCCTCAATACTATCTAAATTTATTGCCTCGGTTCATCGGGGAAGACAATACTTCTACATAGAAACATATTGAGGACTTCTGCACCTTTGCTGAAAATGTCAATGAGAACACCTGGATGTGGTGCTGAGGCTTTTCGTCCAATCCTTGGATGGAGAAGCTCGTAAGTGGTTCAAATATCTTGCTAATAACATATTCACCACTTGGGAGGAAATGGAGAATTTATTCACTCAAAAATGGGGAGAAAATGGGGACCACAGTTACATCCTCAAAGATTTCAATGCCCTAAAGAAGAAACGTAATGAAGATGCAACAAAATGTATAAAAAGGTTCAATAAGCTTTACAATAATCTACTTGCTGAAATAAAGCCTCCTCAAGCAGCTGCCAAAGTGGTCATTGCAGGAGTGTTTGAACCTGAGTTTGTATTCACATTAAGAGAAAGAAAGTCTACATCCCTGGACTAGATCCAGACTGATGCATTGGAGGTAGACGAAAACTTTGCTTCTATAGGAAAATTCAAAGGAAGGACAGAGCATGAGGCTAGGATAAGGGGTAGGGAGGAGGCTTCTACCTCTAATCAAGAAAGGGAATCACCCGAGTATAAAATTGAAGAGATGAATAAGCTAATCAATAACCTCTTAAATAAGTTGGTGAAGCTGGAATTTGAGGCTAAGAATTCCTCTCCTCGTCCCAACTAGATGGTTCCTAATCAAGGGTTTAATCCCTAGTATCAGGAGCGGGAAAGGAAGGAGCAGCAAGTTCACATCCAACCTCCTCTATATTTAGAAGGGAAAGTAGAAGGACAAACCGAGGAAGCCCCTGATAGTCAAGAATATCAATTCCTTTCTTATTCAGGAGATGAATAATGGGACTCACTCTGCAAGAAGAGCTAGAAGAGAAGGAAGTTTCCCCAGAGGATCGAGATATTGATAATTACTGCAGGAAATTTTTGGACTTCATGCAAGCTCAGCTCCATAAGAATTATGACCTTAGGTCCTCTAGAAAGAGAACCTAAGTGCAAGAACAAGACGAAGAGTAAATACCAAGAGAACAAACCCTTTCTAGTTCTTCCAGCAAGGGGAAAAAAGCCTTTAGAAGAGTTTTTACATCATAAGGCCACTGCATCCACCTCCACAAAGCTAGGTTCAGATCCTCCTGCAAACCACAAGTCTTCTACTGTAGCCTTGAACTTGCCCGGTCACCCTAAGGAACATTCTAAAGAATTCATTGCAGAAAAAACTCCCATGACCTTTAACCTCCAAAAAGAGCTAGACAAGGTCAAGATCTCGGTTCCCTTGATCGAGCTCCTAAAGCAGCCTTCGTATAAAGCCCAAGTATCTCAATTCATGTTGCCCCATGGCGTAGGCCCTCTTACTGACAGCCTCAATCTCCAAGAGGAAAGACCCATGGCAGTTTTTGGACCTCATGTAGAAGATTTGGACTCAACCACTCCCCCATTCCATGTGTCTCTAGTTATTCATGACCTATTACTACACAACTACATGCTAGATTCTGGGGCTTCACATAATCTGTTTCCGTTGTTTGTCATGGAGCAGTTGGGGTTGCAGATTACTAGACCTTATAAAGATCTGTATTCTTTTGATTCCAAGAGGGTAAAGTGCCAGGGCATGATAAGAGACCTGGTAGTAAACCTAGCCCAGTTCCCGACTAAGATCATGGTGATGGATATCATTGTAGCTGATATCCCAGCCCGATTCAGAAAGCTGCCATCTAGATGCTGGGATTCTAAGATTGGCAGGTCAATTAAGTTGGACCACACCTAAGTGACTATTTCAGTGTTTGCTGGGGAGGAAAGGAGACTATACCATGAATCCAGGTTCGTGAAAATGGTCACCAAAGCTGATGGTTCGACCAACTCCCTGGTGTATGGTAAGGAGGGTGAATTTTCTTGTCTCATGTTTGAGGAGGATGAGAATTTCCTGCAAGAGACTAAAGTTCGTCCTCTAAAATAGAAGGAGCCTGTGAATAAAGACAAGGACAAGATCTGGACTCTGCATTTCGACGGGGAAAATTTGCGAGAAGGAAATGGAGTCAGGGTGCTCTTGCTCTCGCCTGAAGGATGTTTAGTTCCTCCCTCCTTCAAACTAGAGTTTTAAGCCACAAACTATGTGGCTGAATATGAAGCCCTGTTACTAGGACTACAGACAGCACGAAATATGAACATACAGAATATGACGGTCTTCGGAGACTCAGAACTAGTGGTAAGGCAAGTCAGGAACCAGTGCTAAACTAAACATCCATGACTCAGATCTAATAGAAATGAGGTGTGGGACCAGGTAGAAAATTTTTTCTCAGCTTTTAATATACAGTTCATGCCGAGGGACAAGAACCGGATGGGCGACGCGCTAGTTGTTGCAGCCAGCAATTTTTGCCCACCATAGAATCCCCTGCTCAGATATGAGGTCAAGGTATGATAGCGCCCCTCCATTCCATACAATGTAAAGCACTGGAAAGTCTTCGAGTATGAAGAACAAGTTAAGCGCTTTATGGAAATGGTCGGCGAATTCTCCAATTTGTTGATCGATTTCGTCGATAAAGGTCCTAGTGAAGAGCCAAAAACCAAATGGGAGACATTGGATGGACACTGCATTTTGAAATTAAAGGGAAATGTCATTCCCAGAGGTCTCCTGCCATTGGAAAGGCTATTTGATAAAAATGATATTCCAATCAACCCCAGTAAAACGACTCTTAATGAGCCTGTCAATAATATAAATATCGGGACAGAGGAAGATCTAAAGGTGGTAAAGCTATCCAAGGGAGTCCCTGAAGAATACCAAGATCAATATATCTGGTTGTTTCAATAGTACAAAGATGTCTTCACCTGGTTATACCAGGATTTGAAGACTTTCGACATTAATGTTATACAGTACAAAATACCACTTAAGGGGGATGCCAAGCCTCATAAGCAGAAGCTAAGGAAAATCAATCCTCTTCTCCTCCCAGCAATTGAAAAAGAGATAAATAAGATACTATAGGAAAAAATCATTTCTCCTCTGAGATATTCAGAGTGGGTGGCCAACCTGGTCTCGGTGAAGAAGAAAAATGGAGAAATTATATTATGCGTGGACTTCCGAAATCTCAATAGGGCCTTGCTCAAAGACAACTATCCTCTTCCAAAGATGGACCATATTTTTCAAAAGGTGGTGGGATCCTCCCGCATGTCTATGATGGATGATTTCTCGAGATATAACTAGGTGGCAATGCTCCCTGAAGATCAGAAGAAGACAGCATTTACCACACCGTGGGGAACCTTCATGTATGCCCAAGTTCCTTTCGGTTTAGTAAACGTTGGTGCCACTTTCCAGCGTGAAATGGTTATTGCCTTCATCGAAGATCAAGTTAATTTCATAGTGATTTATCTGGACGACATCACTGTTCTCTCGAAGAGTGATGCTAAGCACATAGAGCATCTTAGGCGAACCTTCGAAAAGTGCCGCAGGTACGATTTGTCTTTGAATCCCGAAAAATCCATGTTCGCCCTGGAAGCAGGAAAGCTACTAGGGCACATATTAACTAAGGAGGGAGTGAAGATCGAACCAAAAAGGGTAGAGGTGATAAATGGAATTTCCCTCCTGCGGAATAAAAAATAAGTACAGGTATTCTTGGGGAGAATAAACTTCGTGAGAAGGTTCATTCCCAATTATGCTAAGATCGTCTGCCACATCACTAAAATGCTCAAGAAAAATAATGAAGTGAAATGGGCTCCCCAATCAAGGGCCTCTTTCGATAGAATCAAGCAGGCTTTCACTGAAGCTCCAGTGCTGGTAGGTCCCGATTATAACAATCCTTTCATGATTTTCTCCTTCGCCTCCCCTCATATAGTAGCTACAGTACTGCTACAGAAGAATGAGGATGGGCACAAACAACCTATTGCATTTTTCATCCAGGTCCTACGAGACGCCAAATTAAATTATAATATCTTGGAAAAGTAGGTGTATGCTCTGGTCAAATCTCTAAATATATTTCGGCTATATGTGTTACAATCTTCCATAACTGCCTACGTTCCCACGGCAAGAGTGAAGGACATTTTAATACAAGGAGACAGTGAATGGAAGAGGGACAAGTGGATCACCAAGGTCCAGGAGTATGAATTGGAGGTCAAGCCCACTAAACTCATTAAAGGATAGGTATTGGCAAAAATTCTATCCGAATTCAACTGCCAAGCCTTGGGGATAAGCCTATCTATGGAAGGAGGAGAGGTACTGGAAGGTGCAGAAGTACAACAGGGGATAGAATCCTCAGCGCAAAGAACACATGTAAAGTACCTTCTGTCTGCATGGTATAAAGACGTGGTGGAATACCTTCTGACCCTAAGGTGTCTACCCAATTACGACAAGGTGAAGTACCACACCTTGAGGTTAAGGTCGCAAAAGTATGTTGTGGCGAATGGGCGATTGTATTGGAGGGACCCTGCAAGGATTTTGTTATTATGTTTAGTGGAGCAGGAAGTGGATGAGGTGATGACCGAGTTCCATGAAGGTGTATGCGGTGGGCATTACAGCTAGCGGTCTACTACCCACAAGATCCTGAGAGCAGGTTTTTTCTGGCCTAGGTTGTTTGGGGATGTACATGCTCACGTCCGGGCATGTGAGAAATGTTAGAATTTTGCAGGAAAAAAAGGTTTGCACCAATCCCATTGATCCCCAATACATTTTGAGGATCCATTTAGACAATGGGGAATCGATTTCATTGGAGAGATCCACCCGACCTCTAGTAACCAACACCGATGGATCCTCACCGCCATTGATTAATTCACCAAGTGGGTTGAGAATGTGCCTGCAAGAAATTCCATAGATGGGGTGGTGATCAAATTTATGGAGGAAAACATAATGGCTAGGTTTGGGTGCCCAGCTAAAATCATCACTGATAACGCCCAGTTCTTCAAGTCAACCAAGTTTGTAAACTTTTGTCATCATTACAATATTAATCTAGGACACTCCACGGCTTATTATCCACAGGGGAATGGGCTGGCAGATTCATCCAACAAGACTTTGGTAAGGATTATCAAAAATACCATAAATGAAAATGAAAAGAACTGGGATTCCCAGCTCAAATTTGTGCTTTGGGCGAATCGCATCACTAGCGAAAGATCCACCGAAAAGTCACCTTATGAGCTGGTGTATGGCAGGGCAGCAGTTTTCCCCATTCAACTTGCTCTAGTGGTGGCCAGATTTTTGCAAGATAGTGAGGAGAAACCAAATGAGCTCGTCAGGAGGATGAATCAGTTGGTAGAACTGGATGAAACCAGGGCACAGGTAAACATCAAGTTGGCTGACTACGAGGAAAAGATGAAATGCCTATTCAACCAACGAGCGAAAGACAAGGAGATCCAAACAGGGGACCTAGTGCTGCGATGGGACGTCAAGCGGTCGGAAAAAGGTAAACACGGAAAGTTCGATCCACTCTGCTTTGGACCTTTCAGGGTGGTAGAAGTCAAGGAAAATAATACCTTTGCATTGGAAAACTTATAAGGAGATCTAATTGAGATGCCTGTGAACAGTCAATTTCTCAAGCCCTATTTTTCTGCACTGACATTCGCCGCAAGGGCCCATTGTATATATCCTTCAAACTGTACATATATCATCTTTAATTTTTGCATGCATTTCCATTCTGTTCCTTTTTAACCAGAATTATCTGAAGCTTTTGATAATTGTCCTAGGTATGCTAACAAGAACACAAGTGGGCGGTCTGCGAGTTCTCGACACACTCGAACGAGTGTGCCATCCCCAATTGAGCCAATGTTATCTTGTGACTCCCATAATTAAAAATACAGTGCAAAGAGCTATATGTTGAAGGGATAGGGGGGAAATTTGAAGGATAAAGGCTTGACTACACAGCCTTTTTGGAAATTGGTAATGTGAAGGTGTCGCCACGATCGCACCTCTCCCAGAGCTGTGACGCAACCCATGGCAACGGTGGAGCCACCCACCAAGAATGGTTGTCTACAACCATTTCCAATAGCACTCAAGAGAGTGGAGGTGGATGAAATCAACCCGCCGGAGGAGATGACGTCAGCTCTCCTCGTGGCCAATCAAAACAGTTCCAGGGGAGGAAGACAAGAGATGGAGACCAGTGTTCGACCCAACGAAAACTGGAGGGGCCCACCAGCACACAGCTAGCGCAGGTACGTTACAACATAAGGTAAGTTCATTCGGGGTGCGAAGGTTGGTACTCCTGTGTCTGGCACATGATCCGCCACCTACCCAACCGTTGACATCCAATCACCACGTGCCACATGCCTCTTTGCCAACGTCCTCATGATGTAAGACCTATATTTGTCATCCCGCCCTATTACCCAGTAAAAAAAACCCTGTTTTCACAGTGATTTTTACTCTCCACTGTTTGAATTTGTTGGTCACTTACCAATGTTTCACTCTGTCGGACGTCCGAGTAAATTCACAAGTATTCGTCGCCTTTCACCCTTAGGTCGCTTTCCCTACTACCTCAGGTATTTGGTCATGTCCCTTTCATTATTTCCCTTTTAATGTTTTTTCAAATTATTATGGAAAAAATGAAACGCTCCGCCCCTGAAACACCTCAAGCTTGTGAGGTCAGGACTGCTCCTGGCCCTGAACCACTCACGGATGCCCACTCTCAGCTCTGAGACCTAGTTTACCCTTTCAATGTGGCTTGTACTAAGGCCGAGCTCTTAGACTTTCAGCGACGGGGGAATATGTGTTCAGAGTCGTTGATTCAGGGCTTTATTACCAAATTTCCCCAACAACCCATCCATTCTCGGAGTTTATTGTCTAGATTTCCGATGCCTACATCAAGCGTAAGTACATATTCCTCTCCGCTTGGGGGGTCAATATTCTCTAGATTACTCCTGAGCTCATCAGAAAATCCCTATGCTATCCTCTCGCCTAAGACTACATCAAATTCACTGAAGTCACTCTCTCCTGCCACTTCTCGAACCAACCCTTGGAGAAGAAGAGCGGTTTCCTCAAACTCATTTTTGATTCACGACTATCCACTCTCCCCCACACAGAGGCTATTCCGATGTCACTTTCTGTGATACTATACAGCCTTTTCTAGTAGTCATTTCGAGAATGTTGGGGTAAGAAAATGTCGATAGGGTGACTAAGGAAGGCTTAGGGTTTCTATGGCTCATGATGCAAGCTAAGATTCTACTAGATATCTCCACTTTTCTAGCCTCGGCTATCAAAGCCCTGTTCCAAGATATGTCATCCTTTTACTCTTTCAAATAATGCTCCCTGGTTTTCTAATTATTCATGTTTGAGCATGCAGACAAGTTCTCCAAGAGAAACGCTGAACCCAAATCTATTTTCGAATGGACTACGGCAGTTTTCCAGCATTCAAAGGGGAAAGGGTATGAAAAATTCGTCACAGGTTTCATGTCCAGTTCCTATGATATCACACATGATAGCTCCCCGCCCAGAATTTTTCCTAAGCAAAAGGAGTGGCTCTAGTTCAGTAAAATGGATTGTACCGGTGATTGGTACCTATTTGAAGATCACACCGAGATCAGGGTCTATGGTGCTAAAGTGCCTCCTTATCACTTTCCAGTGTTCCTATCCATGAGGATCTTCACCCTTGAGTTCATCCGTTAAGTCCTAAGAGTCAACCAAGCCCACTTCATGCCTGCGAAAAAGGGGTATATCTTTAGGCTCCCAAATATTGTAGGCCCTTTCACTGTAAATTCAAGGCACGCCCTCTCCTTTTTGGAAGTGATGTTGCGGAAGATGAATTTCCCACGAGGAGATTCTTGGCACTACGATCCTAAAGGGTTTATCACGCATAGGAAGAAGAAGATTAAATCCACAGCATATGAGCATGAACCTAGGCCTCTTATTGAATGGAAAGCTAACTGTGATTCGTGGCCTTTGGATACAGAGATGGAAGCCGAATCCCCAGCTGCCAAAGGAAAAGGAGATAGTGTACTTGATGACATAGAAGTGCTGGAACAGGAAAATCCCCAGGCTAACCAGGGGTTCACAGATGAGGAAGAGGAAGGGAACCTCGGTAAGAGATAGAGGACTAAAGGCCCTGAGGAGCTGGACAGTGAAATTCCTGATGATGAGGCCTCACTTCTTATGGGTCAGGACAAAAATATACCAGGATTTTAGCTCTCCTATGATTCCGCCTCTTCTTCGGCACCTTTAGAGCTTTCATAGGCTATCACGTTGGGAAAAGAAGAAACAAGGGAACAGATCGAGGCCAAGAACAAATCCGCAAGGGAGAAACTGAGAGCAGAGTTGTCTCAATTCATAGCCAAGCATCATACTAGGCTCACCTCAGCCCTTGATGTGGAGAAAGATCAACTTGTATTGGTTGTCCACCATTCATCCTCTCATCCTCTACCCCCAGGATCCAAGTACAAAACCCTGGAAATAATTCTGAATTTGGCTTCCATCACCTTGCCTAATAAGTTAAATTTGCACAAGTCCATCGGGGACATGCTACGAACTGAAGTATTAAAGCATAAAATCGCCCTGGAGAAAGCATAAAGGAGATTGGCTCAGATGAAGGCCACTCAGAAAAGGGAAAGAGAAAGTGCTAAAGCTCTTGATGCACAGCTGGAGGACTGAAAAAATACGATAAGAGGGGAGGGAGTCGATCCCAACTCTGCAGCATAGGCTCTACTAAGAAAAATGGAGTTGGAGGTATAAGAGTTAAGACGCAAATTATAAATCTCTCGTTTGCAAAATATTCAAACAGAGGAACTAGCCAGAGTGGAAAAGGAAAAAGATTCCCTCACAGAGTCTCTTGCTCAGAGGGATGAGGAGATCGCGTGATTAAGGGAGAAGTTGTCAGAACTACAACTTGCTCAGGGTAATCATGTGTGTGCATTGCCTGTACCGGAGGACCTACAATGTGCTCCAGAGCAGTTAACCAAGGCTCTGGTAGACCTGAATATGTCAGAGGATGAAACACACACCACTCGAAGACTCCTGGATAAGGCCAAGGCGACATACTCGGAGAACCAAAATACGGTCTTGTCCCTTCAAAAGGAGGTAGAGATCCTTCGCAGGAAGGCCCAGGGACACGAGAAGTCTATCAAGGACTTCAAAGCACATATTAAAGGGAATATGTCATTAGTAGAAGCTAGGAAAATAGTCTGGGAAGAGATCATAACAGAGGTAAAAGAGCATTGGGAGCTCATCGTATTATCCAATGACAAGAAGAATTCCATCTGAGAGTATAAGGTATAGTTGGAGGCCAGCCGTAGGGAAGGAGATGAGAATGTAGCAACAGTAAGGAGATATGTCAAGTATATCAATGAACTCCCATCTGAATAAATGAGCACCCATGGAGTGGTCGACCATTTGAGGACCATCATGGTGGTTAGTAAGATGATCTAGAAAGAGGAGGCACGCTTAAAATCATTGGGATATTTAGAAATCATGACAAAGGGAGTGGAAATATTCGATCAGGAATGGCGTAAGTTAGTGGAGGATGGTCTTCCCCTATGTTGGGATCAACAGTTAGGGACATTGCTTCCCCTAATGACCAGAGAATGTCTAAAATCAAGTGCCAGGTATATTTAACTTTAGATAATACCTCCCGCCTGAATGAAAATACCTTAGTAACATCATTACGCAAGGAATTCTTTCTCCTTTCCCATGTCAAGATATTCTTTGTGGCCCACCTTAATTATTCTGATCTTGCTCACCTTAAATCTATGTTCGAGTTCTTCAGTACAGCACCTCTACTTATAGCGGTCACCTGGAAAAGGTGCTATGAATACGCACCTCCAGCTCCTTCCACCTCGCAGCAACTACCACCTCAGCCGCCTTGCCAGCCTGGCTCCTCCACTTATTAAGTTAGATCACGCCACTTAGGGGGCTCTGCCATGCATCGTCATAACCCCTAAAGGATATCATGATCAAGCCCATGTGGCCTTTGTTTTTATTTTTGTATTAGTTTCAGTTGTGATGTAAAATCGTGTGAAATCTCGACTTAACCTAAAGTATTGTTTACATGTTATGTTTATGTTATGTTTTTGTTGTATTCAGTGTCAGAATAATACTGCCTCTGATACGATGCAATTATATCGCGTCATTTTTTATTTGGATATGAAACTGTAAAATCAAGAAGGAATATTTTGTCCGAAAAAATATCTGGCCAAGGCACCCAATGTAAAAACTATAAAAGGCCAACTCAGAGATGAAGAAAAGGTTCTAATTTCTCTGGAAGTTCTGAGTGCATATGTTGTGTAGCACATTTTGTAATGTTTGGGATTAACTCTTAATGCATATATAGAAGATTTGTTTTGAGAAGATAATATAATGACGACTTGTTGCAAAATGAATTCCTACTGGGCTTTCGAGCATCATGTATGCTTCTTCTGTGTATTGGTTTAATCTCCTTATTCAGTTTCTCCATATTTTCTTTCAAGTTATCATGTGTTTGGAATGCTCGTTTCTTATGGATAATTAATGAATTTATCTTACATGATACTCATATAATGGTCATTCGACTACCTTAATTAGGCTTGATACATGATTCCCATCTCATAATTCTCATCTTGATCATTCTCTTCTTTAAGTCCCTGGAGGGCAGATTATTACGTCTTAGTAGGCCTGCCTCACTTTGACTTACCATCCTTGTTATTCTTAGCATCCATCTGCATTATCCTAAAATATATGTTCATTGGTTCCATATTCGTCCCTATTGCAGCAAATTGAGCTTCATTTCAGCCACAGGCCCATTCTGAGTTATTCCCTTCTCACAACCAGAGTTAGCAGTTATTGCTCTGCTCCCGTTGTTATCTATAACTGCTTATCAAATAAATTCCACCAAGTTTATATCTGGGAGGTCCCCTCAAAGAGCATAGAGAAAACCTATATGATCTCCCTCTCACAAAATTTCCTAGGCACTGGTCTCCTGCAACTCAAGACTATCTCTAGGAGTGACAATAGGATAAATAAATCCTTTTCCTGGGTCTATGCAGTAAATTCTACCATTGCGCGTAGTCAGGCCTCTTCAGGACATTCACGCAATATGTTGGCATAAAGAGCCCTATTCACATAATATCACCTTCGGCAATAACTTCAAAGAGCGCAGGAACTTACCTCTAAGACCCTTGAAAAATATTATTTCTGCTTCATAGTATGACACAAACTGATCAACGGAAAATTCAGACACAAATCCTCCCAAGACACGATCAATCCAATGATCTATTGTGCGGGTGATCTTATTGTCTCTCTTTTATAATTGTTGTATTAATTCAGGATTCCACTAGTGACTGCGTCATCCTTTGCACAGATAATTAATTCAGTCAATCACGACAACCACTCATGAAGCTCAGTTGCAAAGGAGAAAAGGAATATCTTGTGAACTTTTGTATAGATGTACTTCTGAACCCACTTTTCAGCAGATATCTTAGAACTTGGATTCTCTTGAATCGTGAAGTCAAGTATCTTTCTATCCAGCCAATCTTGCAATTCTTTCTGCATAGGGTGCCACAACATCAAATCTCCCTCAAAATGATCCTGGTCCCGAAAATGGAACCATTTTTTGGCTTGAGGGGTCCTGACCCAGTTTCATAGTTTATCACCCAACCAAAAAAACCTCCAACTACTGGCCCTTTCGGAAATGACCTGCTTACGCAGATCAAAGTCTCACCCGAAGCAATATGGTGGGTGTTGGAACCAAGTTTTCGCACCCTGAGGAAGAAATTAATGTGGTGTCCCTAAACAGGATTATAACAAAATGTGTTGCAGATTGGAAATAGATGCGCGCAATTACAGAACAATACTTATCTAATCTTCTTGTCACAAACACATATAATGCATAAAACAGATGAATCGCAGATCAACTTCATCGCAGATGTACAAGAACATGACTAGATCTTCACAATGCACATTTACTTAAGCATATTTATTCATGTATTCAACCACCAACATATATTCATACAATTAAGCATAACAGAAGTAAGCGATCTAAAAGCATAAACAATACACAAATAACATATTGCTTCGCAAAAACCAGTCTTTGTATTAGATTCCAATAGTTAAGTACAAACAGACTTTTCCCTTACAATTACCCTTCCGCGCACACAGCTAGGACTAGGTCTCTACGCACACAGCCAGCAGGAGCCTTTCTACCGAAAACCCATACTTACAAAATGTATCACTAAAGCATAAATGTACTTAGATCCATAACATCAACTAACTTCTTACTTAGACTCGATCTATCTATTTATATCCATCTTAGCGCGCAGATAATATGGTCTCAAACCATGGTTTGAGGCCCACAATTTACCCTTACAACCCATTTACATAAAAGAGGGAATTTGACCCACCCCAAAGCCCCTTAACCTTCCATGCAGCGCGTGTATGGAAAATTATACAAAAAGATACTAAAAAATGTACCCCAGGGAACCCCGCTCCAACAGGCAATAGTACAGAAGGCAACAGTGTAGTGGATGAAGGGCAACAGGCTGAGCATCAACACTGCAGGGGACCAATGCTTTGGATCAAAGTAACACTTATTGAGTGAAGTGTTACTATAGCACATTCTTGTCTAAGAGGAAGTGTTGATTTTTGGGTAACATCGGATGTGCTCTAGCTCTGAAACTTTGTGGAGGGGCTAGAACACATGAGATCTCCAAGACCCTAAAATCATTTGGATAATTTTCACCCGATGTGAAAGTTATTCAAAATATTGATTATTTTAATGGAGACCCAAAGTCTAACTTAGGGAAATTAAATAATTAAAGTGAAATAATTAAAACATGTGGGTGAGAATGTTCTAAGTAACGAGGATCAAGTCTTTTCTAATCTTAGTCGTCGATTAGAGATTAGATCAAGACCGTTGATTGTCCAACGAGAAAATTATTAAAGGAAGGCTTGGGGTCAGTTGGAGAACACACACATAGTGGTAGCACTTGAGCTAAGTCAAAATTATGGGGTGCAGTTTGCTGAGAATTTTTGAGTGAAGCTTACAATGCAGTGAGGAGCATATTGACAATGGGATTTTTTAATCTGAGGCCGAGAACACAATTGCGGAGAGGTAGATACGTACCAGAGAGGAAGTGCATTCAAGGAAGGGTGACGCAGAGGCAGCGTAGGCCCATAAAGGGTGGCGCAGGCCCAACCAGAGCAACACAGAGGCTCATGAAGGCTTGGAGGGCTGACGCGGAGCTGGGAAGAGGTTGTGTTGGGGTTTCAGCGGGCTAGAAAGAGCTCATATTCAGTAGATCAGATAGATTGATGCATCCACACTGAAGGGTGACGCAGTGACTGCAGAGGCACCTATTGGGTTCCTCATTCTCAGCTGAATCAGCCATATTTTCTGTCTCCGAGAGATAGAGGTACTTCTGCCATGATTTTATCTGTTGGGAAAACCATATCTAATTCCATAGTTTGTATTCAGAATTCTACATAATAATAAAACCCTCAAGAGTTTTTATACCATTTTCCCGCATTGGGTTTTTTCGGGGACATTTTTCCGAAAAATATTGTGTGTCCTTTGTCGAATGTTTTATTTCTTCATAACTTTATCTGTATGTATGTGTATTTTGCAGTAGTATTTATTTGATGTTTTATTGAATAATTCAGGAAAATAAGTAGTTAATTATATTAAACAAGTAGGAGAAGTAAATCAGAATACTCCAGTAAGGTTTCTATAATTTACATTCGAAAGTTTTCACAAGTAGGTTTCTCAATACATTTTGGTCAAGTATTTGGTTGATGCTGGAAACCAAGCTCTCTAAGTTCATAATGTTCCACCCCCAAACTAATGGCCAAACAGAGGTCGTCAACATGATGATCATGCACATCCTATGCATGCACAACTCAAAGCACCCATGCATATGGGATGAAATCCTCCCCTATGTCCA
Source organism: Pinus albicaulis (assembly GCA_034641835.2). Taxonomy (NCBI): domain Eukaryota; kingdom Viridiplantae; phylum Streptophyta; class Pinopsida; order Pinales; family Pinaceae; genus Pinus; species Pinus albicaulis. The sequence goes on from CM076580.1 coordinate 1,247,361,883, forward strand.
ACACAGTTATAATCGGGCTCTCCACAACTCAAATGGCCATAGCCCCTTTCAGGTTGGTTTGGGATTATAGCCACTATATCCCATTGATGTGGCCATGCCATTTGCAGCTACTAAGGAAAATTCGGCTCAGGTACAGTCCGAAGCCGACATGGCGAAAAAATTCATTGAGCGCCTTCAGCACATCCACCAAGAGGTCCATGACATATTGGATAGAGCCAATGCTAAGTACAAGAAGCAACATGATCATCATCGTGTGCCATACAACTTCTAGGTGGGCGACAAAGTTTGGCTACATTTGTAGAAGGAAGGACTTGCTGGACCCCGCCGCAAGCTTTGCCCGCTTCAATATGGGCCATACACCATCACCAAAGTTGTAGGGGATAATGCCTTCAAGCTCAGTATTCCACCATTCCTTGGTCTGCACCCAGTGTTCAATGTGGACCGCCTTCGGCCCTACTTTTCACCATTACTGGACACATTCGACATTTCTGAACAACTCACACCAACAGAGTTAAACCCGAATTGCATGGAAAAAGCCACAAATGATCGGATCATGGACACACAAATCAAGAACACCCACCAGCATAGGATCCATCTACATCAAGTTGTCAAAGTAGGCCAACTCCTTCACCGGGGCAAGTGGTTCACCAGGGACCAGGTTCAACAAAAGTTTCCTCACCTCATGGAGGCCCTGCACGCAATGGGGACCACTGCTTCCTAAGGGGGGAGGAATGTTCCAAGTGGATATTGGTGGCGACCCACCTATTCCACCTAGACCTCCATTTGGTCTCATTGGTTTCCTTTTTTATAGAAGCATTTACTATTTTTAGTATTTTTTCGGGTCCTGAACTTCCAGAGCAGTTTTGACACCCCTAGATGGCGATTTTTTGAGGTCTACAGCAGGCTTGTACCCATAACCACGAGCCTGCAGAAAATCCTGTAGTACTCAGAGAGATATTTCGAATGATATATTGTATGTGCCAAATAAAGATAATATGACCAAGTTACGACCCTGGGAGGTTGGCTACCCAACTAACCCCAACGAGACCCACAAACTCTTGGTGTTTCATCTCCCGGGGTTAGGGTTTTGGTTGTTTAGGGTTTTCTCATGTTGTTCAATAATAAAAATGCCATTGAGCCTCATTGTAATGCAGTTCAGAGGCATGTAGTCGTCACATATCTTCTTAGAGATAAGTTACCATCGCCTAAGCTAGTTTATTTTCCATTCCATCTGTAAGCATTTTTCAGTATTTGATATTAATGAAATGGTGTTATTCCTGATGCATCTCTACATTGTTGTATATTTTTGTGTCTTAATGTGTTCCTGCATAAGTCTGGATCAAATAATTTACATATATAGAAATATAAAGAGAAATAAACTCTCATAGTGTAGATTTCATATTTTTAAGTATAGTTTTATTAGATTTATTATGATGAACTGTCAAATGGAATATCCACGACAATTTATGGATTAGGTATATTTTATTTACAACCAGCTATTTCTTCAAAGCTTTATTTGAGACTCTTTAACAAGATATAAAACTCAAATTCCCTTTATCTTATAGTGTTGGCATCAAGAGCCACAAAAAAATTCCTTGCTCCTATTTTTGAAGAAATGTGTCTTCTCTATCTATTTTCCTTGCTATTATTTTTGAATTGTTTCCTTGCTCTTATTATGTGGAGCTTCCTTCTTTCTAATGATGGCTAATATCTCCATACACTCCTCATGCTAATCAACAAGATAACAAAAAAAAGAAACATATACAAGGTTGTAATATTGCTTACGAGCTATCATCGTTGGGGAGGTTAGCATGGAGATTCACGGTGCATCAGTTAAGAATATTATTGGGCTAGGTATGGATAACTATATAATGTACACTATTTTGTACTAAACCAACAGTTGCAATAAAATAAAATAATTAATGTTTGCAATGGAAAAATCGTGAAGAATGTTGTGGCAAGTATAAGAACAATAATACAAAGGTCGTGGCAGAAGGAGGTTGGGACAAGCACAACATAGCTTATTATGGCAAGTGCAATAAAATCTATGCGAAAGATTGTGAAATTCATTCTGCCATACGAAGGAAGTCATGATTTATTATCAAAACAATACTAAATTTCTAACCATTGAGTATCACAAAAATGTCAAATTCTAAGTATCGAGGATTTTGAATAGGTGAGAGGGTAGTAAATATGCAACAATAACTATGATGGTGAACATATAGATAAATCTATATGATAGATAATAATTATTTATAATCAACCATAAGTATTTATAAACAAAATAATTTTAAGTATCTCTTATGACAATAAGAAACATATTTAGGTATCTCTCACAAAGCAGAAGTGTTTAATATTATCAAGAATTTCACCATCACCTCAACAATAAAACATCAAAATTAAAATCCAATGCAAATAAAAGAAAACTAAATTTTTAATTTATTTTTAGTAGAAAATTAATATGTGCATTTATCTTATATTAAACCGCTAAAAATTAATTAAAAAATACATATACTTCTAATAAAACTCAACAACTCATCCCTATAATAATTGGGCAAAGACTAATAACATAATGATTTTGTAACCAAAAAAATCATGCTAAATTTTTGCACGAAGAGGAACTCCACAACTCAATATAGAGATATGTGTAGGCATTAGATGCTAAATAAACATTTTTTAAATTCATTTTTTTTTTAATTGTAATTTGTTTTTATTCACAAAATTACTCACAAATTTTTAAATAAAAGAAAATCATAATATACATATCACATTAAAATATATAACATATAAATAGTAGTGATATCATTAAGATCCATTTTACCATATAAATTAAAATAATGATTCCATAACCATATTTAAATTTAATTAATAATCATATAGAGATTTAATAGTTACAATATAACAAGATTCTTGACCATGAACATTTACCACTTTTTACCATGGATATTATTAACTTATAAATAAAATTTGTTACAATACCATGGGCTAATAACATGGCTTATCAATGCCACTTTAGCAAAAACCATAACTCATTTGAAAATCAAAATATTTTATTTTATAACATTTTTACGACATAGGCATGGTCTATATTATAATTGGGCTTGACGAGTTTTGATTTTTAAACAAATGAATGGACAATTTTTTATTTCAAGAGAATATTCTTCATCTAATACATCATCCAAGAGATGATATGAAAAGTATTTTGAACGAGATTTCAATTTCAAATCCAAGAATATAAATTTAATTTAAATATCATTTATTTCACCACCTATAACATTGGAATCAAATAGTTTCATTCAGATACTAAGGTGTCACCGCAATCCATACCGTCAAGCGATTCGAGCGCTTCGTTGGGTTTTGAATCCGGTGAGCCGAGCGAGTCGCGTCACTTCACAAATACTGTGATAATTTTTTTTTTATATTTAGATGTCATATAAATCCCTTTATTCAACCTATATTTCATCATAACAATTTAGCGAGGCGGAACCAACAATAATTTTGTAATCCCTGCTGGCTCCCTCTTACTAAATGAAATGATATTTTAACGTCAATGAGACTAAAAATAGTTGATGGGACTATGAGTTCATTGTTTTCCGCCTTTTTAATTTCATTCCTTTTCTTATTCAAATTCATGATGAGATGGCCCAACCTTCCAACAATAATATTGTTGAAAAGACAATGCCAAGAAACCGATGCTAACATATTCCCATAACTTTCTTTGATGTCTTTGAACACATCACGTTCCAAAATGAAATGTTTTTCCGATTCCATTGCCCCAGACATGCAAAATGTACACACCCGTTCTTCCCAAGCTTCTTTAGGCCTTTTCCACTGTCATGTTTCACGCCAAAGTTGATGCGAGTTGGTTCTTAATTGATTAATAAGAACGTTTTCCCTCCATGGAATGTTAGCTCCAATGTATTTTTTTTGTTGAAGATCATACATAGGTTTGAATTCTTCAATGTAGTACTTCTTCTTTCTACCCAACTCTTTTCCCCATACATGTTTACGAAACTTCTCCATAACAAAATTCTTTAGCTCCTTGCTATTTGTGGGACAAGCATTGAGGTAGATATTCCATTTTTGCATTCATGTGTAGTTTTGTACCATCCATGTTTTATTTCTTTCACTCATGCCTTCCTTGAAGATAACATTAGGCCATCTACCCACTCCCATTTTCTCAATTCTTTTTAGATATCTTATGAGTCGCATCATAGAAATTGATTCGATGGGAGTTTCTCCTGTATCACTCAACATTATCTCATAAGGTACCAAACTTTTTATTTTGAACTTGCTTATGATCAAGCGTTTTTTGGATTTTCACTTCCATTTTGAGACAGGGGTGCTACTAACCCACAATTCACACCCATATAGCATCACTAGACAAACTAGGAGTCCAAAAAGCACTCTAATTGTTTTCCAAACCCATAACTTTGCCTCTCTACATCTATTTTGAAGAGCATATAATGCTTTCCACCCTCCTAATATTCTCTTATTTCTGCAATCCTCCTAATTAAGTTTGTGGTTGAAATCAATCCTGAGGTATTTGTACTCATTTACTTCTTCAATAATATTGCCTTCAAAGAAGAACATATGTTGACCTTTATTCCTTTTGGTCTTTCTAATATTAACTTGCATCCCCACTGCTCTACAAAAATGCTCAAGAGCATATAGATGCATCTGCAATCCATGGGTTGATTTAGAAATCAATACAATATCATCAACATATAAAAGAATCTTTATCACAAACTCCCCCAACCCAACAACATCCCTAGCTTGCAAATTTATCCACTCTTCTAGTTTATCAATATATAAACCAAAAAGAATAGGGGATATAGGACAAACTTGCTTGACTCCAATGTCACTTCTAAATATTTCCGAAATACCCGCTGAGGTTCTAATTTTGACCTTCACCTCTTCATAAAGTCTATGGACAATAGCTCTATAATGAAAAGGAATTTCAAGTTCTTCCATTCTACACCACAATTTATCTCTAGGGACTGTGTCAAATGCCTTTTTGAAGTCAACAAAACAGTAGAATACTTCTTCTTTATTCGCCCAAACCTTTTCAATAATGTGTCTTAACGTGATGCCATGATCCACTGTAGAATGCTTCGGCCTAAAACCCGCTTGTCCTTTTTCCCTCTTTTCTTTTACTTCCACCCACTTACTGATTCTATTTTCTACCATGCTGCTGAAAAGCTTTGCAAAAAAAAGGATTTATCATATTGGTTATATAATTCGAAGGATTATTAATGTCTCCACTTTTAAAAAGGGGTATTGCTAGGCTAGTTGTCCAGCCCCCTCGGAATCCTTGTTGAATGATGTTGTTGAATATTTCCATGATGCGCAGTGCAAGAGTGTTCATTCTCCATTTTAGATACTCTACTTTAAGTTCAACCAAGTCTTTTTTCTTTCCTATTTTCAGCTTCTTAATTCCAATCTCTACCTCGTGTAACGTGAAGAGCTTTGTAGTTGTGTTGAGCCCCGAGGGAGGCTCTCTAGAAATTATACCAATGGATTCAATTCGATCATGCAATGTACTAAAACAAGATACTGAATCCTTCTACAATATTTTATCACCATTGGGGAGGTTAGCATGGAGATGCATGGTGCATGAGTTAAGAATCGTATTGGGCCAGGTATGGGTAACTATATAATGTACACTATTTTGTACTAAACCAACAATTGCAATAAAATAAAATAATTAATGCTTGAAATGGAAAATATCGTGAATAATGTTGTGGAAAGTATAAGAACAATAATACAAAGGTCGTGGCAAAAGGAGGTTGGGACAAGCACAACATAGCTTATTATGGCGAGTGCAATAAAAGCTATGCAAAAGACTGTGAAATTCATTGTGCCATGTAAAGGAATTCATGATTGATCATCAAAACAATGCTAAATTTCTAAGCATTGAGTATCACAACAATGTCAAATTCTAAGTATCAAGGATTTTGAATAGGTGGGAGGGTAGTGGATATGTATCAATAACTATGATGGTGAACATATAGGTAATTCTATATGATAGGTAATAATTATTTGTAATCAACCATAAGTATATATAAACAAAATAATTTTAAGTATCTCTTATGACAATAAGAAATATATTTAAGTATCTCTCACAAAGCAGAAGTGTTTAATATTATCAAGAATTTCACCATCACCTCAACAATAAAACATCAAAATTAAAATCCAATACAAATAAAATAAAACTAAATTTTTAATTTATTTTTAGTAAAAAATTAATATTTGCATTTATCCTATCTTAAACCACTAAAAATTAATTAAAAAATACATATACTTCTAATAAAACTCAACAACTCATCCCTATAATAATTGGGCAAAGACTAATAACATAATGGTTTTGTAACCAAGAAAATCATGCTAAATTTTTGCATGAAGAGGAACTATAGAGATATGTGTAGGTGTTAGATGCTAGATAAACATTTTTTAAGTTCATTTTTTTTTAATTTTAATTTGTTTTTATTCACAAAATTTCCCATAATTTTTTAGATAAAAGAAAATCATAATATACATATCACATTAAAATATATAACATATAAATAGTAGTGATATCATTAAGATCCATTTTACCATATAAATTAAAATAATGGTTCCAAAACCATATTTAAATTTAATTAATAAGCATATAGAAATTTAATAGTTACAATATAACAAGATTCTTGACCATGAACATTGACCAATTTTTACCATGGATATTATTAACTTATAGATAGACTTTGTTACAATACCATGGGCCAAAAACATGGCTTATCAATTCCACTTGTCCAAAAACCATAACTCATTTCAAAATCAAAATATTTTATAAATATTTTATTTTATAACATTTTTACCACATAGGCGTGGTCTATATTATAATTGGACTTGAGGAGTTTTTATTTTTAAATAAATGAATGGACAATTTTTTATTTTAAGAGAATATTCTTCATCTAATATATCATCGAAGAGATGATATGAAAATTATTTTGAACGAGATTTAAATTTCAAATCAAAGAATATAAATTTAATTTAAATATCATTTATTTCACCACCTATAACATTGGAATCAAATAGTTTCATTCGGATACTAAGGTGTCACCGCAATCCATACCGTCAGGCGATTCGAGCGCTTCGTTGGGCTTTGAATCCGGTGAGCCGAGCGAGTCGCATCACTTCACAAATACTATGATAATTTTTTATATATATTTAGATGGCATATAAATTCCTTTATTCAACCTCTAATTCATCGTAACAATGTAGCGAGGTCTAATTCAACCTCTTGATTTCATTGTTTTCCGTCTTTTGAATTTCAGTCCTTTTCTTATTCAAATTGATGATGAGCTGGCCCAACCTTCCAACAATCCCATCGCTGAAAAGACAATGCCAAGAAACCAACGCTAACATATTCCCATAACTTTCTTTGATGTCTTTGAATGCATCAAGTTCCAAAATGAAATGTTTTTCCGATTCCACTGCCCCAGACATGCAAAATGTACACACCCGTTCTTCCCAAGCTTCTTTAGGCCTTTTCCACCGTCATGTTTCACGCCAAATTTGCTGCAATTTGGTTCTTAATTGAGCAATAAGAACCTTTGCCCTCCACGGAATTTTAGCTCCAGTGTATTGTTTTTATTGAAGGTCATATGTAGGGTTGAATTCTTCAATGTAGTACTTCTTCTTTCTACCCAACACTTTTCCCCATACATGTTTACGAAACTTCTCCATAACAAAATTCTTTAGCTCCTTGATATTTTTGGGACAAGCATTGAGGTAGATATTCCATTTTTGTATCTATTGGTTCACAAAGGTGGCTTATTATAGGAAACCTCTAAGCTTCTCATTCAATTGTCAACCCAGGGTAAGTCCTCTTATTTCAAGAGTGTAAGCACAGTATATGCGAGTGAGGTCGAATTATAGTTACTCTATATTTCTTATGAAAAAAATTATCTAATTCTCGGAGTTCAATCAACTCAAAGAGAAATGAAATAGTATGATGCAGCTAACTACTCTGTCTAGCTCAAAAAGAGGGAAACCTATGATTGAACAGAATAATGATGAATTGAACAGCAACCTTAATGAATTGAATCAGTAATTACTTATATAATTTTGCAATGGAATTCTCTTTTCAAACTAACTAATTGATGTCTTTATGTAATTAATCAACAATTGGACGCCTTATTGTACTGAGGGAACAATCTAATTCTTAAAGATAGATAACATCAACCAGCAGTTACTCTAAGATTCATAAAGCAACTATAAAGGTGATGGAAAGAAACGAAAACATCTAACACCGATAAAGCATTACTTTAAACTAGAAATCACGACTGCTAAGCTATTCTAATGAAAGAGAAATTTTAACCTTATGTATTTCTATTTTATCGAGTGGAAAGGTAATTCACAAACTGCAACAGATAACTGGACATCAATTCTGTAACTAACGCACAGCACGGAAATTGGTGAGGAAACTCCCAGGGGCTGGGCCCAGACCACCAGAAGTTCTAACACAGTGAGAAACTCAAAAGATAATTATTCAAAACATCAAAACTCTTTATTAAATTGAAGGACAATTTAGGGATACAATTGAACAGTTATGTCCTGATATGTTGATTACAAAAGGAAATTTTCCTATTCAACTCCCCTATCTAGTTCATCCTTGGTCCTTTTAAAGGCGTCTTCACACAGTGGGACGATATTTTCCAAACGACAGCCCGTTGCTCGTGGCTATCGTTTGGGTTCTCGGGCTTGGACCTGTCTTTTTGCCTTCTGTCGGTTTCTGGGAGTTACTGAGATTTCGTGAGTCTCTGTCTGTCAGTTGTCTTTCATTTAACGTTGGTTCTGCTTCTCTGCTTTCCTGTACATAGAGATACAAGAAGTCAAATTTCTATTATAACACATTCCTTTTTTCGTTAGACCAATTGCCCTGATTTCATAAATCTTCTCTTTCTTTATTGTTAAGATGAGGAAGAATTCCTACAAATGTATCACAATTTGAAATAATCATAGAGTGAAAACATACCTTAATTCCAACCCAACATACTCCCATCTTACCTATTTGCAGGTCCTCGTGCAAACAAATGGTTGAGATGCAACTGTGTTAAGGAGCAGGTAAGGTAGACTTCTTCCTTATATGCTCTGAAACCCTGTTTCTCTCTAATTCTTGCAAAGGCAGCATTTGTGTGCCCTTCTGGTAGTTCATAGTCATGATCATAACCCTCAGGGGGGTACCAGATAAGAGGGCATCTATACCTGCATCCTAACCATGCAGGACCCATGCTGAAGACCAGGTTACTATATGAGAGGAATCTGGAGGCGGCTGCCTTGAAATTTTTGTAGCCAAATGGCTCCCTATTCTTTACATTGTTTGTGGAGCGCATCCATCTTTGTTTGGTTGCTGCCAGGGTTGCTTCCTGAATGTCTCTGAAATATTCTCGTCCATTTTCTATAATGTATTTATGGATGGGTCCCATCTTGTTCCTTACACCCTTTCTTCGCATGAAATTCTTGTGTTGGATGAATAGATGCAGGGGTTTAGTAGACTTTCCTATAACCCACAAGTCTAGGCCATGTTCTCTCTTTTGAAAAATGTTATAGGCCTTGGCCCACCTAATCTGGTTCTTAGCGAAAGAGATGAAGGCCTGGAATTGAACATCTCCTATAAAAGGACTAGGATTGTTATCTCTGTCCTCTTCTAGAAAGAAGCTGTGCATGTAAAGTTCACATAAAAGAAATTGGACTTGTTCATCTTGGTCATTGCAGCAGTGGAAAAACTCCTCTATAGTTCTGAAAGTTGTGGGCTTCCCTATCCTAACGGCCTTAATTTTCAGCAGTAGATATCGTTCTGCTAAGAATAGGGCATAGTTGGTGGCTGGTGCCTTGCATGTTAGTGCATCATAATACAGAGAACAAATCGTAGTGATTTTTTTCTTGGATTGCTCCACCTGTTCCTGTGCCCTTTTTACCTTTGCCTGCTCCTCTCTGAGCTGGGAAAATGTTTCATCTTCTGTGGTGGAAAGGTTTGTGAATTTATTTAGTAGTGCCTGGTATTCTTATGCTGGTACTACTTTTTTTTTGCACTGTGCCAACTCATGTTGTGTTCGAATTAATTCATTATACCATTTTTTATTGGAAGCTCTTTCAACTAAAGGGGCATAGGCAGGGGTTTCCTTTGTTTGGGTTTCGGCTGTGGTCAATTCTTTCTTAGGATTTCGAGCCTTATTTACCTCCTTCAATTGTTTCCTTAGACGTTTCACCATTTTCCTCAATATTTTACAGGTCCCACTCAGTTTCCTAATCTTCTTTTCAGCTGAATTCTCTCCTATCCTAATCTCAGCAGGGGGTGGAGGAGCAGCATCCTTATTTTCAGGAACGGTGCTGCCAACCTTAAGATTGCCTGTGATGGTGTTTTCTACTTGAGCTTTGGAGTTTACTTCCGTATGAGGGTCCTGAATGGGTGGGACATTGTTACCTTCAGGTGTCAAAGGAACTATTTCTATGCTTGTGTTTTGCTCCAAAGGGATGGTGTCTCCTGACTGATTTTTTTATTCCGCTCCCCCTTCTGCCTGCTCTTCACTATTTAATTCATAATTATCGAGAGGGGACGGAGCCCTAAAGTCCTGTGATTCCTCTTGCAGGGGTGGTACCTCAGTGCGGCCAGAACTGCTGGCAGTGGAAGATTTTTCCAAAGGTTTCTCTTGCTCTTCGGCCTCTGATAGGCTTCTAGATTCATGGGCTACCCTCATTTGCTCCAAGACTCGAGCCATCTCTTCCTCATAGTCTTGAAAGGGTGCGTTTTGAGGGCTTGAGGGTAGTGAGCGGGATGGCCCTGCCTCCTCTATGAAGTCTGAGGTTCCTTGAAGTGTTTTGGACCGCTTTTGCCTGCTTGGTTCTGAGGTTGTGGTACGAGTCCTTTTCCTTCTAGGTATGTTTACCCTGGGGAGCTCAATTTCGATTTCGCCAAGGTTTTCCTCAGGTACCTGTGTGGCAAGGTTAACAAAACTGTCCCAGGTTATCTGTTGCTTGTCCAACTCATGTATGGTGATTAGTTTAATTAGCCCGTGGTGACTGACAACTGCTTGGGGGTTTTTAGCATTTCTTATTCGAACAACAGTGTTATGTAATATAGAATTTAAGAAATCAGGCAGGTTAACTGAAATATTTTGTTTAAGCACAGCTAATAGTTTAAGTTGACAAGGTTTTACCACGTCTTGGCATCCATCGCATGTAATGAATCTTTGGATGAATGTCGTCAGTTCCTGCCATGGTTGATGTAGAGAGGTAGGGTTAATCCCTTTTCCTTTTCGCTCCAATGTCTCTTTCAGATCCTTATATGCTACAACGGCTTCCCATAAGAGAAGATGTTTCTCTTTCCATCTCTCTCCATCCACTGGTATTTCGGAGACTTCAGAAATAATTTCTTCTGTGACCAGTATCACTCTTCCTCTGAGCCTAGTCTGTCCCTCTTGTAGGTTTTGCAGGAACTCAATTGCTACTTCTGTATCGAATCCTTGTAATCGGTGTAAATATTCCAACCATCCATCTTGTTAGAGGATAGCACTAACTACATCTAAAATCGGGAAGTTTGAAGGTTCATTTCAGAGAAAATTTCCTCCCATAGCTGGTGTGATTTCCTGAGCTAATTTCTCCTTCTGGTTGTATTTTCTTTCGGCTCTATTGGTTAGAGTGAATACTGTATGCGATAGAAAGGGAGATTTCAGCCTTCTACAAGTAACTTCATACCTTAATTGTGATTCTCCTTTGGTCTTATCAGCATATCCAATGGGATTTGTGCAGGAAATTCGCATGATTTCTTATTTATGACTAATTACACCCCCTACGTCGAAGTAAGGGCATCCACGACCTCAAGTGCGAGATGGATTTAGCCAATCATGAATGAAAATGGGGGGAATGTTAGGATTTTATAATCATAGCATGTACATGAGAGAGGAATTCATGGCTTTCGAGTTTCAAGGAACGAGGAGTAATTGGGTAATTATGAGCGAATGCAGAGAAAAGGTCAAATTTGGACGTTTTGAAATAATTGCATCTCATGTGGAAGTGACCAGAGAGGGAGAGAAGGCAGTGTAACTATTATTATGATATGATTTCCTTCTTTAATGATAAAGTGTGACGAAAGCAGGACTGAGATAGGTAATGATTGGTGTTGTCATCCCGAGGTTCAAACATGTAAGCATATCTCCCTTATAGTTATTTATTTGGTAGATTAAAATTATCACTAATTCGAGTAGTGGCTTATGGAAGAAGAATGGAAGATAAGGTATATGTAAGAGTAATTTGCTACTTTTGAAACATACTCACATACCATAAGCAGAGCCACTGCTGCCAGCAGGCATTCATAGCCTCGATAGGGTTGTTATTTTAACCCAAAAAATGAGCCAGGATCCTTGTGTAAAAGTAGTTATTCTGCCAATTTTGTAGAGATCACCATGCTGGTATAATAGCCAGATAACCATAGTGCCACTCACCAAAGTTATAGCAAAGTGATCAGGCCGGCTCGTGATGAGACCTCCTATCCTTCAAGCAGTTGAGAAGGTCATTACCCTGGTGTGGTGGCCATTGTGGGCATGTCACTTGCTAATCTCTTATGAACATGGTAGGCTCGCTCGTAATGAGACCTCCTATCCTCTATTGAAAATTTGCATGTAATCATAGTAATTTTATTTTTTTTAACATAAGCATTTTGATTTATAAGGAGGTCACTGTGCTAGTGTGATGGCCAGATAGTCACATTGCCATTCACTAGGATTATAACAGAGTGATCAGGCCGGCTCGTGATGAGACCTCTTAACCTTCAAGTAGATGAGAAGGTCATTACCCTGGTGTGGTGGCCATTGTGGGCATGTCACTTGTTAAACCCTTATGATCATGGTAGGTTGGCTCGTGATGAGACCCCCTATCCTCTCTTAAAAATTTGCATGAAAACATAATAGTTATTCTTTATACATGAAGGGAGGCTCATTAACTCCTTAAGATTTAGGGATGGTGAGAGAAGTAAAAAGAATTCCAATACAATTAATATCCCTTATTCCTATTTCTTCATATTGGAGGGAAATACTACTCGAAAGTGTAGAAAGATATACCATCATAAGATCATGTATTGTATGATAACATAATTGAGCTGGGAATGACTTGGCCTTTCATTTCATATATGCACAATGTCGACTTCCAGTTTAGAGATTATAGTGTCAAAGAATCATCATAATGGTAATTTTTACTGCTTCCCTCCTTTCTTCAACTGCCACTTCCTCCTCAGAGATGCTTTTTATAGCTAGGGTGCGAAGCGAGGGAGGGATATCGACAAAGGAAGGAATAAAATGCAAAGATAGGGTTGTTCAATCCGACTGAATAGCAAGGATGAAAACGCAAAAAGCACGTTTGTTCAATCCGATTGAACAACAGCTATTCAATTGGATTGAACAGCAATCGTTCAAAGAGTTTGAACAACAAAAGATAAAAAAACACAAAAAGCACAGTCGTTCAATCCAATTGAACATCAGTTGTTTAATTGGATTGAACAACAGTCGTTCAAAGAGTTTGAACAGCAAAAGATAAAAAACATAAAAAGCACGGTTGTTCAATCTGATTGAACAACATTTGTTCAATTAGATTGAACAACACTCGTTCAAATAGTTTGAACATCAAAATATAGGAACACAAAACACACGGTTGTTCAATCCGATTGAACAGCGGCTGTTCAATTGGATTGAAAAATAGTTGTTCAAAGAGTTTGAACAGTAAAAGATAAAAACACAAAAATCACAGCTGTTCAATCCGATTGAACAACAGTTTTTCAATTGGATTGAACAGCAGTTGTTTAAATAGTTTGAACAACAAAAGATAAAACAAAACAAAAAACAAAAATCACAATTGTTCAATCCAATTAAACAGCAGTTGTTCAATTGGATTTGGATTGAACAACAGTCTTTCAAAGAGTTTGAATAGCAAAAGATAAAAAACATAAAAGCACGGTTGTTCAATCCGATTGAACAGCAGCTATTCAATTGGATTGAACAGCAGTCGTTCAAAGAGTTTGAACAACAAAAGATAAGAACACAAAACGCATGGATGTTCAATCCGATTGAACAGCGGTTGTTCAATTGGATTGAACAACAGTCGTTCAAAGAGTTTGAACAAAAAACAAGGTTTTTCAATCCAATTGAACAACAGTTGTTCAATTGGATTGAACAGCAGTCGTTCAAAGAGTTTGAACAGCAAAAGATAAAAACACAAAAGCATGGTTGTTCAATTCGGTTGAACAACAACACATAAAAACTAAAGAGGATGAGAAAAAAAATATACTTTCGAGCATGAGGAATGTACAAAAAAATAAGAACTATGAATTATAAATAAATTATATACATTATTTACAAATAATGGTAACAAACTCTCATGTACTTGAGGTTGTGGGGTTATCACCCCTGATGTCACAACTTGGATGGTGGGATCATTTCATACCTATTGGAAAAAAGATTCCTTTGTGAGAGGTTTGCGATATAGGCGCACTCTATGCCCATTCACTTGAAATGTAGAACCAGACCCGTCTATGGTGGTCAAGGTGAGTGTGCCATTGTTGTGTACTTCTTGAATTTCGTATGGACAGAGCCACCTTGTTTGTAATTTTCTCGGAAAATCTTGGAATCTGGAGTCATAGAGGAGTGCCCAATCCCCTTTTTGAAAGATCTTTTTCTTGATAAGGTTGTCATGCCACTTAGCTCGTTTTTTTTGGATGATTGATGTGTGCTTCAGAGCCAGTAGTCGTATTTCATCTAGCTTTTTTATTTGTTGGAGTCTTTTAACCTGGGCTTCTGTTAAGTCCAATCCTACCTCCCGGGTTGTTCTTAGAGTCTTGATTTCAAACTCGATAGGGAAAATAGGCTCTTGCCCAAATACTAGATGATATGGGGAATATCCAATGGTGTTTCGCCAGGTTTTGCGATAGGCCCATAAGGCTTCTAGTAATCTAGTGGCCCAGTCCCAGCGATGTGTTGATACTGTTTTGGTAAGAATTTCCTCCAGAACTTTATTGGTGCTTTCGACTTGCCCATTTACCTATGGGTGGTAAGGAGATGTAACTCTATGGATGATATGGTGATTTTTTAGGATGGTTGTTATTTTATTACCTACGAAATATTCCCCCCCCCCCCATCGGTTATCACTTCCCGTGGCAAACCATATCGCACGAACAACTCAAAAAGGAAATTAATCACATATTCCTCCATGGCTCTTGATAAGGCCACTGCTTCTACCCATTTCATTACATAATCTATGGCAACCAATATGTAGATTTTTTGGTTTAATGGTGGGTTGAATGGGCCAACGAAGTCTAGTGCCCATCGTTCGAATGGTTCTATCACCAATTGTGGTTGTAGTGGTATTTCATCTGCTTGGCCTGGGTGGCCCATTCTTTGGCAGCTATCGCAAGCTTGGACATATTTTTTTGCATCTTTGAAGATCGTCGTCCAGTAATAACCCAATTGTAATACTTTGTTTCCCGTTTTGCGATCTGAAAAATGACCACCACACGGTTCATAGTGACAAGCCCATAGGATATCATAGATATCGTCCTCCCTGATGCATCTATGTATGTGCATGTCGACCCCCATATGGAAGAGATGTACACCGATCCAGGAAAAGCTTGCGATGTGTTGCACAATCAGTTTCTGTTCTTTTGATGTTAGATGTCTGGGCAGCTTTCCTACTGCCAAGTAAATTGCCACGTCCGCATACCATGGCGTTTTTATTGCTACCACAAATAGATGTTCTTCAGGAAACTGATCATCGACTGCTAGCGTGTCATCCGTCTTTGGAACCCTGGACAAGAAGTTTTCGACCACGTTTTCCTTTCCTGGACGGTCCTTGATATTTATATTGAATTCCTGCAACAGCAGCAACCAACGATTTATTCTCCCATTCGTGATTGGTTTATTGGCTAAATATCTAATGGCAGAGTGATCAGTATATAGGAGTACTTGATATCCAGTTATATAATTTCTAAATTTATTAATAGCATAAATGACGGCTAGGAACTCCTTTTCAGTCACTGTATAATTTAATTCGGCAGGAGTGAGGTTTTTGCTAGTATAATAAATAGCATAGGGCTTTTTGTCTTCTTCTTGGCCAAGAACTGCCCCAATTGTTGTGTCGGATGCATCTGAAGAGATGTGAAAAGACATCTTCCAGTTAGGCCCTCGCGAAATTGGTGTTGTCGAGACTAGTTTCTTTAAATCTACAAAATTTGTGTCACATTTATCAGTCCAGTGGAATTCAACATTTCCAGTTAATGCATACAAAGGTGCAGCTATTTGTGAGAAATTCTTTATAAATCTGCAATAATCTCCTGCATACCGTCTGTGTACAAGGTGTGGCTAATAGAAGAATTACCTCTATTTTTGTTGGATCTACCTGTATTCCAGCTGCAGAGATGTAGTGACCTAGGATTACTCCCTCAGTCATCATCATGTGACATTTTTCATTGCTTAAACATAACCTAGTAGCAATACATCGCTCCAACACCTTCTCTAGTTTTTCTAATGCTTGATCAAAGTCCTCACCATATGGGGCGAAGTCATCCATATAGATTTCAAGTCCTTCATTTATTAAGTCAGAAAAAATGTTGATTATGGCTCTTTGAAATGTTGTTGGGGCATTACATAGTCCAAATGGTAAAAATATGTAAGCAAAAGTACCCCATGGGCAGGTAAAGGTTGTATTATACTGGTCTTCGGGGGCTATCTAGATTTGATTTTAACCACTGAACCCGTCAAGAAAGGAAAAGAACCATTTCCCAGCCAATGTATCAAGGACCTGGTCAATAAAAGGGAGGGGGAAGTGGTCCTTCTATGTTGCTTTATTCAGCTCTCGCTAATCCACATAGATTCTCCATTTCCCATTCTTTTTAGGGACTACTACCAAAGGGGAGACCCATTTGCTGTCTGAAATAGGATAAATGAAATCTACATCCAATAGTTTTTGCATTTCCTCCTTTACAATATCTTTTAAGTGGGTTTAGCCTTCACTGAGGTTGTCTAATGGGTCAAACTTCCTTATCAGTATAAATGTGATGGGTGCAAAGCTGAGGGTCTAAACCTTTCATGTCTCGGTAGTCCCAAGAAAATTCCCCTTTATGCTTTTGTAGAACATTTATGAGTCTTTGCTTTTGGTTACCATCCAAATTGCCATTGATATTCAGGATCTTCCCTGGCTCAATCTCAATGGGTGTGTTGTTACGCACAGCGGTTGTAGTAATATATTGGTCCTCAAGGTTTGTCAAGGGGTCCTAGTGAACTTCACCTTCAAGGATCGTTTTCAACATTTGGCATTTTAAATTTTCAGACGTGGGTGGCTGACTCATAAAATTATTGATTACATTGTCTTCAGTTTGATCCTTAAATTCCAGAGCTTCTACTAATGTCAAAGATGGTCAAATGTTTTTCTCCCAATATGCATAAGGATGCTTGTGCATTTTTACCGTGGGTAAGCTTGGTTTGGCAGGCGGATAAATAATGATATTTTTTATGGAATCTCTTCGTGTGATGGTCATGCTACCTATTTGGTAGCCTATGTAAGCATCAGTTGTCGCTAGCCAAGGTCGCCCAAGAATCAATGGGTGCCCGTCCATCCTGTTCTTTGGATTAATAACTAAGAAATCAGTTGGATACTCCCAGGAGTCAACAGAGACCAGGATGTCCTGCACTATTCCTTCTGGTCTGATAACAGACCTGTCAGTAAGATCCAACAACGTAGTCGTGGGTTCTAAAGCTTATATGCCTAGCTTTTCGCAGGTTCCGGTCGTTAGGATGTTAATGGATGCCCCTAAGTCGACCAATGTGTTTGGAAAGGAGTGGCCAGAGATTTGCACAGTTACTATGGTATTTCTTGGGTCTTCATATTTCACGGGCGGTTCCTTCCCCAGTAATAGGTCAGATAGCGCCCCTACCACATGAACGGTTGGCATCGCCTTTGTTTTTTTTACTTGCTTTTTCCCACACAGTTATTTAATTTTTTTTGAGTAGATGGGAATGTCTTGTATGGCCTGGAGAAGAGGAATTTTGATACAAAGGTTTCTTAACTCCCCCAGGATGTCAAAGTCTAGAGAGACTATTGGTCTAGGCATAGTTAACCTTTCATGGAATGGAGTTGGAGACACCCTAATCTCTTCAGGCCTTCCTTGGTCAACCGTTTCCTTCTCTCCTCCCACCTCTGTTTCCATTATATTTTCTTAGCTAGGCTCCATTGAAGTTCCAGATTCGAATTGAGGTGAGGTTGTGACTTCTGTTGGTGAGATAGTATGTCCTAATCTCAGCCTTAGTTCATTGCATTGCCTCAGTTTAGTGTCAGGATTTGGATCTTCTATAATATGAATTAGCTGAACTGGTCTATTATTGGGATTAGGATTAGGTTGGGTCGGTAATTGAGGATGCATGATAGGCTGAGGGTTGTGCTGGACTAGGTATGGAGCTAGTAATGTAGGTTGGTTCTGGATCCCCGTCCCCACTGGTTGGTTGGTCATTCCCAGGGGTCGCTGCCAATTATGAGGCCAATTAGTGGTTTGAGAAGGGGATGCTTGCCACTGGGTTTGATATGGAATGTTTTTCCAATAAGGGGGAGAACAAGGAAAGCTTGGCCAATTACTCCCTGATGAGGGTTGTGTTGGCCAGGGTGGTATAGGAAACGAATGGGTAGGCCAAGTGGAAAAAGGGTTTTGATTCTGCCAAGCTACTACAAGGTTTTGTTGGTTAAACTGGAGAGGAGAAAAGAACTGAGGCAGGTCTTGAGGAATATCCGGTCGTGCCTTCCATTGTCAACGCTGATTCATTAGGTAGACTGGTTCTGTCTCTTCCTCTACTTCCTTGTAAACTTCTTTCAGCCTTGAGAGCGAAGGGCAACGGTTCGTGGTATGGTACTTTGTGCAGATAGCATAGGTCTAAACTATGTCTAAGGGGCATTCCCTTTGGCTGTGATTTTTTTGACAGCGTGGGAAAAAGACGGCCAAGTTCTACTCTGCTATAGCTTGCTTCTGCTTGGCTTGTAAGACATCAAGCTGTGTTGTCAACGTACACAAAATGTCAGTTTTAAAATTCTCCAAGAGATTACCAAACTATGCTCTAGTTACGTTGCCACCAGACTGCTCAAGGTCTTTTTTGATTGAGTCACGTTCACTTAGCCTATTACACGTACTACCCCTAGAGCACCTAATACAAAGGGAAATAATTTCATCATATTCTTCCTAGGAAATATCCCCTTTTCCCATTATGTTAAGTGTTTCAATCCATTCTTCTTTCATTCCCTTAATCATTGTAGCTTTTAAGATGTCTTTGGATAGCGTAGTATATGGAGACCTTCGTAAATTGTATTGAAATATTTCTACGTATTCTTCTAATGTTTCATTTTCTCTTGCAGACATATTGAAGATTTCATTTTTTAGTTCTCAAGTCCGGCAATAGTCTTGGTATTTATTAAGAAAAAATTTCTTCATTTGGTCCTAATTATTGATGGTCCCTCCACCTAGTCCCATGAACCAGCATAATGTTGTTCCTTTTAAAGTAGAGGGAAATAGTTTCAGTTTCTGAGGGTCGGTGGTGTAGTCATACCCCCTACATAGGACATCGAATTCAAATAAAAATGCATCTAGATCTTCCGTGGTCAACCCATGGAAGGTGGGGATGTTTTGTAAGGGAATGGATTTCATAGGGGCGTTTGCAGCATGATCAACAATGTGGTATTCCAATGTTGATGCCTGCCTCTGATTTTGGTTTTGATTGTTTTCCATTTGATTAAAGATGTGCCAGTAATCTTCGAGAATTTCTTGCTCTGGAGGAGTAACCCATGGGGAATTGGGCGGTGAGTGTAGAGGAAGCTTCACAGCGCTTCCCTGATCTGGGATACCAAGTATCTCTGTCCTGATCACTCCTTTAGGGGATTTAGGCTCTGAAGATTTTATTTGTATTGCACCGCTAGTTTCTCCTTCCCCTTCCTGTAAGTTGCAAGAACCTCCCTCTCTTGAAGGGTCAGTACCTATATGATCGGCAGTTTGAAGGCTTAGTTCAGATCCTTTTGTATCACTATGAATCTCGGCGTGGGCTGCAGATGGTGAGGCTACTGCTTGAGGGAAAGTAGTAGCACTTTGAGTGGGATGATTATGGGTCCTACATATGCCTGTGATTTAGCTTTCTTAATGATTTCATCTATATATGTTGTTCTTCCAAGGATCATCGGTCCCTTGGATTTTGAGGATTTTTGCGGAAGATTTCGATTTGTTTCTATTTTTTTCTTCCTAGTCATAAAACAAGAGCACCTATTCTACCAATTTTTGCACAATTTTGCTGAGAAGTAGGCTAGGGAGCAAGTGTTTTGCTTGTCGGTATGCATGTTCTTACCTCTCATTTTTAATACCCAATTCTTCACAGCAATGGAGAAAGATAAATAAAGGATATCACTCTTAACACTCTCCCCGGCAACGGCACCAAAAATGTTGGTTCACAAAGGTGGCTTATTATAGGCAACCTCTAAGCTTCTCATTCAAGAGTGTAAGCACAGTATATGCGAGTGAGGTCGAATGATAGTTACTCTGTATTTCTTATGAAAATAATTATCTAATTCTCGAAGTTCAATCAACTCAAAGAGAAATGAAATGGTATGATGCAGCTAACTACTCTGTCTAGCTCAAAAAGAGGGAAACCTATGATTGAACAGAATAATAATGAATTGAACAAAAAACTTAATGAATTGAACAGCAATATGAATGAATTGAATCAGTAATTACTTATATAATTTTGCAATGGAATTCTCTTTGCAAACTAACTAATTGACGTCTTTCTATAATTAATCAACAATTTGACACCTTATTGTACTGAGGAAACAATATAATTCTTAAAGATAGATAACATCAACCAGCAGTTACTCTAAGATTCATAAAGCAACTATAAAGGCGTTGGAAAGAAATGAAAACATCTAACAACGATAAAGCATTACTGTAAACCAGAAAGCATGACTTCTCAGCTATTCTAATGAAAGAGAAATTGTAACCTCATGTATTTCTATTTTATCGAGTGGAATGGTAATTCACAAACTACAATAGATAATTGGACAGCAATTCTGTAACTAACGCACAACACGGAAATTGGCGAGGAAACTCCCAGGGGCTGGACCCAAACCACCAGAAGTTCTAACGCAACAAGAAACTCAAAAGATAGTTATTCAAAACATCAAAACTCTTTATTAAATTGAAGGACAATCTAGGGATACAATTGAATAGTTCTGTCCTGATACGTTGATTACAGAAGGAAATTTTCCTATTCAACTCCCCTATCTAGTTCATCCTTGGTCCTTTTAAAGGCATCTTCACGTAGTGGGACGATATTTTCCAAACGACAGCCCGTTGCTCGTGGCTATCGTTTGGGTTCTCTGGCTTGGACATGTCTTTCTACCTTCTGTCAGTTTTTGGGAGTTACTGAGATTCCATGAGTCTCTTTCTGTCAGTTGTCTTTTGTTTAACGTCAATTCAACTACTCTACTTTCCTGTACACAAAGATACAATAAGTCAAATTTCTATTATAACACATTCCTTTTGTCGTTAGCCCAATTTCCCTGATTTTCATAAATATTCTCTTTCTTTATTATTAAGATGAGGAAGAATTCCTACAAATGTATCACAATTCAAAGTAATCATAGGGTGAAAACATACCTTAATTCCAGCCCAATAGCATCCATGTGTATTTTTGTATCATCCATGTTTTATTTCTTTCACTCATGCCTTCCTTGAAGATAACATTAGGCCATCTACCCACTCCCATTTGCTCAATTCTTTTTAGATATCTTATGAGTCGCACCATAGAAATTGATTCGATGGGTGTTGCTCCTGTTTCACTCAACATTATCTCATAAGGTACCAAAATTTTTATTTTGAACTTGCTTATGATCAAGTGTTTTTGGATTTTCGCTTCCATTTTGAGACAAGGGTGTTGCTAACCCACAATTCACACCCATATAGCATCGTTGGACAAACTAGGAGTCCAAAAAGAACTCTAATCATTTTCCAATCCTATAACTTTGCCTCTCTACATCTGTTTTGAAGAGCATATAATGCTTTCCACCCTCCTAATATTCTCTTATTTCTGCAGTCCTCCCAATTAATTTTGTTGTTGAAATCAATCTCGAGGTATTTTTACTCATTTACTTCTTCAAGAATGTTGCCTTCAAAGAACAAAGTATGTTGACTATGCTTCCTTTTATAAGATAAAATCATGATTTTGGTCTTTCTAATATTAAATTGCATCCCCACTGCTCTACAAAAATTCTCAAGAGCATATAGATGCATCTGCAATCCATGGGCCGATTTAGAAATCAATACAAGATCATCAACATATAAAAGAAGCTTTATCACAAACTCCTCCAACCCAACACCATCCCTAGCTTGAAAATTTATCCACTCTTCTATTTTATCGATATATAAACCAAAAAGAGTAGGGGATAGAGGACAACCTTGCTTGATTGCAATGTCACTTCTAAATATTTCCGAAATACCTACTGAGGTTCTAATTTTGAATTTCGCCTCTTCATAAAGTCTATGGACAACAACTCTATAATGTAAAGGAATTTCAAGTTCTTCCATTCTACACCACAACTTATCTCTAGGGACTGTTTCAAATGCCTTTTTGAAGTCAAAAAAATAGCATAATACTTCTTCTTTATCCCCCCAAACCTTTTCAATAATGTGTCTCAACGTGATGCCATGATCCACTGTAGAATTTTTCGGCCTAAAACCCGCTTGTCCTTTTTCCCTCTTTTCTTTTAGTTCTTCCCACTTACTGATTCTATTTTCTACCATGTTGTTGAAAAGCTTTGAAAACAAAGGATTGATCATAATGGTTCTATAATTGGAAGGATTATTAATGTCTCCACTTTTAAAAAGGGTTATTGCTAAGCTAGTTGTCCAGTATCCTGGGAATCCTTGTTGAATGATGTTGTTGAATATTTCCATGATGCGCAGTGCAAGAGTGTTCATTCCCCATTTTAGATACTCTACTTTAAGTTCAACCAAGTCTTTTTCCTTTCCTATTTTCATCTTCTTAATTCCAATCTCTACCTCCTATAACGTGAAGAGCTTTGTAGTTGTGTTGAGCCCCGGGGGAGGCTCTCTAGAAATTACACCAATGGATTCAATTCGATCATGCAATGTACTAAAACAAAATATTGAATCCTTCTACAATATTTGTGGAATATAAATCATGTTTTCTCAATCACATGCAAGTAAGATAAAGAAGTAAATCAATCGCACAACACTAGATTTTCCTGGGGAAAGCAACTGCTCAAAACCCCTCTATCTCTATTTTATAATAAGCCAAGGAATCATGAAATAATACAATGCATGTGTGCTCACAAGAACCTGATACACTCTACCAATCGTCTCACACTGATCTAGGCACAACTGGACCAACACATAGCCAATTTTCAGCCAACCTTTAGCCTACCTTGCTCATGCAATCCCTAGGCAAAATAATTCCTATTAAATAGGAATTCCAACCTTCCTTGACTGCGCAATCCTTCATGGGAATCATGTGGCTTTATAACTTCACCTGGGCAGTTCGCTAATAATACAACTGATAGTTTACATCCCTTTAACCTTTGTCTCAACTGGGTCTCCATCAGATTTGACATGCATGCAACGAATAATAGAAAATCATCAGTTACTTGGTAGATCACTACATGTGAATTAAGTCTAATTTAATTCACTTGACCTCCCACTAGCTCATCACTGAGTTAGAACTAGTTAAACTGATTTTAACTCAATTAATTAGAGTTAACTGATTACACTCATACCACACTAGTGATACAACTACAACTGGACCCCCAAAATAATAGAATCACTCTACATGCCTCACCATTGACCCTCAACTCGAAATTATTAAGTTAACTAAGTCTATCTCACTTAGTTAACTATTACAATTTTTTATGAGATAAGATTACAATTTACTGTCCAAATTTTTTTAAGGGAAAAATAAATTAGATTCCCACATTTAGCACTAATGTGTAATTGAATTCCTCACCCATGTGTGAGTGGAATCCCACACTAGTATGTGGTACATTTTATTTTTTAATTTCAACACTCCCTCTCAACAAGAAAGGGATTATCAGCTACCTCGATCATGCCTCCGTGGTATTCAAATTTTCTCTTTGCAAGCACCTTCATCAAGATATCTGCATCTTGATCTTCTATGGGAATGTACTGTAACAACATAATGCACCTCTGAACACAATCTCTGAGATGGTGGTACTAGATGTAAATATGCTTGGACCTTTCATGGAATACCGGATTAACCGAGAGTTTTATGCAACTCTAGTTATCACAATGTGTCACTGTCGGATCCATTTTATGACCAAACAAACCAACAAGTATCTTCCTCATCCAGATGGCCTCACATGTAGCCTGAATAGCTTCCATGTACTCTGCCTTGGCTAAACTGAGTGCAATTGATCTCTGCTTCCTCCTGTACTTAGAAACTGTTGTTGATCATATGCCAAAGATGTGTAATATTCCCGAATTGGGAATGCAATAATAAAATGCAGAATGATATAAAAATAACACAGTTCATCATAGAAAAAGCGAGAGACCAATATGGAGATCCTTCATTTGTTATAACAGCAGAAAAATGTATGTAAAAAGTGGCCCATAACATATATAACAAGGAAAGACAAGTCTCCAATGAAGAAATGCCTCAAAAATGAGGTGCTGCAACCATAGATTAAGACTAGAAAGCCTTACAGCATTATTTTATTGGCTCTGCAATAGCTGTAGATTACAATTCAGATCTAGAGCAAGTATGTGGACAAAAAGATAGATCTATAGCAGATCCATGCACTATACAAGCTCCTCTAACAATCCCCCTTGGGGTTTTCAGCAAAATACCACGTACAAGATGTAGATCTGAGATCTAAGACTGCATATCTATGGAAATATTTAGATCTGGAAAGTGGATCTGATCTGATATAAATAATAAAATGATCTCCTCCAAAAGATCTCCAAAGTGAAGGGCAGATCCCCAACACGTAGAAAATCACTCTCCAACTGGTGAGATGAAACACCCTGCAAATACACCTACAGAAATAATGCAGATCTGGATCTATATTGTGCTGTAGGGATCAAAATACAGTTGGCCTACAGCCAAGATATGAAAATTATGCTCAATATCTTCAATACAGTCCTCCCAATGAATTAAAACCCTCCTCCACTGAACAAAGAAGCACTGAAATGGACTAGATCTGACAGATTTAATCTACACTTGCTGCAGCTTGCAAAAATAGTCAAACCCTCAACAGGATCTGCGCTGTAGTTGAAAGAATTAGCTTGGCCTCAAGCCAGATAGTGGACAATACAGTACAAACTCTCCCAAGAGCTACTCAATGGGAAGAGGTGGGATTCTTGATCAGGAACACCCAATGCTAAACAACATTATTCTCAGATAAACAACAAGAGAATGATATATGTCTAAACAGGCCCTATATTCTGAAAAATATGATAAACATCAACAGCCTTCTAATGTTTCCATCCCTTTCCTTTTATAAGACAAGAGCGTGCAAACCCTAAACCACATCCAATGAGAATACTCCTTTCACACAAGGCACCTCCATCTAAAACTACGTTGGGCCTCATTGATGGCCACTCCTCCATGATAGTGTTGTAGATTTGGTCAAGGTTGACCTAGTCAAAATTTCTAACCCCTTTCACACCTAAGGTTGCTTAATATAACAGTCAAGATTTATCCTTTTTCATATTTGGCATTGATTTATTCAAAATAAGGTGTTTTATGGGCCTCCTCACCCACTTATTCACCTACCTAAGTGAAAAAACAAAATCTTAATATTCCCATTAGTTGTAGGCTAATTTAGGAATATTACAAGATGCCCCCTGATGTGCTCTTCTTGTTTGATGGACTGCCTACCTAATCTGCATCGATGAAGCCTTGAAGATTTACTCCCTCTGTCTGTTTGTACCATAATACATACTTTGTAGTGCCCCTGAGATATCTCAAAACATGCTTCCCTGCCTTCCAAAAGAGCTTGGTAGGCTTAACCATACCTTGACTAAGCTGATTAACTACATAGCATATGTATGGTCGTGTGTTCACAAAATACATAAGTGAACCCACAAGTTGCCTATAAACAGTAGCATCCACTACCTTACCTGAAGTAGCATCCTCCTTCCTTCAGTTTCCTGCAAGAGGAGTCTCCATGTGGAACTTCCTAAAAATATCCTTGGCATACTTGCCCTGAGATACAAATAGCTCCCCATCTCTGCCATATTTCCATGCCAAGGAAATAGTGCAAGAGCCCCATGTCCTTCATCTCAAACTCTCTTTCAATATCCTCTTTGAAAGAAGTTATGAGTTGCTCATCACCTATCAGTATAAGATCATCAACATAAATTACAATAATCAAAATCTTACCATCAACCACAATATGATATAGGTTTGCATCCGCTTCACTCTTTGTGAAGCCCTGTTGGGTATGTGTTATATTCTTTCCGCGATTATTCGCACACGCAGGGGGGTGATAGCCCTCTTTGTACGTTGCGCTGGGTGTAGCGGTCCTTATTTTTCGGTGGGTGGACCCGCCTATGGTTTTGTGCATGGGTTTGCACATGGTTTTGGGGCATGATGGTTTTCGTCCCCTGGTATTTTGTAGATCCGGTCAAGGGAACTATGGTTATGTTCTAATCCAGGGTTAATGGATTGGGGTTTATGAATGCTTCGGAATGTATATATGTATTGTAACACTAAAAGGAATATAATGAAAAATCAAGTTGGTAGTCCCGATTTGGGATCCAGGGGAAAATCTGTGTATATTTATTTTATGTTTTATGCTCTCATGATTATTTATTTTCTGTCTTTAATAATTTGTTTGCTGACAATTTTTTTACAGGGTTAAAACCTACATTTGGTATCAGAGTTATTTCGGCTTCAAGGGGACGCCTTTGCTACTGAGGGGTTTTTTGCTCGGGCCTGTGGTAGACCCTGTTCAATGGGAGATATGTGGGATCAATTCTTGCAGTGAAAGAAGATGGCGAGCAGTGGAAATATAGATATTGAGAAATTTAATGGTCAAAGTTTTAACTTGTGGAAGCTCAATATGGAGGATCTACTGGTGGATAAAGATCAGTGGATCATGGTAGATCCGGGTACTAAACTAATGGCAATGTCAGATGAAGACTGGGCGAACTTGGATCGGAAGGCAAAGAGCACAATGTGGTTATGTATCTCAGATTCGGTATTGTTAAATGTATCTGGGGAAGCTATGATGAAGACTTTATGGGTCAAGTTAGGGGCTTTGTACCAATCTAAGTCTCTAGTGAATAAATTTTTCCTGCTGAAAAATTCGTATAACCTGAGGATGAAGGATGGAGACTCAGTGACAGAGCATCTGAACACCTTCAATACTATGGTAAGTTAGTTGTCATCTGTTGATATTAAAATCTCAGATGAAGATAAGTGCATCAGTTTTTTTTGTTCTCTACCATATTCATGGGATAGTATGGTTATTGCAATAGGTAGCAATACAACTACCTTTAATTTTGATGAAATTGTCTCAGCCTTGCTATTAGAGGAAATGAGACGGAGAAATATGGAGGGCCAAAATGGAGATGCCTTATCTATACGAGGAAGGTCCCATAAAAATAAATAAAATAATAAATTAAAATTAAAATTAAAATATATATATATATATATATATATATATATATATATATCTATATATCTATATATATCTATATATCTATATATATATCTATATATATATATATATATATATATATATATATATATATATATATATATAAGTTTTCAAGTGGAGATCTAAATACGAGGAAAACATGTAAAGGTGTCTTGAAAATGCCGGAAAGGTCGGCTCAAAAAAAAAGGATTGCGGATCTATATATATATATATATATATATATATATATATATATATATATATATATATATATATATATATAAGTTTTCAAGTGGGAGATCTAAATCTCCAGGAAAACATGTAAAGGTGTGCTAGAAATGCGGAAAGGAAGGGCACTACAAAAAGGATTGCAGATCTAAAGCTCCTGAGAAAGGAAAGGGATTTGATGATGCTCCTTCTACATAGGCAAAAACCACCTCGTATGAAGGTGGGGATGTGTATTTGGATTTTTATTCAAATACACATGTAGATCATGAGGCATGGTTGATTGACTCAGGTGCATCCTTTCACTTCACTCCCCATAGGGCACTGTTATGAAAGTATGAGAAGTATGATGGTGGTGATGTCTTCCTAGGAGATGATAGGAAGGCCAGAATCTTTGGATGTGGAAAATTCAAGTTGAAGCTGCAAGGTGGAAGGATTAGAACACTTTCTGGTGTTCTGCATATTCCTGCATTGGCTAGAAATATGATTTTTGTAAGCAAGATGGATGATGCAGGTGTAAAAATAGTGTTCGAGAAAGATACCTACAAGATGGTTCGGGGAGCACTAGTATTAATGCGGGGATTTCGGATTGGAAATCTGTACAAGATTCAGGGTAGCACTGTTATTGATGGGTGCAATAGTTTTGTGGTTCCTGAAAGTGGAGCAGAGAGCCTAGCGGTCTCTGGAGAAAAGACCATGCTATGGCATCAAAGGCTTGGACATATTAGAGAGAAGGACCTTCAGATACTGCATGGTAAGGGTATGGTAGAAGGTATGTCTAATTTCTCTCTGAATTTCGATTTCTATGAACATTTGTATATGGGAAGCAAAATCGGGTGAGTTTTCCTTTTGGTGCTAAGAGAGCGAACAAGATATTAGAACTTGTGCACAATGATGTGTTTAGACCTGTGTCGATTCCATCACTCGGAAATTCTGTGTACTATGTTTCATTCATGAATGAATTCTCAAGGAATACATGGATATATTTCTTGAGGAAGAAATATGAATTCTTTGACAGATTTAAAGAATTTAAGGCTCTGGTGGAAAACTAGACAAAGAAGAAGATAAAGTGTTGAGGACAGATAATGGTGGAGAGTTCTGCAAGAATGAATTTGAAGAGTTCTGTAAGAAGTGTGGTATAGCACGGCAGAAGACTACTCCATAAACACCTCAGCAAAATTGAGTTGCAGAAAGAATGAATAGAACGTTGATGGAAAAGGCAAGAAGCATGCTCAGTTGTACCAAGATAGGACAGGAATTATGGGCAGAGACAGTGGAGACTGCATGTTACCTAGTTAACAGATCACCTTCATTAGCGTTGGAGGATAAGACTCCACATGAGGTATGGACTAGTAAGAAACCCTCTCTTTCACATCTGAGGGTATTTGGATGTGATGCATATGTACATGTTCCACAGGAGAAAAGGACCAAGTTGGATAATAAATCTGAAAGGTGTGTTGGGTCAAGAAGGTGACTATTAAAGGTAAGCTTAATGCTTCACATTAATCATCAACCCCTGGAAAGTCCTTTTATTTCAAGGGTGCGAGAAAAATATATGCGAGTGAAATCAGAGGTTAACTACTCTAAATCGTTGTAAGAAATATTATCTAATTCTCGAAGTTCAATCAAACCAACTCAAAAGAAAACTATGAAATACATCAAATCAATCAAAGGAATAAACTATTAATCTAAACCTATGCAGAAATAAACACTCAATGCTGAAATAAGGGGTATTTTGCGATTGAACAACATGCTTAATAAATTGAACAACAACCTTGATAAATTGAACAACAATCCTAATGAATTTAACAACAATCAATTATTTAACATTTTTCAATAGAATTCTCTATAACTCAACTAATCGCAACTCTCGAAATTGAACAACAAGCCATACATTCACACTTATGATGGAAAAGACTTTAAGAAATAACCATATGCAGAATCGAACATCAACTACTTATCCACGGTGAAATCAATCTAATGAATGTAAAGGTGTCACTCCATAATAAAGGAACATCAATGATGAATTCAACCTATTGAAAAGGGAATTGTAACACATCACACTTGAGATTAATGAATCAAATGGTAATACTAAAAAGCGCAAAGAGTAACTAAATTACAAGAATCAAGAAATAAACATATAACACAAAATAGCAGGAGAACTCCCAGGGACTGAGCCTGAAGCCTCTAGAAGTCTTGTGCCAAGAAATACTCAGAATATTCTTATAATGAAAACACCAACTTCTTCATTAATCAATGGGGAAATACATCATCACGCATTCGAAGGTTCTGTCTAAATAAGTTTATTACATGAAATTATAATACATTAACAACTCTCTGTCTCTTTCACCTACAACCTTTTTTAACTTAAAGGTGAAACAAAATAGAATAACGTATCCTCGGGATCAGGGGATTCTGAGGCCTCGTAGACATCAACCGAATGCTTCAAGAATAGGCATGTCTCTGCATCTTTTGTTGATTCATAGGAACCAACGCGATTCCATTTACTTTTCTTGACTGCTGTTGTTTAGTCATTTTGGTCAGCAGTTGGTTTATTTCGATTCTTATCAATAAAGAAAACAAAATTTAGTTTTCATACTATTAGACACACCTTTTATCAATAATTTGTTTTACCCTACTTTTACATCATTCTCCTTTGATTTATTTTTGAAATGAAGGAAAACATATAAAAGTTAATGATAAATCACGCTAAAGATCGAGGTAAAATGTACCTTTTCCTCAGCCCAACATACTCCCCTGCTTACCTTTTTGCATGTCCTCGTGCAAATAGATTATTGAGGTGTAGTTGAGTTAAGGAATAGGCAGAATACACTTCTTCCTTGTAAATTCTAAAACCATGCTTTTGTTTCACTTTTCCAAATGCTGAGTTTGTATGTCCCTCTGGTATTTCATAATCATGGTGGTAGTCTTTAGGAGGGTACCATATGATGGGGCATATATATCTGCATCCTATCCATGTAGGACTCATGTTCAGAATTAGATTACTATACAGATGAAAACGAGAAGCAACAACTTTAAAATTCCTATACCCAAATGGCTTTATGTTCTTAACGTTATTGGTAGAGGCTTTCCATCTCTATTTGGCTGCTAATAAAGATTTTTCCTGAATATCCTGGAAGTATGGTCTTCCATTCTACACAATATCTTTGTGAATTGGCCCATACTTGGCTATCACTCCTTCCTATTGGAAAACCTTCTTATAATGAGTAAACAAATGTAGGGTCTTTGTAGGCTCCCATCTTACCCATAGATCTAAACCATGTTCTCTTTTCTGAAAGATATTGTAGGCTTTAGCCCATCTAGTCTGATTTTTGGCAAAGGACAGAAAAGCTTGGAACTGAATGTCCCCAATGACGGGACTGGGATTACTATCTCTATCCTCTTATAAAAATGAATTGTACAAATACAATTTGCACATAAGGTGTTGGAATTGTTCATCTTGATCATTACAACATTGCAAAAATTATTCAATGGTTTTAAATGAAGTAGGTTTCTCTGATCTGACAGCTTTAATCTTCAGCAACAAATACCTTTCTACTAAAAATAAGGCATAATTGGGTGTCGGTGCCCTGCAAGTCATTGCATCTGATTAAAGAGAACAAACATCATTGGTTTGTTTCTTAGCTTGTTCCAGTTGATCATGTGCCCTTTTCACTTTTACTCTTTCTACCCTAAGTTGGGAAAAGGTTTCATCTTCAGTTGCAGAAAGGTATTTAAATCGTTTTAGTAATGCTTGGTGTTCTTTCAAGGGCACTACTTCCTTCTTATACTAGGCTAATTCATTCTGAACTCGAATTAATTCATTGCGAAGCTTTTTATTGGCAGCATTTTCTACCAAAGGAGTGTAAGCAGGTGTTTCCTCCATTTTAGTTTCTTTGTCCTCTATAAGTATCAAATCAGTCAGCTCAGATAATTTAGCAGTATCTATCATTTGAGTGACGAAATCTGTTTGGGTTTCCATGGTAGCTAATTTCTTCTTAGGTTTCAAGGCCTTTTCCGCTTCTTTCAACCATTCCCTTAACTATTTTATTGTTTTCCTCAACTTTCTGCATTTCCTACTTGTCTTTCTCAACTTAACCTTAGCTGATTTTTCTTTTGAAGGGGTTATGGCAGGAGAAGGAATAGCAGTGGCTTCAAGTTCAGGAATGGTTGTGCCAGTATTAGGGTTATCATTAAATGAAATAATGTTTTCTTCAGGCGTCCAAGAGGTTATTCCAACATTCATGTCCTGGTTGGGTGGAGCAATATTTTCTTCAGGTGTCAGAGGAGCTATTTCAATACTTGTGTCATGTTCTATTAGTACAGTGTCCCCTGACTGGTTTCCAGACTCAGATGCTCTCTCTATCTGGTCTTCCCTATTCACCCATTCATTATCAGAGGGATATAAAACCCTCAAATCATGTAATTCATCATTGGAAGGTATGATTTCAGTATGGCTAGAACTGCCAGCAGAGGCAGACTGGTAAGAATGGTCCCTCTGTTCCTCAAATTGTTCAGATGGGTTCCTAATTTCGCACGACACTCTCATTTGTTCTAATACTTGAGCCATTTCCTCCTCATAGTTTTTTAAAGATGCATTTTGAGGGCTCGGAGGTGGTGTATAAGACGACCCTGTCTCATCTAGAAATGCTGAGGTATTTTGCTGTAGTTGTAATCTTTCATACCGTCTTCATTTTACTGGTTCTGAGGTTGAAACATGGGTTCTCTTCCCTCTATATTTCCTGGGCATGATTATTCTAGGAAGTTCAATTTCTGCTCTGTCAGGTTTTTCTTCAGGGGCATGTAGGGAAAGATTGACAAAGCTATCACATGTTAACTAATGTTTGTTTAACTCATGAATAATAATCAATTTTATCAATCCATGGTGGTTGACAACTACTTGAGGGTTTTTAGCTTTCCTAATCCGAACAACATTATCATGCAATATAGAATTCAAGAAAAAAAGGCAAATTAACTAAAATCTTTTTTTTAGAACAGCTAACAGTTTGGGTTGACGGGACTTTACCACATTCTGGCGTCCATCATATGTGATATACTTTTGGATGAATACTGACAGTTCTTTTGAAGGCTGCGTTAAGGACGCGGGGTCAATACCTTTTCCTTTTTGTACTAGTTTCTCATCTATATCCTGATACATTGAAATTTCTTCTTGTATGAGGACATGTTTAACAATCCATTTTTCCCCTTCTATTGGAATTTTGGAGACCTCAGAAATTACTTCTTCGGAGATTGGTATAATTCTGCCTTTGACTATGGTGTGCCCTTCCTGCAGGTTCTGTAGGAATTCAATTGTTGTCTCTGTATTAAACCCTTGTAGTCTGTGTAGATATGGAATCCAATCAGCTTGTTGGTGAATGGTGCCAGCTAATTCTGAGACTTAAAATATTGTGGGTTCATTGCGAAGAGAATTTCCACCCATGGCTGCTGTCTTTTCGGAACTATTTTCTTCACCCTTCTGCATTGCGTTTCTTTCGACTCTTTTAGTTAAAAATAATATAAACACTGCATGCGAATTTTATAAAATATATTATTAGAAATGTGACTGCGTGACATTAATGCAATGATTCTATTGTCCAATCAGCATATCCGAAGGGAGTCTCATGGTTAATTCGCATGAATGTTTATTATGAATATTCGTACCCATTCCAATGAGAGAAGGGCGTCCACGGCCTTCAAGCACAAGAAAAGAGGAAAGGTGGTAGAAATCATGAATGCACACGAAGTAGAAGTCAGAAGTTGGTAATCATCACAAATTTATATCGAGTGGAAATGAACAAAAATGGAGAAAAGCGGAGTAGCAATCGTTATGAAAAGGATTTCCTATTTTGACGACATAGTATGACGGAAGCATGACAGGTGACAGGTTATGATTGCTGTTGTTATCACTCAATTCAGCATGATTAGATAATTCATATAAAATCGTAGTTGATTATGCGTATAGGTTTTGATAACGATAACACTTAGTCAAACAATGCATTCGTCTTCAGGAATGGATCAAAAGGAAATAGGGGCATGAAAATAATTGCTTGCTATCAAAAAAGTACTCCAATACCACAAGTAGAGTCACTTCTGCCAGCATTCATCCATAGCCTCGACAGGGTTGTTGTTTTAACCCAGAAATGAGCTAGAATCCTCTATTTAAAAGTAGACTTTTTGCTTGTTTTTGGAGATACCACTATGCTGGTGTGG
Source organism: Pinus albicaulis (assembly GCA_034641835.2). NCBI lineage: Eukaryota > Viridiplantae > Streptophyta > Pinopsida > Pinales > Pinaceae > Pinus > Pinus albicaulis. Next base: position 1,247,396,041 of record CM076580.1, read on the forward strand.
TGGCCAGATAGTCATAGTGCCAATCACGGGGATTTAATAGAGTGATCAGGTCGGCTCGTGATGAGACCTCCTGTCCTTCAAGCAGTTTTAGCTGTCGAGAAGGTCACTACCCTAGTGTGGTGGCCATTGTGGGAATGCCACATGTTAGATCCTCGTGATCACGATAGGTTGGCTCATAATGAGACCCCCTATTCTCTCTTCTTTAAAAAATTTCACATAGAGATATATTTTATTTTTATTATAAATGGAGGGAGGCTCATTAACTCCTCAAGAGTTAGGGATGGTGTAAGAAGTAAAAAGAATGCCAATACAGATGATGCTCTTATTCCTATATCCTCATGCTGAAGAGAATTAAAACTTGAGAGTGTAGAAAGATACACCAGCATAAGACTATGGTAATGAATTGTGTGATAATATGTCTGAATAGGGGATATCCAGCCATTCATTATATAGATAAACCATGTCATCTTCTGAAGTAGAGATGTCCATCAAAATTTCAAAAAACATAATATTAGTAATATCACTTATTTTCTCTTCTTTAGGTGCAAATTCATTTTCTATAAGATGGTTTTTATGGCAAGAATGTGTAAAGGAAGAGTGGATATTAAAAGGAAATTATCAAAAAAACAAAAGCCAAAATTTTTGCTATTTGAACAGCAAATTTGTTTTTTTTTTTTGAAAAAAAACATGCTAAAAAACGCAGTTGTTCAATTGGATTGAACGGCAGCTGGTTCAATCAATTGAACAGCAACTGTTCAATGGATTGAACAGCAAAAAAAAAAAAAAAAACACGCTAAAAAAAACAACGGTTGTTCAATTGGATTGAACGGAAGTTGTTCAATCAATTGAATAGCAATTGTTCAATGGATTGAACAACAAAAATAAAAATATGCTAAAAACACAGTCGTTCAATTGGATTGAACGACAGTTGTTCAATTCAATTGAACAGCAATTGTTCAATGGACTGAAAAGAAAAAATAAAAACATGCTAAAAGAACAGCCATTCAATTGGATTGAACGGCAACTGTTGAATCAATTGAACAAAAAAATTTCAATGGATTGAACAGCGAAAAGCAATCGAACACACAAAAGAGAAAAAAAAAAACACAGATTACAAGAGTTCCACTATTTATTCAACACAATTTGTCTCTCTTTTTTGCAGATTTGTCCTAATGATGGGTCTTGCTTTAGACCCAAAACGTAGAGTGAAAAATGAGAACTGTGGAGATTCTGAGCTCTGATTCTAAAAATCTACACCACAGAAATCTACAATCCATCAAGAACACAGATGTGAACAACAAAACAATCAAAAAGAAAGAAAATGGAATTTTTGTATACAATAATGAAAAGAACTGTAAATTTCCATCAATTGCAGGAAACATATATACACTATTTACAAGAGGAAGTAACAAATTTTTATGAACTTAAAGATGTCGGGCCATTATTCCCTGCAGCTAAAATTTGGATAGTGGGATCGTCACGCAGCTGCTGGCAAAAAGACTCTTTCATGAGTGGTTTATGATAGAGGCACACGTGGTGTCCATGAACTCGAAAGGCGGAGCCAAATCCATCTATGGTGGTCAAAGTAATGGTACCGTTGTTGTGCACTTCTTGAATTTCGTATGGCCCGGGCCACCTTGCTTGTAACTTACCTGGGAAGTTTGGAATCTGGAGTCGTAGAGGAGTGCCCAATCTCCTTTCTGAAATGTCTTATTTTTTATGATTTTTTCATGCCACTTAGCTCGTTTTTTCTGAGTAATCGCAGTGCATTGTAGAGCAAGTAGCCATGCTTCATCTGATTCATTTATCTGTTGGAGTCTTCTAACTTGGGCCTCTGTCAAATCCATCCCCACTTCCTGGGTTGTTCTAAGAGTCTTTAACTCAAATTCAATGGGGAAAATTGGTTCCTTCCCAAATACCAGGTGGTACGGAGAATATCTGGTGGTGTTTCTCCAAGTTGTGTGATAAGCCCACAAGGCCTCTAACAGTCTATTAGTCCAATCCCGACGATGTGTTGAGACTGTTTTAGTGAGAATTGCCTCAAGGAATTTATTGGTGCTTTCGACCTGCCCGTTTGCCTGCAGGTGGTAGGGAGAGGTGACTCTATGAGTGATATGGTGGTTCCATAGAGTGGTCATAATTTTATGTCCCACAAACTGTGCCCCTCCATCAGTTATCACTTCCCTAGGTAAGACATACCGCATAAATAGCTCAAAAAGAAAATTGATCACAGACTCTTTTGTAGCTCATGGAAAATCCATTGTTTCTACCCACTTTGTCACGTATTTTGTGGCAACCAGTATGTAGGCCTTCTTATTCGATGGTGGGTTGAATGGCGCAACAAAGTCCAGCGCCCATCATTCAAAAGGTTCTACTACCAATTGTGAATGCAATGGAATCTCGTCGGATTAGCCAAGGCAGCCCATTCTTTGGCAACTATCACAGGCTTATACATATTTCTTTGCATCTTTAAAAATTGTGGGCCAATGGTAGCCCATTTGTAATAATGTGTGCCTTGTCCTGCGATCTGAAAATGTCTCCCATATGGTTCTTCATGGTAGGCCTTCAAGATGTCATAAATCTCGTCTTCTCGAATGCATCTGCCTATATGTATATCATCTCCTGTATGGAAAAGAAATCCACCAATCCAGGAGAATCTAGCACTGCGTTGAACAATCAGTTTTCGTTCCTTTGTTGTCAAGTGTCTTGGCAGCTTTCCTACTTCCAGATAATTCGCTACATCTGCGTACCATGGTGCTTTTACTACCACAGCAAACAAATGCTTATCAAGGAACTGATCATCTACCGCCAGTGGGTCATTTTTCTTTGGAACTCTAAACAGGAAATCTGCAACTACGCTCCCTTTTCCTCGACGGTCCTTAATAGTTATATTGAACTCTTGTAAAGGAAAAAACCAATGAGTCACTCTTCCATTTGTAATAGGCTTGTTAGCTAAATATCTAATGGCAGAATGATCAGTATACATGAATACTTGATAGCCAATTATGTAATGTCTAAATTTATTTATAGCATAAATGACAGCCAAGAATTCCTTTTTGGTCACTGTATAATTTAATTTAGCTGGAGTGAGATTCTTGCTGATATAGTAAATAGCATAGGGCTCTTGTCCTCCTCTTTACCGAGAACTTCTCCTATCGCTGTATCTGATGCATCCGAAGAAATATGAAAGGGTAGCTCCCAATTGGGGCCACGCAAGACTAGTGTAGTCGAGACACGTTTCTTCAAATCTGAAAAAGCAGTATCACATTTTTCAGACCAATGGAATTCAACATTTCTAGTTAATGCATACAAAGGTGCAGCAATTTGTGAAAAATTCTTTATAAACCTACGATAGTACCCTGCATATCCAAGGAAACTACGTGCCTATGTCTGAGTACAAGGTATGGCTAATAAGAGAATTACCTCTATCTTTGCTGGATCTACCTATATTCCAGCTGCAGAGATGTAGTGTCCTAGGATCACGCCTTCGGTCATCATCATGTGACACTTTTCATTGCTCAAGCATAATCTGGTAGCAATACATCGTTCCAATACTTTTTCCAGTGTTTACAGTTCCTGATCGAAGTCATATCCATATGGAGTAAAGTCATCCATGTAAACCTCAATCCCTTCATTTATTAAATAAAAAAAAATACTAAGTATGGCCCTTTGAAATGTTGTTGGGGCATTGCATAGACCGAATGGTAATACCCTATAGGCGAATGTACCCCAGAGGCAGGTAAAGGTTGTTTTATCTTGGTATTCAGGCACTATCTGGATTTGATTGTAACCACTGAAACCATCAAGAAAGGAAAAGAATCGCTTTCCTGCCAATGTATCAAGGACTTGATCAATAAAAGGGAGGGGGAAGTGGTCTTTCTGTGTGGCTTTGTTCAGTTCTCTATAATCCACACAGATTCACCACATACCATTTTTTTTAGGAACGACTACTAATGGAGAGACCTATTTTCTGTTTTAAATAGGATAAATGAAGTTTACATCTAGCAGCTTTTGTAATTTGTCTTTTACAATGTCTTTCAGATGCAGGTTTAACCTTCGTTGAGGCCGCCGAATAGGGCGAGCAACCTTTTCAATGTAAATATGATGTGTGCACAGTTGAGGATCTATACCCTTCATGTCTGGGTAGTCCCAAACAAAGGCTCCTTTATATATTTGTAAGACTTAAACGAGCTTGTTTTGATGGTCACTATCGAGATTGGCATTGATATTTCAAATTTTACCTGGCTCAATTTCAATTGGCATGTTGTTGTGAACAACAGTCGTAGGTATGTGCTGGTCATCAGTATCTGCTAAGGGTTCTTCCGGTGCTTCGTTATCAAGAACTATTTTTAACATTTGGCACTTTAAATTCCCTGAAGTAGATGGTTGATTTATAAAGTTATTGATCACATCATCTTCAGTTTGATATTTGAATTCTAGTGCTTCAACTATTGTCAATGGTGAACGAATGTTTTATTCCCAATATGTATGTGGTTGTTTGTGAATATTTACAATGGGAAGACTCGGTTTGGCAGGGGGATATATAGAAATATTCTTTATGGAATCTCCTCTTGCAATGGTCATGCTGCCTGTTTGACAACCTATGTAAGCATCGGTCGTCACTAACCAAGGTCGTCCCAATATCAGGGGATGCCCGTCTAATCTACCTTTTGGGTTAATAACTAAAAATTTTGTTAGGTATTCCCATGAGTCCACAGAAACCAGGATTTCCTGTAATGTACCTTATGGTTTGACAACATATCTGTCAGCAAGTTTCAGCAAGGTAGATGTGGGTTCCAAGGCTGTTATACCCAATGTCTCACAGGTTTACGTAGTTAAGATATTAATAGCTGCCCCCAAATCGACTAACGTGTTTGAGAAGGAGTGGCCATAGATCTATATTGTGACTATGGGGTTTCTCAGATCCTCATATTTTATTGGTGTTTATTTACCCAAAAGTAAATCTAATAGTGCCCCTACTACATGAACAGTTGGTAAAGTCTTTGCTTTCCTCACATGCTTTTTTACACACAATTATTTAATTGTTTTAGCATAGATAGGGATGTCTTGTATAGCATGCATGAGAGGAATTTTAATGCAAATATTTTTTAATTCCACTATGAGATAAAAATCTGAAGAGACCATTGGTTTGGGTATTTTTAATCTCTCAGGGAATGGAGGAGAGGAAATAATAAGGTTTTCAGGATCTTTTTGGTCGATTGTGTCCCTCACCTATTCTATATTTATTTTCATCACAGTCGATTGTTTAGTTATAGTTGGAATTTCAGACTCAATTTGTGGCAGGGAAGTATCTTCTTTAGGTGAAATAACACTGCATTCCTTTTGTTCTGTTTCGGAGTCTGAATTCTCAACAATCTGGATCATCTGAACTGGTCTGTTATTAGGATTAGGATTTGGTTGAGCTGGAAGTTGAGGGCGTATAAAAGGCTGAGGATTTTTTTGGACTGGGTATGGAGCTATTAATGTGGGTTTAGTTTGAGCCCCTGTTCCCATAGGTAAATTGGTCATTCCTAGGGGTCATTGCCAGTTTTGAGACCAATTCATATTTGGTGAGGTGGAGGCAGGCCATTGGGACTAGTATGGATTGTTTTTCCAGTATGGAGGAGAGAAAGGAAAACTTGGCCAACCATTACCTGGAGAGGATTGCATCGGCCAACGGGGCATGTAAAATGACTAGGATGGCCAAGCAGAAAAAGGTGATTGGCTCTGCCACATTGTTCCAGAGTTCTGTTGATTAAATTGCGGAGAAGGAAAGAACTGAGACGGGTCTTGTGACATACTTGGTCGTGCTTGCCAATGTCGATGTTGATGTTGAAAATGCAACAAGATGATGGAGCTTAGTGAAATGAAGTCGCCTTCACTAAGTGGGCCCGCAGGCTATTTTTGGCGCAAAGTCTATTTTTAGACTATGTCTATTTTTAGACATATGGAGCATGGTCTAGGAGTTGCAGCATGCTATTCTTGGATGATTGGTCAAGTTGGTAAAAATAGATGGACAACTATTTTTAGACATATAGGTCGAAGTCTATTTTTAGACCGCCTGCCTAAAAATATAGGTCACCAAATATTATTAACCCTTAATAATATTTGGACTCTAAACTTCGCTTATTCTTGTCAAAGACTTCAGCGAGCCAGGCGGTGACAGGCCCACACCGATGCCAAGGGAATTACGCTATTCCTGGGGGTTTGGTGAGCTCATGCATGGTTGACTTCAGTTAGGACTTCAGTGGCAGAAGTTTGGTGGAGTTGATGAGACAGTTGGTGGAGTTGTGTTCGGTTTAACTTAGTTGAACTAGTTGAGATTAGTTTAACTAGTTAATCAACTAGTAATGAGTGGAGTGAATTAAATATTATTTAATTCACTAATTATTAACTCATTATTCAACTCAAGAACACATCAGTTCACTACAATGCATGGACAGTTCAGTGGAGACCAGTGGAAGAGGTAGATGAAAGGGTGAGTTTGCTATTAGTTGCGACAGCAGTTGTGCATGAGATTTGCACAAGCATTGGAGGATATTGCCAATGATGATTGCACAGTTGGAGCCAGTGAGATTCTAACTTGGATCTCTCATTAGACCAGCCTTGATTGCGCAATAGAGGTAGGCAATTAGTGGATGAGTTTTGAACCTGTGACTTGTTCAAAACTAAGCTAGTTTGTGTGTAACTTTTGGAGACAGTCCTGAGTACTTGTGAGGAGTATTGTACTGAGATTGTTACACGTTTCTCTTCTATTATAATATACAAATAGCTGGGGGTTTTCAGCTATAAGCTTTCCCCATTACATATTGTGTTTATGTGCGCATGCGACTGTTTCTATTTCCGCAAATTGATGATTGATTATAGAAGAGATTATGTGTTGCATATGAATTCGAATTAGTATGTGATCAGGATAATCTCGGTGGATAAATCTTCATTATTCAGCAAATTTCTACAGTTGATTCATTAGATACACTGGTTTTATTTCTTCTTATGCTTCTTTAAAAACCACTTTCAACCCTGGAAGTGAAGGGAATTACTCAGTGGCGTGGTCCTTGGTATAGATAGCACATGTCTGGACCATGTCTAATGGACACTCCCACTGGTTGTGCTTCTTCCGACATCGTGGACAAAAAAATTCAAGTTCTGTTCTGCTAAATCTTGCTTCTTCTTAGCTTGTAGGACATCTAGATGTGTTGTGAGGGTGCCCAACATATCGGTTTTGAAATCTTCTAAGAGATTACCAAATTCTGCTCTGGTCACGCTGCCACCTGACTGTTTGTAATTCCTAGTAACTGAATCCCATCTAGCTGGTTTATTCCGCGTACTACCTTGAGAGAACTTGATACACAATGCAATAATCTCATCATAATCTTCTTGATAGATGTCCCCTTTTCCCATTATATTAAGTGTTTCTACCCATTCTTCTGTCATTCCTTTAATCATTGTTGCTTTTAGGATATCTTTAGATAGTGTAGTATATGGATTTCTTTGCAAATTATATTGAAATCGTTCAACATATTCTTCTAATGTCTCATTTTATTTTGTAGACATGTTGAATATTTCATCTTTTAGTTCTCGAGTCCAGCAATAATCTTGGTATTTTTTAAGAAAAGAGTTTTTCATCTGATCCCAACTATCAATGGTTCCCCCACTGAGCCCCATAAACCAGCGTAGTGTTGCCCCCCTTCAATGTAGAGGGGAATAGTTTCATTTTTTGAGGGTCATTGGTGTAGTCATATCCCCTACACAAAACATCAAATTCAAATAAAAATGCATCTGAATCTTATGAGGTTAGTCTGTGGAAGGTGGGGATGTTTTGTAACGGGATAGCTTTCATAGGGGAATTTTGCAGCTGGATCAACAATGGGATACTCCAATGTTGATGTCGGTCTCTAGTTTTGGTTATGCATCATCTGATCAAAGTTGTGCCAATAACCTTCAGGAATTTCCTAGTCTGGGAGGATAATTTGAGTGGAATTAGGGGGTGGATTCGGAGGATACCTTGCAGCACTACCCCGATCTGGAATATTGGGTGTCTCTGTCTCAACCACTATTTCAGGAGATCTAGGCTCTAGATTTTTTATCTTTACTGCACTACTGGTTTCTCCCTCTCCTTCTTGCAAATTGCAATAATTTCCCTCTCAGGAAGGGTCGGGACTCAAATGTTCTATAGTTTGAAAGCTTCATTCAGACCCTTTTTTTTCACTGTGAATCTCGGCGTGGGTTGCAGATGGTGAGGTTGTTGCCTGAGGGATTGTATTAGGACTCTTTTTAGGAATGGTTTTGGGTCCTATAGATGCCTGGGATTCAACTTTCCTTATGATTTCATCTATGAATTTTGTTCTTCCAAGGACCACCGACCCCTTGGTTTTTGCAGATTTAGATGGGGGGTTTCGATCTAATTCTATCTTTTTCTTCCTAGTCATAAAAAAAAAAAACAAACACCTATCCTATTTAACCTCTGCACAATTGCTGAGAAGCAGGCTAGAGAGCAAGTGTTTTGCTTGCTAATACAAAGTTTCTTACCTCTCGTTTTCAATACCCAATTATTTCACAGCAAAAGGTAAAATAAAAAATACATCACTCCTAAACACTCTCCCTGGAAACAGCACCAAAATGCTGGGTCAAGAAGGTGAATGTTAAAGGTAACCTTAATGCTTCACATTAATCATCAACCCAGGGCAAGTCCTTTTATTTCAAGAGTGCAAGCAAGATATATGCGAGTGAAATCAGAGGTTAACTACTCTAAACCGTTGTAAGAAATATTATCTAATTCTCAAAGTTCAATCAAACCAACTCAAAAAAAAACTATGAAATACTTCAAATCAATCAAAGGAATAAACTCTTAATCTAAACCTATGCAGAAATAAAAACTCAATGCTGAAGTAAGGGGTCTTTTGCGATTGAACAACACGCTTAATGAATTGAACAAAAACCTTGATAAATTGAACAACAATCCTAATGAATTGAACAACAATCAATTATTTAACATTTTGCAATAGAATTCTCTATAACTCAACTAATAGAAACACTCAGAATTGAACAACAAACCATACATTCACACTTATGATGGAAAGCCTTTAAGAAATAACCGTATGCATAATAGAATGGAAACTACTTAACCACGCTGAAATCAATCTAATGAATGTAAAGGCGTCACTCCATAATAAAGGAACATCAATGATAAATTCAACCTATTGAAAAGGGAATTGTAACACATCATAGTTGCGATTAATGAATCAAATGGTAATACTACAAAGCACATAGAATAACTAAATTGCAAGAATCAAGAAATAAACATATAACACAAAATAACAGGAGAACTCTCAGGGGCTGGACCCGAAGCCTCTAGAAGTCTTCTGCCAAGAAATAGTCAGAATCTGCTTATAATGAAAACACCAACTTCTTCATTAATCAATGGGGCAATACATCATCACGCGTTCGAAGGTTCTGTCTAAATAAGTTTATTACATAAAATTATAATACATGAACAAATCTATGTCTCTTTCACCTACAACCTTTTATAACTTAAAGGTGAAACAAAACATAATAAAGAATCCTCAGGATCAGGTGATCCTGAGGCTTCGTATACATAAACTGAATGCTTCAAGAATAGGTGTGTCTCTACATCTTTTGTTGATTCATAGGAAACGACATGATTCCATTTACTTTTCTTGACTGCTTCTCTTTAGTCGTTTTGGTGAGCAGTTGGTTTGTTTTAATTCCTTATCAATAAAGACAACAAAATTTAGTTTTCATACTATTAGACACACCTTTTATCAATAATTCGTTTTACCCTACTTTTACATTATTCTCCTTTGATTTATTTTTTAAATGAAGGAAAACATATAAAAGTTAATGATAAATCACACTAAAGATAGGGGTAAAATGTACCTTTTCCTTGGCCCAACATACTCCCCTACTTACCTTTTTTCATGTCCTCATGCAAACAGATGATTGAGGTGTAGTTGAGTTAAGGAATAGGCAAGATAGACTTCTTCCTTGTAAACTCTAAAACCATGCTTTTGTTTCACTTTTGAAAATGTTGAGTTTGTATGTCCCTCCGATAATTCATAATCATGATGGTAGTGTTCAGGAGGGTACCATATGATGCGGCATCTATATCTACATCCTATCCATGTAGGACCCATGTTCAGAATTAGATTACTATACAGATGAAAACGAGAAGCAACAACTTTAAAATTCCTATACCCAAATGCCTCTCTATTCTTAGCGTTATTGGTAGAGGCTTGCCATCTCTGTTTGGCTACTAATAAAGCTTCTTCCTGAATATCCTGGAAGTATGCTCTTCCATTCTGCACAATATCTTTGTTAATTGGCCCCAACTTGGCTATCACTCCTTCCCATTTCATAAACTTCTTATGTTGAGTAAACAAATGTAGGGGTTTTGTAGGCTCCCCTCTGACCCATAGATCTAAACCATGTTCTCTTTTCTAAAAGATATTTTAGGCTCCCATCTAGTCTTATTTTCGGCAAAGGACAGAAAATATTAGAACTGAATGTCCCCAATGAATGGACTGGGGTTACTATCTCTATCCTCTTCTAAAAATAAATTGTGCAAATAAAATTCGCACAGAAGGTGTTGGACCTATTCATCCTAATCATTACAACATTGGACAAATTATTCAATGGTTTTAAATGAAGTAGGTTTCCCTGCTCTGATAGCTTTGATCTTTAGCAACAAATACCTTTCTACTAAAAAAAGCATAATTGGTGGTCGTTGCCCTGCAAGTCAATACATATGAGTAAAGAGAAAAAACAACACTGGTTTGTTTAGTATCTTGTTCCAGTTGATCATATACCCTTATCACTTTTACTCTTTCTACCCTAAGTTAGGCAAAGGTTTCGTCTTTAGTTGCAGAAAGGTCTTTAAATCGTTTTAGTAATGCTCGATGTTCTTGCAAGGGCACTACTTCCTTCTTATATTGGGCCAATTCATGTTGAAATTGAATTAATTCATTGCGAAGCTTTTGATTGGAAGCTCTTTCTACCAAAGGAGTGTAAGCAGGTGTTTCCTTCGTTTGAGTTTCTTTGTCCTCTGTAAGTATCAAATTAGTCTTCTCATAGACGTCAGCAATATCTACCATTTGAGTGACAAAATATGTTTGTGTTTCCATGATAGCTAACTCCTTCTTAGGCTTCCAGGCCTTGTTCGCTTCTTTCAACCATTCCCTTAATTGTTTTACCATTTTCTTCAATTTTCTACATTTCCTTCTCATCTTTCTCAACTTAACCTCCGCTGATTTTTCTTTCGATGGGGTTCTAGCAGGAGAAGGAATAACAACGGCTTCAGGTTCAGGAAGGGTTGTGCCAGTATTAGGGTTATCATTAAATGAAATAATGTTTTCTTCAGGCGTCCAAGAGGTTATTCCAACATTGATGTCCTGACTAGGTGGAGCAATATTTTCTTCAAGTGTCAGAGGAGTTGTCTCAATACTTGTGTCCTGTTCTAATAGAACAGTATCCCCTAACTGGTTTCTAGACTCATATGTTCTCTCTATTTGGTCTTCCCTATTCACCCATTCATTATCAGAGGGAGATAAAACCCTCAAATCATGCAAGTCATCATTCGAAGGTAGGATTTCAGTATGTACAAAGCTGCCAGCTGAGGCAGATTGGTTCGAATGGTCCTTTTGTTCCTCGGATTGTTCAGATGGGTTCCTAATTTCGCAAGACACTCTCATTTGTTCTAATACTTGAGCCATTTCCTCCTCATAGTCTTGTAAAGATGCATTTTGAGGGCTCGGAGGAGGTGTATAGGACGGCCCTATCTCATATGGAAATGCTGAGGTATTTTGTCGTAGTTATAATATTTCAGACCATATCCATTTTACTAGTTCTGAGGTCGAAACTTGGGTTCACTTCCCTATATCTTTCTTGGGCATGACTATTTCAGTAAGTTCAATTTATGCTCTGTCAGGGTTTTCTTCAGGGGCAGGTAGGGAAGGATTGACAAAGCTATCCCATGTTAACTGATGTTTGTTTAAATCATGAATAATAATCAATTTTATCAAGCCATGGTGGCTGAAAACTGCTTGAGGATATCATGCAATATAGAATTCAAGAAAAAAAGGAAAATTAACTGAAATCTTTTGTTTGAGAATAGCTAACAGTTTGAGTTGATGAGACTTTACCACATCCTGGCGTCCGTCACATGTGATATACTTTTGGATGAAGACTGCCAATTTCTTTCCGCTCTGTTAGTTAAAAATAATATAAACACTGTATGCGACTTTTATAAAATATATTATTAGAAATGTGACTGCATGACATTAATGTAATGATTCTATTGTCCAATCAGCATATCCGAAGGGAGTCTCATGGTTAATTCGCATGCATGTTTATTATTGATATTCGTACCCCCTCCAATGAGAGAAGGGCATCCACGGCCTTCAAGCACAAGAAAAGAGGAAAAGTGGTAGAAATCCTGAATGCACATGAAGGAGAAGTTAGAAGTTGGTAATCATCACAAATGTGCATCAGGTGGAAATGACCAAAAAGGGAGAAAAGTGGAGTAACAATCATTATGAAAAGGATTTCCTATTTTGACGACATAGTATGATGGAAGCATGACAGGTGACAGGTTATGATTGATGTTGTTATCACTCAATTCAACATGATTAGATATTTCATATAAAATCATAGTTGATTATGCGTATAGGTTTTGATAACGATAACACTTAGTAAAACAATGCATTCATCTTCAAGAATCGATCAATAGGAAATAGGGGCATAAAAATGATTAGCTGCTATCACAAAAGTACTCCAATACCACAAGCAGAGCCACTGCTGCCAGCAAGTGTCCATAGCCTTGAAAAGGTTGCTTTTTTAACCCAGAAATGAGCCAGAATCCTCTATTTAAAAGTAGACATTTTTCTTTTTTTGTGGAGAGACCACTAGGCTGGTGTGGTGGCTAGATAGTCATAGTGCCATTCACGGGGATTTCACAGATTGATCAGGTCGGCTCGTGATGAGACCTCCTGTCCTTCAAGAAGTTTTAGCTATCGAGAAGGTCACTACCCTGGTGTGGTGGCCATTGTGAGAATGTCACCTGTTAGATCCTCATGATCATGGTAGGATGGCTCGTAATGAGACCCCTTATTCTCTCTTATTTAAAAATTTGCACATGGAGATATATTTTCTTTTTATTATAAATGGAGGGAGGCTCATTAACTCCTTAAGAGTTAGGGGTGGTGTAAGAAGTAAAAAGAATGCCAATATAGATGATTCTCTTATTCCTATATCCTCATGCCGAAGAGAAATACTACTTGAGAGTGTAAAAAATACACCAGCATAAGACTATGGTAATGAACTATGTGATAATATGTATGAACAGGAGATATCCATCCATTCATTATATAGATAAACCATGTCAGCTTTTGAAGTAGATATGTCCATCAAAATTTCAAAAAACATAATATTAGTAATATCATTGCTTTTCTCTTCTTTAGGTGCAAATTCCTTTTCTATAAGATGGTTTTTATGGCAAGAATGTGTAAAGGAAGATCTGATAATTTAAAAAAAAAATCCAAAAATTTTTCTATTTTGAATAGCAAATTTGTTTTTTTTTTTTGAAAAAAAAATGTTAAAAAACACAGTCATTCAATTGGATTGAACGGTAGCCTATTCAATCAATTGAACAACAATTGTTCAATGGATTGAACAGCAAAGATAAAAAAATTAAAAAAATAAATTAAAAAAAATAAATAATAAATAAATAAATAAAAAATGAATAAAAAAAAAAAATTGCTAGAAAAAAACAACAGTCATTCAATTTGATTGAACGATAGCTATTCAATCAATTGAACAACAACTGTTCAATGGATTGAACAACAAATATTAAAAAAAAAATAGTCATTCAATTGGATTGAACGGTAGTTGTTCAATCAATTGAACAACAACTATTCAATGGATTGAATAGCAAAAATAAAAACAGTTACTAGGAATTAAAAACAAGATCCTCTACCCAACAAGGTGCATCTTTATTGGGTATAAGGATTGTTCAAAAGGTTACAAGCTTTGGAACCCAAAAACAAGGAAGGTTGGGTACAGTCGAGATGTGGTGTTTAGAGAGTTGAAATATTTTGTTAAACATGAATTCCTACCAAAGGAACCTGAGAAGATAGAGTTTGAGCTAAAGGAGGATGAATCAGACTCTACAATAGAACAAGATTCAGAAGAGGAAGAGCCACAAACTCCAGTTGTGAGAAGACCAGTTCGGGAAAGAAGGCAACCAGAAAGGTATAATCCATCTGCTTTCTATTCAAACTTTTCTTTAACTATCACTGATGATGGTCCTAGAACTATCAGGGACGTAATGGATTCAGAGGATGGGAAACTCTAGAAGGAGGCCATGGTTGACGAAATGGCATCCTTGTACAAAAATGAGGCATGGGATCTGGTGGAGTTGTTAGATGGAAGGAAGCCCATCGAGAGCAAATGGGTGTTTAAGAAGAAGATGAATGTAGAAGGCAAGGTGGAGAAATACAATGCTCAGTTGGTAGCAAAAGGTTATTCCCAGGTGCTGGGAATTTATTTTGGTGATATTTTTTCTCCTGTTGCCAAGGTTACTTCTATTAGATTACTTTTATCCATTGCTGCTACATTTGATTTTGAGGTAGAACATATGGATGTGAAGACAACATTTCTTCACGAGGATCTGGAAGAGGAGATGTACATGAAGCAACCTAAAGGCTTTACGGTGAAGGGTAATAAAGAACTGGTATGTAGGTTAAAAAAGTCTATGTATGGGTTAAAACAATCACCAAGGACGTGGTATCAGAAATTTGATACCTATATATGGGGACTTGGCTTCACCAGAAGCAAAAAGGATCACTGTGTGTATTTTAAATTAATTGGTGACCGTGTTATTTATTTGGTTTTTCATGTGGATGATATGTTGCTAATTGGAAATGATAAAGAAATTATCCAAGATTTGCAAACCAAATTGTTCTCCAAATTTGACATGAAGGATCTTGGTGCTGCAAACTATATTTTGGGCATGGAAATTAAGAGATATTGGGCAAAGAGGAAGCTTTGGTTAAACCAAAGGAAGTATGTCGAGACAATATTACAGAGGTTAAATATGCAGGATAGTAAACTGGTGAAGGTTCCTATTCCTGTAGGTGTAAAGCTACCTGCTGAACAATGTCCCAAGACACAAGAAGAAGAGGAGGATATGTCCCATGTTCCATATGCAAGTGCAGTGGGTAGCCTTATGTATGCAATGGTCCATACTAGACCAGACATTGCAAATGCAGTGGAAGTATTTATTAGTTTTATGTCAAAACTAGGGAAGGAGCATTGGACAACAGTGAAGCGGGTTTTAAGATATTTGCATGGCACTAGTGATTATGGTTTGTGCTACCAGGGAAGACCAAGATTGGACAGAGTTTTTGACATCCGTGGTTTCGTTGATGAAGACTGGGTTGGAGATCTGGAACAAAAAAGATCTACAAGTGGGTATGTTTTTAGCCTATTTGGAGGAATAGTTAGTTGGATGAGTAAAAGACCGTCTATAGTGGCTCTTTCAACTAAAGAGGTAGAATACATGGCAGCCACTCATGCAAGCAAGGAAGTAGTTTGGTTGCAGAGATTGTGTTCAAGTATGGGGTTGGTTCAACGAGCTATAAGGATAGAATGTGATAGCCAAAGTGAAATTTTCTTGGCTAAGAACCCTACTTATCATTCAAAGACAAAGCACATTGATGTTCAATATCACTTTGTGAGAGATATGGTTGAGGATAAAAAGGTGTTGCTAGTAAAGGTGGACACTTTGAAGAATGTTGTAGCATTGACGAATTTTGCGAGCACTCAGAAGTTCTCGTGGTGTAGAGAAACAACGGGTGTTGCAAGGCTGGACTAATGACTAAGCTCTCTTGTGGCCCCCTGCGGAAAGAAAGCAACAAGTGGGAGAATGTTGGGTATGTGTTATATTCTTTCCATGATTAGTCGCACAAGCAGGGGGTTCACAGGAGGGGGGTGAAAGTCCCCCCTATACGTTGCACCGGGTGCAGCAAGGTGGTCACAGTGGGGGTGGCAGCCCCCTACGTGGGGGTCGGGGCAGCACCTCGTGATTTTTTTTTTCCTTATTTTTTCGTGGGCGGACACGCCTATGGTTTTGTGCATGGTTTTGGGGCATGATGGTTTTCGATCCCTGATATTTTGTAGATTCGGTCAAGGGAAATATGGTTATGTTATAATACAAGGTTAATGGATTTGGGTTTATGAATGCTCCGGCATGTATATATGTGTTGTAACACTAAAAGGAATATAATGAAAAATCAACCTGGTAGTCTTGATTTGGGATCTAGGGGAAAATATCTGTGTATATCTCTTTTATGTTTTATGCTCTCGCTATTATTTATTTTTTGTCGTTAAAAATTCGTTTGCAGATAATTTATGTACAGGGTTAAAACCTACAAGCCCAACCGGGTAAAATAACTATCGATCCTGGTGTACCAAGCACAAGGTACTTGCTTCAGTCCATACAGTGCTCTCTTGAGTCTGCACACATGCGACTCCCTGTCAAAGGTCTCAAAACCTTCTGGCAGCTCAATGTACACTTCTTCCTCAATAACTCCATTGAGAAAGGTTTTCTTTACATCCATCTGATGTTTCTGCCACCCCATTTGCGCTTAGAGTGCAAGGATGGATCTAATCGATGAGCACCTTGCAACTGGTGCAAAAGTATCCTCATAGTCAATCCCCTCTACCTGTGAGAATCCTCTAGCCACAAATATAGCCTTGTATTTCTCCACATTCCCATTTGATGCTTGCTTAAACTTGTAGATCCACCTGGATCCAAACACTGACTTCCCCACTGGTCTTGGGACCACTTCCCATGCACTATTTCTGATAATGGAGTCATACTCCTCAACCATGGCATCAACCCATGTTGGCTGTTGCACTGCTTCCTCAAAAGAGGATGGTTCTGTCACAATACACTCGCTCATAATATCCATGTATCCAGTATACCTGTATGGGGACCTTCTCTACCTGCGTTGTGATGTAGGTGCACCTACATTCTCTGCCGCATCTAACATCAATCTTTTAGCCTCTCTATTGTGCTTCCTACCATTTCTGGTGGATGGATCTGCATGAGTGGTTTTTGCCACTCCAAGATCTCTGCTTGTGGCTGCTCCACATCCTGAGGTTCATCCTTTGGAACTGATAGTTCCTCTTCTGCATGCAAATCGAGCTCCCTCTCAAGGGACAGTTACACAACTTTCTCCTCATCAAATTTAACATTTCTCCTGACAACTGTCATCATTTCAGCCGACAAATACACCCAATAGTTGTGGGGAGTATCAGTGTACCCCACAAATATCCCAACCTCTGGTGTTGGTTCTAGCTTCTTCCTGGAATCTTTGGTCACATGGAAATAGACATATGAGCCAAAAATTTTAAATATGAAACATTCGGTTTATTACCTGAAAAAGCCTCCCCTGGTGTACTCATGCCAAGTATCTGATGAGGACTATGGTTCTACACAAATATTGTTGTGTTGCATGACTCTTCCCACATATGCAACAGTAGGCCCTCATCATGTAACATAGCTCGTGCTGTTCCCACAATTGTTATGTTCTTTCTTTCTGCAACCCTATTCTTTTTTGGGTTATGAGGTGCAGTCAATTCTCTCTGAGTTCCTTATTTGGCGCAAAAGTTCTTGAATTCATTAGAGATATACTCACCACCATTGTCGCTCCTTAGAGCCTTCACCTTCTTCCTTGTATCTTTCTCTACCAGTTCCT
This sequence comes from Pinus albicaulis, assembly GCA_034641835.2. NCBI lineage: Eukaryota > Viridiplantae > Streptophyta > Pinopsida > Pinales > Pinaceae > Pinus > Pinus albicaulis. The sequence continues at coordinate 1,247,413,818 of CM076580.1, forward strand.
TAAACTCACAAAACTTGGAGAACGTCTGATCTTTCTTCTGTAGAAAGAAGATCCAACACTTTCTAGAAAAACCATCAATAAAAATCACATAATACATGTGCTTTGTTGTGGAAGCTCTTGAGAATGGTCCACACACATCTGAGTGAACTCTCTCAAGGATTATCACTGCTCGGTTCTCCTTCTCATGAAATGTGGCCTTTGTATACTTCCTCGTGGTACATCCCTTGCATGTTTCTATCTTCACAAGAGTACCCTTTGGAAGACCTATTGAAATATATTGTGTGATCCTCAAAACACTATGGTGTAGATGGCCCAATCTCCTGTGCCATAACTCACCTGTATCCCGGCTCACCACCTCCCCTGCTTTACTGCTCAATGATGCGCAACCATCTACATCAATTTTCTAGAGCTTCTTCACACGAGCCTCAATATTCTTTACCTGTCCAGTGGCTTTGTGACAAAGGAATGCCTTCCTTCATTGAAAACCACATCATATCCAAGATCATCCAACATAGAAACTGAAACTAAAATATTTTTCAAGCTTGGTACATGCATGAAATCTTTTAATATGAAAGATTTACTTGATTGTCTCTAGAAAGTAACTATACCAATCTTGGTAGCGCTATACCTCCTGTCATCACCCATCTCGATGTGCATCTGAAGATCCTTCTCCTCCATGCTACTAAAGAGTTCTTTGTTTCCCATCATGTGGAAATATGCTCCACTATCCAAGTACCACATAGATCCATCATAGTTGACACCATGCATGCGATGAGAGAGAAGTCCAACTCAAACTATGAGGCCAAAGGTGAGCACAAAAAAGGTGGAAGCTATGAAGATTATGAAAATAGAAGATTCAAATCATGTGCGATAATGCATCGTCTGCCTTAAAGGTATATGGATATACTCCATTCCCTTCTAATTTCATCTCAATGTTAATGTGTGGTACAACGAAATTCATGGTCTAGGGTTTTTACAGGCGAAAAATCAAAGGTGAAAAAAAAGGTACGTTGGGCCCATGACGTGGTAGACCCTTGCATTGACGATAAGATGAATACTTGCAGAAGCATTTGATAACCCCAAATAATTTAGGTGAGGATAAGATCTTTTCTTCAGAAGAAAATAAAAAGAATGAAACATTAGATGAGAACAACATCGTCAATTCAAACGGTAAAAAGCTTGTGAAATTACGAAATTTGGATCAAATTGCAGCAAAACGGTGACTAATTATAAATAACTTTGGTTACCGTTATTTCTTAATTCATTTATCATTAAAAAAAAAAAGGTTAAATAAAATTAACATTTTAAACATATTGAGTCAGCTTGTATGATTCCTTTATGTTAATATCTCCTAAAGGTAAATGGTTAAATAAAATTTGAATTTAAACCCGACTATATCATTAAAAATTCAAATAAATTGACCCTACAACATATATCAACAACATTTTATTAATGTGGTTGTGCTATTTTAAATTAAATTTAAAAGCTAAAAGGTATGGGGGAGATATTGTAGTGGTGTAAATGTTTGTAAACATTTACACATGGGCTCAATTACAAAATAATAAAAGTTTAAAAGTAATTGCTTGGAGATGTGCTCTCCTACACAATATGTAGAGATGCTATAATATCCTGTAAACATTGTGACTTGGTGATAATAAAATCAAAATTAAAATTAAATAAAATAAATAATAATAATAATGACAATTATCCAAAAAAAACATTTTGACTTGGCTAAATTACATAAAACTACAAATAAATTATAATATAATAAAAAATAAAACTAAATAATTATATTTGCCATTATCATTTTAATTACGTTGTAGATGTGGTCTATATTGGAATTGGACTTGTGGAAATTTGTTTTTTTAATAATTGAATGGACAAGATTTGATATCAAGAGAATATTCTTCATCTAATACATGATCTAAAGGATGATATGAAAAGTATATGAACGGGTTTTCAGTTTCAAATCAAAGAATATCATATTTAATTTAAATATTATTTATTTCACCACATGTTAAGCAAATTAGAATGGAATTGGTTAGGTTTCATTTGGTTTAGCGATCGCCATACTACTCTGCTAAACCCTCTCATATTGCGCATTATAAAATAATTTAATGGATTATTTTAATTGAAATTGAAACAACTCACTAGTTGGGTAATCGCTCTCTTTCCCCACATTGTTGATTAGATCAAGTGGTACAATGCCCTTTCAAGTAAGTAACAATGAATTTGAATAAGATTCTTGAACAAGATTGGGTAGAGATAATGTGGTGAAGAGCCAATACAGAATGATTAAGACAAAATAAGGGTTAAAACTGTAATGTCCCTTCCTAAATTATTTTGGAACAGGTTTAATTTCCACAATTTTGGGATCATTTTTGGAGACTTGGGGACCCACTCAATTTTTATAAAGGACTTACAAAGATAAGAGGAGGTTGTATTATTTTGCTAGTGATGTGGGGGCCACCCACATAAGGAAAAACACACTTCACTTAGCCAATAGTTCGAAATGCTTAGGAGAGAAGTAGAATGGCTTGGTGGAGGGACCCATGTGGGAAAGATGGCTCGCGAAATTATAAAAGGAGAAATCTAAACCTCATTTTGCATATTTTTCACATCAAACTCAACTTAGTTGCTCGAGCTGCTTAGCCGGGTCACTTGCTGTTTAGCACGAGCTTTTTTCCAAGCGGAGAACTCACCTTTTCTTCGAGGGACTTCGAGTGCCACCCTAGAGAGGTTTTCTTACACCTGTCTGGAGGAGATCAACATGGAATTTCTAGCACTTACACTTAGATTTACCCAGCCAATGCATATTCCAGGAGGACGCAGGAGGGACTCACGTGTTAGTCATTTCAGTGCTCTTTCAGGGAGCAATTACCGAAGGAATTTAGAGGAGGGGAGCTTAGAAGTTTTGCAGAATTTTTGTGGAGTTTGAGAGCAGGAGGAGAAAACTACATTCTGGAGTGAATTTGCAGCTCTTGGGCCAGCGCAAAAGTGTCTCACTGGGCACACGTGGGAGTTAGAGGCTTTCTTGGTGAGTCTGAAACTTGCTGGGGGAAATAAGGGAAACATTTGGGGAGTTGATTCCAACCTTTTTGGAGTGTTTTGGATGGAGGTTTTTGGTGCATGGAAAAACAACACACTTCAACAGTCTAAGGAGGACATAGGGCCCTTGGGGGCCAAATTTCGGGGGCCAAACCCTTTCTGGGTTTGGGTTGGTTTTTCTTGAGGAGCTTGGGATTAATTTGTCAGAATTTTTTGAGCATCGAAGGTTGGGGTTTAAGTAGTATCTTTGTAGGACATAGTGTAATTTTGTTGGGGCAAAGCAAAGCATTATTGGGATAACTAATAGCATCATTCGAGCTTGTCATTTCTTCACCTGGGCTTTGCTCCGCTTTCCATTAAGGTAAGCCCAGGTGCATTCCTTCCACATACTTGTACTATTACTCTAGTTATATAATAAAATGGCTCAGTTGCTTCCATATTTCTGGTTTTTATAGGTGTGCACTAAAGTTTAATTTTTTATGTGGTTGAATTTGTTGTTTGCTTTGTATATCATTGTTTTTTTTAATTTGGAACATTACAGTGGTATGAAAGCTTAGATCTTGGCTCAGCTGTGGGGGACTTTCCTATGAGTGAGGAGGATCGACAAAATATCACCTACAAGAGATAAAGGTACCAAAGCAGGGAGATGGAATTAAAGATCACTAGGGATACTGAGGACTGTGGGAAGGCAGTAATAGTAAAGGATATGGGGGAACCTAAGAGCAATGTGGAGATGGAATTTGACAACCTCTTGAAGGCCCTGAATGATTTAGTGAAGGGGAAAAAGGAGATGTTAGATGAGATCAAACAAAAAATCCGGGACCAGAGCATTCACCAATATTTTCTATTTGGGGAGACTTCTAGGACCTCTCAACAGTATGACCACCCTTCACCTACTACGCACCCACCAACCTCTAGTGGGCCAACTGGAACCACACTGCCTTCTTTTCTACCTTTAGCACTGAGTGAACATGGTGGAAAAGATGACCAGATGCCCATGGGGGAGTATTTCAAGGAGTGGCAATCCATGGGGGGAAATTTAAGGCAACTCTATCTTTTAGAGATTACTGTCAACTCAAGAAAAATGAGAAGGGAAGCAGTTATGGAGGCCAGGGCATGTAGAGCTCCGAGTTGCAACGCACCATTGGGATGATGTATTTTCCCACATACGATGGCACTACCAAGTACACAACTCATGCTTATGTGGAGAAGCAGGGCACCTATTTCTAACTCAACAGGATGACAAAGGTGGAGGCCATTAAAATGGCTACCTTATATTTGAAGGGAGAGGCACACAACTGGTGGTTTCTTAGGTTATCCACTATGGGTCATGCCAATGTGACTTTCTATGAGGATTTCTCGAGGAGAGTGGTGGAGCATTTTGATCGGAGAGATACAGAGGCTCACTTTAGGGAGTTGACCCAGCTCAGACATACGAGTCATCCAGAGCACTATATATCAGAGTTCCTGAAGGTTTCAGTAATGGTGACAAACTTATATGATGCTAGGAGGGTGTACACATTCGTAGATGGGTTTCTTAAGCCACTGCGTGGACTGGTGAAGTCACGCAAGCCTTCTATAGAAATTTTAATACAATTATGTATTGCCAGATTCTCCTAATCTAACAATTATATGCCACTGTTAAATACATAATCCTTCTACTTAACTCTTTGTGGAAATTTAATCGCCAATTGCAAACACATGAAGAAAGATCAATCACACATAACACAGATGTTTTTACTGGGAAAGCGTAAAGCTAAAAACCCCACTATTATATATTATGTATATATCATGGATCATGAAACAATCTCATGCAAAACTCTACTCCAAGAGCTCTCAGTACAATATACAATCGTCTCACACTGTCATACAAAAATTGGCTCACACATGCACCAGTTTACTGCCTCCTGATATCCTGCCTCCACTGCGCAATCCCTACTGATGAAGATCCCTGAATGAATTCAATCTTGCCTTGCCTTGATTGTGCAATCCTCATTGGCATCTCCAATGTGTGTGTATTTGCATTGAATGTACCACTATAGTCACAACAGATAGTCAAATTGTCCCTTTCACCTATCTCTCCACTAGGTCTCCACTGGATCTGACATGCATATAGTTAACAGTAGTAAATCTTCAGTTGCATGTGATATCACTCCATGTGAATTAATTTAATATTTAATTCACTAATCTCTCACTAGTGTACCATTAGTTATACAACTAGCACAACTGAGTTTAACTCACTTAACTGAGTTAAACTACTTTACAAGTCACATAACTACATATCCAACTCTGTTACAACTTTGTATCACTCAGTTACAACGAATTCCACTTGCATGTCCCACCAACCATACCTTAGAACTCATAATTCCTTCAGTCAACTGGTTTGCCCCATCAGTTAACTGAAATCAAGTGCTTCAAGAGAATAGATTATTATTTATTGTCTAATTATTATTAAGAGATAATAATAATCAACATGCATTCTATTTTTAGACATGCGATCTATAAATAGACTTCGCCCATGCATCTATAAATAGAAGTTTCTCAACCATCTATAAATAAAATCTCGCTATAAATAGATTTTGCTCAACATTATAAAAGTAGACATACACCTAAATATAGCCTACGGGTCCCACCTAGTGTAGGTGCTTATTTTTCACTAGGATCATCATCTTGTTGAATCTCAACACTCCCTCTCAACAAGAAAGGGATTATCCTTCACCCGGATCTTGCCTCTATGGTATTCGAATTTTCTCCTAGTGAGCGCCTTCGTCAGAATATCTGCATCCTGATCTTCCGTAGGAATGTACTGAAGCAACATGATCTTCCGCTGCACACAATCTCTGATATGATGATACCGGATATCTATATGCTTAGATCTATCATGAAACGCAGGATTAATCAAGATTTTAATGCAACTCTGATTATCACAATGAATCATTGTAGGATCTAAATGAGAACCAAACAAACCAAACGGGATCTTCCTCATCCAAATAGCCTCACATGCAGCTTGACTTACTGCCATGTATTCTGCTTCCGTTGAATTGAATGCCACGGATCTCTGTTTCCTACTGTACCAAGAAACAACTGTAGATCCGATGCTGAAAACCCCTCCTGATGTGCTCTTTCTATCCATTGGGCTGCCTGCCCAATCTGCATCTGTGAAGCCATGCAACTTCACCTCATTCGTTTGTCTGTACCATAAGCCATACTCAGATGTGCCCCTGAGATATCTTAGGACATGCTTGCCTGACTTCCAAAAGAGCTTGGTAGGCTTAACCATAGCTTGACTAAGCTGGTTCACCGCATAGCATATGTCCAGTCTTGTATTGACTAAATACATGAGCGAACCCACCAACTGTTGATAGATAGTAGCATCCACTACCTCTGTCAATGTAGCATCCTCTTTCCTCCAATTTCCTGGAAGAGGAGTATCCATGGGTTTGCAGTCCTCCATGTGAAAATTACCCAGTATATCCCTTTCATACTTTCCTTGAGACACAAACGGTTCACCATCTCGCTGCCATATTTCCAATCCAAGGAAATAGTGAAGGAGGCCCATATCCTTCATCTCAAACTCCTTTGCAAGGTCCTCCTTGCATGAGTGTATCGGTACCGCTCATCACCAGTCAGTATTAAATCATCAACATAAAGAACAATGATTAAAATCTTACCCTCCACCACAATCTGGTATAGGTTTGCATCCGCCTCACTCTTGGTGAAGCCAAGTCCAATGAAATAGTTTTCGATCTAAGTGTACCAAGCACGAGGTGCTTGCTTCAGCCCATACAATGCTCTTTTGAGTCTGCACACATGCGACTCGCTGCTGAAGATCTCAAATCCTTCAGGCTGCTCAATGTACACTTCTTCCTCAATGATCCCATTAAGGAATGTAGTCTTCACATCCATCTGATGAATGTGCCAACCCATCTGCGCTGAGAGAGCAAGGGTGGTCCTTATGGAAGAATACCGTGCGACAGGTGCAAAGGTTTCTTCATAATCAATCCCCTCGATCTGTGAGAAGCCCTGGGCCACAATTCTTGCCTTCTACTTCTCAACACTCCCATCAACAGCTTGCTTTACCTTGTAGATCCATCTTGAACCTACCACTGATTTATCAACCGGCCTTGGAACAATTTCCCAAGCACTGTTTTTGACGATGGAGTCATACTCCTCCACCATTACATCTACCCATGTGGCTCCTGCACTACTTCCTGAAAGGAAGATGGCTCAGAGCCATGTATCCAGTGAATCGGTCAGGAGACTGTCTCTGTCTGCGCTGTGAAGTAGGGACTCCTACATTATGTGCCGCATCAAGCTTCAACCTCCTAGCTTCGGTGGTACGCCTTCTGCTTGTTCTGATGTTTGACTCTGCGTGAGTGGACTCCTCCACTCCATGATCCTCCTCCTGTGGCTAATCCACATCTAGAGGCTCATCTTTAGGAACCAAAAGTTCCTCCTCTGCATGCAAGTCTAGATCCCTCTCAAGCGACAACTTCATGGCTTTCTCCTCATTGAATTTTATATCCCGTCGCACCACAATCATTCGACTATTTGGAAAATACACATGATAATTATGGGGTGTTTCTGTGTACCCCACAAATATCCCAACTTCAGCAGTCGGCTCTAGCTTCTTCCTGGCATTCTTGGTCACATGCACATAAACAGATGAGCCAAAAATCTTAAAGTGAGAAACATCTGGTTTCTTAACAGTAAAAGCTTCTTCAGGTGTACTCATGCCAAGTACTCTATGACGACAACGTTTTTGCACATAAACCGCAGTGTTGCATGCTTCCGCCCACAAGTGCATTGGTAGGCCCTGCTCATGCAGCATAGCTCGTGCAACACCCACGATTGTTCTGTTCTTCCTCTCCGTGACCCGATTTTTTTGTGGGTTATAAGGCATTATGAGTTCTCTTCAAATTCCTTCTTTGCTACATAAGTATTTGAATTTGTTCGAGATGAATTCACCACCATTATCGCTCCATAGAGCCTTCACTTGTTTCCCCGACTCTTTCTCTACCAATGCTTTAAATTCACAAAACTTTGAGAATGTTTTATCCTTCTTCTGCATGAAGAAGATACAGCATCTACGAGAATAGTCATTAAAAAAAATAACATAATACCTATGTTTTGTTGTTGAAGCAACCGAGAATGGTCCACACACGTCTATGTGAACTCTCTCCAGGATCACCGAAGCATAGTTCTCGTTTTCATGAGATGTGGTCTTCGCAAACTTACCCATAGTAAATCCTTTGCACTGATCTAACTGCGCAAGTGTACCCTTGGGAAGTCCAGTAGAAATTTGCTCCAAAATCTTCTAGGCACCATGGTGAAGATGGCCCAATCGCTTGTGTCATAATTCAGCCTCATCCTGGCTCACCACTTCTTCTAATTTTCCCACCATTGCAGCGTAACCATCTACCTCTAGATTATAGAGATTCTTGACTTGAATCCCTATCTTCTTGGTTTTACCCGTTGTTTTATGTCACATGAAAGCTTTTCCATTGCTGAAAACAACGTCATAACCTTTGTCCTCCAACATCGCGACTGAGACCAAGTTCTTTTTTAGACCTGGAACATGCATAACATCTTTCAACAGAAATGGTTTACCTAACTCCCTCTCAAAGGTAATGGTACCAATGTCGGTCGCATTGTATCGTCCATCGTCGCCCATCTCTATATGCATTTGGAGATCTCCCTCCTCCAAGTCACTGAAAATCTCCTTATCTCTTGTCATGTGGAAGCAGGCACCACTATCAAGATAACACATCGATCCCATTGCGCTTGAAACCAAGCATGCGATCAAAGAGAAATCAAGTTCAAATTGCGAGGCAAGGGCCTCACCAACTGCAGCTGCAGCAGCCTTCTTGTTCTTTTTTTTCTGTGGGCAGTTAGTGGCAAGATGCCCATGTTCGTGACAATGAAAACGCTTCACCTTGGACAAATCCAGCTTCTTGCCTTTAGCCTTGGATTTTGAGTGGAATTTCTTCCCCTTCCCTTTCCTTGCTTTGGCAGCCAAAGCATAATCCTCTTCATCATCATTCTTTGATGAAGAGCCATCCCTAGTGTTCTGCCTGAACTCCTCCTGCACAAGATCCGACCACAGTTGTTCCCAATCCGGTAGTTTTTCCCGTCCGTTGACAGAGTCTTGATAACTGTGCCAACTCTTAGGAAGTCCCAAGAGAGCCAAACTCACCAAAACATCATCAACAACCGTGATTCCCACACTCCCTAGTTCATCTCAACATTGGAAAAACTTTGTGAGATACTTTGGAATATTGTCACCCTTCTCCATATTGATCTTTCTAAGTTTATCCTTCAGCGCCAATTTCCTATGGTCGCTGCTGCTTTGGAAAAGATCCGTCAAAGCCTTCCACATTACAAAAGGAGTGGATTTCCCATGAAGGCTTGTGACAATATGGTCTCACACATCTTCCAACAGAATCCTTCTCGTCTTCGCTACTTTATTTTTCCAGACATCAAGTAATGCAGTATCCGTCGAAGTGGGCTTAGGAACATCATTGTCGATGAATTCCTTCAAGCCATTATCTTCAAGCACCGTCTCCATCCTATCCTTCCATGCAATGTAGTTCGAGTTTCCCTAGAGTGCATACTATAACCGCAAACCATTGAAATCCATTTCGATGTTTACTCAACTGTCACACCAATAAATTCTTGCAGCAAATTTGAATTGTTTCCACCAACAAAACTCAGTTACTGCTTCAATATTGCAATTTTTTTTGCTCCGATACCATGTAGAAATTTTAATACAATTATGTATTTTCGGATTCTCCCGATCTAACAATTATATGCCACTATTAAATATAGAATCCTTCTACTTAAATCTTTGTGGAAATTTAATCGTCAATTGCAAACACATGAAGAAAGATCAATCACACATAACACAGATGTTTTTACCGGGAAAGCTTAAATCTAAAAACCCCACTATCATATATTATGTATATATCATGGATCATGAAACAATATCATATAAAACTCTACTCCAAGAGCTCTCATTACAATATACAATTGTCTCACACTGTCATACAAAAATTGGCTCACACATGCACCAATTTACTGCCTCCTGACAACTTGCCTCCACTGCGCAATCCCTACTGATGAATATCCCTGAATGAATTCGATCTTGCCTTGCCTTGACTACGAAATCCTCATTGGCATCTCCAATGTGTGTGTAGTTGCATTTAATGCACCACTATAGTCACAACAGATAGTCAAATTGTCTCTTTCACCTATCTCTCCACTAGGTCTCCACTGGATCTGACATGCATGTAGTTAATAGTATTAAATCTTCAGTTGCATGTGAGATCACTCCATGTGAATTAATTTAATATTTAATTCACTTATCTCTCACTAGTGTATCATTATTTACAACTAGCACAACTAAGTTTAACTCACTTAAGTGAGTTAAACTACTTTACAACTCACATAACTACACATCCAACTCTATTACAACTTTGTATCACTCAGTTACAATGAATTCCACTTGCATGTCCCACCAACCAACCTTATAACTCGTAATTCCTTCATTCAACTGGTTTGCCACATCAGTTAACTGGAATCAAGTGCTTCAAGATAATAGATTTGTATTTATTGTCTAATTATTATTAAGAGATAATAATAATCGACATGCATTCTATTTTTAGACATGCCATCTATAAATAGACTTCGCCCATGCATCTAAAAATAGAAACTCATCTATAAATAGATTTTTATCAACCATCTATAAATAAATTCCCGCTATAAATAGATTTTTCTCAACATTCTAAAAATAGACATACACCTAAAAATAGCCTACGGGCCACACCTAGTGTAGTTGCTTATTTTTCACTAGGATCATCATCTTGTTGAATCTCAACACCTTCTACTCTACAGGAGGATATGAACTGTACGAGAGACTTTCATGGGGCTATCCCCAAGACCTGGGCACCTATTCCATCACACACTCCCTACCTTCAGAAAGGGAGTGATACTAGACCACCACAACAAAGAGCAGCCCAAGGGCATGGAAAACTAGATGAGGAGACTGGGAGATACCTCAAGAGGAGGAAGTTGTGATTTACTTATCGAGATTTGTGGGCACCAGGCCATCAGTGCATAACGGGCAAGGCCCATTATATCGAGGTCTTCTCAGACTGTGATTAGGAGGATGATGTGGAGTTGGAGTATGGTGGGGAAGACAGTGAGAGTGCTACAGAGAGGGGGCCACCACCACCACCACATGGGGGAGAATATTTTAAAACATCTAGGGGATTACTTGCCTCTTTGTGTAGGGTTCCCAAATTTCTGACCTTGAGGATCAGAGGCACAGTGTAGGGGCAACGTGTCTTAGTCTTAGTAGACAGTGGGGCCACCCACAATTTCATTAATGCTCAAATGGTCCAAAGGAGGGGCATCACCACTGTAGAGTTAGAGGGGTTCTTAGTTCTGGTGCTAGGTGATCTGAAAATGAAATTATTTGTTTTGTTGTTCAAAGTATTCATTTCCATTAAATTAAGTGTGCAAAGTGTTTGAATAGTCTTGCAAGTGAAACAAAGTGTTTTTGATAACTGTTTATGAATTTTGGTGTGAGGGAGTGTTGTTTAAATTTATTGTTTAACAACTTTAATCTGAATAACATAGTAGAATAAATTCACCATAAACACACGACAACATGATGAGGCAGTTCACCCCTCCTGGGCTACATTTGCCGGGTCCAAGGCTGCTAATGGGCATGTCCTTGACATATTATGATGCTCAAATTGGTAATACAATTAGAAAAATGCCTAAACAAACCAAAAAAGCCGTGAAAATGAATTCAGAAGGCAGAAATAAGCTAATATTAACTTTTATTTCACCTAAAACAGTGAATTGTAGCCCAATGCAACTCCATTTCCCTCAAGGCCCTGATGGCTCTCCAAGATTCTCTGAAGTAAAAATGGCTGAAAGACACCTCTGTTGGCTCTGCAACCTATTCCAATGGCTCTAAAATGCTTATAATAGTTTAAATTGACTAAAATTTCATCCAAAAAGGTTTATTAATGGAGAAGTTATGACCAAAACTGTATTTACCCAATCTGGCCTAAAAAAACTCCACCAAATTTGGATTAACTGGAGTTAACTCCACCAAAATAGCAATCCTGCCAGAAATGGGGGCTCTGCTCCAGAATTGGCGGAACTGTTTGTTGTAACAATAAGTGTTAGGTGGGCGGGGTCACATGGACCACCGCCCAACTCGTTGGGTTAACCACCGAACCAACGGTTTCATAAACCATGGACATAAACTGTAATATATAAATGTCGCCGCTTAACATGTGATCACACGTTGTATAACGTAACTACCGGAGGTCTTTAAGGCCATGGTTCTGGAGTCTGGTTCTATGGTGTATGGGGGGTTGGCCCCCTTTGCCGCCTGTTTGAAATCCATTTAAACTTCATATACGCAATGTAAACCATTATTAATAAGAACCAATGCTAGGTGGGTTGGTCGAGCCTGTGGGCTAGCAGTCACCCGACCCGGGGTCAAAACCTGTAAATGCCATATAATTTTTGCCATGTGAAATTATCCTCCGGTCCTGGGGCCACATGGTGGCCTTCGGGCCTGCCACGTGGCAACTCTTGATTGGTCACAAAAACAACAAAGTCAACCAATAAACCAATCCAAAGATGCCACTTGTTGAACTAGGATTCATTGCAGATGGAATATTCCATGGAATATTCTATGGAATATTCCCATAATATTCTATGGAATATTCCCATAATATTCTGTGGAATATTCTTTTTTAATATTTTAAAAATCAAAGTCAACCCTGGTTAAACTGGACTTTTGAAGGAAATTGTGAATTTCAAACTTGAATAACTTTTACATACAGTGTCGAATTTGACTGTCGTTCACAGTGCCAGGATTGTATCGATGAGGCCTATCTGGTCGTTTTGGTTTCAACTAATTCTGAGTAGTTCCAATTTTGAGCATTATTTCAACTTTGAACATGATCACCTGATCACACCTCCCCATTGGGAAGCTTTTGGACCCCAAAAGCCTTCAATTACCTGTTAAGAAGATGAGGGTACAAGTCCCTCACCTTTTCCACCTCAATCCACTTTTCCTTACTCGGTTTGTTGCCTTTAAGACCAACCCGAACATAATCAACATTTCCCCTCCTTGAAGTGTGTGTCCTTCTGTCAAATATAGCATCCTCTTTCAACTCATCCAAAAATTCTGGCAATAAATCCTCTATGGATGGCAGCTAGATGTCACTTTCATAATCAGCAATTAAAGGAGGTTCATACAAACGTAAATTTTCTACATTCGCAACGGAATACATTTGCATGTATGAAGGAAAATCTAATTGAAAAGCATTATTTCCAACTTGTTTAAGGATCTTGAATGGACCATAATGAATAGGATTCAGCTTTTTACCTTCTCCTTGCATTCTTTCCTTACTAATATTCAACCATACCTCATCCCCTTCTTGAAACTTATAATCAATTCTATGCTTATCATGCATCTCCTTGTACTTGCCTTGAATTTTTTCAAGCTGTTCTTGAACCTGCTGATGTATGAGCTTAATTCTTTCAATGAACATGAGAGCTTTGTCAATGTCACTATGCCCATCAATGGCCACATCCTTCTCAAGAATGAAATCTAAAGGTGACTTAGGCAAATACCCAAAGCAAGCTTCAAAAGGTGAAGTATTTGTAGAAGAGTGCTTGGCTCGGTTGTAAGCATGCTTAATGTAATGCAAGTGCTCATCCCAAAGCTTGGGATGCTTGCTGCAATAACCTCTCAAAAGATGTACAATGGTTCTGTTCACTACCTCTGTTTGGCCATCTGTTTGTGGATGGAAAGTTGTACTCTTCTTCAACTTGGTGTCCATCATCTTCCATAAATTGGACCAAAAATTCCCAACAAATCTGGAATCCCTGTCACTAACAATAGTAGGCAAGCCATAAGGAACCCATACATGTTGAAAATATAAATCAGCAGTTTGTTCAGCAGTTATAGATTTCTTACAAGGCATAAGAATACACATATTGCTGAAACGATCAACTACTACATAAAGATAATCATGCTGCTTTCTAGATAATGATAGCCCTCCAACAAAATCCATAGAAACACTTTCCCATGGTCTAGAAGGTACTGGAAATGGCGTATATAAACCAAGCTTCCTATTGCTAGGCTTTCTTGTAGCACATAATGAACAACCTCTAATGAAACGTGAAACACTATCTACCATGCGAGGCCAATAACAATACCTCTGTAAATATGCCACCGTTTTGCTTACCCTGAAATGTCCAGCTATAAGAGAAGAATGAGCTTCTCTCATGATGCTTAGTCTCTCCCCTTGTGGTATACATAACTTACCCATATGAAATAGAAAATTATTATGCAAATGATAATCAATCTCCTCAACATGATTCCCTTCACTCAAGTTAGCATACACATCCTTAAAATCAACATCTGATGCATACTGTTCTATGTAGCTCTCATGTACAATAGAATCATTCTTGAGTAAAGTACTAGCACAAAATAATAGGCCTTGAAAGCATGTCAGCAACCTTATTGTAAATACCTTTCTAGTACCTTATTACCAAGTGAAATTGTTGTAGGAAGCCCATCCATCTGAAATGTCGTGACTGCTGCAATTTACTTTGCAATTGCAAGTACTGTAAAGGTTGATGGTCGGTATGAAAAATTGTTTCTTTGCCCATCAAATAGTGTTTCCATTTTTTGAAACTTTGTACCAACGCATACAACTCTTTATCATATGTAGGATAATTCACAACAGCACCATTAAATGTCTCAGAATGAGATGCAACAGGCTTACCATGCTATAAGAGAACTGCACCCATGGCGTAATCACTAGCATCTATCTGAATCTCGAATGGCTGTCTCAAGTCTGGTAATGCAAGGACTGGAGCTGAACTTATCTTCTCTTTCAACGAATCAAAAGCTTTATGTTACTTGCCTCCCCATTGGAAAGCACACTTCACACTAGTCACCGCATGCATAGGAGCTGCTATGGCAGAGAAGTTAGAAATAAACTTCCTCTAATACTGAGTTGCACCCAAAAAAATTCTTACCTCTGTAATGGATTTGGGAGTAGGCCAATTCACAATGGCTTCTACTTTGGAAGGATCAATTCTCAAAGCGCCTCCTCCTACTATGTGTCCCAAATAAACCAAAGAAGTCTTTCCAAATTCACACTTTGACATTTTAAGAAATAACTGATTTTTCTTCAAAATATCAAGTACTTTCTTAACATGCATGACATGCTCTTCTCTAGTCTTGCTGAAAATTAAGATGTCATCTAAGTAGACAATAACTAAATCATCAAGAAAAGGACGTAAGACACCATCCATTACCCGCATGAAAGTTACAAGTGCATTGCATAAACCAAACGACATAACAAGCCACTCAAAGAGTCCCTGTTTGGTTTTAAATGTTGTCTTCCAAATGTCACTTTCTGCAATTCTAACTTGATGATAACCACTACGTAAGTCTAACTTAGTGAAAATTTTAGCATCTTTCAGCTGATCCAACAAATCATCTATCCTTGGAAGTGGGTAACGATTCGTTACCGTTATTTTTTTCAATGCCCTGAAGTCCACACACATGCGCCAAGTTCCATCTTTCTTTGGAATCAACACTATTGGTGACCCACATGGTGAAGTGCTTGGTCTTATTAATCCTTTTTCCAACAAGTCTTTAATTTGCCTCTTGATTTCAGCATTCTCCATGATAGACAAGCGGTACATGCCGATGTTAGGAAGAGGACAATCTTGATGTAAATGTATTTCATGCTGAATCTCCCTTTTAGGAGGTAAACCTGTCGGTTCCTTAAACATCTCATGATGTGTATCAAATACATCATATAAATATGATTTAATCTTGGAATCATAATTTTCAAATGACTCATGATTCATATAACCTTGGGCTTAACCATAAGAATTACAAAACTCTTACTAGAATTTACTAGCCTTTTTACCTGTCCCGCATTTACCATCGCTATATTTGCCTTCTTGCGATGTGCTCTGACAATGAACTCCTTGCCATCTTTAAAGAGATGATACTTATTTTCATGGCAATGGAAGATCGCTTTCCTATCAAATAAGTAAGGACTTCCCAAAACAATTCCTGATATATCAAGCGGCACCACATCAAGTTCAACTGTGTCAATAAAGTGTGCAGTAATGGCGAATCGCAATATGAACTTTCTTGAGACTTGTAAGTTTGCATCCTTGCATATCCACCCAAGTGGATAAGGCTTTGGATGTGGAATGTTCTCAAGTTTAAGTTGTTTTACGAAGTCTTCTGATATGATATTTGGTTGTGACCCACTGTCAAACAATGTGTCAATTTTAGTATGTTTTGAGACTACCCTCACATGGAACAATTCAATTATTTCTTCCTCATTAGGAGCTTGTACATGACAGTTTGAAGTACTAGTGCTTGGCTTAGTTTCAGTTTCCTTTCCCTTCATACTTTTCAAACCCATGGCTGCAATTTTGGTTTCGTCACCTAAATCTTGAGGTGTAGTTGTAGTAGCTACAATTTTCTTCTTTCCTTTGTTTTTGTTAAACTGAGTTCTTTTTTCGGGATGTAATTTCCAACAGTTTTTCTCTACATGGCCCTCTCTTGAATAATGTTTACATATAACTTTTTCACCCTCTTGTTTGATAGATGCATTCTTTTTTCCTTTTCCCTTAAAGATTTGATCTTTGTTCTTCCCTTTGAAAGGCTTGTTTCTACCCTCATCAAAAGTGTTTTTTCCTCTAGCCTCTAAATGCGTAGCTTGTACACAAACTTTGTCTAGACTAGTAGGATTGAACATAAGGATAGTATGTTTAAGGTAAATGTGCAAACCACCTATATATTTCAGCAAAGTATCTTGACCTTGTAAGTCTACCCCTAATAAGAGTGCTCTTCTCCTAAACTCTTGGGTATAGTCTTGCAGATTTTGTCCCTTAAGCTGTCTAAAGTTTTGCCAATTCATTATAGCCTTTTGTAAATGACCTAATGGATAAAATTGCTTCTTGATTGCAATAATAAATTCAGCCCATGATAAAGTAATCTTACCATGTTTTTTAATTTCATCCTTGGTCTTGGCTTCCCACCATACCAGTGTTGCTCCATCCATTCTCAACGAGGATAACTATATCTTGGTCTCGTCATCATGAAGGTTTTGAATCCTTAAATAAAATTCCAATTGTATGATCCAATTGTCAAGTTTATATGCATTGACTTCACCGTTAAACATAGGCAATTCAAATTTGACATCAAGCTTTAAAAATGGACTTTTACCAGTGGTTTTAGACTTATGAGACTGATTTACCGAAGTCGAGGAAGAAGATGTAGAGGAAGAGGATGAAGATGGGGATGGTGGATCACCATTTCCTCCATGTTTTTTCTTTGACTTGTCATTACTCTTCTTTCCTCCCGAGGAACCCTATCCTTCTTTCTGGTTTTTAGAACCTTCTTCAACAATCCTATCATTTCTTTCTTGGTAGAGGATCCTCACCATCTCAGTCATATCCAAGAAAGCTTTCCGGAAAACCCGTTCTTCTTCCTTGGGATCCATCTCTTCAGGAGCTTCTCCTTCTCTTGAAGACATGCTTGAAGTTGCTTCTATGGCTCTTGGAGGTGGTTCTCTGACCCTTCTTGGTTGTGGATTAGTTTGTGCACTAACCAAGTTTCCTTCACCTCTCTTTAGTTTAAGCCTAGTAAGCATCAAAACTTGCAAACAAATAACTTTATCTTTGCAGAAAACAAACGCCGAGTAAAAACTCTAGCTTCTAAGGCTCTAATCCTAAGCTCTAATACCAACTGATCTAAAAATGAAAGTATTTGTTTTGTTGTTCAAAGTATTCATTTCCATTAAATTAAGTGTGCAAAGTGTTTGAATAGTCTTGCAAGTGAAACAAAGTGTTTTTGGTAACTGTTTGTGAATTTTGGTGTGAGGGAGTGTTTTTTAAATTTACTATTTAACAACTTTAATCTGAATAACACAGTAGAATAACTTCACCATAAACACACAGCAACATGATGAGGCAGTTCACCCCTCCTGGGCTACATCTGTCGGGTCCAAGGCTCCCAATGGGCATGTCCTTGATATATTATGATGCTTAAATTGGTAATACAGTGAGAAAAAGGCCTAAACAGACCAAACCAACTGTGAAAATGAATTGAGAAGGCAGAAATAAGCTAATATTGACTTTTATTTCACCCAAAACAGTGAAGTGTAGCCCAATGCAACTCCATTTCCCTCAAGGCCCTGATGGCTCTCCAAGCTTCTTCGAAGTAAAAATGGCTAAAAGACACCTCTGTTGGCTCTAAAACCTATTCCAATGGCTCCAGAATGCTGAGAATAGTCGAAATTGACTAAAATTTCGTCCAAAAGGTTCAATAATGGAGAAGTTATGACCAAAACTATATTTTCCCAATCTGGCCTAAAAAAAATCCACCAAATTTGGATTAACTGGAGTTAACTACACCAAAATAGAAATCCTGCTGGAAATGGGGGCTCCACTCCAGAAATGGCAGAACTGTTTGTTGTAACAATAAGTGTTAGGTGGGCGGGGTCACATGGACCACCGCCCAACCCGCCGGGTTAACCGTCGAACCAACAGTTTCATAAACCGTGGACATAAACTGTAATATATAAATGTCGTCGCTTAACATGTGATCACACGTTGTATAACGTAACCGCCGGAGGTCTTTAAGGCCATGGTTCTAGATTCTGGTTCTATGGTGTATGGGGGGCTGGCCCCCTTTGTCGCTCGTTTGAAATCCATTTAAACTTCATATACGCAATGTAAACCATTGTTAATAAGAACCATTGCTAGGCGGGCCGGTCGGGCCTGTGGGCTGGCAGCCGCCTGACCCAAGGTCGAAACCTGTAAATGCCATATAATTTTTGCCATGTGAAATTCTCCTCCGGTCCTGGGGCCACGTGGCGGCCTTCGGGCCTGCCACGTGGCAACTCTTGATTGGTCACAAAAACAATAAAGTCAACCAATAAACCAATTTGAAGATGCCACTTGTCGAACCAGGATTCGTTGCACATGGAATATTCCATGGAATATTTCATGGAATTTTCCAAGGAATATTCACAGAATATTCTGTGGAATATTCTTTTTTAAATATTTTTAAAAACAAAGTCAACCCTGGTCAAACTGGACTTTTGAAGAAAATTGTGAATTTCAAACTTGAATAACTTTCACATACAGTGTCAGATTTGAGTGTCGTTCACGGTGCCAGGATCGTATTGACGAGGCCTATCTATTCATTCTGGTTTCAACCAATTGTGAGCAGTTCTAATTTTGAGCATTTTTTCAACTTAGGACATGATCACCTGATCACTAGGAGACAGGACTATGCAGTGCACTCAATATGTTCATGCTTTGACAGTGCCCATGGGGCACTATTCGATGACAAACAATTTTTTGTGGTAGACGTACCAGACAACAATGTAGTGATGGTTGTCCAATGGCTATAGTGCCTTGGCTGAGTCACCACCGATTGGAGGAACTAGAGATAGAGTTCACCAGGTCGGATGGTAGGCTAATAGTTATTCTGGGTATGCATTCATATCCTCCACAGACAGTCTTGGCCCATAGGATGGAGGCAGATTTGAGGCATGGGGACATAGCATGGGAAGTAGAGTTGAGGATTTCAAAGGTAGGGAGACAGGCCAAGCCACCACACCCAGACATACATGCCATACTAGATAGATACCCGATAGTTTTTGGGGACATACCACTGGGGTAGCCACCAGACAGGGGGTTCAAGCACACAATTGAGTTTGAGCCTGGTGTGCAGGCAGTCATCACCACTCCTTATAGGTATCCAAAGGCCTATAAGGATGAGATTGAGGGAGATATCAGGGAATTGTTAGCGTTGGGACACATTAGGCCAAGTTCTAGTCCATTTTCTTCTTGAGTAGTGCTGGTGAAGAAGACAGATGGAACTTTGCACATGTGCATTAATTACAGGGTGCTCAACAAAAAGACGTTGAAGAATCAATATCCCATCTCGTGTATGTAGAAATTTAATAATACTGATGTATTACTGGATCCTCCTGATCTAACAATATTTATCTTCTTGCTAAATACAAAATCCTTCCACTGTTAAACTTCCGGAAATTTAAAACTCAATTGCAAACACATGTGAATAAATTCAATCGCACATAGCACAGTTGTTTAACAGGAAAGCTTAAAGCTAAAAACCCCAACCATCATATTATGTATATCAATGGAATCATGTAATAATATCATACAAAGCTTCGTACATCAAGCTCTCAGTATAATCAATAATCATTACACACTATCATGCAGAAATTTGCATATCTATGCACCAATTTCTTGCCTCTTGACAGCCTGCCTCCACTACGCAATCCCTGTTGAAGAAGACCCCTGAATGAATTCGAATTTGCCTTGCCTTGACTGCGCAATCCTCATTGGCAACTCCAATGTGTGTCAGATGCATTAAATGCATCACTATAGTCACAACGGATAGTCCATCTCACCCTTTCACCTATCTCTCCACTGGGTCTCCACTGGAACTGAAATGCACTGTAGTTAACTGTTGTATTTGTTCAGTTGTTAGTGAGTTATTAGTTGTGAATTAATTAGCTAATTAATTCACTTAACTCTCACTAGTGTATCTTTTAGTTAGACTAGATACAACTAGCTCAACTGAGTTTAACACCATTATCTGAGTTAAACTGAATAACAACACCTGTAACTACTCTTCCAACTTTGTCATCACTTTGCCACTTCAGTTCTAACTGAGTCCTCCATGCATGAGCCACCATAAACCCTAGGAATTGCGTAATTCCTTCAACCCACTGATTTTCCAAATCTGTTCACTGAAATAAAGTGCTCCAAGAGAATAAGTTGATGTTTATTGTCGAATTATTATTAAAAGCTAATAATAATCGACATGCATCTATTTTTAGATTGACGGTCTATAAATAGACTTTCCCTAAAAATATAATTCCATCTATTTTTCCAACTTGATCAACCATCTACAAATAGCATCCTGCAACTTATAGAATATGCTCACCATGTCTAAAAATAGACATACACCTAAAAATAGCCTGCGGGCCCCACTTAGTGAAGGTGCTTAATTTTCACTAAGCTCATCATCTTGTTGAATCTAAACACTCCTCTCAACAAGATAGGGATTATCCTTCACCCCGATCCTACCTCTATGGTATTTGAATTTTCTCCTACTGAGCGCCTTTGTCAGAATATCTGCATCCTAATCTTCCATAGGAATGTACTGAAGCAAAATGATCTTCCGTTGCACACAATATCTGATATGATGATACTTGATATCAATATGTTTAGATCTATCATGAAACACGGGATTAATTGAGAGTTTAATGCAACTCTGATTATCACAATGTATCACTGTAGGATCTATTCATATTGATACGAACAAAGCTTACGATCTTCCTCGTCCGGATAGCCTCACATGCGCTTGACACTGCAAAGCAGCAATTCTACTTCGGCCCGAACTGAGTGCCATGAATCTTTGTTTCTGCTATACGAAACTGTTGTAGATCCGATACTGAAAACCCCTCCTAATGTGCTCTTTCTGTCTGTTGGGCTGCCTGCCCAATCTGCATTCGTGAAGCCATGCAACTTCACCTCATCTGTCTGTCTGTACCATAAACCATACTCAAATGTTCCCCTGAGATATCTCAGGACATGGTTGCATGCCTTCCAAAAGAGCTTGGTAGATTTATCCATCGCTTGACTAAGCTGGTTCACCGCATAGCATATGTCCGGTCTTGTATTAACTAAATACATAAGCGAACCCACCAACTCTCGATAGACAATGGCATCCACTACCTCTGCCGATGTAGCATCCTGCTACTATCTCAATTTTACGGAAGGTATCCATGTATGGTCCTCCATGTGAAACTTGCAAGTATCTCCCGGGCATACTTGCCTTAAGACACAAACAATCCATCACTGCGCTGCCATATTTCCAATCCAAGGAAATAATGAAGGAGGCCTAAATCCTTCATCTCAAACTCCTTTACAAGATCAGCCTTGCATGAGTGTATCAACTGCTCATCACCTGTTAGTATTAAATCATCAACATAAAGTAAAATGATTAAAAGCTTACCCTCAACCACAATCTGGTACCGGTTTGCATCCGCCTCACTCTTAGTGAAGCCAAGTCTAGTGAAATTGTTGTCGATCCGAGTGTACCAAGCACGGGGTACTTGTTTCAGCCCATATAGCGCTCTTTTGAGCCTGCACACATGCAACTCGCTGCTGAAGGTCTCAAATCCTTTAGGCTGCTCAATGTACACCTCTTCCTCAATGATCTCATTAAGGAACGCAGTCTTCACATCCATCTGATGAATGTGCCAGCAATACTGTCTTTGAGAAACAAAGATGGTCGCCTTAAAATACGATGTAGCCAGTGCAAAAGTTTCTTCATAATCAATCACGATGCATGGCTTGGGCGACAAATCTTGCCTTATACTTGCAGCGCTCCCATCCCAACGACTTACTTTACCTTGTCGTCCATCTTGATCCAACAATGATTCCCCACCCACCGGTAGCAGAACAATCTCTTAAGCATTGTTTCTAGCACAATGGAGATCCTGCTCACTCCACCATAGCATCTACCCATGTGACTCCCTGCATACTTCTTGAAAAGATAGCTCTGTCACGATAAACTTGCTCATAAGAGCCATGTATCGATAAATCGGTTGGGTATTTGTCTCTGTCTGCTTGTTTCGCGGTATCGGGACTCCCTGCATTCGTGCGCATCAAGCTTCAGTCTCTCCTTCTATGGTACTTCTTGCTAGTTTGATGTTTGAGTTACTGCCTAAGGGCATGAGTGGACTCCTCCACTCCATGAATCTCCTCCTGTGGTTGATCCACATCTAGAGGCTCATCTTTGGGAACAAGAAGTTCCTCCTCTGCATGCAAGTGTAGCTCCCTCTCAAGAGACAAATTCATGGCTTTCACCTCATTTAATTTTATATCATGTCGCACCATAGTCATTCGACTGTTTGGAAAATACACATGATAATTATGGGGTGTTTCTGTGTACCCCACAAATATCCCAACTTCTGCAGTCGGCTCCAGCTTCTTCCTAGTGTCCTTTGTCACATGAATGTAAACAGATGAGCCAAAAATCTTCAAATGAGAAATATCAAGCTTCTTACCAGTAAAGGCTTCTTCAGGTGTACTCATGCCAAGTACTCTATGAGGACAACGGTTTTGCACATAAACCGCAGTGTTGCATGCTTCCGCCCACAAATGCATCGGTAGGCCCTGGTCATGTAGCATAGCTCGTGTAGCACCCGATTGTTCTGTTTATCCTCTCCACCACCCCATTCTGCTTTGGGTTATGAGGCACTATGAGTTCTCTTCGAATTCCTTCTTTGCTACAGAAGTCTTTGAATTCATTTGATATATATTCACCACCATTATCGCTCCATAGAGCCTTCACTTGCTTCCTCGACTCCTTCTCCACCAATGCTTTAAACTCATAGAACTTTGAGAATGTTTCGCTCTTCTTCTACATGAAGAAGATCCAGCATCTACGAGAATAGTCATCAACAAATATAACACAATACCTATGTTTTGTTGTTGAAGCAGCCTAGAAAGGTCCACACATGTCTGTGTGAATTCTCTCCAAGATCACTGAAGCATAGTTCTCCTTCTCATGAAAGGTGGTCTTCACAAACTTACCCATAGTACATCCCTTGTAATGATCTGACTGTGTAAGAGTACCCTTGGGAAGTCCAATATAAATCTGCTGCAAAATCTTCAGGGTGCCATGGTGAAGATGGCCCAATCTCTTGTGCCATAATTCGCCCTCATCCCGGATCACCACTTCTTATGCTTTGCCCATCATTGCAGTGCAACCATCTACCTCCAGCTTGTAGATATTCTTAACTCAAATCCCTATCCTCTTGGTTTTACTCATTTTTTTTATGTCGCAGGAAAGCTTTTCCATCGCTGAAAACAATGTCATAACCTTTGTCTTCCAACATTACGACCGAGACCAAGTTCTTCTTCAGACCTGGAACATGCATAACATCTTTCAACATAAATGGTTTACTTGACTCCCTCTCAAAGGTAATGGTCCCAATGTCGATCGCACTGTATCTACCATCGTTTCCCATCTCTATATGCATTTGGAGATCCTTCTCCTCCAAGTCACTAAACAACTCCTTGTCTCTCGTCATATGGAAAGACGCACCACTATCAAGATACCACACCGATCC
Source organism: Pinus albicaulis (assembly GCA_034641835.2). Lineage (NCBI taxonomy): Eukaryota > Viridiplantae > Streptophyta > Pinopsida > Pinales > Pinaceae > Pinus > Pinus albicaulis. The sequence goes on from CM076580.1 coordinate 1,247,438,129, forward strand.
CATTGAGCTTGAAACCAAGCATGCGATCAAGGAGAAATCAAGTTCAAATTACGAGGCTAAGGCCTCTCCAGCTGCAGCTCCAGCAACCTTCTTGTTCTTCTTTTTCTGTGGGCAGTTAGTGGCGAGATGCCCATGTTCGTGACAGTGAAAACACTTCACTTTGGACAAATCCAGCTTCTTGCCTTTAGCCTTAGATTTTGAGTGGAATTTCTTCCCCTTCCCTTTCCTTGCTTTGGCAGCCAAAGCGCAATTCTCTTCATTATCATTCTTCGATGAAGAGCCATCCCTGGTACTTCGCCTTATCTCCTCCTGCACAAGGTCCAACCAAAGTCGCTCCCAACCCGGTAGTTTCTCCTGTCCATTGACAGAGTCTTCGTAGCTATGCCAACTCTTCAGAAGCCCAAGGAGAGTCAAGCTCACCAAGTCATCATCATAAATAGTAATCCCCACACTTCCCAGTTCATCCCTACAGTGGACAAACTTCGTGAGATATTTTGGAATACTTTCGCACTTCTCCATTTTTATTTTCTGAAATTATCTTTCAGCGCCAACTTCCTCTGGTCGTTGTTGCTTTGGAAAAGATATGTCAAAGCCTTCCACATTTCAAATGGAGTGGATTTCCCGTGAAGGCTTGACACAATATGGTCCTTCACACCTTCCAACAAAATTCTTCTTGTCTTCGCTACCTTCTTTTGCCATGTGTCAAGTCCTGCAACATCGCTAGAAGTAGGCTTAGGAACATCGATGTCGATGAACTCCTTCAGTCCATTGTCTTCAAGCACCACCTCCATCCTATCCTTCCAGGTTATGTAATTCGAGCTGCCCTCAAGGTCATACTCCAATCACAACCCATTGAAAGACATTTCAATGAATACTCAACTGTCGCACCAAGAAATTTCTGCAGCAAATTTGAAATGTCCACCAGCACAAACTCAACAATTATTCACAATTGCAATCTCCAGTAATCAATACTGCTCTGATACCATGTAGAAATTTATTAATACTGATGTATTACCGGATCCTCCTGATCTATAAATATTTATCTTCTTGCTAAATACAAAATCCTTCCACTGTTAAACTTCTGGAAATTTAAAACTCAATTGCAAACACATGTGAATAAATTCAATCGCACATAACACAGTTGTTTAACGGGAAAGCTTAAAGCTAAAAACCCCAACTATCATATTATGTATATCAATGGAATCATGTAATAATCTCATACAAATCTTACTACATCAAGCTCTCAGTACAATCAACAATCATTACACACTATTATGCAGAAATTTGCATATCTATGCACCAATTTCTTGCCTCCTGACAGCCCGCCTCCACTACGCAATCCCTGCTGAAGAAGACCCTTGAATGAATTTGAATTGGCCTTGCCTTGACTGCACAATCCTCATTGGCAACTCCAATGTGTGTCAGATACATTGAATACATCACTATAGTCACAACAGATAGTCCATCTCACCCTTTTACCTATCTCCCCACTGTGTCTCCACTGGAACTGACATGCAGTGTAGTTAACTGCTGTATTTTTTTAGTTGTTAGTGAGTTATTAGTTGTGAATTAATTAACTAATTAATTCACTTAACTCTCACTAGTGTATCTTTCAGTTAGAATAGATACAACTAGCTCAATTGAGTTTAACTGAATAACAACTCCTGTAACTACTCTTCCAACTCTGTCATAACTTTGCCACTTCAGTTCTAACTGCGTCCTCCATGCATGAGCCACCATAAACCCTAGGAATTGCATAATTCCTTCAGCCCACTAATTTTCCAAATTTTTTCACTGAAATAAAGTGCTCTAAGAGAATAAGTTGATGTTTATTGTCGGATTATTATTAAGAGCTAATAATAATCGACGTGCATCTATTTTTAGATTGACGATCTATAAATAGACTTCGCCCAATATTCTAAAAACAAAATTTCATTTATTTTTACAACTTGATCAACCATCTACAAATATCATCCTGCAACTTATAGAATATGCTCACCATGTCTAAAAATAGACATACACCTAAAAATAGCCTGCGGGCCCCACTTAGTGAAGGTGCTTAATTTTCACTAAGTTCATCATCTTGTTGAATCTCAACAGTGTATTGATGAGCTTAGAGGAGCTAAGTTCTTCTCTAATATAGATTTGTGGTAGAGGTATCATCAGATTAGGGTGAGGGATCAGGACATCCCGAAGATGGCCTTTAGGTGTCACTATGGGCATTTTGAGTTCTTGGTCATGCCTTTCAAGTTGACCAACGTACCTGCCACTTTTTAGTCATGCATGAACCACGTGTTCAAAGGTTCATTGAGATTTGTGCTAGTATTCTTCGATGACATCCTGATTTACAACAGGACGTGGGACGAGAACCTACAACACCTAGAGACGGTGTTGCACATTCTAGAGGAGAAAAAATTCTACGCCAAGTTATCCAAGTGTGAGTTTGGATTGACAGAGATGCTTTACTTGGGACACATCATTGGCACAGATGGGGTCAAGGTGCATGAGGAGAAGATCAGGGGCATTCAAGATTGATCAGTGCTTATAGAAGTGACAACGTTGAGGGGGTTTTTGGGCATTTTCACATATTACCGGAAGTTCGCCAAGGGCTTCTCACAGCTAGCAACAACACTGACAAATTTGACCAAGAAGGGGGCTTTTGCAAGGATAGATGGAGCCCATACAACTTTCGATCCCCTCAATGAGGTGATGAGTATTTTCCCAGTGTTGGCACTCCTAGATTTCGCGCAACCATTCACGTTGGAGTGTGTTGCATAGGGTGAAGGGATTAGGGCAGTATTATCCCAATAGGGGAACTCCATTGATTTCAAGAGTCGAAAGCTTCTACCACATGAGTAGTCGTACTCCATTTACGACATGAAGATGTTGGCCATCATGCATGCGTTGGCTAAGTTTTGACAATACTTGGTGGGCAATAGGTTCCGGGTGAAGACATATCACAACAGTCTTCGCCACTTCATGGGGCAACAAGGCCTCAATGACAAACAATAGAGATGGGTCAACAAGGCGCATGCATATGATTTTGATACTGAGTATGTGCAGGGGAAGCAAAATGTGGTGGCCGATGCATTATCCGAGAGACCCACAGGACTTTCACTCATGAGCATTTTCCATGACTGGAAGGCACAATTGTTGGTGGAGTACTCCAAGGATCAACATGCATGTGAGATCTTGGAGGGCATTCACATAGATGAGCACTATCGAGTGATGGTTGAGATCATATACTACAGGGGGCACGTCTTCTTAGTTCTGAGCTCACATTTTGGGGAGCAGATACTCCATGTAGCTCATGATTCTCCATCGTCAGGGCATCACGAGTTTAGGAAGCGGTACATGGCAGTGAGAGAGTGATTCACATCGAAGGGCCTCAAGGGGGACGTATTGAGGTATGTGCAGGAGTGTGAGGCCTATCAGAGGAATAAGGGGGAATTGACCCATCCAGTCGGGTTGTTGTAGCCTCTCCCCATTCCCGAGGGGAAATGGGAGAGTATCTCCATGGATTTTATAATGGGGCTTCCAACAGTGCAGGGCAAGGATTGTATTTACGTGGTGGTCGATCACCTGACCAAATATGCCCATTTCTTTGCCATGTTGACTCGGTACTCAACTTCACAGGTGGTCGAGTTATTCTTTACAGAGGTTTTCCGCTTGCATGGACTCCCTAAGACCATAGTCAATGATAGAGACAATCAATTCATGGGATGATTCTGGTAGGAGCTCTTCAAGCTAGTGGGTACTGAGCTCACCCTGAGCACGAGTTACCACCCACAGACAGACGACCAGACAAAGAGGGTGAATAAATGGCTAGAGGGCTATCTCAGGAATTATATGACTGGGCAACAGAGGGCATGGATTCGATGGTCGAACTTAGGAGAGTATTGCTACAACACCACCCATCATATGTCCATTAGTATGTCACCTTTTTGTGATTTTTATGGTTATGATGCTTTGTATTTTGCTGACATTTTTTTTGGAGATAGCGGAGCCCTAAAGGGCAAAGATTGGATTCTAGAGAGCCAAGACATCCTCAAGGCTCTTAAGGACAAATTGTTGACAACTTAGAATTGGAAAAAGATGTATGCTGATAAACACCCGGTCGAGATACATTTTGAGGAGGGGGACTTGATGTTAATGCGATTGTAGCCATATCGAGAGTCGACACTGAAACAAAAGGGGGTCGAATAGCTGCAACCAGGTTTCTATGGGACATACATGGTGATTAGGAGGGTTGGAGAGGTAGCCTAAGAGTTGGAGCTACCACCAGGAAACAAGATCCACAACATTTTCCATGTTTCATGCCTCAAGAGGGTGTTGGGGCAGCAGGTTACAACAGTTGTGGAGTTGCCTCCGCTTGATGACGAGGGGCATTTGGTTTTGGAACCAGAGGCCATTCTGGAGACTAGGGGGAGGAAGTTGAGGAGTAGAACAATCAGAGAGTACTTGGTGTGTTGGAAGAGCCTGTCGGATGAGGATGCCACATGGGAGGGTGAGCACATACTTGAGCATCCAACACTAAAGTTGCTTGGGGACAAGCAACATTTGGGAGGGGGGTACTATAATGTCCCTTCCTAAATGATTTTGGAATAGGTTTAATTTCCACAATTTTGGGATCATTTTTGAAGGCTAGGGGACCCACTCAATTTTGTTAAAGGACTTAGAAAGATAAGAGGAGGTCGTATTATTTTGCTAGTGGAATGTGAGGGCCACCCACATAAGGAAAAACAAACTTCACTTAGCCAATAGTTTGAAATGCTTAGGAGGGAAGTCGTATGGCTTGGTGGAGGGCCCCACGTGGGAAGGAAGTCCCATGAAATTATAAAAGGAGAAAGCTCAACCTCATTTGCATCTTTTGCATATCGAACTCAACTTAGTTGCTCGAGTTGCTTAACTGGTTCACTTGTTGTTTAGCATGATTTTTCCAAATGGAGAACTCACCCTTTCTTTGGGGGACTTTGAATGTCACCCTAGAGAGGTTTTATTACACATATTCGGAGGAGATCAACAGGGAATTTCCAGCACTTACGCTCAAATTTTCCCAGCCAATGCGTATTCCAGGAAGACGCGGGAGGGACTCACATGTGAGTCATTTCAGTGCTCTTTCGGGAAGCAATTGCTGGAGGAATTTAGAGGAAGGGAGCTTAGGGGTTTTGTAAACATTTTGTGGAGATTGGGAGTAGGAGGAGAAAACTACATTCTAGAGTGAATTTGCATCTCCTGGGCCAGCGCGAAAGTATCTCACTGGGCACACGTGGGAGTTAGAGGCTTGCTAGGTGAGGCTGAAACTTGTTGGGAGAAATAAGGGAAACATTTGGGGAATTGATTACAACCTTTTTGGAGTGTTTTGGGTGAATTTTTTCTGGTGCACGGATAGACAACACACTTTAGCAGTCTAAGGAGGATGTAGGGCCTTTGGGGGCTGAATTTCGAGGGTTAAAACGAGGCCAAACCCTTTTTGGGTTTTGGTGGGTTTTGCTTGAGAAGCTTGGGATTAATTTGGCGGAATTTTCTTAGCACCGGAGGTGGGGGTTTAAACAGTATCTTTGCATGAGACAATGTAGTTTTGCTGGGGCAGTGTAGAGCATTATTGGGACAACTGATAGCATCATCCGAGCTTGTCATTTCTTCACCTGGGCTTTGCTCTGCTTTCCATTAAGGCAAGCCCATGTGCATTCCTTCCACATGCTTGTACTATTGCTCCAATTACATAATAAAATGGCTCAGTTGCTTCCATATTTTTGGTTTTTATGGGTGTGCACTAAAGTTTAAATTTTTATGTGGTTGAATTTGCTGTTTGATTTGTATACCACTGTTTTTCCTAGTTTGGAACATACAAAAATATCGTGCGCAAAGTCACACAAAAAATCATAGAACTGTTTGAATGGAGCCCGATAATTCATATTTTCTTCTTTTCTTATCATATAATTTAATTTGATTTCATGTTTGTTAATTCCGTATTGTTATCATTTAGTAAGCTCCGATAAGGCACTACTACGAAGTAATTTCATCTACAAAGCAAAAAATGAAGATTGTGATCACACGTTGTAGAGATGGAGACTCTGTGTCTCTGTCTTGACTGAATGAATATTATCATTTGTCCTCGGATATGTACATGCAAGCAACATTTGATTCTCATTTGCCAATGCAAGCAACATTTGATTCTCATTTCTCATGGCAAAACCTATCCTACAATTTAATATCATCCTTTTGTAAATCACTAGTATTATTTTATCAAAAAAGTTACTTACCCATTAATCTAGATTTCTATCTTCCCACCTCCACCTGAACTTAGTTTCTCTTCTCCTACCTCCAGTGTTGCTTATTATATTTACTCTAAATAGAGCTTTTTGTTATACAAAGTGTACTTTCTTTTAGTGATACTCAAAGCAAATTGCAGATCCAAGTTTCTCAACTTGCATCTCTCCTTGCATATTAATTTTACATTCTTCTTATATAATTTGATTTAGCCTAATTTTACATTGATTAAAAGTAGTTTACTTTATCTTAGTCCGTCTGTTTGTCATATTTACAATTGGTCTTTTGGGGTTCATGAGTTTCACCCTTCTCATATTTATATTTATTATTTTATAATTCTTTATATATTATTAATCTATACATATTTGTAAAAATGCCTTTCATTTTAAATATTTTTGAAATTTAATATTAAGCTTATATGTTAAGTGAATGTCTACCATGCATATCACCTACATTTATTAATATGATTGTGCTAATTAATAATAAAACCAACTTAAATTCATTTTATCTCTAAATTTACCAAGATCAAATTTCTTTTTACTATTAATTTTTTTTATATAAAAATAAATAAATTCATAGTATGAAATTTTCTCCACTTCTAATTTCTAATACTTTGGCAAGATTGGTAACATATGTGACAAGGAAATCATGCTAAACTTAACCCACCTTATGAAATTTCACTCATAAATATGAACTTCTTCAAAGTATTTATTTGAAAAGCATAAATGTTTAAGGTGGTGCCAAAAAAGTGGTCGGAACTCTGCAAAACCTGGCACTTTGGTGGATGAGCAAAACGAAAACTTACATTTGCACATCGAGGAGGTTGGAAGCGAGTTAGAGGAAGGATGGATTACAATCTTGCTGCCGTTAAATTGTTTGCTGCTCAATTGAACAACGCTCGACCATCTCCCTCTACTGAAACAACAGCAGGAGGGTCGGCCATGACACTCGGTACTCTTTTATTTCAGCGAGCCTGGTTACAGGTAACTATGACTATAATCTTTTCTTTTTATTGCTTCCCACCCCGTCTCGGAAATGTTTGAACATGAGTTTTCCAGCCATTAACTACTCTTCTCCAATTATCACGTATTTGAATATTTGGATTAACAGGTAGTGTTCCCGTTATTGGGTTTGTCAGAGTTAGCATTGAGGTGCTTAATTATTAATTATGGGTTATAATTGGCATTGAAATTATTGGACTACATTCCATCTTAGTTCTCCCGAGTCGCTTTCTCCCTTCCACAGCTGCTGCTGTTGCAGCTTGCTTATGTCTCCCCCTCCTGTGTCAGCGGATGAAAGCAATGCAATGGTGCACACACGGATGCCCATGTGACAGATTTGATTGCTCATGGACATGAAGCATTACTGGAAAATTTCAAAATTTGAAGGATGAAAATTTATGTTAAAGTTTAGAAATTTTGGGAATGTTGCCTGTTTCTAATATGTAAAATATATGATGATATTTTTGTAAAAATAGTCAAATTGCTCATATTTTATATATAAAATAATTTTGTGTTATAAAATTTGGACCAATCAGTAATGGAAATTAATGAAAATTGAAATTATGTTTTTTTTTCATTAACCCACCTGCAAATATAAATCCCTAAAATTTTCCCCAGAGAATGTTAATGCTGATTATCTTTGGTTTCCATTCTAGAAGCTATTTCTTTATGGCAAGAGCAAGCATTCAAGAGCGCATGCATCAAATAGCATTTAAGTAAGATGCAAGAAAGCATAAAATCTGTGTACAGCTGATTGTAACGGTTGACCGTGGAAAAGGAGATTGATGGTTTAATTTGGCTGCACAGCCACTGATTTGAGTCAATTTTTTCTCTCTAGTGTTGTCAGAATTTTTTATGACCTAAGACTAAGACCTCGTGGTTTACTCTCACTGGGTTGTTGGTGGCCATGGTTGTGTGAAGTTTGAACATCCCTATTTTAAGAGTTTGAAGATTTCTGTTGTGTTGAATTTGATGTTGAGGAGCTGGAAATGGTTCCACATTAGTCATTACCCACAGATTCACAATATATGTAATGCCTATGACTCTATGTTACTGGGAGCGAAAGCCAAGCGAGAGTTAGAGTGAGAAATGGAAACTGGAAGTGAGAAATGCCAATTTCAAAAGCTTTTAGAGCATATTTTATATAATATATTTTAATATGTTTTGATACATATTAAAAAACATGTAGAATGTTGAACTAGTTGCAAAAGACATGAAAATACAGATTTAAATGTTGGATTAATAATTCTCATCAACCATTTAGTGCACATATAACATCAGTGATCTAGCAATAATAATTTATAACATTGTCATCGAATGATCAACGATAACATCAACTTTCGAGTTTTAATAGATAACATTTTGTCATCAACAAATTCTAAGAGATAACATCAACCATAAAATGAATTAGAGCATCGAGCTGTAATATGTAGTCCACAGATCTAAAGTAGGTTCAAATCTAAATCTTCATATAATGTTTACAAAATAGGCCAAAGAAAGACAAAATACTCTAAGTTCTAGAAATCAAATTCTAAACAAAAAGGACAAATAAATGTGCTATCTACAAAGCTCTCCTTTCGCCACAAGAAACTTCTAATCTCTTTTTCCATGATCTATTAACAAGAGGAGTAGAAGTAGGTGGAAGTGGTCATGCAACATGACCATGAATGTAAATTTTTGAAGATGTTCTATGCTTGATGCAACTTTACTTTTATTCCCAATGTCAGTCAGCAATCACATAAACAAGAAAGTAAAGTGCTGATAGAACATACCAGTAGATCGACAGAAGACAAGCCAGAAAAATATAAGTGTGTTGGTGCATTATGGCAGTCAACAGGATGCTTCAACCAGCAAAGTCTCAATACGGTCAGCCAACCAGAAGTGTCACACACACAGCCCTTAAAGACAGCTCATCAAAAATCAACATAATTCAACAAAAGAATCCCACATCCAGATTTCCGGCATCATCCAGATTTTGGGCATCATCCATATTTATGGCATCCAGATTTACGACGTCCATTTCCGGCATCATCCATATTTACGGCATCTAGATTTACGGCATCCATTTCCGGCATCATCCAGATTTACAGCATCATCCATATTTATGGCATCCATTTCTAGATCATGAGGATGTGTGTGATGAGATGATTGAAATGTCCTCCAACATTGACTATATTTATATCAATCATTGAGGGTGTGTGACACATTTGCTGGGGGTGTAAAACCTTAAGGCTGACCAGCACATATTTTGAAAGTATTAAAAATAAATTCAAAATAAATGTTCTGCTCATCGGATCAAGATGATCTTTAGATCAATCTTGCACCTCTTCGAAAGAGGAACCCAATAAAAATATTGGTGTCTTCATTTGAGCATCACAACATGGAGTTTGGACCTAGTTATCCAATTTTAACACTCCCTCTCAACTAGGGAGAACTCCATCCACCTGTGCAATCAAACATCGTGCGTCATCCCGCCGTAACTTGCTTTGCTGGCCTCTTTATTTCATAACAGAAGTGGGTCAGTCACAAAGACATCATTCCCGGCTGACAGATTTAGCCCAGAGGTCCAAAACCTCTACAGGACTCACAAAGAGTCACATACCAACCCGGAGTCGGTAGGAGGTCCGAAACCTCACTTGGACTCAAGAGAGTCATATATACTAACCCGAAGTTAGTCTCACTGACCTGAAACCTCACATGGACTCAAAGAGTCACATACCAACCCGAAGTTGGTTTATCTGACCCGAAGTCAGTAGGAGGTCCGAAACCTCACATGGACTCAAAGAGTCACATACCAACTTGAAGTTGGTTTATCTGACCTGAAGTCAATAGGAGGTCCAAAACCTCACTAGACTTGATCCCAGAGACACGTGTCATCCTAGATAGAGAGTACGGCAATCTTTGATGCGTCCATCAGTCTTTGCTACTAGTCTCTAGCTTTTCCCACCTCATTGGCCAAATGAGAGGTACTTCCCATGAGTCCAAAACTCAAATGGGTAGGATGCATATAGGGCACAGATCATGAGAGGCGAACCAACTCAATCATCATAACGGTGGGGCCCAAGCACACCAACAAGGTTCGACAAGCCTAGTCTCTAGCTTTTCCCACCTCATTGGCCAAATGAGAGGTACTTCCCATGAGTCCAGAACTCAAATGGGTAGGATGCATATAGGGCACAGATCATGAGAGGCGAACCAACTCAATCATCATAACGGTGGGGCCCAAGCACACCAACAAGGTTCGGCAAGCCTACCCCTGTGGTTGCTTATAGCTCCGAGAAGCTATCCCCAAAGCCCCCCATAGCTCCCAGAGCTCATCGTCCAACAGGTTCCTCAGAATAGGGTCGTTCCATGATACCAAGATTCTCACGGAAGGTTAGGAACATGACCTTCCCCAAGGGCATTGTGAGAATATCCGTGACCTGCTCATCAGTTCCTATATGATCGAGCCTTACGGCGCCTCGCTGTACCATATCCCGGATAAAGTGGTACCAACCATCAACATGCTTGGATCGTTCGTGGAACACGAGATTCTATGACAAACGAATCCCCCTCTAGTTATCACAAAGGATAATGGTGGCATCTAGCACATGCTGGAATAACTCAACACAGAGAGGTCCCCATAACCAAGTGACTTCTACGAATAGCCATATTCCTGATAGTATTCGGCATCGCCGGTGCTCAAAACTCACGAGCCGGTTTCTGCCGAAGCGGATCCGTGTGGTAAGCAACCGGATGTGCTCTTCGATCACCACATTTCCGGTAATAAACCTTGATATATCCATGAGCCTCATACTCTTGGCGGTGTATCTCATTATGGTCTATTGTGCCTCGAAGATATCTGAAATTTCTTAGCTGCTTGATGAATGTTATGATCAACCATGTGTTGGCTCAAAGTGTTCAACTGCATACGTCCGGACGGTGTTCACTAAGAACATCAGGGCCCCTACGAGTAGAAGATACTTAGTAGGATTTGCTAGCACTGGCCCAGCAGCGCTGCCACTCAACTTCTTAAAGTTGAGCTCCATTGGTGTCGACATGGACTTACAGTCCATCATACTAAATCTTTCCAGAAGCTTCACAATGTATTTTCCTTGAGAAAGGAAAATCTTGCCAGGTCTCTACCAGACCTTCAGGCCTAGGAAGTAGTGCATCAGTCTTAGGTCCTTCATCTCGAACACAGCAGCTCCCTCCCTCTTGCATTGATGAATGAGAGGGACAACACCTATTAGGAAGAGGTCGTCCACATATAGCACCAGAATGAGAGGCTTCTCTCTATCAACCTTGAAGTAAAGGTTCGGATCAACATTACTACGAGTGAAGCTTGGCTTCATCAGGTAGCTATCTATCCTCTTGTACCAAGCTCTGGGTGCTTGCTTCAACCCATAGAGGGATTTCTTCAACCTGCAAACATGGGTGTCCCGATCTTGGACTTCGAACCCCAGAGGTTGCTCCACATACACCTCTTCCTTTATCGCACCATGCAGAAATTCGGTCTTCACATCCATCTGATGAAGACTCCATCCTTGTGTAGCAGCAAGGGCTATGATAGATCGGATGGTGGTATATAGGGCCACAGGTACAAATATATCATCATAGTCTATGCCTTCCTTTTGAGAGAAGCCACGAGCAATGAATCTTGCCTTGAACTTTTCAGCACTTCCATCAGATCCATGCTTGATCTTGTAGAGCCATTTCGAGGTGACAACTGCTTTGTCCTTCGGTCTTGGAACCACATCCCAGACATCATTCTTCATTATGGACTCATACTCTTTGTGCATAACATCCTTCCAGACTTGATGCTTTACGGCTTCCTCAAAAGATCCAGGCTCAGATTGTACAATAGTACTCATGGCTGCTATATACCCTTGGTATCTACGTAGCTTCTTGCTTTCATGAATGTCCCCCTTTGGGCCCATATGTCCCTCGGCATCCTCGAGAGTGTCCCTGAGCCATGATGGTCTCTTCCCTATTGAAGGAGGTGGATCAATTGGGTCCATTGGTCCTTCAGCATCGGGCATCGTCTCATCCTTCGGTTCTTCTTGATTTCCAGGCCTTGCTTCATGATCTTCCTCAGATCTCGGAAGATTGACTACTTTCCTCAGGGAAGCATCTTTGTCAAAGGTAACATCGTGGCATATCTCCACTTCCCTTTGATCAGGCACATATACTTTATAGGCCTTCGAAGTTTCGATGTAGCCCACAGACATTGTGGTCTCCCTCTTGATGCTAGCTCCTTTGCAAAAGTTCTTGAACTCGTTCGTCTCATATAATAAGAACACCCTCCCAAGGATGTCACGGGCAACATACCAGATAGATCAGAATGTACTAATTGCAAGACATTAGATGTCTTTGTGACGCTTGATGGGAAAGGTCCCCTTGTATGCTTTCCTTCAACATAACCCTGACATACACCTTCATGATTATTTGAGAGCTCAGGCATCCCCGTCACCACCTTCCTTGCTTTGGGAAGGGCCTTGTAGTGAAGTTGTTCAAACCTCCGGTGCCATAGTTCAGTCTGTCGAATAGTATCACATGTCATCGCTCCCAGTGGACTTCCTCCAACCTGGTAGAGTGTACCAACTCTAAACCCAATCGTGATAGCTTCCTTGAAACTCTTCTTCCACATTCGCACCTTCCATCAATGAATGCCAAATTGAAACCTTTGTCTTCCATGGCCGAAACAGACACAAGGTTCTTCTTCAAATTAGGTACATATAGTACATCTTGCAAGCAGAGGACTTGACCTTGAGACAAGTGGAGGGTCACAGTCCCTGTCCCTTTCACGGGATGTGTGGCATTATCTCCAAGGATAATTTGTAGATTAGTATCCTTCTCAACCATATCAGAAAGTGCTTCCTTGAACCCAATGATGTGCCTTGAGGCACCACTATCTATCAACTAGACATCCATAGTGTCGGGTGGAGATGCAGCAGAGAGGGCAGATACAAGAATGAATTCATTTCTTTTATCATCAAAAACATTTGATTCCTCATACTTGGAATTTCTTGACCTTTTGAAAGGTTGCCCATTTCCGCCGGAGGGAGCCTTCATTTTCTTGACCTTCTTGAAAGGGCATTCTCTAGCATAGTGACCTAGCTCAGAGATGTAGGCAACCAAACTCTTATGAATTGAGTCCCTGATCATCAGCTTTGCTTTGATTTCCTCCTTCTTGTACTTTGATTTGGCAGCAGTAGTTGCAGTGGATGGAGGCTCTTGGATTTTACTCTGCACATAGTCCATGACATCTTGGTCTTCCAAATTAAGATCCAATGTCATCTTCCAAGCATGGAAGTCATCCTTCCTAGTCAATTTTTCATCAGCCTTAAAGCCATTGTAGTTTGAGTAACCCATCCTCTTCTTTGGTGATTGCTACAAACTAGGGCTTTGTCTTCACCTCAGCTCCGATACCATGTAAATTTTTGAAGATGTTCTATGCTTGATGCAACTTTACTTTTATCCTGAATGTCGGTCAGCAATCACATAAACAAGAAAGTAAAGTGCTGATAGAACATACTAGTAGATCGACAAAAGACAAGCCAGAAAAATGTAAGTGTGTTGGTGTGTTACGGCGGTCAACAGGATGCTTCAACCAGCAAAGTCTCAATACGGTCAGCCAACTAGAAGTGTCACACACACTTCAAAAATCAACATAATTCAACAAAAGAATCCCACATCCATATTTCTGGCATCATCCAGATTTACGACATCCATTTCCGGCGTCATCTAGATTTACGACATCATCCATATTTACGACGTCATCCATTTCCGGCATCATCCAGATTTACGGCATCATCCATATTTACGGCATCCATTTTCGGCATCATCCATATTTACGACATCATCCATATTTACGGCATCCAGATTTACGACATCATCCATATTTACGACATCCATATTTACGACATCCATTTCTAGATCATGAGGATGTGTGTGATGAGATGATTGAAATGTCCTCCAATGTTGACTCTATTTATATCAATCACTGAGGGTGTGTGACACATTTGCTGGGGGTGTAAAACCTTAAGGCCGACCTGCACATATTTTGAAAGTATTAAAAATAAATTCAAAATAAATGTTCTGCTCATCGGATCAAGATGATCTTTAGATCGATCTTGCACCTCTTCGAAAGAGGAACCCAATAAAAATATTGGTGTCTTCATCTGAGCATCACAACATGGAGTTTGGATCTAGTTGTCCAATTTTAACATTATATCAATATGGCCCCATGCAACACTAGAGGTTGCCAAGCTAAAGGCAAAGCTACTACATTTGGAAACTTGCTTGTGGATGGGGGGGGCATCTCTATTACATGATCATCATGATGAGTCATGTTAGCTGTAAGTTCAATTTCCAGATGCTCTAAAGCAATGGGTCCATCCTCCAAATTAGCCTCCTCTAGATTGTTGTCCCAAGTCATCTATGTTTTATCATTCTTTGCTACTTCACAATAATGGGACAACAACCTCAAGCTACACTGCACATAAACAAATCTTTTTGCTCGATCTACATTCCGGTTGTTTCTTTTCACAATGTGGATGATGCTATAGGTGCTTCAATTGTTCTTTGCAAAAGAAGTGTGGACAACTTGTCAAAGCACCCTCACTGCCAAGTTATGCAAATGTGCGGTAAAGACGCCATATATTTCCTGCAATTCAATAGGATTCAACCTATCTTGACCTTTGGTTGCATGCAAATTAGCAAAGATTCCATGTTCATTGATGTACTTGCTCAGTTTTCTTCATGGTTGAGCACACTCCTTTTCATTAGGATCAAACTTAGTTTGCTTTGCACTTGAGTACACTCCTCTTCATTTGGGACCAACTTGTCCAATGCAAACCCTTACCCACTATGTAGCTCTGGATTTGTGTAGGATTTTTTCCTAACTCCACTTGGAGGTGTTGGTTAGGCCAACCAAGATGGAGAATGATATTTGGGTGTAAGGAGATACGCTAAGGCATGGAGTGGAACATTTACATTATTCCACCTTTTGGGCACAGATTTATGAATATGATCATACAATATCACATTTTTTGCTCAACAATGTCTGTGATTTGGCCTAACATATTGTCTATTGGTCATACGTCTCCCCAATCCATTGGTTGATTTGTATTTGGAAA
Organism: Pinus albicaulis; assembly: GCA_034641835.2. NCBI lineage: Eukaryota > Viridiplantae > Streptophyta > Pinopsida > Pinales > Pinaceae > Pinus > Pinus albicaulis. The sequence continues at coordinate 1,247,453,523 of CM076580.1, forward strand.
TGAAATCATATTATAAATGGGCTTGGTGTGTTGTGGAAGATACCAAACTTGTCCCCAAAGCTGACCATCAAGAACAAGGTCCTCCATCTCTTGAAATTCATGTCTGTCAAATTTAGATACAACCTTGCTTTTTAAACGTTGCCATGAATCACTTGAGGCCATAGTAGCCAATGTGTTTCTTACCTCCGAAAGGCACCTAAAGGTGGGGTAATAACTAGCAAATTTCATCTTTGTAATGTTAAGTAGTTCCAACTAGAGGGATTGCGGAAAACATAGTGTTGACTGGAGTAGAGAAGAAGTGTTCTGCTTGTCCAAGTGCTAAGACTAGTAGAAGAACACAAAAGACTGCCACTTTAGCAGAATATTAATTTTTTTAACTATTTCCTAAAGTTAGACGTCAAAAAAATTAAAAGTTCCTATGTTAACTTATGATTTAATCTCAACCATTGATCACGATTTAATCTCAGCCGTTAAGAAGGAGATTAGGGTTGAGGTTGAAATTACAAGAGGAGATAGAACGAGTTGGTGATAAGTTAGTTGAGCACAAGCACGTGTGAGAGAGCAGTGAAGGAAGAGCGAGAGTTTCAGTAGAACGTAGAACTCAACATCCAAGTAGAAGAAATCGAGTGAGGGCCGAGCCTTTACAACCCAACGCAAAGGTCTATTCAAACATGCATGTAGGAGAGAGGAAGTGCGCTTGCATGTGTGGGTCGAATTGCTGATCTGCGCAGGAGTTTTGTAGATCTAGTGCACAGGAAGGGAATTGATTTAGTTGGAGAGTGGACGAGTATTTTTCTTGTGATAAACTGGGATTTCCCTTGTTGTAATTCTCAGAAGAAAATCTTTTGCTGCAGAAGAATAACAAAACACACATAGTGTTGTAGGTTTTCCCCGACATTGGGGTTTTCATTGAGAAATGTAAATAGTATCTGTCTTCATAATTGTATTTGAGTCATGATGTAATGTTTTTGTCAAAAGAAAGAAAATAAAATTTATTGTAAAAGAAAAATTATTTATAAGCATGGGTTTCATGCTTTATTTATTTTTATTCAAGGTCAAAGCACCCATTGAGTGCTTCTAGGGTTTATGTCAGGTGTCAAAGTCCTTGTCATTATGTAATAGACCCTTCTTGGGCTTCTTGTGTCAAAGAAACAAAATTTATTTTATGTAATTGGTCATGTAAACCCTCCTCCACCAAGTCGGCCTGCCCTCCAGTCAAGTCGATCTCATTACGGGAATTCGACCACATAGAAGGACTATAAATAGAAGTACAATTCGATCGATTTGGGCATCCAATACATCAAGTATTGATTTGTAGTTGAAAGAAGGAAAAATAAGTGCGAAATACCTAAAAGAAGAAGGAGAATCATAACAAAGAGGAAGGAGACATTTATCTAGCAAAAGGAAGCCGAAATTCTCTCTTTTTCAGTCACACATGCGAGTTTCTAGGTTGCAGGAAGGGACCGAAATCACAGACCTGTAATAGGAGGCCGAAATTGGCAAAAATTATGTTGAGGAGGATGAAGTCTGTAATTGTTGCAGTGTTGAAGAAGGTTGACTCTTGCTGACTAGAAGTTGATCTTGATAATCTTGGAAGGACTATCTTGGGAGGCTGAATCAATAAAAACTATTTATTTATCTCGATAATCTTTGTCTTGGTAAAAAGGTCTTGGCTGTCTCATTTGATTTGGTTCTAAAAGAAGAGAAGAGAATTTTTGGGTATCCCCTAGATGAGGGGTTATAGCCTTGGCTAAGAGCCTATATCTTGTCTCCTTGTTGTTTTGATCTTCATGCATTTATGTTTTGATAGTTGCTTGATGATCAAAAGATAAAGGAAGATATAAAGAAGCTAATAAGATTGGAAAGAAATCACAAGTAATTATCTAGACAAGAAAAACTTTTTGCCTTTTGATCTAACAGTTTCCCAGGTATATCTTGTTTTCTATGGTTTGATGTGTTTGTCTTTTGATTTATTTTTCTCTGTGCATATTAAGTTAGAAAACTTAGTGTATTTGTGATTTGAGTTTCAAGAATATCAATTATTTGTGTTTTTGGGATTTTACACTTAGAAAATTACAAATCAGTTTGCTGGGTTTTAAGGAAATCTAACATGGTATCAAAGCACATTCTTTGATTGAAGACCAAGTAGGATTTTTTTCTTCAAGAGCAGCTTCTGTGATTTAGGGGAGCAAATGTTGATATTCCACAACACTAGAGAATCTAGGTTAGGGTCTTACAATCTCTGACACAACTAACTCAAATGCAACAACAAGACTACTTTGCATAGCGGAATAAAACACAACATTAAATTTTCAACCCAACTTCGTTATATTAACAATCTTTAATACAACAATCTAGGGCTCTCGTGCTAAGGATCATGACCCTCATACAATCACTGATACAAAAAATACAACTAGGGTTTAGTGTCAGTCCTTTGACAACTAATCTACCCTGAACAAGATACAACTGACGTACTCGTTGATATAGCCAACCTTAGCTCCTTTCGGTCGACGTACCTTGAACACAACTGCTGGTCCTTTCGCTTCCAATTTGCAGCTCCACCAATCTACCTCTATTAGTCAATACAGGTCCTTTAGGTCATTGAACACAACGCTAAACACTTCTTCCCTCTAGTTGTTCCTTAGTCCATCAAGTAGTTAACACATAGGGACTTATGTGAGTTCTTCACAACTTCGTTTGTGAACAACTCCCAGGTTTCCCACTTCTGCCTTTTTCGGCTACTATATGAAGACAAGTCAAGGGCTTTGAGGTTGCTCACTATTGTTGTAGATGTCCTTCTCTTATCAGTAAACTAGGCTAGATTCAACTGCTCCCTTGGCTGCCTTTTAGCCCTTCAAAGAACAAAAAATTGAGCCAAAATTTTTGCCTCTCCTAGCATAACTAAGAGTCATTCAAAGGTCTACACTTAGGGCTCCTTATGACACCTAAGATGTCAATCACATCTGTCCAAACCTGGACTCCAATCCTGGACCCTTCCTCTCCTTGAAGACGTCCTCTTCAAGGAGACGTCGGATTTGAGCAAGACTTCTCTGAGGTACTCGACCCTGTCTAGAGCAACCTGAAGCAACTTCAAATCACTTTCAAATCCACTCCAATAGACCTTGATCTCTTCGGTCCCGCTCTAGGTGTATGCAACCTAGTCTTTGTATCCAAGTAGGCTACCCGGTCCACCAAAAACCATAAACCTGTCCCCCTGTAACACCTTAGAAATTCTCGGCCTGTTAGAGAAAGAATACTTCTATTTTATGCTCAAATTCTATCCTCAAAGGTCTTTGCCTAGTGTCCTCTTCTTTGCTGTGTGTACCTGCCCAATCATAGCCCAACCAATCACAAAGAAACAAACCAAAAACATACCTTATCTTCTTCTTCACTAGGCTTCTATGGTTGCGGCTATCTCAGGAGTATTCAACCCTCTTTGCTTGACTTCGCATGAGAAACAAATGATTTGATTGGGTGCCAAATGAGGTCTCACATCACTTGTATTTATATGATCTTGAGTGGCATTATTTAGCCCTCTCTTGGGCCTCCATAAAGTCAAGACGACCTTAATCTTTATGCCACTTTTCCCACACATATAAATAAAAATTATTTTCTCCCATTTGGCACATGCTATTTTGGCGTTCTTAGTGTTATCACACATAAATTCTTAATTTTTGATGGATAAGGTCATCATAAGCTTCACCTTGTCTCATTAGGTTAGATCATTCATTTGATGAGAAATTCACGTAATCATGTTTATTATAGGTCATATACACTTCATTAGTCTTGTCATTAGGGTCATATCCACAATAATCCACCTTGGGTTCACTTGCATAGTCATCAAATTTAAAAAAAAAGAGCCACTAGCCAGTTTTACACATTTTCGTAGCGAATTTAGTGTAAAATAGGCAAATTTCGCTATGAAACTGGCTAATAATTTCGTAGCGAATATGAGGATTTCTCTGTTTTTTGACTTTTGAGTAGTCAACTTCAAGGGCAGTATCTGGGCAAACAGAGAAGTATTTTAAGAAACCGAGAGAGGTTATTGTCAAGCACATATAAAATAAAATTAACCTCTTTCACTTTTCTAAAAGATGCTACAAATTGGGAGATTCAGAGATGTCTTTTGGCCCTATTTTCAGAATGAAAATTTTTCCTGTTTTAACATGTTTTTAGAATGCAAATTCTGGACAGCTAAAGATGGTTTTCAAAAAACTAAGAGGTTTTTTTTCAAGACATACTGACCTACAAAAACCTCCTTCAGTTTTGCAATATCTATCGAGGATAGGGAGATAAGAGCTCATCTCTAAACCCTATGTTTTCAGAAAAAACAGTGATTTTAGTGATGAATGTACTTGCTAAAGGTGAAAATGATGTTTTTTGAAGAGGGTAAGAGGAAAGTTTGCATGATCATATTTCATTATATCAGTTTTCATACCTACAGATGAAATTTGGAAGAAAAAGGAAGATTTTGGAATTTTTTCCATTATCAGGTAGTTTCGTAGCGTGCTCCAGGCTTGAAAGGCCAAAAAACGCTACGAAATTTCTGAAGATGCTTTTTTGCCTATAAAAACAGTTTTTTGAAGATCCAAGGAGGGAGGTTGATGGTATTCACTCATTTTGACCTGACAAACATTTTTTGACCAGCAGTGGTGGCAGAAGGAAAAGACAAAGGACAAAAACAACCTCTGTACTAAACTACGCTACGAAAATTTCTGTACATGACTATTTTAGCAGTCAACTTCAAGTTTGATTTCAGACCAAATGAAAAAGTATTTTGGAAATCTGAAAGAGGTTTTTCTTCAACACAGGTCCATCTACAAAAACCTCTCTCAGTTTCTGCAAAACCATAAGGGTTTGGAAATTATACACTCATCTTTGAAACCTATTTTTCAGAATTTTCACTAACCAGACTTGTGAAAAAATTGTAAAAATTTGACTTGGAGGAGGTCCAGCTCAACATCCACGTGGAATAATGACACATCAGCACTCTAGTACACTCAACAAATTAGTTGGTTGCAGTTGATAAGGGTTATTAAATTGATTTGTTGAACTATTAATGAAAGAAGTGTCCTTTTTGTATTCAAACTCTGCAAAACAGAAATATCCCTAGGAAGTCTCCAAGTGATGGAATCATGTTTGAAATAGGTCTCTGAGGTGGAAATTCGAAGCTAGCAAGGTGGCATATCATTTGTATGAGTCCTCATTCTATAAATGAGATAGTTTTAGAGTTAGAAAGGGTTGGGAGATGTTTACTTGACACTACCACTATTGTAATAGTTTGATATCAGAAATATACAGTTGCAGCATGCTTATTTCAGACCTTAAATTTTTTTATGTATTCTTATGTAAGTTTGTTCTATCAGTCCTTTACTTTCTCTCTAGTGTTCTAGTTGTATAATCACTTGGAATTCATGATCGCATGCTCCAACTTCCTATTTATACCTAGGCTGCTGTTTTGTCAAGATTTAGTAGTTTGCTTATGCATAATCACTTGGAATTCATGGTGACATGCTCCAACTTCCTGTATGCATATAGCTTGTTGTTTTGTCCTTCATGTAAGGTGTAATAAGAATACAATTTCCTCAGCTTCCATGAGATAAGTTTACTTGTGCCTTAGTTTTCATATTGACTCCATGCCCAACAGTAGTTACTGGTTTACATCTTTCACCTATACAAAATATCACATTCAATCCAATTCAGAGTTAGCCATCTGCTTTAAACTTCATTGAAAATCATTTATTCTTCTTTTGAGAGAGCCCTCTGAGACTAGATAGGCTAATTTCCAGTTGCAAGTGGTTTGAAAGAGTTACTCCAAGTTGACTATTGCAGCAGCCCAACAGGACTCAATTTGGTGATAACATTTTGGCGCCGTTGCCGGGGACGAAGGTGTAAATTTTCCTTGGGAAGAACGACAAAGTTTCAGTTCTAAGGTCTGAGAGCAACAGACACTTGGGCACATATTGGCTATATTTATGCTTTGGCGACTCCACACATCAAATAATCAATTGGAAGGTGCCTCCACTGCTTGAAGATTAGTAGCTTGTTGAAGTTCCAAGATGAGTTCCATTGCAAGAATAAATGCCAGGTATGCCCCTATGAATCGGTCTCACATCTCTGGTTTTCCAAATCCTATGCCAAAAGTTGAATGGTTAACTGATCTTCTCATATTTAAAGATGAAAAGAAATACAATGCTGCTCTTCATTTGGTTAGATTCCATATGCATGTATGCAGACTTAAGGTTCAGTTCCCTGAGGATTGTCTCATGAAGATGTTTATGGTCACTTTAGAGGGAAAAGCATGGTCTTGGTACGAAAGACTGCCAAATGGTTCATTATATTCTCTTGCTGATTTCCATGTTGCATTTTATGAGACGTATAAAGAATGTCATTCTTCCTTATTGTTGGTCAAAGACTGCTGTAAACATTATGTGAATTTTATTGAATATTTGGAGAATTGTTATGAAGATGATGAGTTCATGGATGAGGAAATTTTAGAGGCCCTTCATGAAAATCCCTTTCATCACCAAGAAGAAAGGATAGCCTCTCCCTTGGATGAAAATGAAACCCAGTAGGAGTTTATTTATGAAAAGCATGTTACATCCTCTGAGTTTGATGAAAAGTTGTAGCAGACTTGTTAGTCTTTTGATCATTAGGAATATGAGAATCATTTCAAACAACAAGAGGAAATACTGGAAGATAATTGCTATAATCCTCAGGTAAAGGAAGAAGTTTATTCTTCATGTCATTCCTTGCATCAGCCTACATCAAATGAAGAAAATTTTGAAAAGAAAATTTTAGACAATAAGATGGGTATGCTTGTTGAATCATATGAAGAATTACCTTTAGAAATTTCTGTGGTACATGCTGAGGTAGTTCCTTGTGAAAGTGTCAAAGAGTACTCCAAGTATTTCTTCCTATCAAATGAAAAAATGATCAATAGATTTTTTCTTTTTTATTTGAGAAAGGTCACAAGGGTTATATTGAAGAATCTGAACAAGGAACACCATCAAAGGATCATATTTACTCACACTTTCTTGTTGATCAACAAGAATTATTCGTGCATACTCTCAAAGATCCTTTCGCAACTCTGCTAGAATCTTCTACAGGAATGAATTTCAATATGATTTTCAGTTATGTATACAAATTCAGATGGTGGAACAACTTGTCATCTCTCAAGAATGGCTTTATGATCAGAGAAGTGGAATGTCCGTTCCAACCCAGTACTCAACTTCTTGATTGGCTTCATGGGAAGAGTGAGATCACTTGATTCAATTTTTATGCTGAGAAAGTAGAGTAGGATCATTTGTATATAAATAAGCTTGAAGATCAAGCATTTATGTCAGTTTCAGTTTTAAATTCAGCATGTGTACTTTCAGTTTTTTAGCAGCTACTGGTTTTTTCAGTGCCAAGGTTACAGGTCAGAACAGGTTGCAAGTTTTCATTTTGAAGATGGGAGCAGCCCAATGGAGGTGGCATTGGAACTACTAGTTCTTTGTTGTACCACAGGGGAACACCATCCCAAGTGGAGCCACTGTTATCACACATAAATTCTTAATTTTTGATGGATAGGGTCATCATAAGCTTCACCTTGTCTCATTAGGTTAGATCATTCATTTGATGAGAAATTCACTTAATCATGTTTACTATAGGTCATAGACACTTCATTAGTCTTGTCATTAGGGTCATATCCACAATAATCCACCTTGGGTTCACTTGCATAGTCATCAAATTAAAAAAAAAAAGAGCCACTAGCCAGTTTTACACATTTTCGTAGTGAATTCAGTGTAAAATAGGCAAATTTCGCTACGAAACTAGCTAATAATTTCGTAGCGAATATGAGGATTTCTCTATTTTTTGACTTTTGAGTAGTCAACTTCAAGGGCAGTTTCTAGGCAAATAGAGAAGTATTTTAAGAAACTGAGAGAGGTTATTGTCAAGCACATATCAAATAAAATTAACCTTTCACTTTTCTTAAAGGTGCTACAAATTGGGAGATTCAAAGATGTCTTTTGGCCCTACTTTCATAATGCAGAATTTTCCTGTTTTATACATGTTTTTAGAATGCAGATTCTGGACAGCTGGAGATGGTTTTCAAAAAACCAAGAGAGGTTTTTGTTCAAGACATACTGACCTACAAAAACCTCCTTCAGTTTTGCAATATCTATCAAGGATAGGGAGATAAGAGCTCATCTCTGAACCCTATGTTTTCAGAAAAAACAGAGTCATTTTAGTGATGAATAAACTTGCTAAAGGTGAAAATGATGTTTTCTGAAGAGGGTAAGAGGAAAGTTTGCATGATCATATTTCATTATATCACTTTTCAGACCTACAGATGAAATTTGGAAGAAAAATGAAGATTTTGGAATTTTCTCCATTATCAGGTAGTTTTGTAGCGTGCTCCAGGCTTGAAAGGCCAAAAAACGCTACGAAATTTTTGAAGATGCTTTTTTGCCTATAAAAACAGTTTTTTGAAGATCCAAGGAGGTAGGTTGATGGTATTCACTCATTTTGACCTGACAAACATTGTTTGACCAGCAGAGGTGGCAGAAGGAAAAGACAAAGGACAAAAACAACCTCGGTACTAAACTACTCTACGAAAATTTCTGTACATGACTATTTTAGCAGTCAACTTCAAGTTTGATTTCAAGCCAAATGAAAAAGTATTTTGGAAATCTGAAAGGTGTTTTTCTTCAGCACAGGCCCATCTACAAAAAACTCTCTCAGTTTCTGCAAAGCAATCAGGGTTTGGAAATTATACACTCATCTTTGAAACCTATTTTTCAGAATTTTCACTAATCAGATTTGTGAAAAAATTGTAAAAATTCGACTTGGAGGAGGTCCAGCTCAGCATCCATGTGGCATAATGACACATCAGCACTCTAGTACACTCAACAAATTAGTTGGTTGCAGTTGATAAGGGTTATTAAATTGATTTGTTGAACTATTAATGAAGGGAGAGTCCTTTTTGTATTCAAATTTTGCAAAATAGAAATATCCCTAGGAAGTCTCCAAGTGATGGAATCATGTTTGAAATAGGTCTCTGAGGTGGGCATTCGAAGCTAGCAAGGTGGCATATCATTTGTATGAGTCCTCATTCTATAAATGAGATAGTTTTAGAGTTAGAAAGGGTTGGGAGATGTTTACTTGACACTACCACTATTGTAATAGTTTGATATCAGAAATATACAGTTGCAGCATGCTTATTTCAGACTTGAGATTCTTTTATGTATTCTTATGTAAGTTTGTTCTATCAGTCCTTTACTTTCTCTCTAGTGTTCTAGTTGTATAATCACTTGGAATTCATGATCACATGCTCCAACTTCCTATTTAGTATTTACACCTACGCTGCTGTTTTGTCAAGATTTAGTAGTTTGCTTATGTATAATCATTTGGAATTCATGGTGACATGCCCCAACTTCCTGTATGCATATAGCTTGCTGTTTTGTCCTTCATGTATGGTTTAATAAGAATACAATTGCCTCAGCTTCCATGAGATAAGTTTACTTGTGACTTAGTTTTCATATTGACTCCATGCCCAATAGTAGTTATTGGTTTACATCTTTCACCTATACAAAAACATCACATTCAATCCAATTCAGAGTTAGCCAGCTGCTTTAAACTTCATTGAAAATCATTTATTCTTCTTTTGAGAGAGCCCTCTCGGACTGGATAGGCTAATTTCCAGTTGCAAGTGGTTTGAAAGAGTTACTCCAAGTTGACCATTGTAGCAGCCCAACAGGACTCAATTTGGTGATAACACTTAGTAACCCCTTGCTCCATTAAGGGCGCCCTATAATCTCCAAGTGTCAAATCATCAAATCCATGCATGGTTTCATACCTACAAGCTTGGGTGCAAAGCCCACCTCTTGGGTATTTAGCCCACAAATGACTTTTGTGGTGCCAATTCCTCCACAACTTTATACCCTAGGGTTTGGAGTACGTCCCAAACTACCAATGTCAACAACAAGTATTAGATCGATTTGGCTGTTAGGGTTCTGAGTAGTGCAATTGATTCTACCAATGTGATTTGTATTTAGTAGTCCGATTTGGCTATATGGCATATCAGGGTCTCATATTTGAAGACAGATTGGATGGTGCATCTAACTTCTGTTCATGGCGTGAAAGGATAGTAGTGGTGCTGGAGGAACAAGGGGTTTGGTATTTTGTTGGTAGTCCCAGTCGCACTAACAGATCCTCAATATTTGGCTCAACATAATAAGATGGATGCCAAGGCAAAAAGGATTATCTTCGAAGGAGTCAAAGAGCACATTATTCCTTACCTGACTGGGAAGAAGAAAGCCAAAGAAATTTGGACTACCATCATTAGTCTTTATCAGGGTTCAAGCGAGGCCAGAAAGCTGGTATTGAAGGAAAAGCTCAAGAGCATTAAAATATCAATGTCAGATTTAGTGGTTTCTTACTTCACCAAGTTTTCCAAGGTGAAGGAAGATTTGGCTAGTGTGGGTGAGGAGATAGTTCCAGATAGAGATATTGTGAATTTTACTCTATTGGGTTTCACCAAGTCGTGGCAAGCCTTCACAAATGGGATATGTGCTTGAGAAAACTTTCCACATTGGGAGCGTTTGTGGCGTGACTGTGTTTGGGAGGAGATTCACAGACAAGCTCAAGTTGGATTGTAATATTCCCAATTAGCCTTGCTAATTGGAATATTTCATTTTTGCTTTATTTTACCGCTTTAACTAGAAATAATAAATAAAGTGAGAAATAAGAGGGGTCACCTCACTTTAGTCACCTCACTTTATAAATAAAGTGTTTTTCCTAGTTGATTGACGTTATAACTTAAAGAGGGGGCCTTTGGGGTCCACATGAGTATGATGGGGAGGCATCAGGCTGACCCAAGGTTAACTGCGCAGGCCAAGGAGAGTGAAGGACGCAGTTAAGGTTTTGGAGGGAGTTTAGCACTATAAAAGGTGGGGTTCTCACCTCATTTGGGCATGCATGATTTGATATTGATATTGAGAGCTAGACTTCTGTCTGCTTCAGCACGCCGGTTGTTTAGACGGTCTGCAGCACTGTTTAGTGCAACCGAGTGTCTCCGGTCGGAGATCTCACCCTTAGCCTCGGGGGACTTCGAGTGCCTGCCCTGGTAAGGTTATTTCTGGTTTCACCCTTAGCTTCGGGGGACTTCGAGTGCCTGCCCTAGTAAGGTTATCGTACAGTACACCTTTAGTTTGATATGGTAACGACGATTTAGTGCGGTTAGAAGGAAGAAAGCCCTCTTGTGGGCGCGATTACGAGGGAGGGCCGCGATCGACGTAATGGTCGGCCTTGTAGAATTGTAGATACGGCAGTGTTTGCGAATCTGGTTACGTATAGTGCGGATACGAAGGTAGCACTAGGTCAGCGTGGATGATTTAGATACGAGGGAATATTGGTAAGATCCGGCCTTGGAAGTGCGGATACGGAAGACCAGCATCGAATCCGGTATGAATGATTGATCGAGAGATATTGGTAGATCCAGCCTTGGAGAGTGCAGATCTGGAAAGATAGCATCAGATCCATTGTGGATGATTGGTCGAGAGATCGGGTCGGATCGACCGTCCGAATAGCAGTTGGCCTTAGAGGATGCAGATCTGGAGTGGTAGGATACAGATCTGGAAAGGAGGATTCAGATCTAGCAGATCTGAGGGAGAGAGAAGCAGATCTAGACAGGGAGGACGCTCATCTGATGAGGAGAGTTTGGTGAGTGAGATTTGACAGCGTTTTTCAGTGTTTTCAGCCTTGAGGAGGTTTCCATTTCAGCCGGAGGTTTTGCAGGAGGATTCAGACCCTTTCCTTAGCGTGTTTCTTGAGCTTCTGCGTTGTTCCTGGAGGCACAGCGTTTTTGTAGGAGGAGGGTTTCTGGGGGCGATTTTTGGAGGTGGTCCGTTTGGTAAATGGTTTCTGGGTTTTGTCCGGAGCAGTGAGTATAGGTGATCTGTAGATTTTTAGCTCATTAAAACGAGATCCTTCTTGAGTTCATTCTGACGATTACATGCGATTTCTTCAATGATGCAGGATCTGCGATTCTATGCTTGACCATTTCTATTTTAAAAGAGAGGATTAACATGCTTGCCTAGAGCAAGGATAGGTACACTCGATACGATTATCTTGTATTCATGTCTATGTACTGATTAATAAAATAGCTCGATTTCAAAACATTCTATGTGTACTTGTTCATGATGCGGTTCAGCATTGTATTTTCTATATACGTACGCGCATATTTACACCGTATTCTTGGTTATTTCCTTTGGGGGATATTACGGTGGTATCGAAACATAATTACGCTGTTGTGATCTATGACATCGAAAGAATCCTCTGAGCAATAACAGTTGCAATACCAAAACAGTTGGAAAAAGAGCCAAAGATAAGGAGTCAAATTTTAGTTGAATTGGAAAAACGTTTCACTTTTAACGTTTTGATTGAGATCACCTTGAAATTCACAGAATCTTCTGAGTAGTTTTCAGTGGGTAAATCGGATGTCGAAGTTAAGCAGCAGTATGGTTTTGCAGTAGCCGTGCAGTTTCTGAGGAGCCTGTTGGCACCTAGCAGAAAATGCCGATGGCAGGAGATGTGAGTCCAGCTCAATATGCGGCCATTTTTGCAGAATGGCAGGGCCTAGGTCAGGCGTTCATGGATGCTTTCCCCTTAGAGCGCTATCTCCAGTTCTGATGTGGCGTCAAAGCCCATGAGCATGAGCAGCACCAGCACAAGAGGCACGGATACCACCGTGATGACCACCGTGCAGCTAGTAGATTTCATTTGCCCAGGTTTGATGGCTCATCGAACAGTTCGGCAGAGTCCTGGGTAGAGAAGCTGGACATCTATGTCCAGCTTAACCGGATGACTCAGTCAGAGGCCATTAAGGTGGCAACATTGCATCTGGATGGTGAGGCCCGCGATTGGTGGTTCCATGGGATGGTGACACTCGGGCATTCTACAGTGACGACATATGCCGAGTTTACTCAGAGGGTGTTAGAGCGCTTTGACAGGAGGGATCCGGAGCAGCATTTTGTTGAGCTGACCAAGCTCAAACAGACTGGGAGTATAGAGACATACATTTCAGACTTCTTGAGGATTTCGGTGATGGTACCTGATTTATCTGCAGCTTGGATGGGTTGCATATTTGTGGAGGGAACATCCAGCCACTTAAGTGGCCTAGTCGATTCGCACGGACCGGCGGCTACCCTTCGAGATGCCATCGCGGACTCGAGACACGGGATGTCTTATCCGGGGCTCGGTTTGTATCCGGGCGGGCCTTCGGCTAAGAATGAGACACGAAGGGCTCGCCTCCCGAAGCCGAATCACAGACGAGCGATTTGATGATGAGGCCGGGGAGAGGGCGAGGAGAAGCAGGTGTGCTTCATGCCCAAGGAGCCATGGAAGGCACGGAGACACGCGTTATGCAGCGAGAAAGAAGCACACTTCATTGAGTCTTCTCCAAGAGAAACGGTGGAGAAGGGATGAGGGAACAGAGTTGCGGGGAGTGCTCGCCCCCCCTCTCTGTGTGACAAGGACTCACCATCATTAGAGACACTCATTTGACTTATGCGGTTGATATCGTAGTGGAAAGGTAGAGACTACCCCGGTAGAGCCATCCACTGAGGTGATGACTGGAGCCATGTCCGAGTCTTCGGGTGGTAGTAGCACACAACAGATGGGCGAGATATCAGGGGATATATCCACTATTGATGAGGCACTAGGAGATACAGAGGTACCGGATAATGGTCGCAGACAGCGGTATCATCGGCTTCGGACGGACCTTCGAGCTTTGAGGGAGAAGGCCGCGTCAGTACGGGAGACCCTTTTGTTGCAGGACCAGGAGCTGGAGGGTATGAGAGCGACTTGTGCCAAGTCGGCGGCCAAGTTGGTCCACATTGGGAAACAGCTGGATTCCCTGATGGTACAACCAGAGGGCACATTGGAGCGCCAGATCATTTCCCTTCAGGTATGCATGGATGGGACTGGCGGTGCTATGGAGTCATCTCTTCCCGTTGGAGAGAGAGAGGCAGAGCCACCTAGTCAGATCTCATATGTTGACTTGGATAGCGGTATGAGACGATCAGAGTTGTACAGGGTACAGCATCCATATGATGAGATTGGATGGAGAGAGATTTTGAGTTGGTACTCGGTGGAGCGGGCTATGGAACACAATGATTTGGTTCCCTTCTCACAAGAGCAGATAGGAGATAGAGGACATCTTCGGATGGATAACATCTCTCATGCTTGTGTTGGACATCCCTTGAGCCATACACATCATGATGGGAGGTTTTTGCCTACCACCTATTTGATTCTTGATAGGGTCTCATTGATCCTTGAGAAGTTTATATTTCAAGATCCCATGGAGTGCAAAGTCAGAAACTTGATTTGGGAGGATGATAGCCCTCATGGGAGGAATACCAGGATAAGGAGAAGAAGAAGGCATCCACGAGTGATTGAGTGGATGGGGATGATGAGCAAGGAGCTAGGAGGCTACTTGCAGATCTGTGCTACCAGGCAGCAGGAGGCTTGGCTGCGCTGGTTACTCTTGAAAGAGTTTGGCCATCTCTTGGCAAACAGTCTTCCTAAGAGTCGGAGGGTGGAGGAAAGATGGCTGGATACTTGCATCGTTGACCAGCATGGAGTATGTATGCATGGTGTTGCTATGATACTCGTTATGACTTCATCACATGAGTTGTATGATGGAAGTATGGGGAGGCAGCAGATTGTTTGGTTGCTTGGTTTGTTTCTGGGAGAGCAGGAACAGATTTGCTCTCACACCTTGCATGATGTTGCAGGAAGAAGGGATGGCACTATCTCCTTGATCTTTGATGATGACGGGGAAGCACTTCCATCTTGGGGAGTATTCCACACTTGTTGCAGCAGTATTAGAGGAGTCTTTGACAGGGAGCATGTCAAAGAACAGAGTCTTGTATTGACAGGAGCTTATTTGCATGAGCCCCCAGCGTTGTCACCTTGGAGCAGAACATTATGGATGAAGTGTGCGCAGCAGAGATATGGTGGATCTATAACCCATAGGTCCCAGGATCACTTCATATTTGTTGCACAAAGAGGAGGTAATGATGATAAAGACATCTATGGCATATTCTTCTTGACTTGGGTTTCCAAGCATGAGGAGGATTATCTTCTTGCAGCACATGGTTCATTCTTCTTCATAGCATGCCAAAACACTATGGAGGACTCATTTATGGATCCATGTGCCATCTTACTTCCAGCATATGGTCAGATTTGTATGGGAGGCTTGATTATGAGAGAGACACATGAGCTGAATGTGCCTTTGAGTATTCTGCACTACATGTTCTAATAGGAGCATGGGAGGAGGCATGGCCACCACTACTACATATGTGTTCTCTTTTGAGGTGGGCCATGAGATTGATATTCATCCATTGTACAGCTATGGGCAAGTGTTTGGCCTTATGTTGTTGTCATATTCAGCCATTTACTATCCATTAGTAGATGTGATGAATCTTGTACATTACTTGCCATGTAATTTTCTGAAGTTGCAGTGGATGAGACTACGTTGTATCCTTGTGAGAGATTGTTTGCATTATGTATCCTCATGTAGAACCTTCAACAAACATCTCATTAGGGTGATCCATGATGACCATGTCATATTCTTCATGGATGGTTTGTTTTGGGCCAGCTTGTTCTTCATTGATAGAGGAACCTTCTATGGTGGATTGTTTTTCACTTTGCCGTTGGAGGGCAATGATTTTGCAGCCCAGGATCAGGATAGACTCTACACTTGTCATGAGTGGAGAGAAGGACAGCATGGGGTAAGCTATGATGCTTGCCAAGTTCATATTTTCAGCCCACCTTCATTACCAGAGCTTGAGGTGGAAGGAGATTTTCAGGAGTTGCCTTGTTGGGAGGTGGCTCATTCTGTCTGGGTGATTGCTTGGAGATGGAGGATCCACAGGAGGGAGATATTCCTCATTATGTTTTCGACTCCATGCCTTGATTGGAGAGAGGTGACGAGTTGGTTCACAGTTGATGGGCCAGCTTACACAGTCATAGTTGCCGAGCAGCAGCGGTCACGGTCTTTAGTCATAGCCAGAGGCAGTGAGCAGTTCGAGTCACGGGACTTGTGCGATTATTGGCCACAGTGGCGATGGGATCCGGGAGGACTATTGATTGGCGCCATGAGAGCCGGTTTGGGATCTGGCATTGGGAGGAAATGTCCTTCATATCGAGGAGTACGCGGGAGCGAGAGAAGGTTTCGATGGGACCGAACTTTGTTTTGCGGTGGCGGGGGCATCAACTAGAGGTGGGCTTGTTCAAGAATTGTGAGAAACAAGCAATTTTTGGATGAGGATGCCCGCGGGAGCGACGGAACCTTACGGTATCCATCACCCGAACGCCGGGGACAAACGCGTTTTGCGGGAGGGGCGTAATATTTGATTAGCTTTGCTAATTGGAATATTTCATTTTTGTTTAATTTTGCCGCTTTAGCTAGAAATAATAAATAAATTGAGAAATAAGAGGGGTCACCTCACTTTAGTCACCTCACTTTATAAAATAAAGTGTTTTTCCTAGTTGATTGACGTTATAACTTAGAGAGGGGGCCTTGGGGGTCCACATGTGTATGAGGGGAGGCCTCAGGCTGACCCAAGGTTAACTGCGCAGGCCAAGGAGAGTGAAGGACGCAGTTAAGGTTTTGGAGGGAGTTTAGCACTATAAAAGGTGGGGTTCTCACCTCATTTGGGGCATGCATGATTTGATATTGATATTGTTGAACACATGCTTCGACACGCGGGTTGTTTGTAGTCGATGCAACGACAACGTTTAGTGCAGCACGTGTCTCGGTCGGAGGGTCTCACCCTTAGCCTGGGACTTTCCCAGTGCACGGAGGTTGTTTGGTTTCACCACGCCAGCTTCGGGGACTTGATGCTGCCCTAGTAAGGTTATGTTACAGTACTGTTTCGGTTTGGTAGCAAGTAACGACGATTTTACGGTGCCAATTTGGAGAAGAAGCCCTCTTGTGCTGTCGATTACGAGGGAAGGAACGAGATGCGGCACATTGATAGATCCGACCTAAGTTGTGAGTACGACGGAATATTTGCGGATAAGATTACGTATGGTGCGGATACGAAGGTATAGCACTAGATCCCGACTTGGATGATTTGGAGTACGAGGAAGATATTGGTAGAATCACGACCTTGGAGAAGTCACCAGAATGCGGAGGGAATAGCATCGGATCCGGCCTTGGATGAAAGTTGGTCCCGAGGAGATATTGGTAGATCCAGCTTTGGAGAGTGCAGATCTGGAGAGATAGCATCAGATCCAGCCTTGGATGATTCAGATCTGAGGAGATATTGTCAGATCCAGCCTAGATCTGAAGAGATAGCAGCAGATTTGGCCTTAGAGGACGCAGATCTGGAGTGATAGGATACAGATCTGGAAAGGAGGATTCAAATCTAGCAGATACGAGGAAAACGGTCTAGACGGGGGAGGACGGTCGATGAGGAGAGGCTCTGATGAGTGAGATTTGGCGAGCGTTTTCGGTGTTTTGACCTTGAGTGGTTGCCATTTCAACTAGAGGTTTTGCAGGAGGATTCAGACCCTTTTCTCAGCGTGTTTCTTGAGCTTCTGCGTTGTTCCTAGAGGCACAGCGTTTTTGTAGGAGGAGGGGTTCTGGGGTTGATTTTCGGAGGTGGTCCGTTTGGTATATGGTTTCTGGGTTTTGTCCGGGGTGGTGAGTTCAGGTGATCTACCGATTTTCGGCTCATTCCGGCAAGGGGATCAGCCCCTAGCTTTAGTTTATTCCAGCAACCGTGATTCAGCGGCCGATTTCTTCCCGGTGGGGATGCGACATTACATGTGACCATTTCCTATTTTTACGGGAGAAGTTAAGCCCACTTTGCCTTGAGCAAGGATAGGTGCACTCATTCTGATTATCTTGTATTCCTGTCTATGTATTCTCAGATTAATAAAATGGCTCAGTTTTCTGTCATTCTATGTGTACTTGTTCCATGATCTGGTTCCAGCATTGTGTTTTCTATATCTGTCTGGCATATTTCTGTGTATTACTGGTTATTTCCCTTTGGGGATATTACATGGATCTTGTGTTAAAAGCAAGGAAGATGAGGAAAATTTCGCTCTAGCTAGCAAAGGAACCAAGTCCAAGGGTAAAGAGAGCAGTGGTGGTGGAGAATTGAGCTCCAAGGGTGAGAAGAAGAAAAAGGATCTTTAATAAGATCAAGTGTTTCTCGTGCCACTAGTTTGGGCATTGTTGAGATTTTGGGTAGCATCAGATGTGCTCTAGCTCTGAAACTTTGTGGAGGGGCTAGAACACATGAGATATCCAAGACCCATAAATTGTTTGGAGAAATTCTATCTGGTGTAAAAGTTATTCAAATAATTAAAATTTTTAATGGGGATCCTACATCTAACTTAGGGAAATTGAAAAATTAAAGTGAATTAATTTACACATGTGGTGAGAATGTTCTAAGTGACGAGGATCAAGTCTAATTTAATCTTAGTCGTCGATTAGAGATTAGATCATGGCCGTTGATTCATTAATAGGAAAAGTATAAAGGAAGGCTTGAGGGTCAGTTGGAGAACACACACAGAATTCTTCTGACGGAGCAGTGCTTGGACGAAGATCAAATCTGAGTGATTTAGAGAAGCAGTGAGGGGCAGATGCAGTGATTGGTCGGAGGACCAAGAGGACAAAGCAAATCAAGGGAAACAGAGATGCAGTGGAGGCAACCCAGCCATCAGAGGGTGTGACACAAACCCTAGAGAGGGTGATGCAGGCCCACACAGGGGCAACGCAGAGCCTCCAAGGGATAGTCCAAATTTAGCTGGAAATCAGGGTTTCTAAGCTGGAAGGGCTGAAACTCAGTTCTAGGAGGAGCTGATCAACGCAAAGGAAGGGTGACACAGTCCTTTAGCCAGGGCCATGCAACCTTACACAGTGGTAACGTAGAGACTGCATAGACCTAGCTGGGATTTCACCAGTGACAGATTCGGATCAACCGAGACTTGCAGAGTGAGGTAAAACTCACATTTATATCTGTTTGCTGAGTTTTTCTCTGTTGGGTGAGCTAGATTGTGGCACCCTAGATGTACTCAGAATATTGTTGCTTAATAATAATAAACCCTTAGAACTGCTGCATTGGTTTTCCCGCATTGGGTTTCTTTGGGGACATTTGTTCGAAAAATCATGTGTCCTTTGTCATATGTGCGCTGTGTTTCATTAAATGATCTGTAAATGTGTAGGCTGCTGGTTGTGTTTACTTCGATATTTTCTAAATATTTTCTGAAAATAACTTGTATAATTAAATCACAAGTAGGAGAAGTAAATGAAGATACTGCAGTAGGGTTTCTGTAATTTTGTATTCAAAATATTTCACAGGCATTACTCTACTAAATGCCCTAATGAAGAAAGGGTCCGAGAAGGACCATGTAGCAACCTATCTTCTAATTTGGAGGAGGATTTTCCACTCGTTGCCTGTATGGCAAGTTCAGTGGCTACCAATTTATGGTATGTGGATAGTGGTGTGTCCTGTCTTATGATAGGAAACAAGAAGTATTTTAGCAAACTGTCAGAGAAGGACATGCAGTTTGAAATAGAGATGGGAGACGATGGAAAGTATCGAGTCGAGGGTACTAGAACAATTCATTTTGAGATGGAGTTTGGAAACCCTATATATCTCAGAGATATTCTTTACGTATTGAGGCTCAAGAAGAATCTCGTTTCAACTTCAACATTGGAGGATAAAGGGTAATAGGTGACCTTCAGTGATGGTAGGGTTTTTATAAAACCCTCAAACTCCATGGTAACAAAGCAGATTGGGGTTAGGCACAAGAGCCTACATAGACTACAGTTTGAGATAGCCGCATCACTGAGTAGCAGAGGAGGTTGTGACTTAGGTAGCGAGCTTGGAGAGTTGTGGCATAGGCACATGGGGCAACTGCACCATGGAGCGCTGCAACTTCTTTAGGAGATAGCGACAAGGGTGCCACAGTGCAACGTGGATCAACACGAGGTGTGAAAGGGTTGCACACTTGGCAAGTATGCCAAGTCATCTTTTCCTAGGAGAGATGACATGGCCAAGGGTATCTTGGACCTTGTTCATTGATATGTATGTGGTCCTTTCTCTACAGTATCCCTTAGTGGGTACAAGTACTATGTCACCTTTATAGATGATCACTCGAGGAAGACCTGGATATTTTTCATGAACAAGAAGGATGAGGTCTTCTCGAAGTTTCTAGAGTTTATGGCCTTGGTTGAGAACCATACTGGTAGGAAGATCAAGATCAAGTCGTTGAGGTCGAACAACGGTGTAGAGTACACCTCAAATGCATTCAAGGAGTTGTGTGCCAAGGAGGGCATCAAAGGGAGTTGACCACACCATATAATCGTCAACAGAATGGGGTGGCAAAGCACAAGAACAGGGCCATAGTTGGAGTAGCCAAAGCCATGTTGCATGACCAGCGGCTGCCTAAGTTTCTTTTGGCGGAGGCATGCAATACAATAGTTTTCTTGCAGAACCGGAGCTCATACAGAGTGTTGGGACGAGTTACACTAGAGGAGTCGTTTACAAGGAAGAAACTAGACGTGTCTCATTTCCGCTATTTGGTAGCCTTGTATATTTTCATGTACCAGAGGTGAAAAGGAAGAAGCTGGAGTCCATTAGCTAAGAAGGGGATCTTCGTGGGTTACAACAAGACATCCAAGGTGTACAATGTGTACATTCCATCGTAGAGGAAGACAATCCTTAGGAGAAATGTGAAGTATGAGGAGGATAGGGCTTTGAGAAAGTCCTTAGAACGTGAGCAAACTACTGTGCAGTAGGAGTGGTGGGCTCCTAAGCAGGAAGCTCAGCTAGTACCTCAGACCATAGTTGTGAGTGGGAAGGATGAGGATGAGAAGGACGCACAAATGGAAGAGCGAGTGGGGTCCATTCAGTTAGTGACTCCCAGCTGTGAAAATTTCTGAATCTAACAAATAGAAATCCTACTGCAGTAAATTGATTTGCATTACCTACTTGTGTTCTTTAATTTACAAGTTATTTTCTGAATACTTCAGTAAATATTTATGCAAATACACTGCATCCTACACCAATATACATATAAATTACTGAAAAATAAGCTGAGACAAACAGACAAAGGACACACTTATTTTTGGACAAAACGTCCCCAGAAAAAACCCAATGCGGGAAAACCGGTGCAGCAAATCTAAGGGTTTTATTATCAATCAACAATTTTTTGAGTACAACTAGGGTGCCAAAATCCGGCTCACCCAACAAAGAAAAAATCCCGGCAGACAGATAAAATAGTGAGTTTTACCTCACATTGCAAGTCTCGATTGATCCAGATCTGAACTGGCGAAACCCCAACTTCCTTTGCGCTACCTCTGCGCAGTAGATGCGTAGGTCTACGTGGGAACGACTGAGGATTGCGTCACCTCTTCTCTGAATCGATTTGCCTCTCCGAAAACTGAGTTTCAACCCTCCCTGCTCAGAAACCCCGATCTCTAGAAAAACTCGGACTGTCCCTTCGTGAGCCTTGCGTGGGCTTGCGTCACCCCTTCAGGGGATTGCGTCACCTCTCCTGGTGGCTACACTATTTTGTGTGTTGTCTCTGCTGCCTCTCTGCTTTGTAATCTTGGTCCTCCGACCAATAACTGCTTCTGCCCTTCACTGCTGCTGAATCACTCAGATCTTATCTTTGTCCGAGCATTGCTCCGTCAGAAGAATTCAATCTCTAGATTCACTCACTGTGTGTATTCTCCAACTGACCCTCAAGCCTTCCTTTATACTTTTTGTGTTGAGAAATCAACGGCCTTGATCAAATCTTCAATCAACGACTAAGATTAAAAAAGACTTGATCCTCGTCACTTAGAAGCTTCTCACCCACATTTAAATTAATTCACTTTAATTATTTTAATTCCCTAAATTTTAACTTAGGCTCCATTAACAATAATTAATTATTTGAATAACTTTCACTCTAGGTGGAATTCTCCAAACGATTTTTGGGTCTTGGAGATCTCATGTGTTCTAGCCCCTCCACAAAGTTTCGGAGATAGAGCACATCCGATGCTACCCAAAAATCAACACTCCCTCTTAGCGAGGAATGTGCTCTAGCAATACTTCTCACTAGAAGCATCACCCTGATCCACGACATCGGTCCTCTACGCTGCTGATGCTTGACCTACTGCCCCTCATTCACTGCACTGTTGCAATCTGTACTGCTGCCCATGTCACTGCCACTGACACTGCTGCATCTGTACTGCAACTCCATCTTAATATGCTGCATCATGCTGCGCATAACATTGCCACTTCTAACTGCTGCATTGCAACTCAGTTGCTGAGAGTTAAGAAACTAAACGACATCCCAAATCGTGACATGTTAGTCAGTCTGGATGCACCTCGATGGTGAAGCTTCCTTTGCTCTGCTAATCTGCGCTGACCCTCTGATGCTATCGGGCTGCTGTTGCTCTCCACTGCACTACTATTGTTGCCTCTGCTCTGCACTGCTTCAGACTTTGGTGCTCTAGCTCTGCCACTGTCGCTCCATCATCTCTTGCACCAACTGACTCTCGTCATTTTGCTACTGTCATGAAGGGCTCCCATAGCCATATGTGATCCAAGAGTTTGGGCACCTCAAGGATCCTGCCCCACACTGTAGCTCCAATCTACAACTCCATATCGCCCAACTTCTTAGGTGCATGAGCACTCATGGCGCAATCATCGTCATCCTCCTCCTCTGCTTGAGCTGGAGTAATCTTCGAGTCAGACTTCTCTTCTTTGCCCTTTTTCTTCAGAGGTAACTGCGTGGCGAAATGTCCCATTTCTCCACATCTGAAGCATTTGACTTTCGAGAGGTCCATTTTCTTCTGTCTCTGCTGCCCTTGTTGTCCCTTTGATGCGAGAGCCACATGTTCCTCTTCCTCCTTTTTGACTTTGATCCCTTTACCGCTGCTTCCTGCCTTGGTCCACCGTCTGATCTCTTCTTGTCGAAGAGCTGCCCACATCTCCACCCAGCTAGGAAGAGTAGCCCTGCCGAAAATGATTTGGACAAAAGTTTCCCAGTCTTCAATCACTGCATTCAGGGCAATCTTGACCATAAATCCACCATCTGCTGTAGAACCTACGAAAGCTAGCTGATCTCGGATCCCTTGCAATCTGATAAGGAAGGGATTGATTTCTTCTGCCTTTTGCATCCGAAATAATCTCAACTGATTCTCAAGCAACATCTTCCGTTGGACGGAAGATCCCGGTACAAAGTGGTCAAGGTCTCCCACATTGTTGTGTTCTTCTCAGCAATGTGTGGGATCACATGATCCTTGACTCCGTCCAAGATCATGCGCTTTGATTTCGCTTGAGCCTCCTCGTACTTCTTGAGAGGAACAACATCTACCGAAACAACAATCGTGTTCAAGGCAAGATGCTTGATGCGATGTTCATCCAGAACTGCTAGGATCCTGGCCTTCTAGATGACAAAGTTGGATGCTCCATCCAACCTGTCCTGATCCCCCAGTCCACTCGTTGTCATCTCTGCTCAATTGAATGTCGAACAAGTTCCTTTCTCCCTCTTTCGCTGCTGCCCCAACAAAACTCGGATCTGGATTTCTTTGGCGCTAGAAATCATCTAAGGAACAAGTTCCCTTTGAATCTCAATTTCCTTCACGGAAATCCTTCTGCCAACAAATGTCGAAACACCCCTCTCTGATCTCTCTTTGTTGTTGCTCAACATTGGATCTAGACTTCTTGGCAAGAAATCTTCTGAGGAACTGATTCCCTCTACTTTGCTTCTTCCCCACTAGACACTGTTCAACACCAACATAATTAGCACCCCACCAACAAATCCAGAAGGAAACTGTACTACACCTCAAGCCACGACAACCAGAAAATTGAGACTCAACAGCCTCTGCGCTGACCCAACAAGCACTATGCTGCCTTCTACAGCTACAACGCCACCCTAGCAGGCTGATGCAGGCTCTGCTTGAGCCTTCCCTGGTGATTGCATCACCCTTCCTCTGCCTCTCGAGCTTAGGACTGCGCTGTCTCTCGGGACAGGTGCTTTCCCGCTGCAAATTTTCTTTTGTCCTTTCGCTGATGGCTTCAATCCTCCTTGATCAGCATTCGCTCTAATACCATGTGAAAATTTCTGAATCTAACAAACATAAATCCTACTGCAGTAAACTGATTTGCATTACCTACTTGTGTTCTTTAATTTACAAATTATTTTCTGAATACTTCAGTAAATATTAATGCAAATACACTGTAGTCTACACCAATATACAGATCAAGTACTGAAAAATAAGCTTAGACAAACTAACAAAGGGGTTTTTCTGGGGACATTGTCCAAAAAATCTTGTGTATCCTTTGTCTGAATGTGCTTATTCTTCAGTTTCTGATTTGTATAATTGTGTAGACTGCAGTGTGTTTACTTCGATGTTTTCATGAATATTTCTGAAAATAACTTGTTAAGTTAAATACACAAGTAGGAGAAGTAACCAGATTTCTGCAGTAGAATTTCTGTAACTTAGATTCTGAAATTTTCACATTAGGGTCACAAGTCATGACGACGAAGTTTAACAATCAATGCAACCGACATCAACTTACATAGAAGGCTGGGTGCTCTTGATTAAATGCTAGTTCCGTATCCTCATACATGATAGAATCCAGTGGAAACCTTGCAATCCCACCAGTCCTGAAATCCTGAAAATTGTTAAGTCTATTGAATTTTGAATGGGATCTAAAATTCTACTTTCTCTATATGAAATCTAATGAGGTTGGAGCTACTCTCAAAAATCTTGAAACAATTGATGGTAAGGTTAAAATTTTAAGCAAAAGGATGGTTTGGTTTTGATAACATTACTATGTTAAGTTGACATAGGTCAATTTTATAAATTTCTTAAGTTTTCCATGGTGGGACAATTTTACCCTTATTACATGTATCAATTGCTTAGAAAAAAGGTATTTTCTAGGTAATTTGATAGATATAGGTAAATTTGATGAATAAAAGAAGGGAAACCTTATGTTTTGACACTCAAAGTCTTTTTTTAATGATGCATAAGGTCTTTTGCTGGTCCAAGTAGCATTTTTTAGCTAGGAGTCTTCAATTTATTTCTAGCAAACCTTTGAGAGGGAACTTTTTCTTAGAAATACCACTTCAACACCTTATCTCTTACCACTTTTACATTTTTTCTTTGATTTGCTAGTCCCTTTTTCTTTAAATGTACTTTTTTCACATAGGACTTTAGGGGGTGGGCCTTTTTAATGAAGTTATATAGTTTTTTTGAAATTTCTTTATTTTCTTTCATTCTCTTCACCTCTCACCTTTTTTTAACTTTATTTGACTTGAGCTTGCCTTGATTTTTCCTTTAATTTTTTCATTAGACCTTGCTGGATGACTTTTGATAATTCTAACGTAAAAAGATGGTAGTGAAAGGGAATAGGTGGAAAATAATAAAACTATTACAATTAAGAATTGTTATAAGATCTTACCGACATTTATCACTTTCATGACAAGGTTAGAAATTATCACACCACTTCTAGATAAGAAATCATCACATGAAATCATAGCACATCAACTTAAATAAGCATAATGTACTGTCTGTGGAAGCACATATCATCTAAGGTGAGAAAACATAGGAGATGATATACCATCATAGAGTCATTTGAAGATCTCATGGATGATGTAGGGCTAGAAGAACTGGAATCAAGTCTGAATTGGTAGAGATGAGCAGGGGAGCTAATCCAAGTAGCATCAATGGACCCCTGAGAGGGTGGTCTGGAAGTAGTTTCCCTTGAGGGGGCAACAACCACAATCCTTCATTTCTTACTGGCTCTTCCCATATCAGGTTTCCCAGGGTAAATGTTATGTCCCAAATGAATGCCTTTGCTATTGTAGTTATGGTTTTGTGTCACAGTATTTAAAGAATCCATTTTGCGTGTTTTATTTCTGTTTAATCACTAAAGATACAAAATGAATATTCACACAGTTGAGTCTAGGTTCACTGTAGTAGCTGTAGTTTTAGATCTGTTTTGGTGAGCTGACCATTGGATTATCCAGGGCAGCTTGCAGATCAAATATACGATCACTATACCTTTGGAACTATACCTGCCCCTCTGTTATAGTTTTAACAGATACGAGGAAGAATAAGTCTGGCTGTTTTAACATAGTCCTCTGTTTTCCAATTCACTCTTACCCTGCTTGTCTAATATTCAGTTGACTACTACTTAAATAACTATTTACTAATCCATTCGTAGGGTGGGTAATGTAAAATGGTGAGAATTCTGTGAACAAATCCCTAGGACACAACTAGTGTTGTAATTGTCTTTTACTCTCGCTTCTTTACATTATGAAAATGATGTAAAGTAGTACACTTTTCCCATACGGGCTTACTAGACTGGAAAATATGAACATGCCATGGAATGAAGCAAATGGTGACGGTTTATACTTTGGAGGTTTATGTGAGTAGAGCAATACAAAATATAAGAAACAATATGTGAGAGAGTGCCGGCAACAAGGATGAGGATTTTCAGTTATTACTTACACCAAGATAGATTTTAGGTGAGCAACTTGAATTCATTAATAGAGATGAAGGAGGAACTTGACCAATTCATGAAATCAGAGAAGGGAATGAAAGAATACAAAATCTTGAGGAAACTGGAAGAGCACACATTTCTATTAAGTGTAGTTGCAAAGTTACAGGTGCAACTAAAAATGGGTTCAACATGGAAAATTTTAGTTGAACAGACAGTGTTTACTAACGACCAATACCTCATATGCTTAGGTATTCCTGAAAGAAAAGAAGGCACAATAGTAATGCACCCAAATACAAAGGCTGTTGATTCGAGATTAGACTACTGGATACATGCACAGGGAATGAGGCAAAAGGGGTGTGTTTACTTCATCTTCCTTCTATATCTAAAGTGTTATAAGTGAAAATAATTGCTGACACTGTGGTCTTTAAAATTGATGAAATTGTAGATGCTCATGTTCAGTTGATTCTAACTGCATGGGAAAGTCCTGCAAAGGTAGTTTTCAGAATGTTGTCATTTGTTCCTTGTATAGTAGCTTCACTTGGATGGCATTACATTGATGCAAGTATCATCTTCTGATGGGTATGTTGTGACAAAGACATTATTACTATGATTGTAGTGTTTTCAGCTGTAATTTTCTATATCATTAGGGCATACATTGCTGTTAGTAGTGACAGTGGGAACTCATATAATCATTGCACTCTTCAATGAAATAAAACTATTACTGGAAGGAATACTGTGTGTGTTCTATAGGGTATTTGCTAATGAAATAAGGTTGTTTATGTGTTTTATCTTTGCCATGTAATGTAGGTATTATCTCTCTTATTCTTTCCTTTGTTCTCTCTATGCATACGAGGGGCATTGTGAGCTATTGCAGATCAAGGAAAATTGATTGGCCTTGATTTGTTGTTCTAGGTTCCTTTCTCTTGCAGATCAAGGAAAACTGATTGACCTTGATTATTCTGCCCTAGTAAAATCCAGTGTTATTTTTTCCTCTCGAGTGAAGAATAGCATACGTACATGTTGACTTGCTGGCAATGATAAATATTGACCACATCATCTATTTTTTATTGCGTGCATATAATTACCGGAGTTCAAAGTCTCTTGTTAAATATATTCATTTCACATTTGAATAAGCTTTTGCTAGTAAAGTAAGAATATATCCCACACACAGAGGCACATGCACATTCACCAGGTTATTCATAAATGATATAGCACAAATGGAATGACATGGATCACAGGGTGTGCTGGTTGCAGTTACAGAGCAAGGACGTCTCATACTTGATGATGGTAGCTCTATAATAGAGCTATTACTTCCAAAGGATTTCCAGCAGCAACAATGGAAGACAGGTTGCTATTATGTTTGGTAGTATAATGAATTAAATTCCGCCGTACTGAAATCAGATACTTGCACAGCAATTTTAGATTATAATGTAGGTTTAATGTAATGTGACAGGTATGTATGTAATGGTGATAGGAGCATACACAGTTAGTGGAAACTGTACTTCGGTAATCAAGGTGCATACGAATATCTTCCATATTTATTTTGATTGCTCATAATTCTATTTATGAATTGTTGTTACTCACAACCCTGCACAAGTTTATATGTTGCAGAGTAGCGAGTTGAATATAAATAAGAACCATAGTATCCCTGTTTACTAAAATCCCCCTAAATAAAGCTGTTCAAGTAATTAAAGAAGTGATTGACCCTGAAACAACAAAGCTTGCTGATGTATGTCTTGGACCCACTTTTTCCAGATATAGGGGAGAATACTATGAGCAGACCAGCAGGGTAGCCATGGGTTCCCCTCTTTCATCAATAGTGGCTAACATTTATATGGAAAAATTTGAAAGTATGGCACTTAAAGCCTACTATCAGAAGCCTAGGATTTGGAAAAGATTGGTTGATGACACTAATGTCATCTGGCGTCATGGGAAAGAACTCTCAAAATTCTTACAACATCTCAACTGACATCCAATTCACCATGGAAACAAAAGAGGATGATTGCATCCCATTCCGGGATGTTCTAATAATGATGAAACCTAATGGACAATTGGACCATAAAGTCTACTGAAAGAAGACCCACACAAAAAACTACCTACATGTTGACTCTCACCCCTTCCTCGCACAAAAGTTTAATGTCATAAGAACCCTAGCCACTAGAGCTTTTATAATCTCTAGGGAAGACCACAAAGAAAATGAGAAAAACCACTTGATTAATGTCTTCAGGAATCTTGGCTATAACAAAAAAGACATTTTGAATGCCCTTCAAAAATCTCTAGATATACCTGACAAGAACCCTCGTAGCACTAACATCTAGGGCTTAGGAAAGACTACCTACCTACCCTACCTCTAAGGAACCATTGATAAGATTGCCAAGGTTCTGAAACAAAAAGAGATCATAACATCTCTTAGACCCCTCACCATTATTAGACAAAAGATTAAATCCGTGAAGCATAACATTGACCACTTCTAGTACAAAAGTGTTTATAAAGTTGATTGCTTTTGTGGCAAGTGTTATATTGGTAAAACTGGTCATTCCATACAAGTAAGAATCAAGGAGCATGGTGCTAATATAAAGCATGAAAGAATAAACAAATCAGCACTGGCAATGTTGGAGAATGTAGTAGGGCAACTATTTAAACTTTTCTCCTTATCCTTGACAAAAGTTTGTGATCTTTATATTAGCTTTCTTTATTCTTAGTTATGTTCTCTTCATCAAACAATTATCAAGAGCATAAACAATAAAGACAATATACACAAGAAGTAGGCTCCAAGATGTTGAAATATGTAACTAGGTTCGGTCTTCATAATGACATATGTAATCATGATTTTATATATTTAATATAAAGAAGAAAAATAAATTTATTATTGTTACTGTTGAGGCATGGTTTTCATGCTCAAGGGAAATTTATTTTTAGGTCAAGCACCAATTGACTGCTTCTAGGGCTTGTTATTTAGTCTACAAGTCAATTTAGTCATTGTCATGTATTGAAAACCCATTTGGGCATGTTACATATTGTAAAGAAAATTTATTTGAGTCAAAACAAAGTCAAAAGACCCTCCAAGACCTCGTCATGGTGCAAAGATCAAGTCAGCCTTCATGAAGGGACAAGTCGGCCTAAAGTTAGCAATTTGTACCACTCAAAAGCCTATAAATAAGAAGGAACTTGACCTCATTTGAACACACTATCAAGCAAGTTCGATCTCCTCAAGAAAGAAGCTGGAAAAGGACGAAGAAGAAGAAAAAGAACAAGATCGAAGTTTTGGGTCTCTCTCTCCCTCTCTCTCTCTCTCTTTTGTTAGGGTTTCTACAGTTTCTGGGCAAGACGAAACTATGAAGGTGCATCGAAGCTATGAAGCTGTAGCTAGGTCGAAAATGTGAAGCTGCAGCTAGGTTGAAGCTATGAATCTGCTGGAGAGGTCGAAGTTGTAGTAAAATCTAGTAGTCGAAATTGCAAAAGAATTTGCTGGAGGTCAAAATTTTAGGAGTTGCTGAGGAACTGCTAGAAATAAAGCTCGTCAAGGGACTTGGTGTTGGAGGGTCTTGGTCAAGGGTCATAGGTCTTGGAATTCGTCAAGTGAAGATTCTATAAGAAGAGAAGAATTCTTGTGGGTTTTCCCCTCAACTGGAGAGGATTTGGCCCTGGCTGATCACCTATATCTTGTGTCCTCTTGTCTGATTTTTCTTTATGGTTTGGTAGTTGTTTGATGAAAGAACATGTTGTCACTGTGACAAACACCCTCCATAATTTTGCGTACACTTGAATTTTGGAGCCTATTGTGGATCTTGCGATCGGTCGTTCTATAGTCACTTCTTGGTAAGCTGATGCTTTTTGAGCTCCCTCCTTGGATTAAAAGTGTCGAAGTCACTTGCTCACACATGCTAAGTCTGCAACAAGTCCATGAGCGCATTCTTTCACACAAGCTTGAACAAGCATAACATGGTCCATCAAGATTGTGCCTGTGCGATGTCCAATCCATGTTTACAGTCAGTGCGCACTGACATCAACATTTCCTCACTTTGTTTGCGATCGTACCTCTATTTTGGTGAGTTTCTCCAACTGTCGCATTTGCACACTTTTATCGTCGCAAATGTTGTTTTTATGTTTACGACTGTTGCTTATGCTTGCTTTTCCTTTAATTGGTGTCGTTTTCATGTTATCTTCGCTGTGGCATGTGTTTTTTCACCCCCGTTCGTATATTGCAAGTGTCGTTCGCACTTTTGTTTTCATATAGCAAGTGTTGTCTTTGGCACGGGAATTGCCGCTCATCATGTAAAGTGGAGTTTTGGGTTGTTTTAAGAGGCAATCCTTGTGATAATGTGTTGTTCTCATCATGTAGGCATGTTTCGCACTCATTTCCAAAGTTTCACACTCTGTCGCACAAGTGTTGTCATTGTTGTCGTAAAGTGTTTCTTTAGTGTTGCACTTGTTGTAAGTTGTCGCAGTAAGGGAAGTATGTGTTCATGTGTTCTAGATGATCTATGTTGTGTCGTCAAGTTTCTAAGTGTGTGATCATAGTCAAGTTGTATCACTGTTCACATCAGTTTCACTGATCCCACACTTAGCCAAATTTTGGAAAATTCCCACCAACTTAGCCTCATTCGGCCTTCCTAAACTGCGCATTGTGTAGTCCCAGTCCTCAAGCTACAAACTTGTCATTTGACACTGCACAATGCGCAGTTCCTACCTCCCAGGAATGTGCATTGCGCAGTTTCAGTGCTCAAGTCCAACCCTTGGCCTTCAAAATTGCGCAATTGAGCCCTTTAGTCTGGCCCCAAATGTGCACTACATAATCTCTAGCTCAAGCTCAAACCTTGAGCTCTTGAACTGCGCAACTGCATAATCACCAAGCCTGCTTTGCCTCCTAGAATTGCGCAGTTAGCTGAAACAGTGCAAAATCCCTCAACTTGGCTCACTGATTCCAAAAAATGCACAATTTCTCTCTCCTAACTTGTCAGTACTGCGCATTGCATAGTATCAAGGTTCAAGCCTTATCCATGAGCTCTTGAACTGCGTAGTTGTGCAATCATTTGGGCCCCTCTGTCCTCCAGAACTGCGCAATAGGTTGATCCAATGCCCATTCCCTTAGCCTACTACACTAAGTTCCTAGATTGCGCAATTTTCTTCCTCAGTCTAGCCTAAACTACACATTGCGTAGTCTCAAGGCTCAAGCTTCACCCCTGATTGCCTGAGCTGCGCAATTGCGCAATCATTTAGCCTCTTTCCTAGCCTATCACCCGTTTCCGGCTCAGTGAGTGGATCAATATGCACCATCTTAGACTAGAGGTTTATCAGACTGATGTCGTCTTGTCATGAGTTGATTGCAGATGCAGGAACTCTATCATGCTATGGCAAGATGATAAAGAAGGAGATGGAGCAGGAGGACATGCTAGAAGACACCTAAGGAACTGAGGAGATTAGATGATCATCAAGTAAGAAGACGAAGGAACGACAGACTATAACGTAAGATGAAATATCAAGACCACCTTGAAGACTCCTTATCTTCAAGTCATAAGGAGGAGGAAGAAGAAGAACGTGCACCATCTTTTCAAGAAGTCACAAAGAAAGCAACAACAAAACATGACTTGAAATTTCCATGTCATCAGTGTCATGTCATGTTGTGTCATGAGTCATCACTTGCCACATCATTATTGTGGATTATGTAATTATGTATTCAAAATGTATTGTAAAGTGGAAGTCCAAAGGACACATACAAAATATGAAGAGTCATGTAAAGTCGAAAAGTCATAGGAAGTTAAATAGTCATGAGGGTAGTCAAAGAGTCACAAGAAGGTGAAGCATCACCTCTTGGTTATATATACACCCTCATTGTATGAGTAAAGCAATTTTCACCTTGGCTCCTCTCGCAAGGTAATAGAGAGATAAACTAGTTCTTTTGAGGAGCAAGGAGTGGCTCCAACGCTCCACTATTGGATCTAGTGGTGTTCATTGTATACATGTGTCTTGGAACTTAATAATAGAATCGTTCATGGCCAACACGTTCTTCATGCATGGATTATGAATATTTGTAAGACTATTTTGAGGATGTTTGTATTTCATGTTTGCTTTCATCTGTGCTAAAATAGTTGAACTATTTCGATTTTTTTAGTACTTATCATATTGAAAATGTGCTGTAAAAGCTTATATTGTTGTCCCATCCTTGTGGACTATTCCACAGGATACTAGACAAATATTTCTTGTTGATTGGTTTTAATGACCATCACATCTTCTGTGGACTATTCTGCTAGATGTTAGACGAATACCTCTTGGTTGTGTGTGTCTCTACTAGGGTGGTACTATTACCTCTCTCATAGAGGCTCACTTCTTTCTCTCCTTCCGTAGTAGAAGAACCTTGGCACACCTACAACCAAACACTCACCAGACACACTTGATTTTCGAAGGCACATTTGCATTCCTCTTTCTTGATGATAGTTAGAGCCAAAGAAAACATTTAAGAACATATGGCAGTTGGGCTGATATCTCGGATAGGGCTGCTATGCCAAATAGTGTGAGCTCTAATTGAGACTTCACATTGGGGAGACCCCCTTGGTTGACGGATTTCCACACCGTCAACAAAATGACGCTAGAAGGAGGGCCAAATGATAAGTTGTGCCCGTTGAATATGTTTTGAATCTCTTATCCTAAATGGATCATCCTAAAATCATAATCCTGGGTGTTTTTCTAACCTGTCCCTTGGTAAACTTTCAATCTCCAATGAGCCTCTTTATCACTTGTCTCAATTGAAGTTTGATGGTGAGGATGGAACGTGCATAATCGAGCAAATTTTTTATTTTCTTAGATTTTTTGAATATTATGAAATCAATGATGAAAATTTCGCTTGTGTGG
Organism: Pinus albicaulis; assembly: GCA_034641835.2. NCBI lineage: Eukaryota > Viridiplantae > Streptophyta > Pinopsida > Pinales > Pinaceae > Pinus > Pinus albicaulis. Next base: position 1,247,486,882 of record CM076580.1, read on the forward strand.
CTCTCTTCCTCACCTGTGAAGGTCATGTTAATCGATGGTGTCATAACTTACCACTTGCTTCCATCCATTATTTTCATCATTTCCTCCGGGAACTTTATCAAGCCTTCGATAGGTATGATTACTGAGATGTTTTTAAAAGAGGCAATCAACTAAGGATGAAGCCTAATGAATCAGTTGAGGATTTCTTTGATCAATTTCTTCACCTTTGTTATGAATTTCCCGAAGAAGATACAAATTGGGATTTATTTAAGCACAAGTTTGAGCGTTTGGTTCACGTCTCTTTGCACGGAGAACCTGAACCCCCTGATGTTTCTACTTCCCCAACTCTTGCGAATCATGAGACACCTCTAATTTCAGAGGAGGAACCTACTATTCCTTTTGTTTATTGTGTGAAGATTTCCGAATATAAACCAGAAATCCTACTGTAGCAAAACTAATTTGTATTACCTACTTGTTTTATTCATTTAACAAGTTATTTACAGAATTATTCAGTAAATTCTAATACAAATACACTGCAGCCTACACCAATATACAAATCAAGAACTAAAAAATAAATGAGACAATCACACAAAGGACACACTTATTTTTGGACTAAACGTCCCCGAAAAAACTCAATGCGGGAAAACTGGTGCAACATATCTAAGGGTTTGTATTATTAATCAACAATTTTCTGAGTACAACTAGGGTGCCAAGTCAGGCTCACCCAACAGAGAAAAATCTCGACAGATAGATAAAATAGTGAGTTTTACCTCACAATGCAAGTCCCGACTGATCTGGATCAGAACTGGCAAAACCCCAGCTCCCTTTGCGCTACCTCTGCGCAATAGGTGCGTAGGCCTGCATAGTGATGGTTGAGGATTGCATCACCTCTTCTCTGCACTGATCTGCCTCTCATAAAATCGAGTTTCAGCCCTCTCGGCTCAGAAACCCTGATCTCCAACAAAACACAGATTGTGTCTTGGAAGTTTTGCGCTGCCCCTGCTTGGGCTTGCATCACCTCCTCTGGGGACTGCGTCACCTCTCCTCGTGGCTGCGCTGCTTTGTCTGTTGTCTCTGCTGCTTCTCTGCTATGTACTTTTGGTCCTTCGACCAATAAATACTTATGCCCCTCACTGTTGCTGAATCACTCAGATCTTATCTTCGTCCGAGCACTACTCCGTCAGAAGAATTCGATCTCCAGATTCACTCACTATGTGTGTTCTCCAACTGACCCTCAAGCCTTTCTTTATACTTTTCATGTTGAGAAATCAATGACCATGATCAAATCTTTAATCAACGGCTAAGATTAAAACGGACTTGATCCTCGTCACTTAGAAACTTCTCACCCACATTTAAATTAATTCACTTTAATTATTTTAATTCCCTAAGTTTTAACTTAGGCTCCATTAAATATAATTAATTATTTGAATAACTTTCACTTTGAGCGGAATTTCTCCAAACGATTTCTGGGTCTTGGAGATGTCATGTGTTCTAGCCCCTCCACAAAGTTTCAGAGCTAGAGCACATCCGGTGCTACTTAAAAATCAACACTCCCTCTTAGTGAGGAATGTGCTCTAGGAATACTTCTCACCAAAAGCATCACCCTGATCCACGACATTGGTCCTCTGCGCTGCTGCTATTTGTACTGCTGCCCATGTCATTTCCATTGACACTGCTGCATCTGTAATGCAACTCCCTCTCAACATGCTGCATCATGCTGCCCATAGCACTGCCACTGCTAACTGCTGCAATGCAACTGTTAACTGCTGCACTGCCACTGCTAACTGTTGCAATGCAACTGCTAATTGCTGCATTGCAACTTAGATGCTAAGAGTTAAGCAACTAAAAGACATCCAAAATGCTGACACACTAGTTAGTTTGGATGCACCTCAATGCTGAAGCTTCCTCTATTGCTAATTTGCGTTGACCCTTTGATGCTCTATGCTGCTGCTGCTCTGCACTGCGTTGCACCACTGTGTACTGCGCTGTTGCTACTGCCTCTGCTCTGCGCTGCTTTAGACTTTGGTGCTCTAGCTCTTCCATTGTCGCTCCATCATCTCTCCCACCAACTGACTCCCGTCATTCTGCTACTATCATTAAGGGCTCCCGTAGCCATATGTGATCCAAGTGTTTGGGCACCTCAAGGATCCTGCCCCTTTGCTGTAGCTTCAATCTATAGCTCCATATCACCCCACTTCTTAGGTGCATGAGCACTCATGGCGCAATCCTCGTCATCCTCGTCATCTGCCTGAGCTGGAGCAACCTTCGAGTTAGACTTCTCTTCTTTGCCTTCTTCTTCAGAGGGCACTGCGTGGCGAAATGTCCCATTTCTCCACATCTGAAGCATCTGACTTTCGGGAGGTCCTTTTTCTTTCGTCTCTGATGCCCTTGTTGTCACTTTGATGCGAGAGCCGCATCTTCCTCTTCCTCCTCCTTGCCTTTGATCTCTTTACTGCTGCTTCCCGCCTTGGTACACCATCTGATCTCTTCTTGTCGAAGAGTTGCCCACATCTCCTCCCAGCTTGGAAGAGCAACCCTGCCCAAAATACCTTGAACAAAGGTTTCCCAATCTCCAGTGACTGCATTCAGGGTAGTCCTGACCATAAGTCCACCATATGGTGTAGCCCCTACGAAAGCTCGCTGATCTCGGATCCCTTGCTATCTGATAAGGAAAGGATCGATTTCTTCTCCCTTCTGCATTTGAAACAATCTCAAATGATTCTCAAGCAACATCTTCTGTTGGACGGAAGATCCCTGGTATAAAGTGGTCAAGGATGTCCACATTTCCCTTGCTGTGTCCTTCTCAGCAATATGTGGGATCACATGATCCTTGAAACCGTCCATGATCATGTGCTTCGCCTTCGCTTGAGCCTCTTCGTACTTCTTGAGAGGATCAACATCAACCGGAACAACAACTGTGTTCAAGGCAAGATACTTGATGCGATGTTCATCCTGTGAAAATTTCTGAATAGAATAATAGAGAAATCCTACTGCAGTATCTTGATTTACTTCTCCTACTTGTGATTTAATTATACAAGTTATTTTCAGAAAAATATTCAGAAAATACCGAAGTAAACACAACAAGCAGCGTACATACATACAAATGATTTACTGAATATTATGTTCATTCGACAAAGTGACAAAGTTTTTAGACAAATGTCCCCAGAAAAACCCAATGCGGGAAAACTGGTGCAACATATATGAGGGTTTATTATTATTAAGTAGAATCTGAGTACAACAAATCTGGGAACCTTACTGGTTAACTCGATAGAGAAAAACTAAGATCTCCAGCAATACCTGCTGTTCTGGAGACTGAAAACTGCACTGATTCACACCCTCAAACGGAATTTACAGAACTCAACCCCTTTTTGCCTCTGCAAACCCCAGCGCTGGTTTGAATCTGCCTGCATCAACCCTGCTAGCCTCTGCGTACCCCTGCGCTGCTCAGAATGGTACTGTGTAACCCCAGACTGGGTGACGTAGTCCTTACGCTGCCCTGGATGGCCTTTGCGTAACCTTGATGGACTCATGCTGCCCTTTTTGGGTCTGCGTAGCCATTGAAACCCACTGCGCTGTGCGACTGCTGCGTAGCCTCTGCTTCCCCTGCGCTGCTCCTGGTTGATGCTTATTTGCCTCTTTCTAACTCTTGGCTCCAAAATCAAATCATCCCCTTAGCCAATACTACCCCTCGCTGTAGCTGAAACACTTATGGAAATTCTTAGAAAAGCTGCCCTAGAATTCCAACTTAGTCTTAGTGCTTTGCCTCCATGTGTGTGTCTCCAACTGACCCCAAGCCTTTCTCTTATACTTTTTCGTTGAGACATCAACGCCCGTGATTTAATCTCTTATCGACAACTTAGATTAAAACACTGTTTGATCCGCGTCACTCAAAACATTTCATCACATGTGTTTAATTAATTCACTTTAATTTTCTAATTCCCTAAGTTAGACTTAGGGTCCTATTAAAAAAATTATTTATTTTAATATCTCACACACCAGATGAAATTTCTCCAAACTCTTTCTGGGTTTTGGAGGTCTTGTGTGTCTTGGCCCCTTCACAAAATTTCAGGGCTAGAGCACACTCGATGCTACCGCACACTCAAAATCTCAACACTCCCTCTTAGCACGGAGTGTGGTCTAGTAATACATCCACACCATGTATCACAAGATCTTGGCATTGGTCTCTGCGCTGCTGATGCTTGGCCTGCTGCCCTCCATCCACTGCGTTGCTGCTTTCTGTACCGTTGCCCATGTCACTGCCACTGACACTGCTACATCTGTACTGCAACTCCCTCTCAAATTGCTGCATCATGCTGCCCATAGCACTGCCACTGCTAACTGCTGCTCTGCAACTCAGTTGCTGAGAAGTAAGCAACTGAAAGACCCCTGACCAATTGTTGACAGACAAGTCAGGCTGCATCTCATCACTGAAGCTCCCTTGGTTGCTGCTCTACACTGTTCTCCTGAAGCCATTGTGCTGCTACAGCTCTGAACTGTGTGAGCACAACCTCTCTGCGCTGCTGAAGTTCCATCAGCCTCTGCACTACTGAAGTCCCATCTGCCTCTGCGCTGCTGCTGCTGTTTTTCCTCTTGGTGAATCTCCTCATCTCCTCATGACGGAGGATTGCCCACATGTCCACCCAGGCTGGTAATGCTGCCTTGCCCGATATGCTTTGGAAAAACGTTTACCACTCCCCGGTGACTGCATTCAAGGCAATCCTTACCAAGAGCCCTTCATCCAGAGTCGCACCCATGGCAATCAGTTGATCCTGGATAGTCTGAAGTCGGAAAAGGAAGGGATCTATCTCCTCACCCTTCTGCATCTGGAACATCCACATCTGATTCTCTAGAAGCATTTTCCTTTGAACATAGCTTCCTTGATACATCGTCTCCAAAGTAGTCCACATCTCATTTGCCATGTGTGATCTTTAACTCCGTCCATGATCAAACGCTTAGCCCGCACTTGATTTTCATTGAATTTCTTCAGAGGATCTGGATCGGTAGGCACAACTAGGACATTCGTTGCATGGTTCTTGATGCCGTACTCATCCAAGACTGTCAGTATCCTAGCTCTCCAGATGACAAAGTTGGACACACCGTCCAACCTGTCCTGATCTCTCAGTCCATGAGAGGCCATCTAGCTCAAATTTGATGGAACAATACTCTTCTCCCTCTTTCTGTTGCAAAACTCAATAGAAATGTTGGATCTAGGTTTCTTGGCAATCAGAAACCCTCTATAGTAGCTGCTTCCTCCGTTAACTGATTTCCCTCCTGGAAATCTTCAGCCAAGAAAAACTGAACAGTTCTCTACGATCACCCTCCTGATCGAATATTAGATCTGTTTGGCGCAGATGTGCTGATTAACTTTCTTTCTCTCGCTCTTTGTCAACTTAGCTAGGCACAATTCTGCATCGGCAGAATCTCCACCACACCAGCAACTGCTGAAGATCTGAAGCTCTGCTTTTGGATCTCGGCAATAATTCACAACAACAGAAAAGAAAATTGGGTTGCATCTCTCTGGCTGGCCTCTGCGTGAGCATACTGGCCCAACGTAGTGGCTACGCAACGTAGGTTGCTCCTACGTCCCTTTGGAAGGCACTGTGCTGTCTCTGCATCACCTAGATGGGACTGCGTCAGCCACTGCGTAGCTTTTGCTGGGACTGCATCCTCCTGTTGCTGAGCTGCCCTTTCTGGAACTCTGCTTCTTTAGTTGCTTTCTGCAGCAAAAAAATCTGCAGCTGATTTTGCTAGAGATTCAGCTTGATCTGCAATGCTCTGAAACCATGTGAAAATTTCTGAATAGAATAATACAAAAATCCTATTGCAGTATCTTGATTTACTTCTCCTACTTGTGATTTAATTATACAAGTTATTTTCAAAAATATTCAGAAAATACCGAAGTAAACACAACTAGCAGCCTGCACACATACAAATCATTTACTAAATATTACGCTCATTCGACAAAGTCTCACAGATTTTTCGGACAAATGTCCCTGGAAAAACCCAACGCGGGAAAATCGGTGCAACAAATATGGGGGTTTATTATTATTAAGTAGAATCTAAGTACAACAAATTTGGGCATCTTACTGGTTAACTCGACAGAGAAAAACTAAGATCTGCAGCAATACCTACTATTCTAGAGACTGAAAACTGGACTGATTCACACCCTCAAACGGGATTTACAGAACTCAGCCCCTTTCTGCCTCTAGAAACCCCAGTGCTGCTCTGAATCTACTTGCGTCAGCCCTACTAGCCTCTGCGCTGCTCAGAAGGGGACTGCGTAACCCCAGATTGGGTGACGCAGTGCTTACGCTGCCTGGATGCCCTCTGCGTAATCCAAATGGCCTCCTGGTGCTTCAACGCTGCCCTTTCTAGGCCTGCATAGCGTCTGAAACCCTCTGCGCTGCGCAGTTGCTGCGTAGCCTCTGCTTCCTCTGCGCTGCTCCTAGTTGCTGCTTCTTTGCCTCTTGCTGACTCTTAGCTTCGAGATCAGATCATCCCCTTAGCCAATACTACCCCTCACTGCAGCTGAAACACTTTTGGAAATTCTTAGCAAACCCGCCCTAGAATTCCAGCTTAGTCTCAGTGCTCTGCCTCCGTGTGTGTGTCTCCAATTGACCCCAAGCCTTTCTCTTATATTTTTCATTGAGACATCAACGACTGTGATTTAATCTCTTATCGACAACTTAGATTAAAATACTGCTTGATCCACATCACTTAGAACATTTCATCTCATGTGTTTAATTAATTCACTTTAATTTTTCTAATTCCCTAAGTTAGACTTAGGGTCCTCATTAAAAATATTAATTATTTTAATATCTCACACCCCAAATAAAATTTCTCCAAACGCTTTCTGGGTTTTGGAGGTCTTGTGTGTCTTAGCCCCTTAACAAAATTTCAGGGCTAGAGCACACCTGATGCTACCCCAACACTCAAAATCTCAACATATCCAAAACTGCCAGGATCTCGACCTTCCAGATGACAAAGTTGGATGCTCCATCCAACCTGTCCTGTTCCGTCAGTCCACTTGCGGCGCTAGAAATCCTCTAAGGAACAAGCTCCCTTTGAATTTCGATTTCCTTCACGGAAATCCTTTTTCCAACAGTTGTCGAAACACTCCTCTTTGATCTTGCTTTTGTTACTGCTCATCACTGGATCTATACTTCTTGGCAATAAATATTTTGAGGAACTGCTTCCCTCTACTTTGCTTCTACCCCACTAGACATTGTTCTGCACCAACAGAATCAACGCCCCACCAACAACTTCAGATAAAAATTTGCATTGCACCTCCAACCATGGCAACTGGAAAAAATAGGCTCAATAGCCTCTGCGCTGACCCAACAACCACTGTGCTCCCTTCTGTAACTACAACATCACCCTAGCAGGTTGACGCAGGCTCTGCGTGAGCCCTCCTAGGTGACTGCGTTACCCTTCCTCTGCCCCTTTGGCCCAGATCTGCGCTGTCACTTGGGATAGCTGCTTTTCTGCAGCATATTTTCTTCTGTCCTTTCATGACAGCTTCAGTCCTCCTTGATGTGCAATTGCTCTGATATCATGTGAAAATTTATGAATCTAAACCAGAAATCCTACTGCAGTAAAACTGATTTGTATTACCTACTTGTTTTCTTCATTTAACAATTTATTTACAGAATTATTAGTAAATTCTAATACAAATATACTGCAACCTACACCAATATACAAATCAAGATCTGAAAAATAAATGAGACAATCACACCAAGGGCACACTTATTTTTGGACTAAATGTCCCTGGAAAAACCTAATGCGGGATAACCGATGCAACAGATCTAAGGGTTTGTATTACTAAGCATTAGTTTTCTAAGTACAACTGGGGTGCCAAATCTGGCTCACCCAACAAAGAAAAATCTTGGCAGAGAGATAAAATAGTGAGTTTTACCTCACACTGCAAGTCCCTGCTGATCTAGATCAGAACTGGCGAAACCCTAGCTCCCTATGCGCTGCCTCTGCGTAGTAGGTGTGTAGGTCTACGTGGGAATGGCTGAGGACTGCGTCACCTCTTCTTTGCGATGATTCTTTTATCAGAAAATCAAGTTTCAGCTCTTCCGGCTCAGAAACCCCGATCTCCAACAAAACACAGACTGTCTCTTGGAAGCTCTGTGCTGTCCCTGCATGAGCCTTGTGTGGGCCTACGTCAGCCCCTCTAGGGACTGCATCACCTCTCCTGGTGGTTGCACTGCTTTCTCTGTTGTCTCTGCTGCCTCTCTGCTATGTACTCTTGGTCCTCCAACCATTAACTGCTTCTGCCCCTCACTGCTGCTGAATCACTTAGATCTTATCTTTGTCCGAGCATTGCTCCGTTAGAAGAATTCAATCTCCAGATTCACTAACTGTGTATGTTCTCCAACTGACCCTCAAGCCTTCCTTTATACTTTTCTTGTTGAGAAATCAATGGTAGTGATCAAATCTTTAATCAATGGCTAAGATTAAAACAGACTTGATCCTCATCAGTTAGAAGCTTCTCACCCACATTTAAATTAATTCACTTTAATTATTTTAATTCCCTAAGTTTTAACTTAGGCTCCATTAAAAATAATTAATTATTTGAATAACTTTCACTTCGGGCGGAATTTCTCCAAACGATTTCTAGGTCTTGGAGATCTCATGTGTTCAAACCCCTCCACAAAGTTTCGGAGCTAGAGCACATCCGATGCTACCCAAAAATCATCACCTTGTCCTCCTTTTCCAGTTCAGATGAGGGTTTCTCCTTGTGATGATAATAAAGTTGGGAGATTTGCTAATCAAATTCCTAATCCATCTTCTCGTTCTTCTGCTTTTCATGACTCATATTCAATGGAGGAAATCACAGAATGGCTCATGAAGCCCATGGTGAAGACTAACTAATCCATTCTGCAAGATGATGTTATTCGTAACTCTAGTCTCAGATCTGATCTGGATTCCTGTTATCCTCTATCATCTACGTGCCATGACTCTTTGTACCAGGATCCGCCAGGTCAATCTACTCCACCATCTATTTTTTCACACTCTCTTGATTCTCTAGTTGCTGGTTTATATTGCGATCGGATACAAGGCAATCACATTACATAGGTAGAGGTGTAGGAAGGTGAAGATACTTTCAATATTTCTTCTCTTTTTCAAAATCCTCTGTGTCAAAACAATGCGCTTCAATTCTTGGACGATTCTCAATATGCTAATCTCGGTAGTGAATCAAATGCAATCAATTCTTTCAATCAATCCATAGCCTTGGGCAACAATCATTCTGATGATGATGACTTTGTTGATGTATGTGATCACGAATGCCGAGGTGCACCATCTGATCTTTCAATTTTTCATTAAGATGTTACTTTAGATTCAAAATCTGGTTCGGTCAAAGAAGGTTCTTATCAAAACTTCCTCTTCATCTCACTATCCCTTGTGCTTGATCATTTGCGATGCATCTACTTGCGATGAAGATACTCCATGCTCTTCAAGTCCTTCATCCGATAAGTTAACTTTTCAATTGGCACAAGGTGGTGAGATTATGCATGATGCAAATGAAAACAATCAAATCATTGAGTACTTTTCCTATCCCTCATCATCTCTTCTCTTACATGAAGACAACTCTTCAAATCAGCTTGCTCACGAAATTTCCCTGATTCATTCATCTTTGATTTTGCGATCAATAGAATCTTTCGACTTGAGTAATCTGGTTGTTGAAGCTGAAAAATCCAGTCAAATCAGTGACAGAGATGGCTTCCATCTAGTGAGCAGTGGTCTTATTGACTAGTGGTAGCAACTATCCTCACACCATGCATGATCTGGTTCAGTCTTCAAAATGCAATTATGCAATCTTTCAAAATTCTGGGACTTGTCAACAAGTCGAGACACCTTAACTTCCATTGATGGTTATTTCAGGATCTTGCGACTCTCGTAAGCTCCCCAAACTAAGTTAGATTTGGTTTCTCTCACACAATCCTTCTCTTTGCATGGTTTTACTCTATGTAAATTTCTTTTTGAAATATGTTTGGTATTTTGGATGTAATTTTTCAAACTTTCAAGATTTTACCTCTGATCAGATTCAAGAATATTCTTTAGTTGACTCATCTTCATGTAAATCTCTTGCATCAAACTCGGGTTTGGAATATGTATCTCTCCTAAAGTCATGGAATTGTGAAGTTTATCACCTCTAAGATCATCTTTGGTCGGAGGAACCATATCTATCAGATTTATTTCATGATGAGCAACTCCTGGTTTTCCATGTGAATATCATATCGCGAATCTTGTTCGTCATCGCACCTGAAATCCTCTTGAGTGCATGCATGAGTTATTGTGCGAGTCAAATTCTTCTTTGTTCACTGGTTTCATGTGTTTGCTATACTAGCATTCCTTGTCACTTCTTATGATGATTACGATGCGAATGTAGTGTGTTACTAGTTACAAAGAAACAATTAGTTACATTCATCACGCGAGGAATATGATTCTATTATTAAGAGCATTTGCGAAACTGTTCAAATTGATTTATCTTTGTTGATTACAAACTGAGAATCTGATGCTTTAATCAACCCATATGATCATGATTCTGTCTCTGATGACTGTCATTCAACTTACTATTTTCCCATCAGCACATCCAATGACGATTGTTTTACACCCTTTGATTTTTATGGTTTAACAATCTCACTATCAAGGTACTTGGTAAGCAGTTGAGGTAATTTTGCACTCGTTGATGATTATGTCAAATCCTCACTGTCTTGACATGCTTGCTAAATATGATCAGATCTATTTTCCCTCACAAGATTCTCATCGTCATCCTGTTCCCTAATTCTAAACTCGTATTTTCAAGGATTTTGGGGTTTTCAAGAGGATTGTTTCGAGTTTCACGATCCAATCTATCATTGTTTGGAAGCATCTTACTTAGCAAGCCCTTTTGCTAATAACATGTTTCAGTATTTTCTCATGCTTGATAAAGGGGATGACACAGATGAAGGTGCGTTCACAAGAATTTTCCAAGGTTTGTTTAGCTGTGATCTTTAATGGAAAAGCAAGGATGTAAATTGGTTAAAAGTAGTAACTATGACGTATCTCCTGCTGACAGGCAATACCTTTATTTTTTTGTTCAAGTTATACAAGCTCTTATCTTTTCCATTGCACATTTTTTTATATTTGTTTTAATCAATCACATCTTTGTAATTGCAGTTTGGGAACAACTACAGTGGCTACATTGGAAATTCCAATATACACGACCCCGACCTTCTAGCTGGTTAGGTTAAGAGTAGGTCTAGTTGCATTTTAGTTTACCTGCACATTCATCTTGCATTCGTTTCTTGTGGTTTGTCTGTGACACTCTAGTTTTGGTTTCACATCATGTTTGGTTTAGTCACTTTCCGTCTTGTCTTCTGGTTTTGTTTTCTTGTTGTGTGTTGCCTTTCCTTTCATTTTGTCAGTTCTTGCATGAAGATGCTCTGTTGGCTAAAAAGGGAATGTGGCAAAATAGAAAAGGACTTTGTGACACTGCAACATTTGGCTAACTCTCTGTCCTTCTTCCTTGTCTTGGTTACATATTTTGGTCGATGATGTTTCGACAAAAAATACGATCATTGCGTTAATAAAGCCTTGTGTCGAACCATGATCTCCATGTCTATTCTGGAAACCTCATGCTTACACTTGAGTTCTTATGTTTCTGTGTTTTCAGGCCGACCCAATCAAGTAGAGAAGGACAAGGGGAAAATCGAAATGAGAAAACCAATATCAGAGGTATCATATTAACAGACCGAGAGATTTGAACCTTGTTCCTACATGACCCTATCGATATGATCGGGTATTAGCCATCTATTCTTTTCTTTGTTCAATTGTTTGACAACATGAAACTATGAAACCAAAAGCTCTGCCCTCCCTCTCCTTTGGATAGAAGGGCAGAGGAGGTTTCTCTACCTAGAAGGGACACCCCTTCGGTGTCCTTTTAATAATTGGGGCCACACAATCATTAGCCAATATGCTTTTCTCGCATTTATGCCCTTCCTCATTCATGGTTTGAAATTCTGGTGTCCCAGGCATAGAGGAACCACACCAACCCATCCCGAACTTGGTGGTTAAACTCTACTGCGGTGACGATACTGTAGGGGAAGCCCTGCGGGAAAATAGCTCGGTGCCAGGATGATAAAAATCTTAATGCCTCTTCTTCTCATTAGAAGGTCGTCTTCTCAGAAACTCCATTTCTGACATCTTTTCTTTCCCACTCCACACTTTACCTTGAAACGCAATACCTGCGTTCGCTCATAGCGATAAATTTGCTTCTGCATCCTCTTACCCCGCGAAGAGAGGAATCCCTATTTTGGAAGGGACTCCTGGGGGCGAATCCAGCGGAGACGGGGCCTGTAGCTCAGAGGATTAGAGCACGTGGCTACGAACCACGGTGTCGGGGGTTCGAATCCCTCCTCGCCCACCCCGAAAGGGGACAAAAGGGAGGCCGGGGGTAGGGAGATTATGATTGGGATAGCGGACGCAAAGCTATGGAACTTAGTCTTCACAAAGGGTCATTTATCAAAAATGATACCCGGTACGTCCGAGAGTAACCAACATATATGTGTCTGACCTCCTATAAATCTTCCTCATTATTAGATTTAGATTAGGGTTATAGAACGAGATATTCTCCCAAATCCGAGGGAAATTATATTGACAGCATGCAGGGATCCAATTCTGACTTCCAGGGATCGAACTGATAGTTCTAACAGCTGGTAATGGGTCGAGTGACTAGTAACGGGTCGAGCGAATAGAGGCCTCTTCACCTTCAGCTCTGGAAATGTCATCACATCAGGAGAACAATGGATTTCTTTCTCCGAACTTTTCAGTATTTCGAAGAGACCGTTGTTTCCATCTTTCCTTTCCCGGACTACTGGGATCCTATCTTGATCCTGTGGCGATTGTGCATGCATATATTATGTTATGAACAAGGACAGGTAACGTTTGACCTACTCCTAATGGTAAAATCGAGCTCTATTTTGAATAAAATGGATCTCCCCAAGTAGGATTCGAACCTACGACGAATCAGTTAACAGCCGACCGCTCTACCACTGAGCTACTGAGGAACAACGGAGGGTTCTCATATACATTCAAGATTCTTGTTCTTTGGACCGACCCATGATCATCAATGTATAAACTATTGAGAAACTCAATAAGGTTTTTTCTCAACTCTTGGACACCCCACCCTAGAGTTATTGAACTCTAAATACAATAGGATTTATTATTATTGCTACCATTCAATATTACTACCATTCAAATTTTTTATTACTTTAAAAAGGAATAATTCGATTATATAGAACCTTGAAATAAAGAGATAACTTTTAGATTTAGATAAAGGAGGATTGGCGGATGAAAATAGCAGTTTACGGGAAAGGCGGAATCGGTAAATCAACAACTAGTTGTAATATCTCAGTCGCTCTAGCGAGACGTGGTCAAAAAGTGTTACAGATTGGGTGTGATCCCAAACACGATAGTACTTTTACTCTTACGGGATTTCTAATACCTACAATTATAGATACTTTACAATCCAAGGATTATCATTATGAGGATATTTGGCCCGAAGATGTAATTCACAAGGGTTATGGAGGGGTGGATTGTGTGGAAGCAGGGGGTCCACCCGCAGGAGCCGGATGTGGAGGATATGTGGTGGGAGAAGCTGTAAAGTTGTTAAAAGAATTAAATGCATTTTACGAATATGATATTATATTATTCGATGTATTAGGTGATGTGGTCTGTGGAGGTTTTGCAGCTCCATTGAACTATGCAGATTATTGTGTAATAATTATAGATAATGGATTCGATGCATTATTTGCAGCTAATCGTATTACTGCCTCTATAAGGGAAAAAGCTCGTACACATCCACTCCGATTAGCAGGCTTGGTGGGAAATCGTACATCTAGAAGAGATCTTATCAATAAATATGTAGAAGCCTGTCCAATGCCCGTAATAGAGGTATTACCTATTATTGAGGATATCGGAGTTTCCAGAGTAAAGGGTAAAACCTTATTTGAAATGGTTGGATCTGAACCATCCCTTAACTATGTGTGTAATTATTATCTAGGCATAGCAGATCAAATATTGTCCCAACCGGAAGGTATTGTCCCAAAAGAGATTCCAGATCGGGAATTATTCAGTTTACTCTCTGATCTTTATCTAAATCCCATTGGTGGTGGGGGACAGAAAAAAAATATTCAGGAAAATTTCCTTGGGTTTACGAGGATTTAGAATCAACAATTTATCCACAATTTGTTGTCAATCGGATTCTTTCTTTTTATTATTCTTTTTATTCATTATTTCTTTTCCTTATTTATCCTCAGCCATTTATTATTCCCCTCCCTATTATGTCGACCAAAATTGATGAAACTATAACTTTTGAATGTGAAACGGGTAATTATCATACTTTTTGTCCTATTAGCTGTGTATCCTGGTTGTATCAAAAGATTGAAGACAGTTTCTTTTTGGTAGTGGGCACAAAAACATGTGGTTATTTTCTGCAAAATGCACTCGGAGTTATGATTTTTGCAGAACCCCGCTATGCAATGGCAGAATTAGAAGAAGGAGATATCTCGGCCCATTTGAACGATTATGAGGAATTGAAAACGCTTTGTATTCGGATAAGAAAAGATAGAGATCCCAGCGTCATCATATGGATAGGCACTTGTACTACAGAAATAATAAAAATGGATTTGGAAGGTATGCTTCTTTGAAGGGATAACCTTTCCTGCTCTTAATAAGTCAAGATCCCTCTTCTGCCCATGAAATAAATAAGTGTCGATGCACATTTCTATATAAAATAAATAAATAAAGGTGAAAGAAGAGAAAGGATTCCTGCACAAAGAGGTGAAGCAAGAAACTCCGTCAGGGTACTGTCCAGGCCTGCTGTCAACAGAGTAATGTTTGCATCCTAAAGTGACTCTACCAGGGTACTATCCAGGCCTGCTGGTAGTGGAGCAATGCCGGAGATGAAAAACTATACTCTGAAAATATAAAGCTCACGAAATTCACTACCCTATCCTGATTCGAAACATTGTGTGATCGCTAAACTTATGTTTATGTTTTACCGAGTAAAGGAATGAAGGGGACTATGTTTATGCACGGGGTAAGTGAGGAAGCCATGGTAATCTCAATGATGAATCAATACTTTCCGAATAACTAGACCTTGTACGAAAGAATTGACCAAGGCAGAGAAGTTGGAATTCTACCAGTGTGTCGCCAAGTGTTTTCGCTGCGAAAAATACCGTCCAAAACTTTGCGTACACTCAAATTTTGAAGCCTACTGTGGATCTTGGGATCGGTTGTTCCGTAGTCACTTCTTGGTCAGCTGATGCTTTTTGAGCTCCCTCCTTGGATTATAAGTGTCAAAGTCTCTTTCTCACACATGCTCAGTCTACAACAAGTCCATGAGCACATTCTTTTACACAAGATTGAACAAGCATAACAAAGTCCATCAAGACTGTGCCTGTGCTTGTGCCTGTGCGATGTCCAATCCATGTCGACAGTCAGTGCGCACTAACATCGACAGTTCCTCACTTTGTTTGCGATCGTACCTCTATTTTAGTGAGTTTCTCCAACTATCGCTTTCACTTGTTTTTCCTTTAATTGGTGTCGTTTTCATGTTATCTTCACCGTGGCATGTGTTGTTTTCACCGCTGTTCGCATATCACAAGTGTTGTTTGCACTTCGGTTTTCATATAACAAGTGTCGTATTTTGGTGTGAGAATTGCCGCTCATCATGTAAAGTGGAGTTTTGGTTTGTTTCAAGGGCCAATCTTTGTGAAAATGAGTTGTTCTCATCATGTAGGCATGTTTCACACTCATTTCCAAAGTTTCACGCATTGTCGCACAAGTGTCGTCGTAAAGTGTTTCTTTAGTATCGCACTTGTTGTACGCTGTCGCAAAGGTTGTCGCACTAAGGGAAGTATGTTTTCTTGTGTTTCGAATGCTCTATGTTGTGTTGTCAAGTGTCTAAGTGTGTGATCACAATCAATTCGTATTTGTTCACATCAGTTTCACTGATCCCACACTTAGCCAAATTTTGGAAAATTCCCACCAACTTAGCCTCATCCGGCCTTATCCAAATTTTGGAAAATTCCCACCAACTGCAACCTTGCCTCTTGACAGTGTGGAATGCGCAATTCTTGCCTCCCAGGACTGTGCACTGCACAATTTCAGTGCTTAAGCCTGAGCCTTGGCCTCCAAAATTGCGCAATTCAACCCTCCAGCCTAGCCCCAACTGCACACTGCGCAATCTATGAGCTCAAGCTCAATTCCTGAGCTCTTGATCTGCACAATTGCACAATCACCAGGTCTGCTTTGCCTCCCAAAACCGCATAATTGGCCGAAATAGTGTAAAATCGCTCAACATGGCTCGCTGACTCCCAAAACCGTGCAATTTCTCTCCTACCTAATAAATACTGTGCATTGCGTAGTCTCAAGGCTCAAACCTCATCCCTGAGCTATTGAACTGCGCAATCACTTGGGTCCCTTTGTTCTCCAGAACTACGCAATAGGCTGATCTAGTGCCCATTCCCTCAGCCTATCACACTAAGCTCCCAAATTGCGCAATTTTCTTCCTCAATCTAGTATGAAAAACACATTACGTAGCCTCAAGGCTCAAGCTTCACCCCTGATTCCCTGAGTTGCGCAAATTCGTAGTCACTGAGCCTCTTTCCTAGCCTGTCACCTAGTTTCGGCTCAGTAAGTGGATCAATATGCACCATTTTAGACTAGGGGTTTATCAGATTGATGTCGTCTTGTCATGAGTGGATTTCAGATGCAGGAACTCTATCATGCTATGGAAAGATGATAAAGAAGGAGATGGAGTAGGAGGACATGCTTCAAGACACCTAAGGAGCTAAGGAGATAAGATGATCATGAAGCAAGAAGATGAAGGAAAACCAGACTATAACAAAAGATGAAAGATCAAGATCACCTGGAAGACTCCTTATCTTCAAGTTATAAGGAGGAGAGAGAAGAAGAACATGCACCATCTTTTCAAGAAGACACAAAGAAAGCAGCGACAAAATGTGACTTGACATTGCCATGTCATCATGCAGTCCATGTCATCTGTGTCATATCATGTCTTGTCATTGTTGATTTTTGGTAGCATCAGATGTGCTCCAAGTCTCAAATTTTGTGGAGAGGCTTAGACACATGCATTGCAAATAACCCAGAAATCGTTTTGGGAAATTCAACCCAAAAATAATTTTATAAGAAAAATTAATTATTTTTAATGAGGACTCTAAGTCTAACTTAGGAAATTAAAATAATTAATCAGTATTAATGTAAACCGTGGGCGAATCTTCTAGAAAAAGCAAATCAAGTCAAATAATCATAGTCATTGATTGGAGATCTAATCTCGGCTGTTGAAGTCTCAACGAGAAGACTATAAGGGAAGACTTGAGGGTCATTTGTAAAATACACTGAGGTAGATACTTAATTTCCCAAGAAGATCGATTTTCTCACTAGCTGAAGTTCGGCACAAGAAATCGATTCAGAGGGAGAGTTGCATTGTGGAGAGAGAGAGGGATTAGCAAGGGATGAGAGTACAAAATCCAACAGAGAGAAGTAGCACAAAGGAGGGACTGCGCAGAGGCAGTGACAGTGCAGGAGCTGTGACACTAGAACTGCGCAGTCACTGCGTAGAGACTGACGCAGTGAGACACAAAGGGACTCAGGGGCTCTCTAAGGTCATAAACTCACTGAAAAGCAAGTGAGGAATTTGTTTGTAAGTTTCTCATAATATTTCTCTTCTGTTCTGTTGGTCATTTTCTGTACAAGAGATTTTTGCTGAAGAATAATAAAAGAAACCCTCATCTGCTGCACCGATTTTCCCGCATTGGGTTTTTCCAGGGAAAATTGTCCAAATATAATTGTGTCATTCATGTGCTTGTATTTCTTTATATCTGGCTCAACATTTTATTTGTGAAGACTGCAGTTGAATTTATTTCAATATTTACTGAAGCAATTTCTATAAATAACTTGTTGCTGAATAATAAGTAGGAGAAATAATATCAGATACTGCAGTAGAATTTCGTTTTATAAATTTTCACATGGTATCAGAGCTAGATCGCGCAAAGGCACAAAAGAATCTGCGTTGAGGGGAAGCCGTGGAACTGTATCTTAACAGCAAATCGAACCCCAGAAGGGTTACACAGTTTTTTGTAGGGGCTGCGAGAGAGAAAAAAAACACAATGGGAGATCATGACATCTCAGAATTATCTTCGAGGTTGGAAGAGTAATTTTCTTGTTTATCAACTTTTGCATCAGCTGATGATTGGTACATTGATAGCGGGGCTTCAACACATATGACAAGGGTTCGAGAATATTTCTTGAGCTATCAAGAAGAAAGGATGAACTTCTAGATTATTATGGGAAACAAAACAAAGTGTACCCCAGTGGGAAAAGGGACCATAGCATTTCAGACATAAGCAAGAGATAACTTCCGAGCCACAAATGTGTTGCATGTGCCAGGATTGGGAATGAATCTACTTTAAGTGTCCCAGTTGCAGGACAAGGGATATGATGTGTACTTGATTGAAAGATAAGTATACATTAAGCATCCACGCTGGAAGAAGGCGGCTGAGATTGGAACTCAAAGCAACAAACTTTACACGTTGTAACTCGAGTCTCCAATGGCACTGGTAAGCAACGATCTTAGTGGAGAGAAATACCTGAATGAGCTATGGCACATACGAATGGGGCATCTACACCATGGAGCTCTGAAAATGCTCAGAGAAATTGTTTTGGGAGTTCCAGTCCCGAGTACCAAGCATGATGACGTGTGCAGAGGTTGCGCACTAGGGAAGTACAAGAGGGCTCCAAGTGTATTAGGACTAATACACTTCTAAAAGCAACAAGAGGGCTCCACGTGTATTAGGACTAATACACACAGATATCTGCAGACCAATGTCTACCAAAGCTCTTAGTGGTGGGGAATACTTTGTCATATTTATTGATGACCACTCCAGGAAAACTTGGATCTACTTCTTGAAGACCAAGGACGAGGTCTTTGATCGGTTTAGAGAATTCAAAGCTCTGGTTGAGAACATGGCAGGGAAGAAGATAAAACTTTTGCGCTCAGATAATGGTGGAGAGTACACAGACAAGGACTTCACAGATTTCCGTGCAATAGAGGGCATCAAGAGAGAGTGGACAACTTCGTATAATCCAAAGCAGAATGGGATTGCAGAGCAGAAGAACAAGACCATTGTTGGGGCGGTGAATGCCATGTTGTATGATAAGGGTATGCCTAGATTCTTATGGGCTGAAGCATGCAACACAACTGTATATATCCAGAATAGGACTCCGCATAGGGCTTTAGGCAAGACAACGCCCGAGAGTGTTTTCATAGGAAAGAAGCCAGAAGTGAGTCATTTCAGGATATTTGGAAGTGTCGCTTACTGTCACATTCCAGATGAAAAACGAAGCAAACTAGATCGCACTGCAGAGAAGGGATACCTCATAGGATACAACAAGACCTCGAAGGCATACATGATCTACATTCCTGGGAGCAAGAAGATTGTAGTCAAAAGGGATGCAAAGTTCATGGAAGACATAGCTTTTAGGAAATCCCGAGAGATGCCTCCTGGAGAGAGGTCGAAGGATGTTCCTCTTGTCCAACAGCAGCAGGGGGAGAACCAGCAGGAGGACAGACATCTGGATCGAGCACCGTAACCAACACCAATATTTCCTTAGGTGGGGAAAACTTAGATAGTTCACAACATATGAGACAACAGGGAGAAGAATTGGCTAAGCCACTCACCACTAGTGGCAGAATAAACAAAGAAGTACGACAAACGACGAGGGATGCATAAGAGTTTATAGGAACTTCAAGAACTGAGAAGAGGCAACGTAGACAACCCAACAGATACCAAGCCTTGATAGCAAAGGTTGAAGAATCCTTTAGCTTTCAGGAGACCATAAAACATCAGGTCTGGATGGATGGCATGGTAGAGGAGTATAACTCTATCATGACTAATGATGTCTGGGAAGTTGTGCCTAGACTAGAGAACAAATCAGTTGTAGGTTCGAGATGGATCTACAAGATCAAGTATGTTGCAGATGGCAACATAGAGAAGTGCAAGGTCAGATTCGTGTTGAGATTTTGGGGTGTTGGGGTAGCATTAGATTTGCTCTAGCTCCCAAACTCTGTGGAGGGACTAGAGTACATAATATCTCCAAGACCCAGAAAGCGTTTTGGGAAATTTGATCCAGTTTAAGAGATATTTAATTAATTAATCTTTTTAATTAAGGACCCTAAGTCTAACTTGGGGAAAATTAAAAGATTAAAAGTAATTAAATTAAACATGTGATGAGAATGAATGAAGTGACGTGGATCAAACATCTTCTAATCTTAGCCGTCGATTCAAGATTAGATCACAACCGTTGAAGTTTCAACGAGAAAAGTAAAGAAGAGGGCTTGGGATCAGTTGGAGAACACACACACTAGCAGAGCACTGGAGCTAAGCTAGAATTCTAGGGTGTGGTTTGCTAAGAATTTCAGAAGTGTTTCAGCTGCAGCGAGGGTTAGTATTGGAAAGGGGGATGGTCTAGTCCCAGGCCAAGAGTACAACGAGGGCAGAGAAGCAGCGAACCAAGGCAATGTAGAGTCAGTAGCTACGTAGAGTAGCTGAGAGCCCATCAGGGGCAGCGCAGAGGTAGCAGGAGGCCAGGATGGCTAACGCAGGCCCAACCAGGGCAGCGTAACCTAGTCTAGGGTGATGCATGCCCTTTCTGAGCAGCGCAGAGCATGACGCAGAGGGCTTCAGAGCAGCCCTGGGGTAGGTGTGTCACTTTGTCATTGAGCATGTTATTTAGTTTAGATCTGCATGTGTAGGTTGTTAATGTATTTACTTCGATGTTAATGCTGAAGGTTTTAGATTAATAGCTTATGTAAGTAGGAGAAGTAAATCAAGAATTTAACAGTAGAGTTTCTATTTAAGTAAATTCAGAAATTTTCACTTGGTATCAGAGTGATTGTAGATCAAGTTGGATCTTTAGCAAGACGACTAAAGAAATCTGTGTTGCAGAAAGCAGCAGAGAAAGCAACAACAACAACAGATAAACCAAAGAGTGCAACACAGCAACAAAAGGATGCAAAGGCAACAAAATCCACGCAGGGGCTGACGCAGTCCCAAATGGGTGACACAAGACATCGCAGAGTCTTCTAGAGGGACTCAAGAGCAGCCTGCGCTGCGTGATTGAGCCAGTTTGCTCATGCAGAGGCCAACCAGGGTGACGCAGTCCAGAATCTAATTGTTGTGCAGAGTGTCATGGACTGGAAGCTCAGCTGTAGAAATTCAACAGTTGTTGGTGGGGTGAAGATTCCGTCGGTGTAGAATTTAGCCTAAGCTAAGTTGACAAAGAGCGGGAGGAGAACAACTTTTCAGTAGATTTCCTGCCAAAGAAATCTGAAGATCGATCATAGGATCGAAGAGAGCTGATTCGTTGTGTTTGGCAGACTTCCAAGGGAGGGAGTCAGTTGTTAGAGGGAGCAGAGGGTGCCTTTCTCGCCAACGACCCTAGATCTGAGTCTCTAGTAAAGAGAGGAGGATCTGTTCCAAAAAATTTCTGAGCAGATGGCGCCACACAAACTGCATGATCAGGATAGGTTGGACGCCCTATCCAAATTTTCTATTTGGAAGGCCATAATTGTGGTAGTCCTGGAGGCCTACGGTATACGAGAGCATGCAGAGAAAGTCTTGGCTACACCAATTGATGCGGCTCTCTTGAAGAAGCACAATGAAGCAGCGGCACATGCCAAGCGCTTCATTATGGATGGGGTTAAAGATCATGTGGTACTACACATAGCCGAGAAGGCAACAACTCATGAGATGTGGGAAGCCCTAACCACATTGTATCAAGGGAGGTCTGTCAAGAGAAAGATGCTTCTGCAGAACTAGCTGAGGTTATTCATGATGTCTAAGGTAGAGGAAATAGATCCCTTCCTATCCAGATTGCAGTTGATCCGGGATCAGCCAACTGGAATGGGAGTCAAGATGTATGATGATGTTATGGTGAGGACTGCTCTCAATGCTGTCACAAAGGACTGGGAAATGTTTGTTCAAAGTCTCTTGGGTAGAGTGGATCTTCCTAATTGGGACATATGTGGGCTACCCTTCGACAAGAGGAGATCCGCAGGATGACCAAGAGGCAGTACAACACCGGTTCGAGCAAGATGAAGAAATAGGAAGAGGAAGATGCAACCCTAACATCAAAGAGGCAACAAGAGAAAAAGAAGCGTGATCTGTCAAAGATCAAATGTTTCCAATGCGACGAACTTGGACATTTCGCCAGCAATTGTCCTCTGAAGAAAAAGGAAAAGGAAGCTTCTAGTTCCAAGGTCGTTGTAGCAGACGATGGCTCTGACGATGACGTAGCCATGAGCGCTCATGAACCATGAAAGTGGGGAGATCTCGATCTGTAGAGCAGCTATAGAGTGGTGGCGGGATCCTTGAGTAGCCCAACTCTTGGATCACATCCGTGCTACGGGAGCCTTAAGACAGTAGCAAGGAATGACTGGAGCAATGGGTGCAATGATCACAGATGAAGCAAAGACAGAGGCTGACACACTGAAGAGGGAGCAACGCAGTACAACAACATCGCAGTGCAGTGCTTTAGCAACGTAGAGGCTTCAGGAGTAGCGCAGTGCAGATGCAACAACAATGTAGAGGCCGCAACGTAGAGGAGGTCTGCTTACGCAGTGCAGAGCTGCAGCAGCGCAAAGGCTTCAGGAGGAAAACATAGAGCAAAAATCTGTAGAGCTTCAATGATGAGATGTAGCCGCACTGACTTGTCTGTCATTTGGGTAGGGTTCCTTCAGTTACTCTCAGCAACTGAGTTGCAATGCAACAATTAGCAGTGGTAGTGCTATGGGCAGCACGATGCAACAATTTGAGAGGGAGCTGTAGTACGGATGTAGTAGTGGCGATGGCAGTGTCATGGGCAGCAGTAGAGAAGAGCAACAACAAAGCAGTGATGAAGGGCAGCAGGCTAAGCATCTGCGCAGAGACCCACACCAGAGATCAGTGCAGAACTTCGGGGTGAAGTGTTTTGCTAGAGCACATTCCTCGCTAAGAGGGAGTGTTGAGATTTTGGGGTGTTGGGGTAGCATCGGATGTGCTCTAGCTCCCAAACTTTGTGGAGGGACTAGAGTACATAAGATCTCCAAGAACCAAAAAGAGTTTTGGGAAATTCCATTCGGTTTAAGAGATATTTAATTAATTAATATTTTTAATTAAGGACCCTAAGTCTAACTTAGGAAAATTAAAAGATTAAAGGTAATTAAATTAAACATGTGATGAGAATGACTTAAGTGACACGGATCAAGGATCTTCTAATCTTAGCCGTCAATTCAAGATTAGATCGAGGTCGTTGAAGTTTCAACGAGAAAAGTATAAGAAGAGGGCTTGGAGTCATTTGGAGAACACACATACTAGCAGAGCACTGAAGCTAAGCTGGAATTCTAGGGTGTGGTTTGCTAAGAATTTCAGAAGTGTTTCAAATGCAACGAGGGGTAGTATGGGCAAGGGGGATGGTCTAGTCCCATTCCAAGAGTACAACGAGGGTAGAGAAGCAGCAGACCAAGGTAGCGCAGAGGGAACAACTACGCAGAGCAACTGAGAGTCCAGCAGGGGCAACGTAGAGGCTCCAGGAGGCCAGGAGGGCTAACGCAGGCCCAACCAGGGTAGCGTAGGGGCAACATAACCCAGTCTAGGGTGATGCAGACCCTTCCTGAGAAGCGCAGAGGATGACACAGGCCAACAGAGCTGACGCAGAGGGCTTTAGAGCAACACTGGGGTTTCCAGACACCAGAAAAGGATGAGTTATGTAAATCCCGTTTGAGGGCGTGAATTAGTCAATTTTTTCTGTCTCCGGAATAGAGGTATTGCTGCAAATTTACTTCTCTGTCAGGTGAACAAGTTTGGTGCCCAGATCTGTTGTACTTAGAATCTGCTTAATAATAAAAACCCTCCAGAAGCTAGGCAACACCAGTTTTCCCGCATTGGGTTTTACGGGGATAGTTGTCCAAAAAATCTTTGTGTGTCACTTTGTCATTGAGCATGTTATTCAATTTAGATCTGCATGTGTAGGCTATTAATGTATTTACTTCGATGTTAATGCTGAAGATTTCAGATTAATAACTTATTTAAGTAGGAGAAGTAAATCAAGGATTTAACGGTAGGGTTTATGTTTAAATAAATTCAGAAATTTTCATAGTTCGTGGCTAAGGGGTATGCACAGAAGGAATGAATCGATTATGAGGAGACCTTCGCCCCTGTTGCCAGATACACCACTATTAGATCTGTTGTATCCTTAGCTACGTAGATGGGATGGGAAATTCACCAAATGGATGTCAAGACAACATTCTTGAATGGGGTAATCGAAGAAGATGTGTACATTGAGAAACCTGAAGGCTTTGAGACTCATGAGAAGAAGTCTCATGTATGCAGACGAAAGAAAGATGTATATGGGCTCAAGCAGGCACCCAAAGCATGGTACGGTCAGATTGACATGTATTTGCAGCAGTTGGGATTTGTCAAGAGTGACGCAAATCCCAATCTCTACTATTTGATGGTAGAGAATGAACCACTTATTTTGGTATTGTATGTGGATGATCTATTCCTTACATGATCATCTAGGCTCATGAAGGGCTGCAAGAAGAACTTAGAAGTTGAATTCGACATGAAGGACTTGGGGTTGATTCATTACTTTCTAGGGTTGGAGGTTTGGCAGAAGAATGGAGAAATCTTCTTAGGACAAGGAAGATATGCCTTAGAAATCCTGAAGAGATTCAGGATGCTGGGTTGTAGGCGCATGGCAATGCCCATGGTAACTAACTAGAAGAAGATAGAAGCATCAAGAGACAAGGAAGTGGACCCCACCTTGTACAGGCAGCTCATTGGGTCACTTATGTATCTGGTCAACACCAAGCCAGACATTTGCTTTGCTGTCAACACCTTCAGTCAGGTAATGGTAGAACCGAAGAGGGTGCACTAGGCAGCGGCAAGGCACATTCTCAGATATGTGCGAGGAATAATCAGATAAGGGTTGAAATATACCCGTGGAGATGATGTCAAGTTGAGTGGGTTCAAAGACATAGATTGGGTAGGCATTCACAGACTCAGATTGGGTAGGCAGTTCAGTAGATCAGAAGAGTACCTCAGGGTATTGCTTCAGCATCGAATCGGGGATGACCTCCTAGTGCAGTAGGAAGCATAAATCTATACCACTGAGCTCAACAGAGGCAGAATACATGGAAACAAGCACAACTACATGCGAGGCCATATGGCCTAGAAAAATGTTAGTGAATTTGTTTAGAAAGAAGATGGAAGTGACCAGTATCTATTGTGATAATCAGATTTGCATTAAACTCTCTGAGAATCCGGTATTCCATGATCGGTCAAAGCACATTGACATCAGGTGCCATTTTATCGGAGACCGTGTTTAGAGAGGAGCATAACAGTTACAGTACGTTCCCACAGGGAATTAGGTGGCATACATACTCATGAAAACTCTAGGAAGAGCCAAGTTTGTTCACTTCAGAGAGAAAATGGGTATGATAGAGAAACTGTTTCAGTAGCATAAATAGGTGATATCTCAACCACAAATGCAACATTTGAGAGGGAGTTGTAGTTGATTATGGAAGGGTTAGCAATAGTGCAGTGCAACAACAACGTATTGGTTGATGGGCAGCGTCAACAACGGAGAGGGATATCCTTTAGAGTTAGAGCAATGTGCAACAGGACATATCTGTTAAAGCACATTCCTCGCTAAGAGGGAGTGTTGATTTTTGGTAGTCGGATGCAATGTTGATTATGGAAGGGTCGGCAACAGTACAATGCAACAACAACGCAGTTGTTGATGGGCAACATCAACAACGCAGAGGGATATGCTTCAGAGTTAGAGTAGTGTGCAGCAGGACATTTTTGTTAAAGCACATTCCTCGCTAAGAGGGAGTGTTGGTTTTTGGTAGCATCAGATGTGCTTTAAGTCTCAAATTTTGGGGAGAGGCTTAGACACATGCATTGCAAATAACCCAGAAATCGTTTTGGGAAATTCCACCTAGAAACAATTTTATAAGGAAAATTAATTATTTTTAATGAGGACTCTAAGTCTAACTTAGGAAATTAAAATAATTAATCAGTGTTAATGTAAACTGTGGGTGTATCTTCTAGAAAAAATAGATCAAGTCAAAATGTAATCTTAGCCATTGATTGGAGATCTAATCTCGACTGTTGAAGTCTCAACGAGAAGACTATAAAGGAATACTTGAGGGTCATTTGTAAAATACACCGAGGAAGATACTCAGTTGGCCAAGAAGATCAATTTTCTCACTGCCTGAAGTTCGGCATGAGAAATCGATTTAGAGGGAGAGTTGCAGGGTGGAGAGAGAGAGGGATCAACAAGGGCTGAGAGTGCATAATCAAACAAAGAGAAGCAACGCAGAGGAGGGACTGTGTAAAGGTAGTGATGCAGTGGCAATGACAACACAATAACTGTGATGTTGGAACTGCCCAGAGACTAACAAAGTGAGACGCAGAGGGACTTAGGGGCTCTCCCGGGTCAGAAACTCACTGAAAAGCAAGTGAGGAATTTGTTTGTAAATTTTCCATAATATTTCTCTTCTATTCTGCTGGTCATTTTCTGTCCAAGAGATTTTTGTGGAAGAATAATAAAAGAAACCCTCATCTGCTACACCAGTTTTCCTGCACTGGGTTTTTCCGGGGACAATTGCCCAAAAATAATTGTCATTCATGTGCTTGTATTTCTTTATATTTTGCTCAAGATTTTATTTGTGAAGACTGGAGTTGAATTTATTTCAATATTCACTGAAGCAATTTCTGTAAATAACTTCTTGTTGACTAATAAGTAGGAGAAATAATATCAGATACTGCAATAAAATTTCGTTTTAGAAATTTTAATAGTCATGAGTCATCATGTATCACATCATTATTGTGGATTACGTACTTATCTATTCAAAATTTATTGTAAAGTGGAAGTCCAAAGGACACATACAAAATATAAAGAGTCATGTAAAGTCGAAAAGTCATAGGAGGTCAAACAGTCATGAGGGTAGTCAAAGAGTCACAAGGAGGTGGAGCATCACCTCTTGGTTATATATACACCCTCATTGTATGAGTAAAGGACTTTTCATCTTGGCTCCTCTCACAAGGCAATAGAGAGATAAGCTGTTTTTTTGAGGAACAAGGAGTGGCTCCAATGCTCCACTATTGGAGCTAGTGGTGTTCATTGTATACATGTGTCTTGAAACTTTTACTTAATAACAAAAGCCTTCATGGCCAACACATTCTTCATGCATGGATTATGAATATTTGTAAGATTATTCTGCAGATGTTTGTATTTCATGTTTTCTTTCATCTGTGCTAAAGTAGTTGAAATATTTCGGTTATTTTAGTACTTATAATATTAAGAATGTGTTGTAAAGGTTGTGTTGTTGTTCCATCCTTGTGGACTATTTCGCAAGATACTAGACAAATCTTTCTTGTTGATTGGTTGTAATGACCATCACATTTTCTGTGGACTATTCCACTGGATGTTAGAAGAATACCTCTTGGTTGTGTGTGTCTCTACTAGGGTGGTACTATTACCTCTCTCTTAGAGGCTCACTTCTTTCTCTCCCTTCAAGTAGAAGAACCTTGACACACCTACTACTAAACACTCACCGGACACACTTTCTTTTCGAAGACACATATGCATTCCTCTTTCTTACTGATAGTTAGAGCCAAGGAAAATCTTCAAGAACATATGGCAGCTAGGCCGATATCCCGAAGGGGGCTCTTATTCCAAATTGTGTGAGGTCTAATTGGGACTTCACATCAAGGAGACCCCCTTGGTTGACTGATTTCCAACACCGTCAACAAAACACAATAATAATTAAGGTGAAAAAGAATCTAATTAGGATAAGAAAAAACACATCACAAGCAATTATCAAAATAAGAGAAATCACCTACACTTGCTGCCTCTTGATTTCTCAACATCATATCATAGCTAAGTTGACAAGACAAGGAAAGACAACTTAAAGGACACTCAAGGGCCGAAGCACTAGAAGATCATCAAGAGTGTCAATATATCAAGAAGGACCATTCATACCAAGGATCATCACTTCTCAAAGATAGAAGACCTCAAAACCCTAGCTCATACAAAGAAGGGTTATACACTTGAAGCATTGTTTGGAATATCACAAATCATCTTCAAAGAAGATCTCAAGGATCCTACCTCCACTCAAAGAAAGACTACACATTGAAACATCTTGAAGTCTCTACATCTAAGGGAAGCAAGAAGAGGTGTTTTCATCATCATCAAGGAATCAAGGTGATCTTCCTCTCTTTGAAGGATCACTTTTGAAGGAAGACATCTTCTATTATCAACATCATCATCAAAATCAAGAAGGAATCAAATTGAAGATATTATCATCAAGGAGCATCTTCACTTGACAATATTGTACCTTTATATTCATGACTGAATCTGCTATCAAAATGACTTCATTTTGCAAGGAAAACAACAAATTGGTTGGGTCATCAAAGTTTCTTGTGTGGAAGAGGAGGACAAATTTGATCCTCATAGAAAATGAAGTTATGTGACATGTTAAGGGCTCAATCACTAAAGCTCCAAAGGAAGAAGCTCAAGCTCTAGCAAAGTATATGAAAGGAGAAGTAAGGGCTCAAAGGATTCTTATAGAATCCATCAAGGATCCCCTCATATTTTGTGTATCAAAATTAGAGACATCAAAAGAAATATTCGACAAGTTAGTAGAATTGTTCTCCATAAGTACTGTAGGAGAAATGATAGTTAAGACACGAAATCTACAAGATGAATATATCAAAGGAAGAAGGAATAACTTCATACTTTATGAACGTATCAGAAATAAGAGACCAACTACAAGAGTTGGGAGAAATAACGTCTGACAAAGAAATGACCACCATAGTGCTCAATGCACTACCAAAGGAATGGGGCAACTTTACATCAAGCATCTATGGAAAGAAGGAAGCTATCCCATTCAATGAATTTTGATCATTGTGTAACATTGAAGAAACTAGGTTGAAGGAAAAAAGCGATGTAGGATAAAATGAGCAAGTTCAAGCATTTTCCACCATGGCTAAGAGAAAAGGGAAGTTTAGGAAGTTTGGTCCTTAGAAAATGAAGAAGAATATGTCAAAGTTCCAATGGTATGACTGCCATGAATAAGCATGATCAAAGAAAAGAGATCTCCTCCTTTGGATAGATGCATGAAGGCATGGTTCACATATTGACTAGATGAAATCAACATAATATGTCCTGATATGGATTATGAGGTGGTTTACAAAGATGAAGGAACTATGGATGGAAGTTCTTGGGGAGCAATATGTGAAGAAAGGGAGAAGAGATCTTGAAAGATGCAACTATGGTCACATAGAAAATGAAATCAACATCCGATGATTAGAAGGATCTGGTATGACATATCCATGGGAAAGGCATGAAGACCTTGATAAAATCTGAAAAGAAAGAAGATCATTGACATTGGAAATCTTGGAGATATGTTTATGAATATGCAGGATGTTGATATTGCAAGAATCAAATGTCATGATGAAACACCATCACAAAAGGTAAGTATGATTTGATGTTCATTTTTCATTTTTGGACAACATCTGGATGGGTTAATATAGGGTTACCAAAAGAAATTTCTAGGTATCACCTACAACTAAGCACTCATGTGGTTGGATGCACGATCCTGAAGGAGAACATGACATGGGAAATGTATCTGTATGAAGACGAGTCAAATGTGGACTAGAAGATTGCTTTTCGATGAAAAGGATGACATGACTAACATGATTCATGAAGGAAAATGATGGATGGTCGATGCCCTATGAAAATATGACGGCTCTATAATGTTGAAGATGAACTTCATGACATTGAAAGAAGGAGCCCCACAAGAAATTGATAGTTCCATGATCTCCACCTAGAGAAGAAAGTTGCTAGAAGCAAGTCCCCGACGAAGAGGTAACTTGGACAAGTCTCAGGATAAGAGGGAACTTGGGTACATTCCTTTTATAGGAATGGGTACATTCCTTTATAGGAATGGGTATATCCTCCCTAGTTGAGAGGGAGAGACATACACATAATTCTTGTCTTCACTTTGGAAGAAAGAATGGAGGACCAATATTCTTTCATAGAGGACCAATATTCTTTGGGGACTGAGAATCCAAGATAATAATAGTCTTGGGAGGACATACTCTGTGAACATCCAGGTGGGGTATTTACTTTGAGAGATAGTGATGATGGTGTCTATTAGTGATTGGTCTCGCCATCATTGTGCTTTGATATTGTGGAGAGACAGAGTTGTTAGTCAGGGCCTTGCTATGTGACAATGATAGTTAAATTGATGCTAAACATATGGGTTGCCAATCCAACTCTTCTTATGAGAATTATTCAGATTGAGAATGTCCAAGTACCTTCTGTGGATTATGAATACCACCCGTTGCACCCTTTTTGTCACAATTCCCAGGAAGCAACGTACACAATTTTTCAATGATCAGAATCATTAGCTGACTACATGTTATATCATTGTAAACCCAATTTTTGCAAGTTGTAATGTAAATGATGCTAATATGACTGTTTAATTATGTAAAAACACCTAGGTAAGCCTTTGATTTGGTGACAAATTTCATCCTAGGAGGTTTTTTAACCTCACCGCATTATGTGTATTTCTAAACACAGATAATCGGTAGAGTTTTTCCTCCAACTTAACCCCAAAGCTAGGATGAAATTAATTGAAAAGATTTTAGGTGAGTCTTTGTATTATATTGAGTCTTTGTAAAAGTTGTTTGGGAATAATTTAAGCTATTTGGCTAAATTATTTTATTACAAATCACGTGGCCTACTAGATCATATTGTGTCACATAATTGGGTAATTATTTTGAGGGTCTATTTGTAAAGGTGTATTCCCTCTTTGAGGGTTGAATTATTTGTAATATCTAATATAAAAATATTTTAGTGCATGGTCTCTCATATTTAGACACCATGGCTAAAGTATTTGAGGGTTGAAAAAATTTTAATCCCCTCGTGTCAATTATTATTTTTTTATTTTTATTTTATTTTTCTGGAGAAAAAATTAAATTAAATTCTAAGCTAGAAAATTAATTAATTTAGAATAAAAAATTAATTTTAGAGAAATAAATAATCTCCAAGTGGAAAATGACCAAAAAATTCGCGTGTCAAAAATAAGTTAATTTTTGGATGCCCCCCACAAAGGCAAAAATGGATATTTTAAGAAAAATTAAGCCCTTGGACCTTGGTGGTTAAGTTAAAGTTAAAATTTTGAGGAAATTAATCTTTTGGATTAATAACAAATGAGTTATGAGAAATTCGAAATTTTCCTTGAAATAAATATTTTCGATAGTGGAGATTAAAAGATGTCAAATATTTATCAACGGTCGAGAATATTTTGATGGGGATCAAGCCAACTAGCCATTATTTTCCACTTGAAGGATTTCTCTATAAATAGAAGCCATTTTGCTTCTCAAATCACAATGATTTTTGATGATGTAAATTTGTAACATCGGTATTGAACCATTGTTTTGATGGGAACATTTGATATCATAATAAAAAGACTTTGGGGTTCAATTCATGGTGTTCTTTTTCCATTGATCTATGGTACGTGCTGGTTATGTGCTTTCCAATATCGTGCTAATTTCTTTTATAAGCTTGTTATCTCATTTGTCGATGATAAGAACATTCAATTAGTAAAATTTGGTTTTATCTTAGGTGATTTGATTCACCATATGATCTAACAAGTTTGCTTGAGAAAATATATAGAGATTTACAAGTACATCGACCCTTGGGCTCCAAGTTCACAGACTTAGTGGAAGAGCCGACCTTGTTTGGGATCTGGAAAATTTTATATGGTTTTCTTACTTCGCTAAAGGGTGTGTCCAATATTCTAACTTTCAAAAAACACATTGATCTATTGTCATTTTTGAAAAAATATTTTCTCAAAAAATATTTTGTTTACAAGGCTTGTATATTTGTAAACATTTTTTTTGTAAAATATTTTCTAACCCTTGTTTGTAGCAATTGGGGTTTATTTTGAATCTTGTATATATTGGGGTTTTGGGAAAAAAAATATTTCATTTTGCAGGTGATTTGTCAAGCCAAATCTGAAATTTTGGAAGGGTTTCTACCCCTTCAAAAAATTAGTTGGGCTTTGTAGCGGCAAATCTAGGCCTAGGAAGACAAGATTTGGCCTCTAGCCATCCTCTAGGCTCAACGTTCAAGAAAAGAAGGAAGTCACTAGCCCTTAGAAGCATTTTCGTGGCACCTTGTGGTGCATTTTTGAGGTTTGGGGTTGAATTTTTCAATTTTGCAGGGATCCATTTTTTTTTAGGCCTTTTAGCTCTAGCGTTGCCCACCTTTACCCTATCCGTGAACTATTTCCCCTTTCTTGGTGAGTCGATTCCCTTTTTGGGCCTCCAAACCCTAGCCACAACCCTCATTTCCCTTGTTGTCAGCCCTTTTGGGCTGTTGCCCTAGGCCGAAGGCCTTTTTGGACCTCATCTCCCCCTTCGTGAGCCCTTTTTCTTTGCCGCTACCCCTCTCTTCCTTGCGACAACCTCTAACAAGCTAATTATTGGGTGTTGCAGGCCTCTAGGAGGCCCTACCCTTGAGCCGCAGACCCTTAGGGCCTTGATCCCTTTGCGGTAGTCCTTATTGGGCCTCTCTCTGCCTTACGACAGGCCTAGAGACCTCATTCCTCCTTGCCACGGCCCTTCTTGGCTCTTCCTCTTGGCTGTTGCCCTTCCTTGAGCCTTTAGCCCTCATCGTTGCCCTATCTTGGCCTCCTTTGCCTCATTTCAGTCATTACATTGGGTTATTGTTTGATTTTTTCCTCTTAACATATTGTGGTTGCAACAAGATTCATGAGATTTTGAGCTAACATTGGTGGTTCCAGGGGGTCAATCCATTGGAGAAGTTTTGGGCAAGTCTTCTTTTCATCTTCTAGGCCAAGAGACCTGGTTTGCTTCCTAAAACCCCTTGCTTCCTCATTGTTCTGCTAGTAGCATTGTTAATTTGCATAACAATGCTAAAATTTTCATCTAAGTGACATTAATCTAACACCTAAGTTGTCTAACATATTCACAAATCACACAATTTCAGCATTCACTGTTTAGCTTGTTTCATGAAAATTGATGATTGTCATAAGAAAAATAAATTCTGATCATAACAGTGGCATTGGCATCTAAAATAACCCAATTCATTGAGAATCTTGTGTTGGAAAAGTAGTTTTGCTTTTGTATTGTCTCATTTACATTTAGCACTCATATGCATTTCATATTTTGCATCCTAAGTGCTCTAATTGAAATCAACTTACTGCTGTACTAAAAGTTTAATGATTGCTCATCGAATGTCATTGGAACATAAGTTACATAAAGGCTTCTAATATTGTTTAAGGCTCTATTGTGGAAAGGATTGTTAGCATTGGTAATATTGAACTTTGGTTTAGTTGCTACATTGCTTCATAACAAGAGATCTAACATTGTGTTTTCTTGTGAGTTTCATAATCTCCAAATTTACAAATTTGCACTTAATAAGCTCACTCACACGAGCACTTAAATCTCAAGAGATCCAATATCTTGTTGAATGAATAATATTGCTGAAGTTGGTAATCAAAGGAGATATTGCATAATGATATCTCTTGCTCTCTCACAATTAGCATTGAATATCTAATTACATAAAATTGGCATTATGATATCTTATTGACATAACTTGGAAAATTGCTAATTGTCTAAAGAGCATTAATCATCTAGTTGTCTATCTCTTAAGCAATATTTCATTGGAATCCTTTTCACTATTGTAATTTTCTCTAAAGGAACCTTGGATAAATGTTCTAAGTAACATCATGGATAAGTGCTCTAATCACTTTTACTTGCCATCATTGTCATTATTGTTTCATGGTTAATATTTATTGTGGATGATCATTTTATCCTTGGTATATTGGTGAATTGTTACTAAGATCATCTATCTTGTTCTCATTTGCTCAAAATTTTATCCTTGGCATATTGGCAAATTGTTACTAAGATCATCTATCTTGTTCTCATTTGGTACTTGAGCAATTATCTCTTGGTTGTATTTGGTATATCTTTTGAGCACTAGTGAAATTGAGTACTTTATCTTGTGTATAAGATTGTCCTTCATTCATTAAGTACTTTTGTGTGATAACTAAAGATAAATTCTAATTAAGTACTAAGGATCATAATCAATCCTAACTCAAGAGCACTCAAGTGTCTTACATTGCATTCTAGGCCTAGTCTTGCATTAATTAACTTACCTCCAAACATAAGCTTGGTTGATAGAAATATAGGAATACCCTTCATCTCTTAGCTTACAAATGCTAGACCCTCTCTAGTGGTTAAAATGATGACCTTGCACCCGTTAGAGCTACAGTCTCTGCAACGTCGAACGCACCGAGTATGTTAGATTACCAGGTGAGGTATCGTTAACCAAGCCTTCGCTTACTTTGCCTTGACTTCTCTCTACAACCTACTTTTGAGACTAGCCTCAAAATATATAAGGATTAAGGGATGCACTTAGCTAGGTATATAATTAAAATAAATCAAGATTCTTTGCATCTCACCTAGATCATTCGAAAATTTCTGAATATTACTTATGCAGAAACCCTATTGTTAACTCACGATTTACTTCTCCTACTTATACAAGTTATTAATCTGAAATGTTCAGTATTAACATTGAAGGAAACACTTTAATAACCTACATAGATACAGATCTAAACTGAATACATGCACATAGACAAAGTGACACACAAGATTTTATGGACAACTGTCCCCGAAAAAACCCAATGTGGGAAAATCGGTCTTCTGGCTGCTGAGGGTTTATATTATTAAGTAGATTCTAAGTACAACAAATATGGGCACCTTATTGGTTAAACTTACAGAGAAAAACAACAAAATCTGCAGCAATACCTCTGTTCTGGAGACGGAGAAACCGACTGATTCACAGCCTCAAACGAGATTTACAGAACTCAATACCTTTTTGTTTTCAGAA
This sequence comes from Pinus albicaulis, assembly GCA_034641835.2. Classification (NCBI taxonomy): domain Eukaryota; kingdom Viridiplantae; phylum Streptophyta; class Pinopsida; order Pinales; family Pinaceae; genus Pinus; species Pinus albicaulis. The sequence continues at coordinate 1,247,521,913 of CM076580.1, forward strand.
ACCCCAACTCTGCTTTGAAGCCCTCCGCGTCAGCTCTGCTAGTCTGCTGGTGCCCTTGCGTTGTTCAGAAGAGGCCTGCGTAACCCCAGACTGGATGACGTAGTCCCTGTGCTGTTGTAGCTGGGCTTGCGTAAGCCTTGATGGTCTCCTGCTGCCTCTGCGCTGCCCTTTCTGGGCCTGCGTAGCACCTGGGTAGCACTGAAGCCCTCTGCGTTGTGCAACTGCTGCTCCCTCTGCGCTGCTTTGATTGCTTCTTCTCTGCCTCTGGCTGACTCTTGGCTCTGGGATCAGATCATCCCCTTAGCCAATACTACCCCTCGCTGCAGCTGAAACACTTCTGAAAATTCTTAGCAAACCATGCCCTAGAATTCCAGCTTAGTCTCAGTGCTCTGCCTCCGTGTGTGTTCTCCAATTGACCCCTAGCCTTTCCTTTATACTTTTTCGTTGGGAAACCAACGACCGTGATCCAATCTTGATTCGATGACTAAGATTAAAAGAAAGATTGATCTGTGTGACTTAAGTCATTTCAATCACATGTTTAAATTAATTTCCTTTAATCTTTTAATTTTCCGAAGTTAGACTTAGGGCCCTTAATTAAAAAGATTAATTAATTAATTTTCTCTTAAACTGGATGGAATTTCTCAAATCCCTTTCTGGGTCTTGGAGATCTCATGTACTCTAGTCCCTCCACAAAGTCTGGGATCTAGAGCACATCCGATGCTACCCCAACACTCAAAAATCTCAACACTCCCTCTTAGCGAGGAAAGTGCTCTAGCACAACACTACTTCACCCCGAAGTTCTGTACTGATCTCTGGTGTGGGTCTCTGCGCTGATGCTTAGCCTACTGCCCTTCATCATTGCATTGTTGTTGCTCTCCCGTACTACTGCCCATGACGCTGCCACCGCCACTGCTACATTTGTACTGCAACTCCCTCTCAATCAGCTGCATCGTGCTGCCAATTGCTGCACTGCAACTCAATTGCTGAGAGAAACTGTTGAAAAGTCCTACCCAATCTTTGACAGACAAGTCAGTTGGGCTGCATCCTCATCATTAAAGCTCCATAGGCTGCTGATCTCTGCTGTCATATGGAGACTGCTGCACAACTACAACTCTGCACTGCGTAGGCAGACCTCTGCGCTGCTGAAGTCACATCAGCCCCTCTTCGTTGAAGTCCCCTACACTGTTGCTGCGCTGCGCTATCCTCCTAAAGCCTCTACGCTGCTGCAGTTCTGCTCTGCGTAAGTTAGCCTGAACTGCGTCGCTGAAGTCACATCAGCCCCTCTGCGCTGCGCTGCTACTCTGTTACTGCATCTTTACTGCGCTGCTCCCTTTCAGCATCCAGCTTCGCCTTTGCTTCATCTGTGATTCTCTGCACCAACTGCTCCACTTGTCCCGCTATTGTCTTAAGGCTCCCGTACGGATGTGATCTAAGAGTTGGGCTACTCAAGGATCCCACCACCACTCTGTAGTCGCTCTACAGATCCATGTCGCCGCACTTTCGTGGTTCATGAACGCTCATGGCTACGTCATCTTCGGAGCCATCGTCCGCCACAACAGCCTTGGAGCTAGAAGCTTCCTTGTCCTTCTTCTTCTGAGAACAATTGCTGGCGAAATGTCCTAGTTCGCCGCACTGGAAACACTTGATCTTAGACAAATCCCGCTTCTTTCTCCTTTGCTGCCTCTTTGATGCCAAGGCTACATCTTCTTCCTCTTCCTTCTTCACTTTACTTGATCCAATGCTGTACTGTCTCTTGGTGAATCGATAAAGTTCTTCTTGGCGGAGGATCGCCCACATGCTGTCCTATTTGGGAAGGTCTGCTTTGCCCAATATACTTTGGACAGAAGTTTCCCAGTCCTCTGTGACCACATTGAGTGCAGTCCTCACCATCACATCATCCTCCACTTTCACGCCAATGGCAGTCAACTGATCCTTGATCCCCTGTAATTTTAAAAAAGGAAGGGTTCAATCTCTTCTCCCTTGGCCATCATGAATAACCTCATCTGATTTTCCAGAAGCATTCTCCTCTGGACATATCTTCCTTCATATAGTGAGGTCAAAGCCACCCACATATCATGAGCCGTTGTCTTTTCGACTATGTGAGGCACTACATGATCTTTGACACCGTCCATGATGAAGTGCTTGGCATGTGCCGCTACTTCTTCATGCTTCTCCAGGAGCTTCGCATCGGTTTGCTTGGCCAGGAATTTCTCTGCATGCTTCCTCAGACCGTATGCCTCCATGACTACCAGGATTCTGGCCTTCTAGACTGCAAAGTTGGATAGGTCGTCCAACCTATCCTGATCACGTAGTCCTTGAGGTGCCATTTTCTCAATAAATCTGTTAGAACTAATCCTTCTCTCTATGCTAGAGACTTGAATCTAGGGTCCTTGGCGAGAAAGGCACCCTCTGCTCCCTCTGACCACTGACTTCCTCTCTTGGAAGTCTGCCAAATCACAATGAATCAGCTCTCTTCGTTCCTCTGATCGATCTCTAGATTTCTTTGGCTGGAAATCCTCTGAGAAGTTGTTCTCCTCCTGCTCTTTGTCAACTAGTGCTCATGCTAATTTCTGCACCTTCAGAAATTTAACCCCACCAACAACTATTGAAGCTCTGCAACATTGCTTTGGCACTCTGAATCAACAACAACTTTAGGATTGTGTCACCTTGGCTGGCCTTTGCGTGAGCAGAAAGTCCCAACACAACTTCTACGCTGCCTCTACGCAGTAAGTACGTGGGCCTGTGTGGAGACGACGTCGCTTTGGCCTCTGCGTGGCTCTGCTCCCCTCTGCTGCTACGCTGTCCTTTCTGGTTCGACTTTCTGCGGCTGCTGCTGCTTTCTTTGTTGCTTTCTGCAGCAAGTATTCTTCAGTCTTCTTGCTAGTGATCCAACTAGATTTGCAATCGCTCTGATACCATGTGAAATTTTTTGAATATTACTTATGCAGGAACCCTACTGTTAACTCACGATTTAATTCTCCTACTTATACAAGTTATTAATATGAAATGTTCAATATTAACATCGAAGTAAACACTTTAACAACCTACATAGATACAGATCTAAACTAAATACATGCACATAGACAAAGTGACACACAAGATTTTCTGGACAACTGTCCCCGGAAAAACCCAATGCGGGAAAACTGGTCTTCTGGCTGCTGGAGGGTTTATATTATTAAGTAGATTCTAAGTACAACAAATATGGGCACCTTACTGGTTAACCTAATAGAGAAAAACAACAAAATCTGTAGCAATACCTCTGTTCTGGAGACAGAGAAACTCATTGATTCACACCCTCAAATGGGATTTACAGAACTCAACCCATTTATGTCTTCAAAAACCTTAGCGCTGCTCTGAAGCCCTTTGCGTTAGCTCTGCTAGCCTGCTGGTGCTCCTGCACTACTTAGAAGAGGTCTGCGTAACCCATACTGGGTGACACAGTCCTTGCGCTGCCCTAGCTAGGCTTGCGTAAGCCCTGATGGTCTCCTGCTGCCTCTGTGTTGCGCTTTCTGGGCCTATGTAGCACTGAATCCCTTTGCGTTGCGTAGCTGCTGCTCCCTGCTCTGATTGCTGCTTCTCTGCCTCTTGCTGACTCTTGGCTCTGGGATCAAATCATCCCCTTAGCCAAAACTACCCCTTGTTGCAGCTGAAACACTTCTGGAAATTCTTAGCCAACCACACCCTAGAATTTTAACTTAGTCTCAGTGCTCTACCTCTGTGTGTGTTCTCCAACTGACCCCAAGCCTTTCCTTTATACTTTTCTTGTTGGGAAACCAACAGCCGTGATCTAATCTTGATTCGACAGCTAAGATTAAAATAAAGCTTGATCCACATGACTTAAGTTATTTCCATCACATGTTTAAATTAATTACCTTTAATCTTTTAATTTTTCTAAGTTAGACTTAGTTTCCTTAATTAAAAAGATTAATTAATTAATTTTCTCTTAAACCGGATGGAATTTCTCAAATCCCTTTTTGGGTCTTGGAGATCTCATGTACTTTAGTCCCTCCACAAAGTTTGGGAGCTAGAACACATTTGATGCTACCCAAACACTCAAAAATCTCAACGGATCATATGGTTTGCATTTCATATAGGATAGTGAAGCATCTAAGCAACGATTGTTCATCCGATCATTTGGTATTTAATTTATATAAAACAAGTAATTGACTCCATAACGCACTGGTCTCACATATTAATCCAATCTAATCCTTAAAACTTGCTAAATCAACCAAGTGGCTAGGGCATTCAATCATGTCTCCCGGATTTGTTGATTGTTGATAAGTCTTGCATTTTCATTTTCCATAGGGACTACCCCCCATAGCCTGCTGTTGGGAGACAACTATAACATAGAGGTTGGGGATCAGACTGACAACTCCTGACCTGAGTCGTTGTCGCGCCGTGCCTGTACAATCTGAGCGACAACACCTTCCTAGTTAAGAGGGATTGTTGAAATATGTAACTAGGTTCGGTCTTCACAATGACATATGTAATCATGATTTTATGCATTTAATGTAAATAAGAAAAATAAATTTATTATTTTTATCCTTGAGGCATGGGTTTCATGCTCAAGGGAAATTTCTTTTTAGGTCAAACACCCATTAAGTGCTTCTAGGGCTTGTTATTTAGTCTACAAATCAATTGAGTCATTCCCATGTATTGAAGATCCATTGGGCATGTTACATATTGTAAAGAAAATTTATTTGAGTCAAAATAGAGTCAAAAGACCCTCCAAGGCCTCGTCATGGTGCAAAGGTCAAGTCAGCGTTCATGAAGGGAAAAGTCGGCCTAATGTTAGAATTTTGTGCCCCTCAAAAGCCTGTAAATAAGAAGGAACTAGACCTCATTTGAACACACTCTCAAGCAAGTTCGATCTCCTCAAGAAAGAAGCTGGAAATTGACAAAGAAGAAGAAAAATAACAAGATCAAAGTTTTAGGTCTCTCTCTTTCTCTCTCTCTCTTGTTAGGGTTTCTAAAGTTACCAGGAAAGATGAAATTATGAAGTTGCATCGAAGCTGTGAAACTGCAGCTAGGTCGAAGTTGTGAATATGTTGGAGAGGTCGAAGTTGCAGTAGAATCTTCTGGTCGAAATTTTAGAAGAATTTGTTGGAGGTCAAAATTGTAAGAGTTGTTGAGGAACTGCTAGAAGGAAAGCTCGTCAAGGGAATTGGTCTTGGAGAGTCTTGGTCAAGGGTCATAGGTCTTGGAATTCGTCAATTGAAGATTCTATAAGAAGAAAAGAATTCTTGTGGGTTTTGCTCTCAACTGGAGAGGTTTTGGCCCTGGCTGATCGCCTATATCTTGTGTCCTCTTGTCTCACTTTTCTTTATGGTTTGGTAGTTGTTTGATGAAAAGAACACAATAATAATTAAGGTGAAAAAGAATCTAATCAAGATAAGCAAAAATACATCACAAGTAGTTATCAAAGAGAAATCACCTACACTTGTTGCCTCTTGATTTCTCAACACAAGCCAGGGTAAAAACCTCTTCAAGGGGAAAACCCAAAAAGAATCTCCTCTTCTTATAGAATCAGTTCAAATGAGAAATCCAAGACCTTAAGACTAAAGTCAAAAGCTCCTCCAAGCACCAAGTCAACCCTTCAAGAATTTCTTCTAAATAAGTCAAAGTTTGACCAAGTCAATAAAGGTCAAAGCTCTTCAAATTTGCTTCACTTTAGAATTCCAGCCTTCTACTTCAGAATTGAAATTTCGATCCTTTGGAATAACATAAATCCTTTCTTTTTGACACGTGTAAACCTTTCAAGAAGTATTTCCTCATGCAAGTCAATGTCTCCAAAGTCAGTGAGAGTCAAACTAGGTCAAAATAAAGTTTCGACCCTCCTGCAACTTGGATTTGCAGTTCTTGGCTTCCTACAACTCAGCCTGCAATTCTCGTCCAACAAAAACCCTAACCCTCGCACGTGTGGACAAAAAAAGGATAGAAATTAGGTCTCCTTCCTTCACTTGGTCTTCTTCCTTCTCTTCTAGCCTTCTTTGCTTTTCTTTTCTTGCTTTATATCAAACTTGTCTTTCTTGTAGATCAAATGTGTGCTAAGTAGGTCGAGGTTTCTCTTATATATACCAATCTGAGGAGGTCAAGTAGCTCTTCTAGGTCAACTTGTCACTTGTAGGGCCGACTTGTGCTAGGAGGCTTATTTAACTTTCTAGACACAATCAATATCTTTTACATGTTACAACTTGCCCAATAGGGTCTTATGCAAGTGAAAAGGACTCTTTTGACTCAAGAAAAACATTCTTTTGACTTGGCCAAACCTTAGCAGCATGAAGAACATGCTTGACATAGATGACCAATAAAATGAAGCATGAAACCCATGCTTTAAAATAATATTTTTTTTACTTTTTTTCTTGTAACATAAGATATACATAATGGCATGAGTACAATAACAATTATGAAGACTGAAACTAGTTACATTTTCCAACGCTCCCTCTTAATTAGGGAGGTATTCATAATTGTACAACGGGTACAAGGATATTCTCAAACTAAATAGTTCTCATATGAATAGTCAGATCGGTAATCCATCTTTTAAGCATCAACATTATGACCAACATTGTCAACATAGTAAGGCTTTATCATGACAAGCTCTTATAATATCAAAGAATAATGCTGGGAGGCTTTATGTGAGACACCAAACTACCTCTTCAATGTACATGCACCATCTGGATGTTCACTAGGTATGTCCTTTCATGACTATTCTTATCTTGGATTCCCAATCCTTAAAGAACATCGGTCCTCTTCGACCACTCTTGTCTTGGTTACCCGTCCAATCCTCAAAGAGTGTCGGTTACCAAGAATACTTCCTATCTTGGATTATTTATCCTCAAGGAGTATTAATCTTAGATGCTTATCCAATCCTCCATTCTCTCTACTATGGCCTTCACTTAGAAGTACAACTATTAGTCTTGGCCTAGTGCATGACACATGATAGAAGAGAATACAATGTCCATTATCACTCCTTCTCAATCAGGGAGGATACCCTCATTCCCTCTTATTTAGGGAATAGATCCTTGCTCCTTTTTAATCATTTAAGGAGACTCCTTTTCTCCCTCTCAAACATAGAGGAAATTCTTAACTTCCTTTCAATCTGGGAAGTCACAACCACAAGCTCTTTAAATTGTCTTCATAGATTCATCAGCTACTAGTTCTTCATGGGGATATTCAAGTTGCAGCTGCATGACTCCTTTATTTTGCATCTCATCATATTAAGCTTCTACCTTCCTGGATATTATGGAGCCATCCTCTTCCTTTAATCTTGTGATGGGATTAAGGACATCAACCTTACATATCACTTTTATTTAGTTATCATTAATGAAGGCATTATATCAATCCCTATTGTTATCACTCCGTAATTTCGAGGCTAAAAACAAAACTACAGAGGTAACATCAAAACTGCTTCGGGCCTAGGATCTAGCCCTCCTAGACCTAGAGAGGGATATCTCTGTTCGATATAGCTTTGTTAGATTGGGCATTTTAGGCTAGCTATTAGATGCAGAGTTTGGATTTTGAATTGGTTTGGTGGGAAGAGCAAGGGAAAGCCATTGGGCAATGGGGTCAAAGACGCTTGGGTGATTAAATGCAGAAATATCAAGCATGAGTGAAACAAGGCAAGATAGGTGCACTACCATGGATCTTTTAGACCTTTGAATGGATTATGAAAAGAAGAAATGTAAGGCTAGGTAGAGACTGAGGAGCAGTTAAGAATTCCTCAATCTGGCATTAGTAGAAAACATAGACTATTGTAAACACAACTAGAGTAGGGTGCTCTAGATAACAAATCCTATTCTTCACACTTTTTGTTTTACAATGAGATTGTAGAAATACAGAGAGAGAAACAATGAAAAACACATAAAACCAGGAGAAGACTTCACCATTGCAGAGACCACATGAATCTTGAACATCTAGTCTTGTATTACTCTTCAAATAATCACTTGAAATTCAATGAGCAACATTACAGAATGGGACTGTTCCGCATTGTAGATTCCCCCCCCCCCCCCCTTAATACTTCGAACAATGAAGTATTTATGCTAATCCTACTGACCGATTACAATCAATGCGGTCACTAACAATTACTTTCTTGTTAACTACATAACGAATAAGGACTAACATCATGTGCAAATAAAGCCGCCGGAGTTATCAAGGATATTCAAACATTTGGCACTGTCTTGATTCCCTTTAAAGGCTCAATTCGATTGAAGTTCCCATCTTCTCTTTGAAAATAGAGAAACTGTTATAGAACTAATGGCACATGTATAGCTAATCAACAATCTTTAATGAAGTGATTAACAGGGGTGACATGCGTAAAACTTCCTCCTGTTGCTCAAGATGTTGTTATTAACAATAACTTCTTTGCCGTTCATAAGAATAATGATTTGCCTTCACTGGTTGATCTTCGTGCTATCTTGAAGTCGAGTAAGTGTTGGGACAACTGGAAGATACACCTGTGATGAGCTTTTCAAACTTGATTGTACTTTCAGTCTTCTGCATGTAGTTATCTTTCTGGTAGATTCTGTTAGCGCACTCATCTGCAAGCCTCATACTCCTTTAGTTTCACTGATGGACTGTAGTGGAGCTGTGGTGGCGAGACCGGGTAGGTGGTATTGGAGCGAAGGGAAAACCGATTTTGGGGGGGGGGGTGTAGAGGAGTGGTAGGCGGTAATGGAGTAGGGGGGTGCGAAGTAGCTAGGAGGTGACGCATGGAGGGGATGGTGGTAATGGATACCGCTTATTTCAGGCCCCCCCCCCCCCCCCCCACGGTTAAAGCTCAAAGGTTGAGGGGAGGTGGGGCCCAAACTCACATCGCATATCACAAATCGGAAGTCTTGGTTATGAGCGACGGAGGTTAAATGTTATAATCTGCGATGTGCAAAGTGCGGTGGGTGGGGGAGCGACGTGGCAGGACGGAGGTGGGGGCTGTCCGCAGTCTGCAGATCGCAAGTTTAAGGTTTGGTTACGAGGAATGGGAGTTAAAGGCTAAATCCCGCAACGTATGATGTGCGACGACGGAGGGTGATGTGGCAGGACGGAGATGAGGCCCATTAATACCGCACATTGCAAATCTTACGGTTTACGTTATGAGCGCGAGGAGGTAACCGTTAGACTTCCCGAAGTGCGATGTGGCGAAAAGTATCAAAATCGACGATGGGAAGGGTTATCACAAATCGGGAGTCGGAAGTAAGTGGAAAAGGCAAGTGGTGTTGCGAACTTTGCAATGCGAAAAGGTGATGGACCCCATTACAGGATTTTCAAGGCAGACAAGTGAAAATTTAGTTAAGAAAAGGTAATATGATAAAGGCCGCCCGAACCAAAATATAAAGGATTTCAAAGCATTTGAGGCGTATATAAGGGCATTATGGGTCCCACCAATCCCGTAAATCGCATTTCGGAAGGTTTGTAGGAGACAACCATTGTGATATGTATGGAGTTTGGTCTGCGAAACGCCGATTGCGATGAAAGGTAAGGGTTTCCATATGTTCGAGTGCAGAAAGCGACATGTACGATATCATATATGTAATATATGATATGTATCAAAGGCTCGCTGTGGGGGGTAGAGCTGCTCTCTTTTTAACTATAAAAATCGAATTTTAATAGTTAAAAAAGGGGTTTGAAAGAAATGAAGCGTGGGACTTTAGAAAATTGAAAAATGAATGGCAAAAGAGGGTAAATGAAATGAAATGAGGGCAGAAATGAAGTTTTCTCACCATTACACCTTATCAACAACACTTTCCTCTTTCCATTGAACTGAAAGGTCAGATTGATTCCTTTAAAGCCCTTGACAGTCAAGATTTCTCTTCCTTGTTTGGAAATAAAAGACAACCTTGGAATATTATCTTCAATATACAAGATCTGAAAAAAATAATCAGTCACCTTGTGATACTATAGATTATAGGGTACTAACACCTATCCAATTGATCTTCATGAATATCATGTCATCCTCATATATTGCTACCTTTCAATCCCAAGATGACGATGTAAACATCTTGACTAAATAATCCTTCAAGGATTACCAAAACCATTCATTCAGTCCATATTTTCTTTGAATCGAGTTCAACACCAACATTCTAGCTTTCCTCAATTGCCATAATGCATTTATTCAATACCCTTCCAGGTAGCAAAACAATATGTCAACAAGATAGCCAATACCAAAATATGAATATTTATCTTATCATGATTGCCCTTTCACCAAAAGTATTCGCTTTTTAAGATCAACATCCTTCTACATAGTCCATTTTCATATTATGTAGCGATCCTTCTCCATGCGTTCACTTTTAATTAAGGTGCCTATGGATCGAACTTGATTCTCAAGCTACGATATATTCCTTGGAGTTATCATCATTAACTCCCTTTCTTTCTTTTGGAGACTATACTTGATGTTGATTAATATTGGTATATTTATGTCATGCAATCTTATGTGAGAGTCTTGATATTTAGCCATGCTGAAGCATATCAAACTTATTCTTTCAAGCATTGAGTAATCACATAGAAGACTTATTGAGCATACTTTTATAGTTAACTCTTTCTACAAGATTCTCGTAGATATGAACCCTACCCTAGAAAAGAGTTACTTTAAAATATGCACACCTTTGCTCTTCCAACCATCCAACCATCTTTTCTTGAACGAGCTTTCTTCTTATACTTGTCGAAGATAGGTTTCTTTGAAGAGTAGAAAGACTTTCATTATGCCTTTCATGCCGCAACTTGACCATCTGCATTCCTTCATCCTTAAAGAGTATTGTTTCCATGCTAAATGTAGTATATACTAGCCATAATGTTTCTTCCAAGAACCTTCCTGAATGATGGTTCTTATAGGAGGATCTTCAATGATCCCTTTTTCAAAATGGCCACTTCTAACAATATGTTAGAAAATGCTTGGATGAAGAATAATATGCAATATGGGTCCAATCTTCTCATTCTTGAAGGTTAGATGATTCTTGCCAAAGAAACTTGATCATGTAGACCCTAATTCTTCTACTATCATATGCTTCTTCCTATGATGCCATGATTTTACAAAAATCAAGACTTCTTCTAAAGAATTTAATAATTCATGTTACTCTACTTTCTCGTTAATAAAAGAATGACAAATTGCATAAATAACCTGATAGAGATGGAGCTTCCTTTAGTAGTAAAGATCCTTGGGATCTTCTCCATTCGACTTCTTCTCAGGTTCTCCCTTTTCTTCAACTATGTGAGCTTCACTTCTTTCCTTTATTTTGTTCTTCTTATTTGGACAATCCCTCTTAAATAATCCATACTCATTACATCGAAAGAAATGAATTTTGGACATATTTGGCTTTCCTTTGGGCTTTCTGAACTTCCCTTTCTTCTTCTTGGACCTTGCAATAAATGCTTGAGACTTTTCATTTGATTCGATGTCATCCTTAGCCTTTATTATAGATTCTTCCAAGATACATTGAGGTCATAACTCATCAAAAAATGTAGTATCCTTCTTAGAGTAGATACTAGTTGCAAAACCACTCCAATCAAATTGTAGAGAATTTAATACATAAGTAGTTGTGAAAATTTCACTACTGAAATCCTATTGTAGCAACTTGTTTTATTTTTTCTAACTTTCAATTAAATAATTAGCAGTTTAGTGCTATGACAACAACGCAATAAACACACTGCAATCTTCACAAAAATACTGCAGAAAATAATGGCATTGGAAACTGAGAAATATTCTAGCACACACACATGAAAATTGACACAATTATTTTTGGACAAAAGTCCCTAGAAAAACCCAACTTGGGAAAACCGGTGCAACAACTGAGGGTTTTTATTATTATGCAACAATGAAATAATCCGAGTACAATCTGGATACCAGAAATTGGCAATCCTACAGAGAAAATACTGGAAAAATTTATCTGAGGGAAACTACCCTCACTCCAAGCAATCCTGACACTTGACTACTTCTGAAAAGCTAGCTGTTCAATTTTCCCTACGTAGGCTATTCATCACCTTGATGCTGCTTGAAAGACGTGTGGCTTGAATCGACTGCCAATCTAGCTGTCCTGCCTACTGCTGACTGGGAAAGTGCTTCTACGACCCTCTGAAAACTCTTCTCGCCCTCTAGAATTGAAAATGTCTTCCCTTCCATCAAAATTGAACTGCTTACTTGAGACTCTGCGCTACCTCTGCGCAACCTCTAGGAGAAAATTTCGGCCTCTCTGCAAAGTACTCACTGGATCTGGAAAATATTCCTTCGACTTCATTTCCCTTGCCCCTCTTTGTCTCTTCTTCTTTCTCTGGTTCAAACTTTTCCGACAACTATTGCTGCTCTTTGGAAAATCAAACTCTCCAAGGAAATCGATCTCAAGTGTGTGTCCTCCATCTACTCATCAACTTCTTCTTATAATATTTTGTTGGACCTCCAATGACCACGATTAGAATTTAATCAAGGGCTAATATTATTTCCTAGTCGATCCGTGTGAGTTTCTATATAATTCTCACCTTTCTCAATTAATTATGATTAATTAACCCCTTTTCCTAAGTTTAGACTTAGGGAATATTTAAAAATAGGCTAATAATCTAATTGAGACAGTTCTAGGTGGAATTTCTAGAAACGATTTATGGGTTATGGAGAAATTCTATGTTTTAGCCTCTCCACAAGGTTTCGTGACTGGAACACCTCCGATGATACAAAAACTAACACTCCCTCTTAGCGAGGAAGGTGTTCTAGTGCTGCATCATTGTTACAACATCCTGTCTCTGTATCACCCTTTGTTATGCTGCTGATGTCTAGCCACTTCCCACCAACCACTGCACAACTCTGATGCTGCCTTTGTGTTGTTGTTGACACTGCTATACTGCTGCCAACTCTACATCTGCACTACAAATCCCTCTCATTTGTTGTTGCAGCAACTGCAACAACTGCAACTAAGAAGCGCCCTAAATACTGAATCAATTATCTGCGACACCTGTTTCCTGAGTATCTGACTGCTACCTCTGTACTTTCCACTAAGGAATCGACATTAGTGCCAACTCTGCACTCATCCACGTGCTATGTTGTAAACACTGCACTGGCTCCTCAACACTTGATTGCAACTAGTCTGCAACTGTCACTCTGGAATCTGACTACATCAATTGACATTGATCCATCTTGCTACCGAATACTGTGGGATCCCGTATTAAGGTAATGATCCATGATGGCACCTCAATGGACCCTGCCCATGTTTGCGCTGCTATGGGACTATAGCTCCATATCGCCCCACCTCTATCCTGGACGTATAACTGCAAACATAACAAAATATTCTTCCAACTTGGAGGACAACTTGTCTATCTTTGTGGACGTTGCCGCCTGGTCCTGCTTCTCTTGCTTGTCCTTCTTCCTAAGTGGACACTAGGTAATGTTGTGGCCAAGCTTGTAGAAATTTAATACAAATTATGTATTGCCTGGATTCTCCTGATCTAACAATTATATGTCACTGTTAAATACATAATCGCTTCTAGAAAAATCTTTGTGGAATTTAAAACACAATCTCCAATTGCAATATCATGAAGAAAGATCAATCACACATAACACATATGTGTTTACCGGGAAAGCATAAAGCTAAAAACCCCACTATCATATATTATGTATATATCATGGATCATGAAACAATCTCATACAAAACTCTAATCCAAGAGCTCTCAGTACAATATACAATCGTTTCACATTGTCATACAAAAATTGGCCAGTTCCTGTGCCAATTTACTGCCTCCAGATAGCCTGCCTCCACTACGCAATCCCAATTGATAGCAATCCATGAATGAATGGAATCCTGCTTGCCTTGACTGCGCAATCCTCATGGGCACATCCAATGTGTGTGTGGTTGCATGTGTGCACCCACTAATTTCACAACTGATATTCAAATTGTCCCTTTCACCTACATCTCAACTGGGTCTCCATTGGATCTGACATACATGTAGTTAACAGTAGTAAATCTTTAGTGGCATGTGAGACCACTGATTGTGAATTAATTAATAATTAATTCATTGATCTTTCACTAGTGTATCTTCAGATACAACTAGCACAACTGAGTTTAACTCACTTAACTGAGTTAAACTACTTTACAACTCACATAACTACACTTCCAACTCTGTTACAATTTCGAATCACTCAGTCACAACTAAGTCCACTTGCATGTCCCACCAACCAACCTCTGAACTCGAATTTCCTATAGCTAACTGATTTTCCACTTCAGTTAACTATTTCCAAGTGCTCATTGAGAATAGATTATTGTTTATTGTCCAACTAATATTAAGGGATAATAATATCCGACATGCATCTATAAATAGAACTTGCACATACATCTATAAATTTACCTCATCTATAAATAGAATTTTCTCATGCATCTATAAATAGACATCCGTGTAAAAATAGCCTGAGGCTCCATCCGAGTGTAGGTGCATAATTTTCACTAGGATCTTCTTGTTGAATCTCAACACTCCCTCTCAACAAGAAAGGGATTATCCTTCATCCCGATCCTGTCTATATGGTATTCGAATTTGCTCCTAGTGAGCAACTTCGTCAAAATATATGCATCCTGATCTTCTGAATGAATGTACTGAAGCAACATGATCTTCCTCTGCACACAATCTATGATATGATGATACCAAATATTTATATGCTTAGATCTATCATGAATCACAATATTAATCGAGAGTTTAATGCAACTCTGATTATCAAAATGAATCACTGTCGGATCTAAATGAGAACCAAACAAACCAACCAAGATCTTTCTCATCCAGACAGCCTCACATGTAGCGTGACTCACTGCCATGTTTTCCGCTTCCGCTAAACTGAGTGCCACAGATCTTTGCTTCCCGCTGTACCAAGAAACAATTGTAGATCTGATACTAAAGATCCCCCTTGATGTGCTCTTTCTGTCTGTTGTGCTGCTCGCCCAATCTGCATCTGTGAAGCCATGCAACTTCGCCTCATCCATTTGTTTGTACCATAATCCATACTTAGATGTGCCCCTCAGGTATCTCAGGATATGCTTGCCCGCCTTTCAAAAGAGCTTGGTAGGCTTAACCATCACTTGACTTAGCTGGTTAACTACATAGCAAATGTCTGGTCTCGTGTTCACTAGATACATTAGCGAACCCACTAATTGTCGATAGAAAATATCATCCACTACCTCTCCAGATGTAGCATCCTATTTTCTCTAGTTTCTTGGAAGAGGAGTATCCATGGGTTTGCAACCCTCCATGTGAAACTTACCCAGTATCTCCCTTGCATACTTTCCTTGAGACACAAAAAGTTCACCATCTCGCTGCGATATTTCCAATCCAAGGAAATCATGGAGGCCCATATCCTTCATCTCAAACTCCTTTGCAAGGTCCTCCTTGCATGCGTGTATCAACTGCTCATAACTAGTCAATATTAAATCATCAACATAAAGAACAATGATTAAAAGCTTACCCTCCACCACAATTTGGTATAGGTTTGCATCTGCCTCACTTTTGGTGAAGCCAAGTTTGGTAAAATAGCTGTCTATTCGAGTGTACCAAGAACAGGGTGCTTGCTTCAGCCCATACAATGCTCTTTTGAGTCGGCACACATGCGACTCACTGCTGAAGATCTCAAATCCTTCAGGCTCCTCTATGTACACCTCTTCCTTAATGATCTCATTGAGAAACATAGTTTTCACATCCATCTGATGAATGCGTCAGCCCATTTGCGCTGAGAGAGCAAGGATGGTCCTTATGGAAGAATACCTTGCGACAGGTGCAAAAGTTTCTTCATAATCAATCCCCTCGATCTGTGAGAAGCCCTGGGCCACAAATTTGGCCTTGTATTTCTCAAAACTCCCATAAACAACTTTCTTTACCTTGTAGATCCATCTCGAAGCTACCACTGATTTATCAACTGGCCTTGGAACAATTTCCCAAGCACTGTTTTTGACAATCGAGTCATACTCCTCCACCATTGCATCTACCCATGTGGGCTCCTGCACTGCTTCCTGAAAGGAAGATGGCTCAGTCACAATACATTTTCTCATGAGAGCTATGTATCCAGTAAATCAGTTAGGAGATTGTCTTTGTCTGCGCTGTGAAGTAGGGGCTCCTACATTCTGCACAGAGTCAAGTCTCAGCCTTTCAACTTCTGTGGTACGCCTTCTGCCAGTTCTGATGTTTGGCTCTGCGTGAGTGGACTCCTACACTCCATGAACCTCCTCCTGTGGATGATCCACATCTAGAGACTCATTTTTGGGAACCAATAGTTCCTCCTCCGCATGAAAGTCTAGCTCCCTCTCAGGCGACAACCACATGGCATTCCCCTCATCAAATTTTATATCCCACCGCATAACAGTCATCTTACTTTTAGGAAAATACACACTATAATTATGGGGTGTTTTTGTGTACCCCACAAATATCCCAACTTCAGCAATCAGCTCCAGCTTCTTCCTGGCGTTCTTGGTCACATGCACATAAACAGATGAGCCAAAAATCTTAAAGTGTGAAACATCCGATTTCTTACCAGTGAAAGCTTCTTCAGGTGTACTCATGCCAAGCACTGTATGAGGACAACAGTTTTGAACATAAACTGCAGTGTTGCATGCTTCCGCCCACAAATGTATTGGTAGGCCCTGATCATGCAACATCGCTCGTGCTGCTCCCACGATCGTTATGTTCTTCCTCTCCGCGACCCCATTTTGTTGTGGGTTATGAGGTGCTATGAGTTCTCTTCGAATTCCTTCTTTGTTGTAGAAGTCTTTGAATTCGTTAGAGATGTATTCTCCACCATTATCGCTCCTCAAAGCCTTCACTTGCTTCCCCGAATCTTTCTCCACCAATGCCTTAAACTCACAGAACTTTGAGAATGTTTGATCCTTCTTCTGCATGAAGAAGATCCAACATTTACGAGAAAAGTCATCAACAAAAATAACATAATACTTATGTTTTGTTGTTGAAGCAACCGAGAATGGTCCACACACGTCTGTGTGAACTCTCTCCAGGATCACGAAGCACGATTCTCCTTTTCATGAATGGTGGACTTTACCTACTTCCCCATGGTGCAACCCTTGCACTGATCTAACTAAGCAAGTGTTCCCATTGGAAGTCCAGTAGATATTTGCTGTATGACTTTCAAGGCTCCATGATGAAGATGGCCCAATCGCCTGTGCGATAATTCACCTTCATCCCGGCTCACCACTGTTTCCGCCTTGCCCATCATGGCAGCGCAACCATCTACCTCCAGCTTGTAGAGATTCATAACTCAAATCCCTATCCTCTTGGCTTGACCCGTTGTTTTATGTCTCAAGAAATCTTTTCCATAGCTGAAAACAACGTCATAGCCTCTGTCCTCCAACATTGCGACTGAGACCAAGTTTTTTTTCAGACCTGGAACATGCATAACATCTTTCAATTGAAATGGTTTACCTGACTCCCTTTGAAAGGTAATGGTACCAATGCCAGTCGCACTGTATCGTCCATCGTTGCCCATCTCTATATGCATCTGGAGATATTTCTCCTCCAAGTCATTGAAAAGCTCCTTATCTCCCGTCATGTGGAAGGAAGCGCCACTATCCAAATACCACACTGATCCCAATGCACTTGACACCATGCATGCGAACAAAGAGAAGTCAAGTTCAAATTGCGAGGTAAGGGCCTCACCAGCTGCAGCTCCAACAACCTTCTTGTTCTTGTTCTTCTGCGGACAGTTAGTAGCGAGATGCCCATGTTTGTCACAATGAAAACACTTCACCTTAGACATATCCAGCTTCTTGCCTTTAGACTCAGATTTAGAATGGAATTTCTCCCCCTTTCCCTTCTTTGCCTTGGAAGCCAAAGCATATTCCTATTCATCATCATGCTTTGATGAAGAGCCATCTCTGGTGTTCCGCCTGAACTTCTCCTGCACCAGATCCGACCACAGTCGTTCCAATTCAACAATTTTTCTCGTCCGTTGACATAGTCTTCATAACTGTGCCAACTCTTAGGAAGTCCCAAGAGAGCCAAGCTCACCAAATCATCATCAACAAAAGTTATTCCCACACTCTCCAGTTCATCCCGACATTGGACAAACTTTGTGAGATACTTTGGAATGTTATGAAGGCTTGAGACAATGTGGTCTCTGACACCTTCCAACAGAATCCTCCTCGCCTTTGCCACTTTATTTTGCCATGCATCAAGTAATGCAATATTTGTCGAAGTGGGCTTAGGAACATCATTGTCAATGAATTCCTTCAAGCCACTTTCTTCGAGCACCGCCTCCATTCTGTCCTTCCAAGCAATGTAGTTCAGGCTGCCCTTGAGTGCATACTCTAGCCGCCAGGCATTGAAAGCCATTTCGATGTTAACTCAACTGTAGCACCAAGAAAGTCTTTCTGCAAATTCGAATTCTTTCCACCAACAAACGGAGCTCCTGCTTCAAAATTGCAATCTTCTGTGCTTTGATACCATGTAGAAATTTAATACAAATTATGTATTGCCTGGATTCCCCTGATCTAACAATTATGTCACTGTTAAATACATAATCGCTTCTACAAAAATCTTTGCGGAATTTAAAACACAATCGCCAATTGCAATATCATGAAGAAAGATCAATCACACATAACACATATGTTTTTACCAGGAAAGCATAAAGCTAAAAACCCCACTATCATATATTATGTATATATCATGGATCATGAAACAATCTCATTCAAAACTCTAATCCAAGAGCTCTCAGTACAATATAAAATCGTCTCACACTGTCATAAAACAATTGCCAGTTCTTGTGCCAATTTATTGCCTCCAGACAACTTGCCTCCACTGTGCAATCCCAGCTGATAGCAATCCCTAAAATGGAATCCTGCTTGCCTTGACTGCGCAATTCTCATGGGCACATCCAATGTGTGTGTGGTTGCATGTGTGCACCCACTAATGTCACAGCTGATAGTGAAACTGTCCCTTTCACATACATCTCAACTGGGTCTTCACTGGATCTGACATGCATGTAGTTAACAGTAGTAAATCTTCAGATGCATGTGATACCACTGATTGTGAATTAATTAATAATTAATTCACTGATCTCTCACTTGTGTATCTTCAGTTACAACTAGCACAACTGAGTTTAACTCACTTAACTAAGTTAAACTACTTTACAACTCACATAACTACACTTCCAACTTTGTTACAACTTCGAATCACTCAGTCACAACTAAGTCCAATTGCATGTCCCACCAACCAACCTCTAAACTCAAATTTCATATAGCTAACTGATTTGCCACTTCAGTTAACTATTTACAAGTGCTCATTGAGAATAGATTATTGTTTATTGTCCAACTAATATTAAGGGATAATAATAATCGACATGCATCTATAAATAGACATGCAATCTATAAATAGAACTTGCACAAACATCTATAAATAGACCTCATCTATAAATAGAATTTTCTCATGCATCTATAAATAGACATCATCTATAAATAGAATTCGCTCATGCATCTATAAATAGACATCCACCTAAAAATAGCCTGAGGCTCCATCCTAGTGTAGGTGCATAATTTTCACTTGGATCTTCTTGTTGAATCTTAACAAAGCTCACCACACCTTAAGCAATCAAGCGTAGATAGGTCCTTCTTCTTCTTCTACCCTTGTACATGACTGGGACCCTTTGATGCTAGGGCTACATTCTCCTCTTCCTTCTCACCTTCCACGCCCTTGTTGTTGCTTCTGCTGATGGTACTCTTCAATAGAGAATGCCTCAACTCTTCCTACTATAGATCATAACGCATCCTATCTCTGCCCAAGATACTTTGGACAAACACCTGCCATTCCTCTGAGACACTATATTTTTCCATGTTCGCAGACATATCTCCAGGGGTGAGGTTGAACGATTTGGTTTTGTAGCCCGAGAGAGCTACAAGATGGGCAGGATTCTTGAGGAGCTCCACCTCTTGAATCAATACCTTGCTACGAGAGCCCACATTATTTAGTAGTAGGATGGACCAATGACAGTTGGTGTAGTGAGATGCCAGAGTGACATATGCAGTGGCTAGTAGCAGTAAGATGTTAGGGTAGCGTAGTGCAGAGTTGGTAGCAGTGCAGTTGGCATAGTGTAGAGTCAACAACAATGTAGAGGCTTCAGTGACAGCGCAAATACTAGTAGCAGTCAGGACTCGGGTGACAGATGCATCATACTAAACATAGATGTTTCAGTATTTTGGATAGTTCTTAGTTGCAGATATTGCAGTTGTAGCAGTAGCAAATGAGAGGGAGTTGCAAATGTTACAGTAGCAACAACAACAGAGTTGCAGTGCAGATGCAGTGTCGACAACAGTTCAACAGGGTTAGAAACAACACAGATGCAGCGCATATCAGAGTTGTGCAGTGGCTGGTGGGAAACAATAGGTAGACATCAACAACATGACATGAGATGATGCAGAGACAAGGTGTTGTTTCTGTGGGTTGCAGCACTAGAACACATTCCTTGCTAAGAGGAAGTGTTAGGTTTTGTAGCATCAGATGTGTTCTAGCCACGAGATTTGGTGTAGAGGCTAGAATACATATATTCTCCAATACCCAGAAATTGTTTCTAGAAATTCCACCTAGAGACGACTTAATTCGATTAATTAGTCATTTTTTTAATATTTCCTAAGTCTAAACTTAGGGAATATGATTTATTAATCATAATTAATTAAGTCATGGTGAGAATGTTCTAGAAAAGCACATGGATCGATTTCTAGTTAATCCTAGCCATCGATTAAGATTTAATTGCGGCTGTTGAAGTCTCAATGGAGGATTATAAGAAGAAGTTGATGGGGCTTGAAGAAGATACACCAAATCACTTAAGCAGTTTGATTTTTCTGGGAAATCGATTTCCAGAGTAGTAGTTATGTGTTGTCGTAAGTGATTCAGTGAGATTGAATCAATGAGAGAGGGGGCAACGACAGTGAAGCCGGAGGAAGAATTCCAGATCCGACGAGTACATTTGCAGAGAGGCAAAGAGTGCCACAGTGAGGCAGTGCAATGCCCTCTAGAGGAAATTTTGTTTTGCTTGGGAAAGGCGAGATCAATGCGAGAAGTTGGACAGAGGTTCCAAAGGCCGAGAGAATTAATTTCCCAGGCAGCAACTGACAAGATAGTGAGAGGTGACGCAGTTCTGAGTTGAAGGGACGCAGAGACTACGTAGGGTGACGCAGTGATTGCGCAGAGGCAGTGGGGACGACTCCATTTCGAGCTGAGGTCAGTGTCGGATAGCCTATGGAGTGAGGAATTTCCTCATTAGATATTTTTTCCAATAATTCTCTGTAGGATTGCTAGTTTTTTGGGCATCCAATTGTACTTAGAAAATTCACTACTGTTTAATAATAAAACCCTCAGCTGCTGCACCGGTTTTCCCAAGTTGGATGTTTTCGGGGACATTGGTCTAAAAATAACGGTGTATTTTGTGTGTGTGCATTTATTTTTCCTGCATTTTTATTTCTTTCGCATTATTTTATTTGTGAAGGTTGCAATGTATTTAATTCGATATTTGTCGTAAGTAAATTGTTTAAGTGAATTAACATTTAGAAGAGTTAACATCAGTTGCTGCAATAGGATTCGAGGTTAGCCAAATTTTCACACTCCCTTCCTCATACCTCTTTGTAATATTCCTAATGGTAAAATTAACAGTATTACCAAAACAATGTATAAGGAACAACAAAATAGATAAAGAATCACAACCTAAATCAAAACACAATAGACACCAACAAAAGATTCTAAGCCATTTTATTAATATACTGGGAATGGGTATATAAAATGACCTGAAATGACAGAACCTGGGCTTGCCAAGCAAGCTATGCAAGACCTTGATGATAGATCTCGAACCCAGATGGGGAAATGACTCTGGAATAAGAAATGCACATTGCCCATCTGGCTAATCGCTGCTTTCTTTTAATTTTCTCTCGTTGAATGATGCTTAAGAAAATAATCTTATGAAAACAAGGCTACTTTAGAAAGTTGAAAATACTAGAAAGGGAGGGAAAAAATGTCAAATCCTTGTGTCTATACAAAAACTTAGTTTCATAGGAAATGATTTGGTAGAAAATATGATATTTGCATCAAAGGAAAATTTTTACAACAAACAAGGAATAAGATTATTTTTTTGAAATCCAACAATTAAAAAAAAATGTCATCAATACTCCTATTGCAGTGCTACTAGATGAAGTCAAACCTACAAAATACTTGCACACATAAACAACAAACTCATGAAAAATAATCACCAATGTTGGTCCAAGCTGAAGTGTGAGCTCTTCAATGCAATAAAGCATTGATTTATTACATGTGTAATCATTTATGATCTATGTTTTTCCAGTGGCATTGCTAACCCTAACGTTGTTCCCCACATGACCTTCATACCCAAACAATGATGTTGAAACGAGTTACGAGTTACATAATTGCAGTCATTATAATAAAATAAATACTCATTTTAAGAATGTATTTGGATGCTTAGGTAAACATTAAGCATTTATTGGTTTGTAGAATGCTATATTTTCCTAAGAGTTTTCCAAATTCATGTGGTTTTTAATATTAGCAATAAAGATAAATGTTTTGTAAATTACTCTTAGATATCGGTTACTAAGCCAATGTTGTTTTGTTTTGTGAATTATTCCTAGATATTGGTTACTTTGCCAACTTTGTTTTTGTTTTTGCAAGCAATTAGCTAGTTCATACAAGGCTTAGGTTGTTTTTCCATTTATCCAAGAAAGATATTCAAGATATTTTACAGTTGAATGCTACTTGACTAGTCACATCTCTGGTTTTGGTGGAAAAATTTCTTTTGAGACAATTATGAGAAGCACTTTAATGATATTCACAAAGATGTGACCTAGGATAAAGGGGAGTAGTAGAAAAGTCATCATCTAGCATGAAATATTTCTGTTGAGGTCAGTATACTACTATTATGCTTGCATTTTACTATATTTTTTCATGTGTGGTAATTTTGTACTTGCTCTCTTGTTATGTAAATGTGAATGAATTTTATCAATATATTTCTTTAGAGTGTTGGAAAATCAGAAAGTCAGAAATATTTTCTTATGTTAATAATTACTTGTGATATTCTTATGTTCTTATTAACTTTCTTGTGTTTTTATTTTATCTTTGTTTCATCAAGAAATTATCAAAACCAAACATGAAGATCAGGGATGCCAAATGTAGCATACAACAGGGTAAAACCCCTATATAGGGGAAAACCCAGTCAAGAACTCTTCCTTTAGTAATTCAAATTGAGATGGACCAAGACCTTAGACCAACAAACTTTCTTCCTCCACCAAGTTAGCCATTTTGATGTGATGCAACAACCTTCAATCTTCTCTTCTTTTTCAACAACTTCAGCCCAACAACATATCAGAAACTTCGATCCAGTTACTACAACTACTGCAGAAATTTCGACCCCCAGCTTCACAACTTCGATCCTGCAATAAAGACAAAATTTCGGCCTTAGTTGCTGCTCAATATCTTCGTATGTGTGAGAGAAAGGTAGTCCAAAAACTCAATTTTCTTCTTCCAGTTTCTCTCCTGCAACTTCACACTCTTTTTTGCAACCAATTTACTGCAAATCGAACTTGATGAGAGAGTGTCAAATGAGGTCGAGTTTCTCCAATATATAGGCTTCTAGTGAGGTCGAATTACTCTGTTTGAGGCCAAATTGATCTTCTTTGTGGCCGACTTGATGGAGGAGGCCCAATTGACCTAATTTGCATTAAAATAATTTTCTTCTCTGATAAATAATTCCTAAGAAGGGTTCTTTGCAATATGACATGGGAAATGTGTTGATTTTTGTGGCATCAGAAAGTGTTCCAAGTCTCAAAATTTGTAAGGAGGCTTGGACATCAGTATTCCAAAGAACGTAGAAACCGTTTGTGGAAATTTCTCTTGGTTTATGTTTTATTAAAATAATTAATTATTTTAATGGAGACCCTAAGTCTAAACTTAGGGAAATTAAATAATTAATGGGTATTAATAAAATAGAGTGTGAATCTTCTAGAGAACGAAGATCAAGTCAAGTTTTAATCCTAGCCATTGATTAGACTTCTAATCTGGGCCGTTGATTCATGAATGAGAAGATTATAAAAGAAGGCTTGAGGGTCATTTGGAAGGTAAGTCGAGCATACACTCAGTGACTCGAAGGAAGTCGATTATGAAGGAATAGAATTCGATTTCAAAGGGAGAGTTGCAGGGTAGAGGAAGCAGAGGGAGTCAACAGTGACAAGGGTCTATGAAAGGACGTAGAAGGTCGAAGAAGGCAGCACAAAGTAGTAGTGCAGAGAGCTCATGTAGAGTGATGCAGTCTCACGCAAGCACTGTGCAGAGAGACACACAAATGGACACAAAGGGAAGCTGTGAGTCTTCCAGGTGTCAGAAATTCTCCGGAGGGTTCGTGAGAATTTATCTCAGGTGTTTTCTAAAGAACTCTGCCAGTCTTTTCCTTGTAAAGAATTTCGTTGCTGAAGAATAATATATAAACCCTCATCCACTTCACCGATTTTCTCGCATTGTGTTTTTCTGGGGACAATTGTCAAAAAATAATTGTGTCTATGTGATTGATTCTTATGCTTGTATTTCTTACTGTTCTATTCTCTGCATATACTTGAGTGAATGTTGCAATAGTATTTATTTCGAAATTTACTGGAAAATTTCTATAAATAACTTATTGGAAATAAAAAGTAGGAGAAATAAATCTATCACTGCAGAAGTATTTTCAGGATTGAAATTTTCACATGGTATCAAAGGGAAGATGAGTAACAAGAGCAGAGAACCGACGATGGAACATTGATAAGACGTTGTTGCTGTAACAACTTAGAAGGGTTCACGCAGTTCTCCAGAGAAGAAGGAAAGTATGAAAGAACATATGGATCACGACGTTTCTGTTCTGGCATCCAGATTGGAAGAACAATTTTCTTGTGTGTCAAGCTTCGCTTCTCCTGAGATTTGGGATATTGACAGTGGGGCTTTTGTTGACATGGCGAGAGTGCGAGAATGTTTCTCAAGCTACCAAGAAGAGCAGACGAACTTTAAAATCACCATGGGCAATAAGGCGAAATGTAGCCCTGTTGGAAGAGGTACCATAGTGTTTCAAACAGAAGCTGGTAACATGCTTCGAGCCACCAATGTGCTGCATGTGCCTGCTTTGGAGATGAACTTACTCTATGTGTCGCAGCTTCAAAACAAAGGCTATGACATTTACTTCATTAGCAATAAAGTATATGTCAAACACCCGAGTTGGAAGAAGGTACAATTCGGAGTCAAGAGCAGTAAAATCTACAAGTTACAACTCGAATCCCCAATGGCGCTGATAGGAAGCACTGATGAGAAGGATTTGAATGAGCTATGGAATAGGAGAATGGGGCACTTGCACCATGGGGCATTAAGAATTCTCAAGAAGACTGTCACGAGAGTTCTAGAATTGAGAACCAAGCGAGACGATGTCTGCAGAGGGTCCGTATTGGGAAAGTATGCCAATGCAACGTACCATAGAAGAAACAATAGGGCTAAGAGTGTGTTGGGCATAATAAACTTGGACATCTGCAAACCCTTGCCCACTAGAGCTCTTAGTGGTGCCGAATATTTCGTTACCTTTATTGATGACCATTCCAGGAAAACCTGGATCTACTTTCTAAAGACCAAGGACAAAGTCTTTGATAGATTTAAGGAGTTTAAAGCTCTAATGGAGAATCTGACAGGAAAGCGGAAAAAGACACTGCGATCAGACAATGGTGGAGAATACATTGATAAAGACTTCATAGAGTTCTGCGCAAGGGAAGGCATTAGAAGAGAGTGGATTGCTCTGTATAATCCAGAGAAGAATGGAATTGCAGAGAGAAAGACTAAACTATTGTCGAGGCTGCAAGGGCAATGCTGCATGATCAAGACATGCCCAAATTGCTATGGGATGAAGCTTGTAATACAATTGTCTATGTACAGAACATGATTCCTCACAATGCATTGGGTAAGATCACTCCATAAAGTGTTTTCATTGGCAAGAAGCCTGAACTGAGCCACTTTAGGATCTTTGACAGTGCGACATATTGTCATGTGCCCGAAGAGAAGAGGAAGAAACTGGGTAAGACTATAGAAAAGGGATATCTGGTGGGATATAGCAATAACGCAAAGGCTTATCGCATTTACGTTCTTGAGAGTAGGAATATTGTAGTACGACGGGATGTGAAGTTCATGGAGGAAAGGGCCTTCAGGAAATCCCGAGAGATGCCTTCTGCTACGTAGTCTGAGGAGAATCTGCTGGTCCAACCACAACGACCTGCGGAGGGTAATACGAGTGCCTCTCCAAGGCATGGGGATCCAAGGGATACATCTCTCGAGGAATTGCAGGAAGGAGATCAAGTAGATCCACCCACTACAAGTGGTAGGACGAGCAGGGAATTACGACAAATTATGAGGGAGACAAAAGAGTTTGTCAGAGCCCCCATAAATGAGAAGAGGCAACACAGGCAACCTGAAAGGTACATAGCCTTGGTAGCTCAGGTTGGGGAACCCTCTAGTTTTTAGGAGGCAACTCAGCACCAGGTATGGGTCGATGTGATGGTGGAAGAATACAACTCCATCATGACGAATGATGCCTGGGAAGTGGTTTCCAGGCCTCAGGACTGACTAGTTGTAGGATAGAGATGGATCTACAAGATCAAATATGCTGCAGATGACAGCATCGAGAAATTTAAAGTCAGGTTTGTGGCTAGGGGTATGCTCATAAGGAAGGGATAGCCTATGAAGAGACCTTCGCCCTACTAGCCAAGTATACTTCTATTAGATCCGTGATTTCCCTTGCTACGTAGATGTGATGGGAGATTCACTAGATGGGCGTCAAGACTGCGTTCCTGAATGGGGTGATAGAAGAAGAAGTATATATTGAACAACTAGAGGGATTTGAGATGCATGAGTAGAAAAATCATGTGTGTAGGCTCAAGAAGGCCTTGTATGGACTAAAGCAAGCCCTTATAGCTTGGTATGGTCAAATTGACATCTACTTGTAGAAGATGGGATTTTTCAAGAGTGACGCAGATCCCAATCTCTATTATATGAGAGTAGGCGATGAGCCTCTGGTACTGTTGTTGTATGTAGATGATTTATTTTTGACAGGATCATCTAGGCTCATCAATGAATGCAAGGAGAATTTAGCTGCAAAATTTGACATGATGGATTTAGGGCTGATGCATTATTCTTCGGGGTTGGAAGTTTGGAAGTAGAAGGGTGAGATATTCCTTGGTCCAGGAAGGTATACTAAAAAAATTATGAAGAGGTTTCGGATGGAGGACTGTAGACCCATGGCTACTCCAATGATTACCAACTGGAAGAAAATTGACATATCCGAAGATGACGAGGTTGATCCTACTTTGTATAGGCAGCTCATAGGGTCTCTGATGTATCTGGTCAACACGAGACCAAACATCTGTTATGCTATCAATACTCTCAGTCAGTTCATGACAGAACCAAGGAGGGCTCATTGGGCATCATCAAAACATGTTCTCATATATCTACAAGGAACAATCGAGCTTGGAATGAAATACACCCGAGGCAATGACATTAGGTTGAGTGGGTTCACTGACGCAGATTGGGCTGGGAGCCGAGTGGATCGGAAAAGTACTAGTGGGTGCTGTTTCGTTGTTGGTTCAGGAATGACTTCCTGGTGCAACAGAAATCATAAATATGTGGCTCTGAGCTCAGTAGAGGCTGAATATATGGCAACAAGCACGGCTTCGTGTGAAACCATATGGCTTCAGAAACTGCTTGTGAAATTACTCAAGGAAAATATGGAGGCGACCGACATTCTATGTGATAATCACAGTTGGATCAAGCTCTCTGGAAATCTTGTGTTTCACGATCAGCAGAAGCACATTGACATCAGGTGTCACTTCATTAGAGACTATGTCCAACGGGGAGCTGTACAATTGCAGTACACTCCTACAGGATAACAAGTGGTAGATATCCTCATGAAAGCTCTGGGGAAGACTAAGTTTGTCTATGTTAGAGAAAATATGGGGATGATCAAGAATCTATTTCAGTAGCAGGAATGGATAGGATCAGGGTTCAAAGGGAGTTGTAGTAAAGATGAGGCAGTGATAGTGACAATGTCATGGGCAACAGTACAAAAGGAAACGACGCAATAGATGAGGGGCATCAACCAGGCATCAACAACGCAGAGAATGCTTGAAGAAAAAGAAACATGCAACATGCATATTGCTAGAACACTTTCCTTGCTAAGAGGGAGTGTTGATTTTTGTAGCATCGGAAAGTGTTCAAAGTCTCAAAATTTGTAAGGAGGCTTGGACATCAATATTCCAAAGAACCCAGAAACCGTTTGTGGAAATTCTACTCGGTTTATGTTTTATTAAAATAATTAATTATTTTAATGGAGACCCTAAGTCTAAACTTAGGGAAATTAAATAATTAATGGGTATTGATAAAAAATAGTGTTAATCTTCTAGAGAACGAAGATCAAGTCAACTTTTAATCTTAGCCATTGATTAGACTTCTAATATGGGTCGTTGATTCATCAATGAGAATATTATAAAAGAAAGCTTGAGGGTCATTTGGAAAGTAAGTCGGGCATACACTCAGTAACCCAAAGGAAGTCGATTATGAAGGAATAGAATTCAATTTCAGAGGGCGCGTTGCAGGGCAGAGGAAGCAGAGGGAGTCAGCAGTGACAAGGGTCAAGGAAAGAAGGATGCAAACAGTCGGAGAAGGCACCACAAAACAACAATGCAGAGAGTTCACATAGAGTGATGCAGTCTCATGCAGACACTATGCAGGGAGACACACATAGGGACGCAGAGGGAAGCTGTGAGTCTTCCGGGTGTCAGAAATTCTCCACAGGGTTTGTGATAATTTATCTCAAGTGTTTTCTAAAGAAGTCCGCCAGTCTTTTCCTTGTAAAGAATTTCATTGCTGAAGAATAATATATAAACCCTCATCTGCTGCACCGGTTTTCCCGCATTGGGTTTTTCCAGGGACAATTGTCCAAAAATAATTGTGTCTATGTGATTGATTCTTATGCTTGTATTTCTTATTGTTTTATTCTTTGCAGAATGCTGCAGTAGTATTTATTTCGAAATTTACTGGAAGAATTATGTAAATAACTTATTGGAAATAATAAGTAGGAGAAATAAATCTATCACTGCAGAGGTATTTTCAGGATTGAAATTTTCACATAATGACACTTGACATAAACCCTAGAGGTATACAATGGAGACCTTGACCTAGAAATAATTGACTCAAGCATGAAACCCATGCTTTAATTAGTCAATTTATATAATAACAAAATTTCTTTTTCTTTCTTTTGATAAATACATTTCATAATGAATCAAGTACAAATATGGAGACTGAACCTAGTTACATTCTTCAACACTCCCTCTTAACTAGGGAGGTATTCATAATTTCATATATCTATAGAGGTACATGGAAGATCTCAAAATGAACTACGAAGAGTTTTTGGCACACTCAGTGCCACAGACTAGATTCCTGACTAGGGAAATCTATCTAGGTGGGACTAAGATGGACTAAATCTTTCAGCGACTATAGGTACCATCGAGCTTACTTACTAACTACCAACCTAGGGATATAGGTGCGTAATTCAAGGTCAGAGCTCTATGACCAATGCAGCCCCCCCTCTTTGGGAGCTATACATCAGACACATGTATATCTCCTCACAAGCATCAGGGACATATAGATGCTTTACCACTCTCGATTATTTAAATCGGTAACATCAAATCTCTCCCAATCAGTTAGATCGGTAACAACAAATAAATCAAACATGCTTATAGACTAAATTACAAGGTCAAACATGCTTCCAAAACTTCAACCTTTTCAAGAGAGATTTACCTATATATACACAACTCCAATAAGTAACAAAATTTCAAATACATATAAGTAAATGCAAACCTTCGGGGTCTTCAATTATCTTGATGCCACTTTATTCATATGCAAGTAGTCAGAAGCTTTTCTTCTTTCATTACAACACCAAGACATCCTCAATACTTTGTACTGCATTCATTCTCCAATTTTTACTTCAAAATGTCCACCATGACTATCATGATATGCCCTCCCTCTCAACTGGGGATATATATCATTTCTTCTATCCAAGATCTATCTTAACTTAGGGAGATCAACTACTTTCTATAACATCAGAGAGTCTTTCATGGCTTCATTCCTCTTATCAAAGTCATCATTAGAGAAATTTGAGGTCTAAAATGAGCCTCCTAAGAAAAATGTACAACCAAAATAAACTTTATAAGAACCATAAGGATTCAAGATGATGATGTCAACCATGGGGGATGATTCACCATTTTTGGAGTAAAAAAGTAAAAAGATTAAAAAATAATAAAAATAATAAAATAATAAAACTATTTTTCAACTCCTATTTTCAACTTATCTCCCTAATATTTTGCTCAAATTTCGAGCAAGAGTACTCGTTGGATACAAAATTTAATTCCTCATCCAAGGAGTACTAGGGTCCACCAATCACGTTTTTTCATGTATTTCTCATTTTTCGTGTAGCAGGGTCCATCGAAAGTATGCAACATGGGTACTCCTTGGATGAAGAATCGATTTTTGCATCCAACGAGTGTTATCACATGAAATTTGAGTAAACCCATAGGGGGATAAGTTGAAAATACAAGTTGAAAAAGTAGTTTTTTCTCTTTTCCTTTTAAAATTTGATGATGTAATCGGATCTTATTTTATTATTTCCACTATTATTTTATAATTTCCTTAGGAGGCCCATTTTAGACCTCAAAGTTCCTGTAATGATTGATCTTATAGCTTTCTTCATCATGCTTATACAAACATCTTCATTATCTTGAAGATTGTGTACCTGCAACACTTCGATAGCAAGTGCAACCAAATACATATGAAGTTAACTATATCAAAACTGTACAATAATGGAAGCATTATACTTTAGACATCAAATACCTAAACTTAGTTAGATTAGTAATAAGTAAGAGATACATACTTCAACTTCTTGCTAGGGTTTTGTTATAAACCCTAGATCACAACATTAAAAAATTAAAGTAACTCAATTAGGATATCAGTCTCATTATATCTAGGGCCTCAATATTACCTAATTCAGACCCCATATATTACCTCATAAGGGCCCCATAGAAGCCCATTTTTGTTATTATTGTGCACTTACATTGTTATTGTTATGTTAACTAGGATTATATTGTGACCCATTGGAATCCTATATATAGAAATAAGGTTTTGTCATTCGTATCATCCAAGAAGCCCATTATTGTTATTATTGTGCCCTTACATTGTTATTGTTATGTCAGCTAGGTTTATATTGTGACCCATTGGACTCCTATATATAGAAAGAAGGTTTTGTATTTGTATCGTCCAATTCATTTATGTAATGTAAAGGAGGTTGCCTCCTCGAAGAGGCTGATTTATAAGTCGTTGATCTATCTTTTCTTCTATTTTGTGAGTTGGTTTCATAACATATTACCTAGAGTTCATCTCAGATTCTATCTATCTTTACAAAGAAGGATGCCACAATATCATCTTTTGTCCTCTTCATAGTTCTTAGTTCATTCTTGAGGCTTGCAATTTCAACAGTGTTCTTGTTTGTGAATAATTTGGATAGGGCCTCATACATTTCTTGAGCGTAATCTATGTTGGATATATATGGAACGAGGTTGTCCTTTATTCCATCCACTATTAGGCTCTTGGCCAATATATCTGTTTCTCTAAACTTTGCTTTCTCTGCTTCACTTGATTCATTTGTAGGCTTCTTTACTTTTCCTTTGACTAGATCCAAAACTTTATCCTTCTCGAGGATGAGATATATCCTCTTTTTCCATGCCTTGTAGTTGGATACCCCTTCTAGTTTGTTTTCTCCCTTCAATGAGTTAGATATAGTTCTTGAAGATAGTAGGCTTATCCCCTTATATGATCATTTTTCTTGATGACCCTTATTCAACTTCTTAAGACTCCTTATTCTCTTTTTAGTAGATCTTCAGGCTGCCTTTTTCTTCCTTCTTCACCTCAACCCTTATACCATGTTGGAAAATCAGAAAGGCAGAAAGATTTTCTTATGTTGATTATTACTTGTGATATTCTTATGTTCTTATTAACTTTATTGCATTCTTCTTTTATCTTTGTTCCATCAAGTAATTATCAAAACCAAAGCATGAAGACCAGGGAAACCAACTGTAGGCGGACATCCAGGGAAAATCCCCTATATAGGTGAAAACCCAGTCAAGAACTCTTCCTTTAGTAATTCAAATTGAAATGGACCAAGACCCTAGACAAACATACTTTCCTCCTCCACCAAGTCAGCGTTTTTGATATGATGCAACAACCTTCAATCTTCTCTTCTTGTTCAACAACTTCATCCCAACAACATCTTAGAAAAGTCGATCCAGTTACTGCAACTACTGCAGAAATTTCGACCCCCAGCTTCAAAAATTCGATCCTGCAATAGAGACAGAATTTCCGCCCTAGCTTCAGCTCAATAACTTCGCACATGTGAGAGAAAGGTAGTCCAAAAACTCGATTTTCTTCTTCCAACTTCTCTCCTTCTCTTGCAACATCACACTCTTTTCAATAACCTGTTTATTGCAAATTGAGCTTTGATGAGAGTGTGTGTCAAATGAAGTCGAGTTGCTCCAATATATATGCTTCTAGTGAGGTCAAGTTACTTTGGTTGATGCCGACTTGATCTTCTTTGAGGCCGACTTGGTGGAAGAGGGCTAATTGACCTAATTTACATTAAAATAATTTTCTTCTTTGACAAATAATTCCCAAGAAGGGTTATTTACAGTATCAAATGGGCAAGGACACTTGACATAAACCCTAGAGGTCTACACTGGAGACCTTGATCTAGAAATAATTGACCCAAGCCTGAAACCCATGCTTTAACAAGTTAATTTATATAATAAGAAAATTTATTTTTCTTTCTTTTGATATATACATTTCATTATGAATCAAGTACAAATATGCAGACAAAACCTAGTTACAATCTTAAAAAATGAGTTGTTTTATACTTGCATTGACTTGTATCTTTATCATGTTTGTAATTTTGTACTTTCTCTCTTGTTATATGAATTTGAATGAATTTTATCAATGCAATATTAATATATTTATTTGGTGAGTTGTTTGTTGTGTATTCATCATGATGTTGATGCTAATGACACATCCTTGATGATGCATGTTTTTTAAATAAATGTTTATGAAGTTGATTGATGAAAAAAGCTCTCTATGTTGATGCTAATGACATGAATTTTCATGTTCAATGATATATGTTTTTGTTTAGTAAATATTTTTGTTTGAAATTCAATCACGTGATAAGATTTATGAAGTTTATTGATGAAAAAAATTCTCTATGTACAGGTGCATAAGCTTGTTGATTTGTCAAACTTCCCTGATCGAGAGGCCATGTGGTATTTGGAAGTTATTGAAGCGTATGAGATGTTCTACAAATCCTTGATGGAGGAATGATGATTTTTGTTCTTAATAGTTATACTCATTGTTTTATCAGACTTAAAGTACTTTGATTTTTCTCTAATGTTGGTAAGGGCATAGCATAAAATTTTGTTTTCTTGTTTAATGGGATGTAACTTCGTTCCTTATCTTTATTCTATTTTCTCCATTTATATGGTGTAAAATATCTCTCCTCTATGATATTCAAAATTAACAAGCTTAATATGTCCTAATGAGATACCATGATTATAATAAAGTTAGCAAATGCATATGCATAATTCTTTGATGTTTCATGTATGATGAATGAGGATATTTTTTCATATTTTATCTTTGTTATTGATTTGATAATGATTATAAATCAATTTGATATTGAATAGGGTTTATTTGTAAATTGTCATGGATTGTCCATTGGAATAGTTTATCACAACAAATCTTGTATTATGTTGAAATATTTTATTATGTACGTTTATTTAATTAGATCTTTGATTTATTATCACTATCTTATTGCTCAAATATATAGAAATAACCAAAATATGGAAAATTAAAGAATAATAAAATGAACACACCATCTACATAAATTAACACAAGATGTATCCTAGCAAAATCAATATAGGAGAAAGTCCGACTAGAAGATGACGCCAACACTTTGCTCTCTTTTCTTCAGTGGTGAAAATGCGAAATCAAAGAAAGGAACATTCACTATGGAGTTGCCTACAATGCTATGGTTTGTATTGTTGATATAGAATCATCTTCCTCCTTTGTTATGCTCCCAAATTCCACTCCTATATGCTTTGCTCAACTATGGAACAAGTGCAATGATAAAAGTAAAATAGCCTCTCTTCCTAGTGGCCTAGTGTTAAACATAGCTTGATAGTAATCTAGGGTTAGGTTTTTGTATGTCTCAACTCTTAATTAGTGTTAGGTTTTCGATCTCCTTGAATTTTCCTAAAATTCCACATGTGGCTAGCCCCATATGTGTGAATAATGGGGGTTGATGTGTCATCCAATCGATACCATGATGGTCAACAAGGTAGATCAACTTGCATGAAACATAACTTTTGTATACGAGCTTTAGTTGAGGTGATTTTTGCACCATTATGTGGAACAATGTCAATGGAATGAGAGCTAAGCTCACAACGTTTTTGCCCTAATATGTGTTATTTAATGCCTCAAAATGGCTCTAGAAAATTTTGGACCCCAAATCTCCAAATTGGGATTTGGTATTAAAATGGGCTTTGCACGACAACTCAGTTTTTCTGCCTAGAAAGCACCAAGATAGATGGTTAATTATATAATGATTCTTTTTGAGGGAGGATTTTGGTCTCCAAGATCTTTTACTAAATGAGGTGAGAAATTTTTTCCTCTACCTTCTCCTTTTTACTTGATCTACTAAAGGTCATGCTTCCCTTGTCTTTTAATTCTAGACTACTTCTACAAAACTAGATCACCTACCAATTTTGCTTGAGCTTTTAGTGCTAAATCTTCTATGATAAGTAGGACCTACTCAGTTTCCTATCCAACATGGAAGGTTCAAAGTTATATTTTCTACATTCACTACTATGTAAATGTGCATATGTTGGGGTAGATTGAGTCTATAGGCATTATCTCCCACCTTATCCAATACTTATAAAAGACCATACCACAAAGCCTTGATTTCGTACAAGGACCTAGTAGCCTTTCTTTGTTCAGTTGCAACTAAATTATGCCTCCTAGCTTAAATGTCTTCTTAATTTTAGTTGATCATGTCGGTTGTGTACATTTTCTATGACTTTTTTATATCTCTAATACTTGCAAATTGATATGTTAAATTTTTTCAATAAATCTCTGCTTTCAATGCTTCTCTTATGATGTCTTCCTTCACTCCTTTTCTACATACAACATCCAAGGGAGAAAGAAACAAATGCCCAAAGAAAGTATCGAAAGGGGACTTACTAGTAGAAGTACGAACTACATGTTATAAGGTTGTTAAAAATATATTAGATTTTCATCCCAAATATTTGGGCTATTGATTGTAACCACTCAAAACCTACACCAAAGTCATGTTGATTATTTTCTTCTTATCATACGTTAGAGTCGGTCCTTACAGCCCTCCGTCAGAGATCATTTCGCTTTTTGCATATCATTTTTAGGTGTCTCGCTCACTTCACTTCGTTGCATTTCGCTAGGGACATGCCATTGACTGACGAAAGGGTTTGGTCTTCTTGTATTCCCTCATGCTTGTACCTACTGGGCTAATTAAAACTCCTAAAAATTCATCGAAGTTCAGTTCACGTCATTCATGGTCATAAATGATTATTTTGGTCAACAAGAGTCTTTTAGTTTTAGAGTCTAGGGTTCAGTCTTTTGATATGTTTAATAAATGCCCGTAGGCCATGAGGATGGTTTTCGAATAGGTTCTTAGTTCAAATTTGTATCATCAAACACATTTGAGGACATTTCTTGTTCAAAACTTTGTTTTGAATAAGAAATTGTTGAATTCATTTTTGAAATAATCATGTATTTTTTCCCGCTATAAAAATTTCAATGTAGCCTTTGATCTTTTCCGAAGTCCAAATGCCAACATCCCTGCAAAAATCAACTAATTTCATCAGTCCAAACACAGAAAATCAGTGAAAAGCCAAAGGACATAGTTTCATTAAATGATAAAGTGCCAAAATGAAAAACATTACAAATTGGGTTTTTGGAGGAAGAAAAATCAAATCCAACTCTTGTAAGATATTTCTCCAAGCTATATAAACCATTTGAACCAAGTTTCATTCATAAACTCTCATAGCAAAGTCGTGTTTTCAAAGTGGAAGAGAAAACTGCAGTTGGAAGGGCCGTGACTGTGTTGGAACTTAGGGCGCGACGCACACAAAGTAGGCGCGGCGCACTGGGAAAATTTTAATAGTGTGAAATTTAACTGGTGCGGTGCACCCAAAGGCCGCGGCGCATTGGGTTTGCACGCGGCGCTTAGAGCCTTAAAGCCAAAAAATCAAATCTGCTTGGTGTGAAATCGATTCGGATTCAGTGCTATCTCCTTCAAGTAAGTTATCCAAGCTCGTCCAATGGTTTTAAATTATGCTGCTGTGGTTTGGAAGCAAGGATTTAGTGTTTGAATGGTGAAAAGTTTAAACCCCATGTTTACATCCAAAGTTGCTCCAAGGGTTTAAAGGGAGGTCCTTCAAAACGTGGAAGTTGGTGTTTCAAAACTTATTTCATTGACATATATGCTCTTGCTATTGAATATCATTGTTGTCGCTGCTATTTTAACCACAGTCCCACAGTCCCACAGTCCCATATTCATTGTCCCCATATCCCTATACCTTTGATCCCCATGTGAATTCCCAAACCCTACTTGTTACCTCTTTCCCTTCCATTGATAAAAATTCGAGTCTCCACAAAGTTCAATGGCTGTCTTCATGTTTTTTGACTCTACTTACAGGTTTCCATTTGATTAACTCTCGTTCCTATCACATTACAAGTCCCATCATTATCACTCATTCCCATATCATTTGTAAAGGTGTTTAATCTCAAAAGTTTCCAAAACAGTGATGTAAATGTCTGTCCATTCCAAAGTTACTTCACAGTGCATTGTATTTGCTTTGAAACTTCCCACAGTCCCTCATTTCATGCTTGAAACATTTGGCATATTTGATATTGAAAGGCAAAGCACCAATTCATCATTTTCAGACATACACCTAACTCTTGTTTTCACCATACATATATCAGCATATATTTGTCAAACACCTTGATTTTAGCGCCATGTCAGAGACAGATTCACCTTATGAGCAGGGGTATGAGAAAGATAGTGATTCATCTACAGAGGTTAATGTGCCAAGGAGGTCTCACAAAAGTGGCAGGCATGTCAGGGAGGAGCCCACTTCTTTGACCCAATTGCAGGCTTGCTCGCTTGCAATGGATTGTTTTCAGCGTCAGTCATGTTTCCATTATTGTGAGATGATTTCCCAAACTCAGCATCATCATGAGTTAGCTCGCCTATTTGTCTTACATTTGCATAACGGTCGTGTAAACCTTGCTGGGGTGGATTTTACTTTGTCACCAGAGACCATTTCAGAGGCGACTAGGATACCAAACATCGGGGAAGAGTGGAATAAGCGGCAGCAGTTGGAGAGAGCCTATTATGAGCCATATATCAGACCTGGATATATGAGGCAGCTGAGCAGGGTATTTCCATTCCGATTTCTGAAGGATGAGTATGCACCATTGATGAAACTCATCATTCGTTATTTCAGTTGTGAAGGGTGCTTTTCACGCTTGTATGCATATCACATACGGTTGTTGATGCACTTCACGAGAGTACGGTTGATGATCATTCCATACTTCATGTACTGTAACATAGAGCGGATGACATTTCTTGTACAGAAGAAGACCCCAGCACAACAGCATAACAGCAAATATCATTACGCGCTGATCAAAATCATGGTGGTACATCAGCTTACACAGCAGGGCATTGTTTGGGAGGAGTTCATCTCCCGTGACTTCTTCGCAGTGCCACAGCCGCCTCTCGAGGTAGTTCATGATGAGGGAGAGCCTTCACACCAGTTTTATATTCCTAAGACTGAGCATATCAGTGCTCCAGTGTATGTGACATATCAGCGAGGCCACAGAGCCTTATTTTCTGCTACACGACGAGTACTATCTCCACCCGGGGTGGAAGGGGTCTCGTTGACTTCATCAGCAGTGCGAGTACTATCTCCACATGGTGTGGAAGGGGTCTCACCTTCGACATCAGCACAGGTACAGGTTCAGGACAGAGGCAAGAGGCCTATGCATGATGAGGGCCCTTCAGGAGGCCGAGACACTGATTTTATACTCATCGATGTTGATGCGAGCTCTCCAAGCTCGAAACTGAAAGAGATCATCCAGGAGAAAAAGGCCGAGATTGACACGCTGACTGAGAAATTGCAGAGAGCTAAGTGGGTGATAATTACTTGGAGCAGCGTAATCAACAGTTGGAGGATCAACACACACTTGTAGAGTTGCGACAAATCCGTGAAGATCGACAATTGGCCCGGAAGAGACCAGGTGACATGACACCGGTTGAGCGAGAGACCTGCCTCACGCATGTTAAAATTCATTTGGAGAAGTTGTTGGCAAAGGCCAATAGAGACAAATACATGCTCCGTCATATGAAAAATCACTATTGGGCCCGCACGCACGTTTGCAGAGCAAAAATTGAAGATCCTGAAGGCAAGGTTGAGCAAAGCACTGAAACGGCGAAAGAGGCCTGATCCACTCCGGATTTTGGCCGAGGCTTTGTTGGCTGAGCATGAGGCATGATGGGGGATCTTCACTCCGAATTTCAGCAAATTTGGAGAAGTTTTTGTCATTTTTGAAAATTTTGGTCTCAAAACAGGTTTTTTCGCCCGACGCGCGCTTATGATTGGGACACCTTCTGGAGGAAAAATTTGTATTTTTGGATTTTTCATGATATATTATGTATGTTCAGGAATGGCTGAAGCATTTTATCACATTCTGGGCTGCCTAAAGGGCCAAAAACACCATGAAAATCACCTTTCTGCCACCTTTTGCACCAGCAGGAAGTAGTCTTGGGAGAATGAAGTTTTGGAGGGGCAAATGAGCTCCAAATTGAAAAATTCCACTTGGGTTGGATAGAATACATCCAGGGATTTCTAACGAGCTATCATGAGCTCAATTTGGACTTCGGGAAGTGCTCCAAAAATAGGCCCAAAGTAGCGCGACGCATAGAGCTTTGGAGCGCGACGCATAGAGGAATTCAGCCTATTTTTCACCTTCCAGCTCAAAAATTCGGCCAGTATTGATTAGTTTCACCTCTTGATGTAATTTTTGATCTTGATTGATGTAATTTGGTAACCATGATGTAATTTTGGCATGTATTTACTTGTTCTAGATGATTCATTCACAAAAAAGTGAAAATCAAGTGAATGGATCAGTTTCCTAGCTTATAGAGGCAAGTTGTTTGGCTGCCTAGATTTTAGCTCTTTGTTTAGAATTGGTTCAAAATGCTCCTAGAAGCATGAGCTCGACCCATAGAGGCATGGGAAGGGGTTAGACTTGTCTATTTATTGTATTTTCTGAGACACTTTCAAGGTTGGACTCTTGGGAAAAGTTTGGCACACTATTGTACATATTTTCTGCATTTTGGCTAAGGAAAGATCAGAGGTTTTGCAACACCTATTGGGATTCTTGTGGCTTTCAGTTTTTGATGGTGTTTTCTCTCAGTTATTTGTAAGTTCTTTAATGTTTAATGTATGCCATTCCCTTCTTTTTCTTCTGAAACTAAATGAATGAGTAAATGAGGTAGAATTCATTGATTCCAGTGCTCTGCCTTTAAATTTGTTTAGTTTTATATGTTTTCGCCAGTTTGGAGAGGATCCTTGTTCTCCCTTGCCCTCTTCAGCTCCTTATCATTCTGATCCATCCATACACATAATCCAAAGCATCAAGACTACTGCCTACCTTGCCCCAATTCGAATTCTGCGAAGATCTGGCCTCATCCCCAAGCCCAAAATTGCCATTCCCATTTTTCCAACAAAAAACTCAAAAAATCAAAATCAAACCTTCCTATCTATTTACTAGCCTAAAATCAGTATCTATTATAGGTCATCTCAGCCCCTTTGAAGACCTTTTGTCGAGATAGACCCGGAGAGAGCCCTCTCCTGTCCTCGTAGGGCTACTTAGAGCAAAGCTGGTTTAGTGGATTTTTGAGTTTTTATCTTATTTCGACTAAGGTAGATTTGGCGCTAACACTATTATTTATTGTGGAATGTTGTATATCTCTTCCACTTGGTGTCTAATTTTCCCGAAGTGTAGTCCAAAAAGCACTAAAAAATCTAGTATCCTTGTTTGAGATGATGCTCCTTTGTTAGCGCATCCAAACCTATTTAAATAACATGTTTGTTGTTTCTTGTCATTTGATGTTTTTCTCCAAGCCATAAGAATGCGCATCTTACTAAATCTTTCAACTACCGCAAGTGAATAATTATGTCTCTTCCTAGTTGTTGGGAAACCATGTTAGGCGGATAAATCATTCTTGCGGACAAGAAGGATCTCCCTAGTATCACAATGATAGCTAGAAACAAACAGGACAAATGTAAACTACTTTCTCTATATTATGTATGATTTAGAATTTTCTATGATGAAGAAAGGTCCTACTTGTGATTCAATGCTAGTTGTATTCTTCTTTCCGTCGCTCCAAAGAAGTCACCTCTTAAGACTTGCAATCAAAGACATGGAAGAGAATCAAAAGCGCTTGCACAATATAATAATTCATAATTCATAAATCTATCTTAATAATCAAGGAATTTAAGAAATAAGTCATTCAAGTAAACACATAAACAACTCAATGAGAAAACATGATCCATTTGTATTATCTTTAAATAAAAGGACTCTTACAACCGCGTTCGCCTTGATGTCGTACAGGTCCTTCCAGGGTTCGGGACAAGCGTTTTCTTTTGGTCTGACAAGCCCTTATACTCTTTGAACCAGCCTAAATATGAGTGTGTAATCATTCTCGCATGGATAATGGCTAGCAAAAAGAGTATGTTTCTTCAACAATTCTCTTCTC
The DNA here is from genome assembly GCA_034641835.2 of Pinus albicaulis. Taxonomy (NCBI): domain Eukaryota; kingdom Viridiplantae; phylum Streptophyta; class Pinopsida; order Pinales; family Pinaceae; genus Pinus; species Pinus albicaulis. The sequence continues at coordinate 1,247,562,858 of CM076580.1, forward strand.
TATAGTAACTTCCAAGTACAAAGCAAGTACTAAGTGTGTACAAAAATGTATAGAGAAGTTTTACATCTATGAGCATCTACCCTGGACACTGAACCAAAGCTTCAATTTATAACAGAAGGGAAGTGGTTACAGCTCCAAAATGGAAGGGATAAAGTCCTCTTATCAAGGGATTAAGTTCCAAAGACCAAGGAATAGGCTCCTTTTATGAAGGGATGAATGTTCATGAATGGAGGGAGTGAGGCTTCGACTGGATAACGCCTTCTAGAAGCTTCCAGCTAGGAGAATATTCGACCAGCTAGGCTTCTAGAATTTACTTTCGCCTTCAATTTACCTTTTACAGGGGTTCGCACCTTTAATGAAGAAAACGTGTGGTTAGCTCTGCGGTTTATAGAGCAAAAGGGTGCGGTGGCGTAGGTAAGGATAAGGAAAAGTGCGATACAAATATTTTTATGATTTTTACAAGCTTTTCTCCAAATTCAGGACTTGGTTTAGGAACTTTAGGGTTGTAGAATTCTAAGGGAGCATTATATAGGTATTGATGAACCCATATAGATAGTAAAATGTCATGGTGGCAAAATAATGTGTAACAGATTGCCCCCTAAAGCGCGAAGTCTGAGATAATTTGAAGAGTGAAGTGCTTTATCATTCCGAGGATTGGCTTGTGGACACCGATTGGAACCTGTAAAAACATTCAATGCAAGTATATATATATCATCGCTGAGGTAGACATTCCCATACTCAGAGCAAAAACTAACTAAATCAAAACTTAACTAAAATGTTCTGATATAGAAATGATTTTAATATTATATCAATAGTAGACATAGTATGGACACAACTATCTGTCATGAATAGTCTACTACATAATGAAAAATAAAACTCCTCGCAGCCTGGATGGTGGAAACTTGATCCAGGGTCTTGATTTCTGCTTCTCGAACTAGTACGATTCTATCCATGCGATTGATTGTGTCGAAGTCGAACATGGTAGAAACTACTTGATTACCAGTCAATGATGTGAACTGTTAACAAGTGTGAGAGAAACCACCAATAATGACAATGGATCTCAAAGTACTCAATGAAATCCATGAAGTGTGAATAAATGATTTGAAGTCGAAAAATTCACAAAATCATTCGATCGAAGATCAATGATGTAATCTGCCGTCGAAAGCGAGAAACCTTCCATTAAGGCATGCAGATTCCAAAGTACTGAAGGATTCTAGATCAACTTCCTAGATGATGAGTTGTCGTCGATAGAAAGTGATCCGTCATAGGAAATCCTACGACGCGAAACCATTAGATCAAGTTTTGAAGAAATATTTTGCAAGGACTGACTCAGTGATGGTCAACGCGAATGGAGACAAATGTTTGCAAATGAATGGTTTATTTGAACTATCTCTTGAACACATAACGACATTGCAGATGGTTTGGTAACAATTGACCTAAAGCTAATACCCAGAAACCGGCTGAAGACTTTTAATATGGTTTGGTTCACTGATAGGCAAAGGATTTTCCCAACCTAGGTAGAAGTGTGACAAAAGTGTCGTGTTCAAGAGTGGTATATTGCTTTTAAACAAAGTGTGACAACTGGATTCTTTTTCTCTCTTTTTCCCCCACCATTTTTGGTAAGTAACTCTTTATTTTTGACAAGCTTGAGGAGGATAACATTTGCTTGTTATATAAGCTCATCCTTCGGATGAGTCCAACTTAGTATAAAATCGAACCCTAAGAAGGAGTGGTTCGTTCCTGTTTATAATTGACAGGTCCTTTATTGTTAAGTTTTAACAAGTCCAGTATAGGAGAAACTCGGTGTTTTTCAATTTTAGGGAGTCAGAAGAAAAAACTTAAGAAAACTCTGTGGGTGTACTTTTTCGTAAATTTAGTCTCTCAAGTTCGAAAAAGGATAAAATAATACAGGAGAGAACTCTATTGACCATGATTAGTCAACGTATACCTTTTTCGTAAATAGTCCATCTCAGTCCGGAAAAAGGGTAATCTTATACTGAAGGGATGACTGTTCATTTCCTTTAACGAGTTCGAATAGTCAAGTACTCGGTAATCTTTTCATGTTTAGAGAGTCTGAAAAGGGCTTAAAAGAGAACTCTAGGGTTTCATTTTTTCGTAATTTTTAAGAGTCCAAAAAGTGATAAAAGTATACTCATCTTGTTTCGTTTTTTCATAAGTTTTAGCAAGTTCGAAAAATGGATAAAAATGTACTCATAGCTTTTGTTTTTTCATAAGTTTTAACGAGTTCGAAAAAGGGATAAAAATGCACTCATGGTTTTCGATTTTTTGTAAGTTTTAATGAGTTCGAAAAAGGGATAAAAATATACTCATGGTTTTCACTTTTTCATAATTTTTAATGAGTTCGAAAAAGTGATAAAAAATGTACTCATATGGTCGACTTTCAATTTAATTAACAAGTAGGAAAAGACGGAAAGAATTCGGCATTTTCATGTACGTTTTACGAGCATGAAAAGCATAGCAAAAGAAGCTTGGGATTTTCATGAATTTAACGAGTCTTGAAAATAATAACTGAAATGGACTCGAGATAGGTTTCATTTTTATACAAGCTTGAAACATAGTAAACTGTGCTTGAGAATGGTTTAATTTTTACACAAGCTTGAAACGTAGGAAAACTATGCTTGAGAGTGGTTTGTTTCATTTTTACACAAGCTTGAAACAAAGAGAAAATTGTGCTTTAGATTAATTTTAATGCCCCCCAAGCGTAACTTGCTAGAGCACATGCCCCCCAAGCTTCATTTCATTCAACTAAGTAGACTACTGGTTACTAATAGCTAGATGGAATGAAGGTGCATTTACGAGATTAGATGAAAGAATCGACTTTGACACTTATGAGATCAAATCAAAGACTCGACTCAATTAGGAGAGGATTTGTTTCATTTTTTAATGAGCTTGACACAGGAAAAGAACTATGCTCATAAGGCTCTGTTTCATTTTTTTAACGAGGTTGACACAATAAAAGAATTATCCTCACGGGGACCTGTTTCATTTTTTAATGAGGTTGACACAGTAAAAGGAACTATCCTGATATAGACCTATTTCATTTTTTAATGAGGTTAACACAGGAAAAGAACTATCCTTATGGAATCTATCAATCTACTCTCTACAATCTACCTACATAATCTACTGATTCATTTTTTAACGAGGTTGACACAGGAAAAGAACTGTCCTCATGGGTCTGTTTCATTTTTTAACGAGGTTGACACAGTAAAAGAACTATCCTCATATATATTCTCTACAATCTACCTACATAACCTACTGATTCATTTTTTAATGAGGTTGACACTGGAAAAGAACTGTCCTCAAGGGCCTGTTTCATTTTTTAACGAGGTTGACACAGTAAAAGAACTGTCATCATATAATACATGTTTCATTTTTTAATGAGGTTGACATAGTGATAGGAACGATCCTCAACTACATGTTTCATTTTTTAACGAGGTTGACACAGTAAAAGGAACTGTCAAAAACCTGATTCATTTTTTAATGAGGTTGACACAGTAAAAGGAACTCTCCTCAAGGACATGTTTCATTTTTTAATGAGGTTGACACAGTAAAAGGAACTCTCCTCAAGGACATGTTTCATTTTTTAATGAGGTTGACACAGTAAAAGGAACTCTCTTCATAGACATGTTTCATTTTTTAACGAGGTTGACACAGTAAAATAACTTTCCTCTTTGAACCACTGATTCATTTTTTAACGAGGTTGACACAGTAAAAGGAACTTTCCTCTTAGACATGTTTCATTTTTTAACAAGGTTGACACAGTAAAAGAAAGTTTCCTCTTGGAACTTCGTTTCATTTTTTAACGAGGTTGACACAAGAAAAAGAACCATCCTTCGAAAACCTTGTCATGGTTTCCAACTGGAAGAAACACATGTCAAGGGACACTCCTCGATCATGGCTTCCAAAAGGTCTTCATCAGATGGAAGAACAATTCTCTGAAAGGAACACGTGTCAAGGGACTCAAAAGGGATAAGAAAATCGTGTTCAAATAATCCCAGAGGGTTTGCCATGTCAATTACCGGATCTAAGTCAAAGGAAGACGAGCAAACAGTGAGAGGCTCGCTTGCATTGGTAACTGAAAACATGGGACTGGTTGCCACAAAATTGACCCGTGGCGGGGTAGATACCACTTCTGTATAAGGAACATTTAGGGGTGTCAGATTATTGGTAGTCGAATCAAGACTAGCGAATGAAAGTTAGTCAACAGTCACAATGTTTCCATTGTGAGGGAAAGACATGACGCGAAAGAGTGTCGATACGACAGCTTTCATTGCATAGACGTAGTCTTTCCCAATGAGTAAATTGAAATCCAAAGGGCCTTGAACTAACATAATATCAATACAAACAATTTTTCCTTCCAAGGTAATAGGAAACTTAGGAAGGATCCCTAAAGGTTCACTAATGGTTCTGTTAAAAGTTGACAGATTCTGTGTAACATGCACAAGCTGAGGGGAACCCAAAGCTTGCCAAGTAGTTGAGGGTAAAATACTAACAGAAGCACCTTCATCTACATGTGTGCGACACACATTCTTACCACAAGACTTCACAATGATTTGGAAAGGGATGGAGGAAGGAAGACGAGGTTCTGTCAGTTTATTCCAATCAAAGGAAAAGACCTCAGTACTTGGAGGGGGTTCTGTAGAAACAGGTGAAATGCTCCCTGGCGTAGAAGAATCTAATGTAACAAGAAGAACCTTAGTGGTATTAATTTCACTCTCTACAGAGAGAGTGGGATCGACCGATTGTGAAATCGAGTCAACCACTTGATCAACTAATGGATCATCAACCTGAGTGATATCAGTTTCACTCTTCAATGGAAGAGTGGGATTGACTGTACTTGGAATTAGATCAATCACTCCGTAAGTTGACGGTAGGTCGGGAGAAATTTTATGGTAACCAGTTGGAAGTTGTTGTTGTGGAACAGTAAGGTTTTCCAACAATTTTGAGGCTTCATCCATGTGAGGGAAAATGTGAGTTTGATGACTCCCTTTTCATAACCTACAAGGAAACCTAATTTTACCCTTTTTCCTAGGACCTGACTATCACTAGTTGAAGAATCAACAATAATTTGATATGATTTTTCTGACCATACTTCCAAGACCTTTGGAATACCAAGACAATTGATAAGGACGTGGTCACCCTTACAAAGCTTGCAAGGGAATTTGGGTTTACGGTGCATGTTGGAGGTTTCTTCAACACTACTAACACTTACATCCATGGTTGGTTGGTTGACTTCTTTCTTATCTTTCTTCTTCTTCTTCTTCTTCTTAGTCACCTAGTTACTAACATCAAGGCTTTTACCAAGCGAAGAAGAGGAAAGGGAGGAATACATATTGGGCAAAGAAAGTAAAGGGTCAACATGAGGTTGCTGATGTTGAGATGGTGAACTCCGTTGAGGTGAAGCATTTGGTTGAGGTGGAATAATTGGAGTATTCGGGGCCAACGAAGTTGAAAATAACCATACCGGTAAACGTATTGTAAATCCAGGTAATGAAAATGTAGCCATATAAGGAGGACCAAAATTTCCAAAGCAATGAAAATTACTAGGATTCTCATTAAGAGGGGTTCCTTGGTTGGTAAATTCCGGAATAGTTGCCATTAGATTTCAACTTCAGTGAATTTTATTAACAATATAAACATATTCACAATTCACAATTCACACCTATGGTCTCTAAAAAGTAAAAACAAATGAACATGTGCTAACAAATCTAGGAGTCAAACCACACACAAACAGTAGATTCCCACACTAAAAACATTAGTTGGTGATGAAATCCAACATCGTAGAATTTTAATGTAGAAATGGCAGTTGGAACAGTTACCCTGACAACTTGGTTAATGAAACAGACCAGTGCATGTTTCTCCACTTAAACCATCTCGAGTGAAGAGAACCCTCCGGAGAGTCCAAGTGAGTCTAGTCGACGTCTGCTCTAAGTACAGTGGGACCTTACCTCCACCGTCACCTTGGAAAAGAATCCTAAAGTATATAGCCACTAAGGTCACCAATGGGAACAAATATGCCTGGAGGAACAGTCTACGATCCGACATACACGCAAAGGCAGAGTAACTAGCTCAATCCCCTTGAAGGCTCCTTGACATAATTCAAGGTTTACTGACAAATGACTCCAGGCTCCTCGACAATGGTCTATCCGAGGTTTACCGTTTTTAATACGTGCACATATTTTATCTTTCCCAATGAGATAGGTATGATTACCTCACTGGTTCAGATATGATCTCATGCTTGACTCCTTTAGGAGGAGCTTCCTAGAGCATACAAGTTACAATTGGATTTTTCTTACCGCAAGATTACTACTTGTTTGTTTAGTTGCTTTGGACAGTTAACTACTCCCTATTCCAAAGCACTAATCCCAAGCTATATTGGTGGAAAGAGCCCTAAAAATGTAAAAAATTATAGATAAATTTTATTAAGCACCGTGTTATTTGGGCTGTTATTACTCAAAGGGTAAATGGATACGAAACCAATGGTGTTATGACCTGACCCAAAACTGAATGCAATCGAATATGATAATGTAATATTTTCAATTCGATGAATCCTAACTAAAGTAAGGAGAGAGTTTCTATTCACTTCCAACAATGCAAAAATTGATAAATAATAGAAAATATAACAAATTCTCTAATGCACTAATTTCATCAAGAAAAATTAATGCTAATCAATTACATTTTTTAATTTTCATGTTTTCAAACAAGCATAAAAAACATGTAAATTCAAATCAAAGAAAACTGATCTAAATCTACGATTGATTTTTTCAGAATGTAAACTATGCAATTGTAATCTATGCACAATTCACTTGAAAAGTATGCAAATGTAATCTATGCACATTTTTCATTCATATTCTGAAAATGAGAATTCTAATTATGCAAATGTGATCTATGCAAGAGAATTCTCAGACACAAGATAATTCTAATGTAATCTACATAACCAAACAAGTGCAAGCAAAGAAAACTGGATGAGAATTCCAAAGGTCAAAAAAAAAAAAAACACTTAAAGGTGATTAACACTTAGACACAATTGTTAAGAGACTGAGACAAACTTCGAAGTAATGACCAAAGGAAATCAAATTAAGAATTTCTCAAAAAATAAACTCAAAACACCCAATTAACTTAACAAACACTGATGAGATTGTAAAAGTTGTTGAAAGAAATTCACACAAGGCTTTTGACAGTCAAAACAAAATTGGGCAAATACAGAGAATCATGTAAGCTGGTTCCAGAAAAGAGAATCTTAATTTTTTCAAAAAATTTCTTGAGTCCGCAGGTTTCAGTATAAAAAGGTGGGGTACCGCACTATTTACACGAAGAAACTACGGAGGCTATCGCACTGTTTTCAAAGAAAAAGTGCGGAGACAAGAAAACATAAAGAAAAATAAAAAATTCTAAATCTACTTTTTAGGGATTCTAAGGCTAATTTGTCCAAACCAGTGCAGACTAATCAAAACTAGAAAAATGCTTTCAAAAGTCAATCTTAAAGATAAAAAGAAAACTAAGTTCAAGAAATATTCCCTAGTATGGTTGCCATTTTTTTAGGCGGATAAATCGTTCTTGCAGACAAAAAGGATCTCCCTAGTATCACAAGGATAGAATAAACAGGACAAATGTAAACTACTTTCTTTAGATTATGTATGATTTAGAATTTTCTATGATGAAGAAAGGACCTACCTGTGATCCAATGCTAGTTGTATTATTCTTTCCATCGCTCCAAAGAAGTCACCTCTTAAGACCTGCAATCAAATACATGGAAGAGAATCAAAAGCACCTGCACAATATACTAATTCATAAATCATAAATCTATCTTAATGATCAAGGAATTTAGGAAATAAGTCATTCAAGTAAACACATAAACAACTTATTGAGAAAAAAAGATCCATTTGTATTATCTTTAAATAAAAGGAGGAGTCTTACAACCGTGTTCGCCTTGATGTCGTACAGGTCCTTCCGGGGTCCGGGACAATCGTTTTCTTTTGGTCTGACAAGCCCTTCTACTCTTTGAACCAGCTTAAATACGAGTGTGTAATCGTTCTCGCATGGATAATGACTATCAAAAAGAGTATGTTTCTTCAATAATTCTCTTCTCTATAGTAACTACCAAATACAAAGAAAGTACTAAGTATGTACAAAAATGTATAGAGAAGTTTTACATCTATGAGCATCTACCCTTGAGACTGAACCAAAGTTTCAATTTATAATAGAAGGGAAGTGGTTATAGCTCCAAAATGGAAGGGATGAAGTCCTCTTATCAAGGGATTAAGTTCCAAAGACCAAGGAATAGGCTCTTTTTATGAAGGGAGGAATGTTCATGAATGGAAGGAGTGAGGCTTTGACTGGATAACGCCTTCTAGAAGCTTCCAGCTGGGAGAATATTCGACCAGCTGGGCTTCTAGAATTTACTTTTGCCTTCGAGTTACCTTTTACAAGGGTCTGCACCTTTAATGAAGAAAACATGCGGTCAGCTCCGCAGTTTATAGAGCAAAAGGGTGCGGTGCCGCAAGTAAGGATGAGGAAAAGTGTAGTACAAGTGTTTTTATGATTTTTACAAGATTTTCTCCAAATTTAAGACTCGGTTTAGGAACTTTAGGGTTGTATACTTCTAAGGGAGCATTATATAGGTATTGATGAACCCATATAGACAGTAAAATGTCATGGTGACAAAATAATGTGTAACAAACCACCCACAAAATCCATGGAAATGGTTTCCTAAGGTTGAGTGGGTACAAGTCAGGGACGGCATAAACCTTGTTTTCTATTTTGGGTTTGTCGGTACAACAAATTATGCATCATCTAATATACCAAGGTACATATTCTTGCATTTAGGGCCAATGCACATATATTTCTAAGTTGGAAACTATTTTCTCAACACAAAAATGTCTTGCAACTTTGGAGGCATGAGACTCTTTAATAAGCTATAATATTTTGCCTTTAGGGACATAGACTTTATCTAGCTTGTATAAAAGCCCATTGCAAATATTATGGCAATTCTTATTGTCACCTTCTTCTACATGAATTTGACCCTATAATTGTGGAAACACCTCCTTAAAGTCTTTATCTTCTATGTATGCCTTTTTGCATACATAATGTGTAAATGGCTCGTCATGCACATAAGAGATTCCAAAGCTATAATCTTGGATGTGGGTGGCTTTGAAAGCATGCCTTCCAACTTATTAGTGTTTCCCTTCTTATATATGACTAGATGAAGCTACTACAAAAACCACATCCACTTGTAATGTCTAGTTTGCTAAAGATTACTCTTGGACTACAAATACCACAATGGTGAGTGTTCAATGTGTATATTGGTTTCCTTACCCACAAGGTAGTGCTTCCATTTCTTAATATATTGAACCAGTGCATAGATTTCCTTATCATATGTAGGGTAGTTTAAGACTCCCCCATGAAACATTTTAAAATGACGACATACTAGCTTACCTCCTTGAATAAAGATGCTCCTATATCATATCCACTTGCATCTATTTGCAATTCAAAAGACTTCTGCAAGTTAGGAAATGCAAGGACTAGTGCTTGACCAATCTTCCATTACAACACATTGAAAACTTTTTGCTGATTCTTTCCCCATTGGAAACTGTTACCCTTGGCTATTATGGCATGGAGTGGTGCAACTCCCACTGAAAAAAATGCTATTAAACTTTCATATGTATTGTTTTACCCCAAGAAGGATCTTAATTTTAGTGACATTAGTAGGAACTAGCCACTTGATTATGAACATATTTGTGGGATCTATCTTGAGCTCCCCTAAGCTAATCACATACTCCAAATACACCAATTATTGCTAAGAAAACTCACATTTCTTAAGGCCAACCAACAATTGGTATTTTTTTATACTTTCAAACACTTGCATGAGATTTGAAACGAGCTCTTGCTAGGTAGAGCTATAAACCAATATGCTATCCAAATACTCTATTATAGATTAAATAGGGATGCAATACATCATTCTTCAATCACATAAATGTAGTTGGTGTGTTACATAAACCAAAAGGTGTGACCAACCATTCATAAAAATCTTTCCTTGTCTTGAAGGTGATCTTCTAGGTGTCTTCTTATTTAAGATATACCTGGTGGTATCCCATCTTGAAATCCAACTTGGTGAAGTACTTGGCATGTTGCAGTTGATCTACCAAATCATTGATCCCGTTTAGGGTTATCAATTATTGTATGTGAACTTGTAGGTTATGGAAGTCTAGGAGTAACAACACTTCCATATTTTATAGTTGTGAGTGGTAGGCTTCCTTGTCGCCATATTTTGCTTTCAATTTTTCTTGCCAACCTGAATGCCTTCTCCAATGAATCAAGTTCCCAAAGGCGAACTTCATGTTGGAAGCCCTGATATAATTTAGGCCCCTTATATTACCTGATTCCTGCCCCTTGTATTACCTGATAAGGGCCCCATAGAAGCCCATTATTCTTATTATTGTGCCCTTACATTGTTATTGTTTTGTCGGCTAGGATTATATTGTGACCCATTGGAGTTCTATATATAGAAAGGAGGTTTTGTCATTTGTATCATCCAAAAAATGTTCATTTATGTAATGTAAAGGAGGTTTCCCCCTCGAAGAGGCTAATTTCTAAGTCGTTGTTCTATCTTTTCTTCTATTTTGTATGCTGGTTTCATAACATATTACCTGGAGTTCATCTCAGATTCTATTTATCTTTACAAAGAAGGATGTCACAATATCATATTTTGTCTTCTTCATAGTTCTTAGTTCATTCTAGAGGCTTTCAATTTCACCAGTGTTCTTGATTGTGAATAATTTGGATAGGGCCTCATACATTTCTCGAGCGTAATCTATGTTGGATATATATGGAATGAGGTTGTCCTTCATTCCATCCACTATTAGGCTCATGGAAAATATATTTGTTTCTCTAAACTTTTCTTTCTCTGCTTCACTTGATTCATTTGTAGGCTTCTTTACTTTTCCTTTGACTATATCCAAAACTTTATTCTTCTCGAGGATGAGATCTATCCTCTTTTTCCATGCCCTGTAGTTGTATGCCCCTTCTCATTTGTTTTCTCCCTTCAATGAGTTAGACATGGTTCTTGAAGATAGTAGGCTTATCCCCTTATATGATCATTTTTCTTGATGACCCTTATTCAACTTCGTAAGACTCCTTATTCTCCTTTCAGTAGATCTTCATGTTGCCTTTTTCTTCCTTCTTCACCTCAACTCTTATACCATATTGGAAAATCAGAAAGCAAGAAATATTTTCTTATGTTGATAATTACTTGTGATATTCTTATGTTCTTATTACTTTATTGTGTTCTTTTATCTTTGTTCCATCAAGAAATTATCAAAACCAAAACATGAAGACTAGGGAAACCAAATATAGGCAGACATCAAGGGAAAATCCCCTATATAGGTGAAAACCTAGTCAAGAACTCTTCCTTCAGTAATTCAAATTGAGATGGACAAAGACCCTAGACCAACATAGTTTCCTCCTCCACCAAGTCAACCTTTTTGATATTATGCAACAACCTTCAATCTTCTCTTATTGTTCAACAAATTCATCCCAACAACATGTTAGAAACTTCGATCCAATTACTGCAACTATTGCAGAAATTTCGAACCCTAGCTTCAAAACTTTGATCCTGCAATAGAGACAGAATTTCGGCCCTAGCTTTAGCTCAATATCTTTGCACGTGTGAGAGAAAGGTTTTCCAAAAACTCGATTTTCTTCTTCCAACTTCTCTCCTCCTGCAACTTCAAACTCTTTTCAACAACCAATTTACAACAAATCGAACTTGATTAGAGTGTGTTAGATGAGGTCTAGTTGCTCCAATATATAGGCTTCTGGTGAGGTCAAATTACTTTGTTTGATGCCGACTTGATCTTCTTTGAGGCTGACTTGGTGGAAGAGGCCTAATTGACCTAATTTACATTAAAATAATTTTCTTCTTTGACAAATAATTCCCAAGAAGGGTTATTTACAATATCAAATGGACAAGGACACTTGACATAAACCCTAGAGGTCTACAATGGAGACCTTGACCTATAAATAATTGACCCAAGCATGAAACCCATGCTTTAATAAGTCAATTTATATATTAATAAAATTTATTTTTCTTTCTTTTGATAAATATATTTCATTATGACTCAAGTACAAATATGAAGACAAAACCTAGTTACATTCTTCAACAATGAGTTGTTTTATACTTGGATTGACTTGTATCGTTATCATGTATGGTAATTTTGTACTTTCTCTCTTGTTATATGAATTTGAATGAATTTTATCAATGCGATATTAATATATTTATTTTGCGAGTTGTTTGTTGTGTATTAATCATGATGTTGATGCTAATGACATAAATTTTCATCCTTGATGATGCATGTTTTTAAAATAAATTTTATGAAGTTGATTGATGAAAAAATTTCTCTATGTTGATGCTAATGACATGAATTTTCATGTTCAATGATATCTGTTTTTGTTTAGTAAATATCTTTGTTTGCAATTTGATCATGTGATAAGATTTATGAAGTTGATCGATGAAAACAATTCTCTATGTACAAGTGCATATGCATGTTTATTTGTCAAACTTCCCTGATCGAGAGGCCATGTGGTATTTGGAAGTTATTGAAGCATATGAGATGTTCTACAAATCCTTGATGGAGGAATGATGATTTTTGTTCTTAATAGTTATACTTGTTGTTTTATCATACTTAAAAGGGCATATCATAAAATTTTGTTTTCTTGTTTAATGTCATTTAACTTCATTCCTTATATTTATTCTATTTGCTGCATTTATATGGTGTAGAATATCTCTCCTCTATGATATTCAAAATTAACAAGCTTAATATGTCCTAGTGAGATACCATGGTTATAATAAAGTTAGCAAATGCATATGCATAATTCTTTGATGTTTTATGTATGGTGAATGAGGATATTTTTTCATCTTTTATCTTTGTTATCGATTTGATAATGATTATAAATCAATTTAATATTGAGTAGGGTTTATTTGTAAATTGTCATGGATTGTCCATTGGAATAGGATTTTACTAAATGAGGTGAGAAATTTTTTCCTCTACCTTCTCCTTTTGACTTGATCTACTAAAGGTCATGCTGCTCTTGTCTTGTAATTGTAGACTTCTTATACAAAACTAGATCTCCTACAAACTTTTCTTGAGCTTTTAGTGCTAAGTCTTCTATGATAAGTAGGACCTACTCCTTAGTTTCCTATCCAACATGGAAGGTTCATAGTTATATTTTCTACATTCACTACTATGTAAATGTGCATTTGTTGGGGTAGGTTGAGTCTATAGGCATTATCTCCCACCTTCTCCAATACCTAGAAAAGACCATACTAGAAAGCCTTGATTTCTTACAAGGACCTAGTAGCCTTTCTTTGTTCAGTTGCAACAAAATTATTCCTCCTACCATAAATGTCTTCTTAATTCTATGGTTCTCATGTTGGTTGTGTACATTTTCTATGAATTTTTTATATCTCTAATACTTGCAAATGGATATGTTATTTTTTTTCAATAAATCTATGGTTTCAATGCTTCTCTTATGATATCTTCCTTCACTCCTTTCCCACATACAACATCCAAGGGAGAAAGAAACAAATTCCCAAAGCAAGTTTCGAAAGGGGACTTACTAGTAGAGGTATGGACTACATGTTATAAGATTGTTAAAAATATATTAGATTTTCATCCCAAATATTTGGGCTACTGATTGTAACCTCTCAAAACCTACACCAAAGTCATGTTGACTATTTTTGTCTTATCTATCTATGGTGGAATGTTGTATATCTCTTCAACTTGGTGTCTATATTTTCCCAAAGTGTAGTCCAAAAAGCACTAAAAAATCTAGTATCCTTGTCCGAGATGATGTTCCTTTGTTAGTGCATCCAAAAATATTTAAATAACATGTTTGTTGTTTCTTGTCCTTTTATGGTTTTTCTCCAAGGCATAAGAATGCACATCTTACTAAATATTTCAACTAACACAAGTGAATAATCATGTATCTTCCTAGTTGTTGGCAAACCACCCACAAAATCCATGGAAATTCTTTCCCAAGGTTGAGTGGGTACAAGTAAGGGATGGTATAAACTTTGTTTTATATATTTGGGTTTGTTGGTACAACAAATTATGCATCATCTAATACATCGAGGTACATATTCTCACATTTAGGGCTAATGCACATATCTTTCTAAGTTGGAAACTATTTTCTCAACACAAAAATGTCTTGCAAATTTGGAGGCATGAGACTCTTTAATAAGCTATAATATATTACCTTTAGGGACATAGAATTTATCTAGCTTGTAGAGAAGCCCATTGCGGAGATTATGGTAATTGTTATTGTCACCTTCTTCTACATGAATTTGACCCTTTAATTGTGGAAACACCTCCTGAAATTCTTTATCTTCTAACTGTGCCTTTTTGCATACATAATGTGTAAATTTCTCATCATGCACATAAGAGATCCCAAAGCTATAATCTTGGATGTGTGTGACTTTAAAATCTTGCCTTCCAACTTATTAGTGTTTCCTTTCTTATATATGACTAGATGAAGCTACTGCAAAAACCACATCCACTTGGAATGTCTAGTTTGCTAAAGCTTACTCTTGGACTGCAAATACCACAATGGTGAGTGTTCAATGTGTATATTGGTTTCCTTACCCATAAGGTAGTGCTTCCATTTCTTAATAGCTTGATCTAGTGCATAGAGTTCCTTATCATATGTAGGGTAGTTTAAAACTCCCCCATGAAACATTTTTAAATGACAACATACTAGCTTACCTCCTTGAATATACTCTCATATCATATCCACTTGCATCTATCTGCAATTCAAAAGGCTTCTGCAAGTTCGGAAATGCAAGGACTAGTGCTTGACTGATCTTCCATTACAACACATTGAAAACTTTTTGCTGATTTTTTCCCCATTGGAAACTCTTATCCTTGGCTATTATGGCATGGAGTGGTGCAACTCCCACTGAAAATAATGTTATGAAACTTTCATATGTATTGTGTTACCCCAAGAAGGATCTTAAATTTAGTGACATTAGTAGGAACTCACCACTTGATTATGACCATATTTGTGGGATCTATCTTGAGCTCCCCTAAGCCAATCACATACTCCAAATACACCAATGACTACTAAGAAAACTCACATTTCTTAAGGCCAACCCACAATTGGTATTTTTTTATACTTTCAAACACTTGCATGATATTTGAAATGAGCTCTTCCTAGGTAGAGATATAAACCGATATGTTATCCAAATACTCTATTATAGATGAAATAGGGATGCAATACACCATTCGTCAATCACATAAATGTAGTTGGTGTGTTACATAAACCAAAAGGCATGACCAACCATTCATAAAAATCTTTCCTTGTCTTGAAGGTGATCTTCTAGGTGTCTTCTTATTTAACAAATACCTAGTGGTATCCCAACTTGAAATCCAACTTGGTGAAGTACTTGGCATGTGAAGTTGATCTACCAAATCATTGATCTTGTTTAGGGGTAATAATTCTTGAATGTGAACTTGTTCAAAGCTCTATGGTTGATACACATTTGCCAAGACCCAAGGTCCTTGGATACTACAATGATATGCGACACATAAGGTGAAGTGCCCAATTGAATTACTTCCTACTCCAGTAGTCATTGCAATAATTTATTTAATTCATTTGCTTCCAAAATAAACAGTCCATACATAACAATATTTGGTAATGGAGAATCAAGGAAGCATTATATCGTGTGTTCCACTTACCTCTTGGAAAATATATCCATTTAGGATTTTGGAGCACTCTATATGCTTGCAACAACCTCAACTAATGATTTTTCTCTTTAGCACATTCGTCTAGGGAAACACTTACTTTTATTAGTTCATCACCCTATTGATTCTATCTCTCCTTTCCTTTTTGTTAGGCTAGATAATTTAGGTTATCATAAAAAAATAAATACAAACATTACATCAACAGTTATTAGCCTGCCACTAAGGAAACAAAACCAATACTAGAGATTTAAAATCTTTAGATTGTATGTCAAAAAAATATTAAGCGATTTCTCTTGGCACCAAGTAGACTAGAACAAACTAATATGCATATAGTATGCGAAACCTATCATAATTGAAAAAACAACCTCGTTAATGATATATACATAACAAAACATAAATCTATGAATCATATGAATTAGAAGGAGTGTCCACCTGAATAGGAGGATCACTCTCTACATATTGACAAAGTGAATGTTGTGAAAATTTCAATACTGAAATCCTATTGTAGCGACTGGAAATTATTTTTCTAATTGTTAATTAATTTAGCAATTTATCTGCTATGAAAAATATCAAATAATTATCATTGCAACCTTCACAAATAAAAACCGCAGAAGAAAATAACGTTGGAAACTAAGAAAATTCTAGCACACACACACAATAATTAAAAAATTTATTTTTGGACAAATGTCCTTGGAAAAACCCAACTTGGGAAAATCGATGCAACAATTGAAGGTTTTTATTATTATGCAGCAGTGAGAAATTTAGAGTACAATATGGATTCCAAAAACTAGCTATCCTGCAGATAAGTTACTGGAAAAAATATTGCGAGGAATTTTCCTCACCCCTACAAGCAATCCTGTCTCAATCAAGCCAATCGAACTGGATCCCCAAGTGCATATGCGTGGGCCTTGCGTCAAATCTGCGCAAGCCTGAAATATGCTGGCTTGGAACTGCCTCTGATCTGCTACTAGCTTACTGCCGTTGGTTTGGAGTCCTCTGTGTTGGCCCTCGAGAAATTATTTCGGCCACTAGCACTTGAAACAACACTTCCTCCAACTGAATTAAAGTGCCCTCTAGAGACTTTTGCGCAGCCTCTGCGTCAACCTCACTGTGGATCTTTCTGTCTCTCTACAATTTACTCACCAGATCTAGAAATATTCCTCCGAATCACTATCCCTGAACCTCTTTGTGTTTTCTTCCCTACTGAAGCTCGAACTCTTCCAACATTGTTGGCTCTTCTGGAAAATGGAACTCTCCAAAGAAATCAAACTCTCTGTGGTTCTCACAAGTGTGTTCTCCATCTACCCATCAATTTCTTCTTATAATCTTCTCTTGAAACTCCAACGACCAAGGTTAAATATTAATCAAAGGCCCAGATTAATTCCCTGTTTGATGCAGGAGCATTAGCTCAGAAAAATAACTTGTATTTTTATTGAACCTAGG
Organism: Pinus albicaulis; assembly: GCA_034641835.2. Lineage (NCBI taxonomy): Eukaryota > Viridiplantae > Streptophyta > Pinopsida > Pinales > Pinaceae > Pinus > Pinus albicaulis. The sequence goes on from CM076580.1 coordinate 1,247,580,059, forward strand.
GGTCTCATGTTTTTGAGAATTTATTAATTTCATGTAAATATTAATATTATTTTGAGTGATTAATTATATTTTTAATTAATTATTTGTGAGAATTTGTAAATGTTTCCAAACAACTGGAAAACTTGAGAGAAATTAGATGAGAGATATCTAAGAGATAATTAGGAAGCCTAAGATAGATTTAGTTGCAAGGTTTTAGGGATAAAGATCTATATTTTAGGGGTGTTGAGATATTTGGGGATTTTGTTGAGATATTAAAGGAATTGAACTCAAATTAGATCATTTTGAATTTGTATAAATTGATATGCGTCAAAGGCAAAAAGAGATCAGGTAGAATAGAATAGAGAGGAGAAGGTGAGGCTTGGACAACCAAAGCTTGTAAGCCTCCGGGCTATTGGAAGGGCCATGAATGTTGAATATCTAGCAAAGATAAAGTTTGTAAGTATTTTTCATTGTTAATATGAAGACTGTGTTTTCAGAACTACATTGACTGATTCAGAAATTGTGTATTTAATTTCTGTAACTGGGGCTTGAATGGTAAATACATGTGAACCGAATGAGAGATCAAGGAGCGATGGATAATTGTTAATTTAGACCTCTGGTTGCATTAAAAGGGCGCATATTTGTTTTAAGCTCTGTCTATTTTGAATAGGATCAATTCATGTTTCATATTACTGAGCAACAATATAATTCTGGTTTGAAAAGCGTAAAGTAGGAACAGAGGTTTGAAATTCAATGTTAGAATGATTAATGATTTGCAGGCGTAGAGAAGCATACAATTTGAATGGAATGACATATAACGATTGCCCAGAGTTTAATTGGCAAATCGAAATCTCCTATTATGAATCAGAGGCATTGATTATATTGAACGCCGGATATGGGTCAAACGCTAGCTCAGATTGCTGAACTAGTGAGTATGTTGAAGGCCTGTTGCAATCGTGTGGAGAAATCTGCGGCTTTTGGTATCGATCTGCAATATTCAGGTGTGTGAACAATTGTATTACGGTTAGCTGTTTGATTTTATGCGTAAAGTTCCGTGTGAAGAATCAATTCATTGCTGGAAATCGGAATTGAATTACACGTCTTGATAAAGCCTGTATGTTGAAAATTCTGGTTTTTATGGTTGGGAATTCATTTGATTTGGTAGATCTGTGTAAAAAGGAAATGAAGAGATCGATATAAGCCTTAACGTAGAGGAATTGTTTTAAATTTCAGTCATGATAATTAACGCAGAGGTCAAATTATGTTTGCCAGAATCGATTTTATAAACTGCGTGATTATGTTTGCGTAGTTATGACATTGGCATGGGAATATGTGATGAGTTATGTTTAGATAATCATAACGTATTAAGAGAAGAACAGGAGACGCATGCAATTCTGAGTTCGAACATGGAATTAATGCCCAGAACAGTGGTGCTTTTGTATGGGAAATAGCCCGGTTGAGGGTTCTGGAAATAGAGAAAAGCCTTCCACAGTCGTGACAAAGATGAAGCCAGGGTTGAATGAATCTGAAGTGAGTTGAAATCGATGAATAACATAGCACTGAGATCCTGCGTTATTGTTTGGATGAGAGGTAAAGTAAATTGAATGGCCAAATCGTTGTTTACGTTGGGCTTTGGCCTTTAATTAAGTTGAACCTAGTCGAAGATTTAAATTGTTAGCTGAAGCGATGGTTTATTAATTGCGTTGAATGAGTTGGTTGATTAACCAATGTCAAGTTTGTTTTAAAGGCGATGCACACATAATTAATGGAATGAAGGTTGATTATTAAATCTTGGCAATTGGGAGTATTATATATTAGGTCCATAACTGAAGGGCACATCTTAAACTTGGGGTTAAGATGTCAAATTTGAATGTTAATTAGAAGAAGAATGAAGGTTGTGAAATGGAATACTGTTCATATGTATTGAGATTTAATAAATCCAAATTTTGTGTTGAGATGGGTTAATACTTGGGCTTAATTGAAAGTTTGAGGATTTAAATAAAACCATTGGGGGTTTTTAGTCCTTTTCTAGGACTTTTGGGAAAGGTTTTCATTTGAGAATTCACTGGATTGTGATGGTTTCATAACCACGTATTTGAATTGAAGTGTGAAATTTTGAAAAGCTTCCGCAAATGATGATAGTGTATGAAATTGCTGGAATCGAAGTTTTATTTGGGGCATTGTTTGTGATGCATTTTGTATATGTGTGAGAATGGGAAGATTCTGGGTTTGCAGGGTCAGCCTGCATCATTTTGGTATTAGAGCTGGAATAGCTCTGTGTGAAGGTTTAAGTTTTTTTAAATTGAATTAATTGCATGTGATGAATGAATGTCAGATTTTGAACTGATGAATATTGCAGCACAGGGATACATTGTAGTTGAAGAAGTGAAGCGAGATCAACAGGATCTTGGAAGGTGAGTTGAGAGATATTATTTATCTCTGGTTTAAAGGTTATGCTTGGATAATTTGATTTACAGGCATAGTGAAGAAATCTCAGCGAGAAGAAGCAGATCACAGCTGGAATGCAGTGATGAAGGAGTCCGGCAAGGGATTCTAAGAGAGAGTGGCAGAACCTGAAGATTCAACAGAGGTTGAATAAAGTTGCGGATGAGAGAAGCCTGAAGGAGCAGTGGAGAAATGCTCGAAGGGTTCCAGCAGAGGACCGGTGATTACCAAAAGGCCAGATCCAGAGAAAAGGATTGGTGAGGTAAGTGGCAGCAGGAGAGCTTGCTGTTGTAGAGGCTTGGTGCAACTCATGGGTGAGAAACTCATGGCGAGGAAAATGACTACTGAAAGTCATAAAGGAGAGAGCAGAGGTTCAGAAAGAGGCCATAGTAGAATGAGGGAGAAAGATGCCAAGGCAAATGGCATATTGAAGCAGTGGACTGATGAAGAGTATGAGAAAGAGAAAGCTGAGATAGCAGTCCATATCGAGTTATTGATGGAATTGTTATAGGAAAATGTGAAAGACCAGAGACATGGTTGGCTCATGAGGAAGAGAGTGAAGTGGCAGAGGTTACAACAGAAAAGAGATCAACAGATAAACATGCAGTTAATAGAGGAGCTGAGGAAGCTCGAGCAGATGATGAGTATACAGTTGAGACGTGAAGAACTCAGAGCAGCTGAGTTGAAAGTGGAGGTTTCCATTGATGAAACAGAGGAGGAAATCATTGATGATTTCTTGAGTTATTGGGCAGATACAGATCAGATGGATAATGTAGAACCATGTATTTTTATAGCTGACAATTGTGATGTGATTACAGGTTTTACTGAGGAGGATGCACAATATTGTGAAGCTGAAGATAAATATTTTGAAGAAGAAAGCAGTGATGCTTTTGCTGTTACAGTACAAGAGGAAGCTCATGTGAATGAAGAAGAGGATGAGCTTGAAGAGCTGGTATATGAACCAACAGTTGAGACTGTTGAACTTTGTGATTTTCAAACTGAAAGTTTATGTATGAATGCAGGGACTATAAGTGATGATGATATGCTTCAGCAATGCCACAGAGAAATTGCATTGTTGGAATATCTGTTGGAGAATTCAGAGTATGATGGGGAGATTGCAGCAGAAGAAAGAGTTCAGAAAGACATCATGGAAACAGATGGTGTGAGAGAGAGACTGGTTGACAGTCTTGAGGAATCTTCAGAGAATTCTTTGGGCAGAAAGAATCAGCATACTGATGTGCTGATTGAGATGGAAAATTCAGAACAACATACTGAAATGCTGGAAAAGGAGGACAAGGCACTGATGCCTTATGATTTTTGTTTTAACAAGTGTTTTGTGAATGCAGGTGCTATTGCAGGTATTGAAGAACATTTGACTCAGTTGAGCAGTCAAATGAAGGAGAAAGACGAGAATTCTGTGGAAATTTCTAATCCATGGGATGAAGAAGTTATGTTGCTGGAAATGAGGCTAAATAGTCCAGATTCAGTGCAGAAAGAATCTCAATTTCAGAATTGGGAATTGCAGATGCATAGAGATGAAGATAGCAGAAAGGAGTACACAATGTACCAGTCCAGTAAGTTGCTGATAGGAGGAGGCAGAGAATAAGTTTTCCGTTGCAGAAAACAAGAGGGAATGGATGATTGGGCAGCAGCAAGAAGTCAGCAAGTGACAGTAAAAATTGAACGAGTAAGAACTGAGCAAGCCGTCTTAGCTCAGCAGGAAACAAGAAATCAGTAGTTTGAAGATTTATTGGACAAAGAAATTGAATTAACCAGAAGGATCATGTTGAAAGTGTCTCAGAGGAAGACATCGGCAAGGAAGAGAAGCAGCAACAAAATGAAGACGGAGACAGATTGTGAAAGTGTAGCAAGTGGAGCAAGACATCATAAGATATGGAGACCTGGAGAAAAGCAGCAAACAACAGATGTCGATGATAACTTGCAAAACAAAGTGTGGGATCCAGGCGGACAAGGACTTAAAACGCATGATCTGGAGATCATGATCATTTTCAACCTTGGGAGTCTGATGCAGGAGCATTAGTTCGAAAAATACCTTGTATTTTTATTGAACCTAGGGGTCTCATGTTTTTGAGAATTTATTAATTTCATGTAAATATTAATATTATTTTGAGTGATTAATTGTATTTTTAATTAATTATTTGTGAGAATTTGTAAATGTTTCCAAACAACTGGAAAACTTGAGAGAAATTAGATGAGAGATATCTAAGAGATAATTAGGAAGCCTAAGATAGATTTAGTTGCAAGGTTTTAGGGATAAAGATCTATCTTTTAGGGGTGTTGAGATATTTGGGGATTTTTTTGAGATATTAAAGGAATTGAACTCAAATTAAATCATTTTGAATTTGTATAAATTGATATGCGTCAAAGGCAAAAAGAGATCAGGTAGAATAGAATAGAGAGGAGAAGGTGAGGCTTGGACAGCCAAAGCTTGTAAGCCTCCGGGCAATTGGAAGGGCCATGAATGTTGAATATCTGGCAAAGATAAAGTTTGTAAGTATTTTTCATTGTTAATATGAAGACTGTGTTTTTAGAACTGCATTGATTGATTCAGAAATTGTGTATTTAATTTCTGTAACTGGGGCTTGAATGGTAAATCCATGTGAACTGAATGAGAGATCAAGGAGCGATGGATAATTGTTAATCTAAACCTCTGGTTGCATTAAAAGGGCACATAGTTGTTTTAAGCTCTGTCTATTTTGAATAGGATCGATTCATGTTTCATATTACTGAGCAGCAATATAATTCTGGTTTGAAAAGCGTAAAGTAGGAACAGAGGTTTGAAATTCGATGTTAGAACGATTAATGATTTGCAGGCGTAGAGAAGCATACAATTTGAATGGAATGACATATAACGATTGCCAAGAGTTTAATTGGCAAATAGAAATCTCCTATTATGAATCGGAGGCATTGAGTATATTGAACGCCGAATATGGGTCAAACGCTGGCTCAGATTGCTGAACCAGTGAGCATGTTGAAGGCCTGTTACAATCGTGTGGAGAAATCTACGGCTTTTGGTATCGATCTGCAATATTCAGGTGTGTGAACAATTGTATTACGGTTAGCTGTTTGATTTTATGCGTAAAGTTCCGTGTGAAGAATCAATTCATTGCTGGAAATCGGAACTGAATTACACGTCTTGATAAAGCCTATATGTTGAAAATTCTGGTTTTTATGGTTGGGAATTCATTTGATTTGGTAGATCTGTGTAAAAAGGAAATGAAGAGATCGATCTAAGCCTTAATGCAGAGGAATTGTTTTAAATTGCAGTCATGATAATTAACACAGAGGTCAAATTATGTTTTCCGGAATCTATTTTATAAACTGCGTGATTATGTTTGCGTAGTTATGACATTGGCATGGGAATATGTGCTGAGTTATGTTCAGATAATCATAACGTATTAAGAGAAGAACAAGACACGCATGCAATTATGAGTTCGAACATGGAATTAATGCCCAGAACAATGGTGCTTTTGTATGGGAAATAGCCCGGTTGAGGGTTCTAGAAATAGATAAAAGCCTTCCACAGTCGTGACAAAGATGAAGCCAGGGTTGAACGAATTTGAAGTGAGTTGAAATAGATGAATAAAATAGCGCTGAGATCCTGCGTTATTGTTTGGATGAGAGGTAAAGTAAATTGAATGGCCAAATCGTTGTTTACGTTGGGCTTTGGCCTTTAATTAAGTTGAACCTAGTCGAAGATTTAAATTGTTAGCTGAAGCAATGGTTTATTAATTGCGTTGAATGAGTTGGTTGATTAACCAATGTCAAGTTTGTTTTAAAGGTGATGCACACATAAATAATGGAATGAAGGTTGATTATTAAATCTTGGCAATTGGGAGTATTATATATTGGGTCCATAAGTGAAGGGCACATCTTAAACTTGGGGTTAAGATGTAAAATTTGAATGTTAATTAGAAGAAGAATGAAGGTTGTGAAATGGAATACTGTTCATATGTCTTGAGATTTAATAAATCCGAATTCTGTGTTGAGATGGGTTAAGACTTGGGCTTAATTGAAAGTTTGAGGATTTAAATAAAACCATTGGGGGTTTTTAGTCCTTTTCTAGGACTTTTGGGAAAGGTTTTCATTTGAGAATTCACTGGATTGTGATGGTTTCATAACCACGTATTTGAATTGAAGTGTGAAATTTTTAAAAGCTTTCGCAAATGATGATAGTGTATGAAATTGCTGGAATCGAAGTTTTATTTGGGGCATTGTTTGTGATGCATTTTGTATATGCGTGAGAATGGGAAGATTCTGGGTTTACAAGGTCAGCCTGCGTCACTGTTGATCCTGTTAGGGTCCTATGATATTAGGGTTCATAATTTTTGAATTGACTATGATTAGTCTTGTAAATATGTACATACCTTGCTTTCTGCAAGTTGTTTTCCCATATTTGAAAATAAAATAAAAAATGAAAAGAGGGTAAAAGTCCTAAAAGAAAGATTGAAGGAATTGAAAAGAAAAGATCAAAAGAATAAAAAAAATGGACCCCAAAAAACAAAAAAAAAGATAATAATAAGACCTGAAAGTGTGCAAGTCAAAATGCCACTACTTTTTACTATTACTGCAAAAATAATGATTATGTGTAGCTTTTTCAAAATGCCATAATCCATGATGAGTTAAATAGTTTAATATTAACTTTTTTATGCTTTAAATTTCATGCTTTATATAGAGAATAAAGATCTATCAAAAAGTTTAAACTTGACAAATCAGTAGATAGTTAGAGAATAAATGAGAAGCTCAATAGTTTAATCTGAGCCCTCGGATGAAATAAGGTTAGAATTAGATAGTTTCTTGCTTTAAAAAGAAAAATGAATTTAGGGTTGCAAGCTCAAATGCACCCATGCAAATGAAGTAAAAAATGTTAGAATAATGATGGGTAGGTAGAAAGTAGTTGCACAAGGCATGAAATAAACTTCATCTAGAAAAATTACTAATTTCCCTCCCCTCAAAGCATTCCAGTATTAAGAACCTTCAGTTATAAAGGCTCAGAGCATTTCTCTGAATTTTGTTGGGACTGGACCCAAGGCTTAGTGATTGATGGGTAATAAATACTGGATTCCCTTCATAAAATCCTTTTTCCTCAATTTCACCCCTTATCCAAGATAAAATCCCTTTTCCTAAGTTAAAATACCTTTTTGCGTAAGAAAAGTAAAAATCCACTTAACTAATCTCATTTCATAGAATAACATTTAAAAAACCCACAAAATACAATTTATCCTATGTGTTAAGTGCAAATATTTAAAATGGGGCCACCATTGCACTCATATACCTATTTTACACTTTACTTAGTTTATTATATGTATTTCAGCTCATCATATTCATTTTCATATTAGATTTTAACTTATTTTATTAGTTCCCTTATAAATATCCCACCCTGTAATATATTAAATCCTTTGTATTAAAATATCCCAAAAAAAACCCACTTTGATAATATTTAACCTATGGTTTTAATATTCCACGTGACATTATTCCGCTTTCCCCATAGGTTATATATATTACCCGCCCTAGGGTCGCTTTACACTTGCACATCATCTATTTGCAATGTAAATCATCTATCCGCCTATCACATTAAAACATTATTTTATACGTTTAAAATACGTTTAAATGTATTAACCAACCCCACCACATATGAAGTTCCTGAGCCCCACAACCCATATGCCGAGCTAATCCACCGCTCAATCTCCATCATTTGCATCACCTTAACCTAATCCAATGATCCATATGTGATATCACAATTTCAATAACACCATCGTTAATCAATTTGAAACTTGCGAAATGAGCAGTATTGCTACACTCTCTCTCCTCCACGCGACGTTTAATAATTGGATCGCATCCAATCCAAAAAAACCACTTACCACTTTCTCATCACGCGATAAACCACTGATGGTTTTCTCTCCCAGCGCTAAACCACCTTCCCTCTGACTTGAATGACATTCAATGCTGATACCGTTTAAACCTAATTTTGCTATAAAACCTCATACTCGCTGAGTTTAAACCTTTTTCTGAGTTTTCTGCGTGTTTAAACCTTTCTGACTAAAAAAACAAGTGCTGTACTTCATTTTTATGCCCAAAGAACCAGAAAAAAACTAGTAAATTGCTGCTAAGACCGCTTGAAGCCTCCATTCTACTTCCAAGGACTTCGATGGCTTCCAAAATCCCTCAGACGCTTCAGAAACCCAGTTCCAAAACCAAATACATGCAAAAAACAGGTATTCTTCAAAAAAATTTACCTTCTCATCGTCAAAAAGAGCTATTTTTGTCAATTTTAACCTTGTGAAGCCGATTTTTCCACATAGAGAACTTTTTTCACCCTCAAAGAATCTATTTACTGTGAAACCCTGATAAAAATACGATTTAGAATACTGTAACCTATTTTTAAGTCAAAATTGAAGATATTTCAAGCCTTTTGCAGACTTTAGAGAATCCATGACTGAATCAAACCTTTTGCAAATACTCAGAATCCTTCTGTTCTTGAATTGAACCATGTTTTATTCCATTTTATCCAAGAAGGCCATAAAAACCCATGTTTTACTTTTTCCCGAGACTGTAAAGAGTTTGAAGACCAAATTTGGAAATAAATTGAAGATTTAAACCAAAAGAAAGCCTAATTGTACCTATTGTTGTTCAAAAGACCTCTGTCACACGAGAAATACCTTCTGTAAACATTTTAATCTTACAGAAGAGTACAAAAGACCTAAAAACAGAGTTTTAAACATTCTGAAGGATAAAATTGTCAAAGTTTAACCCAAAAATGGCCTCTAAAAGCACCATTGCTACAAATCCTCTACAATATCTTGTTTTAGATGTTGAGCATACACCCTTAGCAGATGTGGATTACAAAATAACTGATCCAGTCATTGAATTTAATATTTTAGACCTCCACTGGGGGAGTCTTGAAAAATCATTAGATCAAGCAGATGAAGTTCAGGTTTGGGAATCCATTTTACCTAAGTATGTAGTTCCACATACTCATCAATGTCCAGAAGTCATTAGGCTGTGTCAAACCTATTATTCCCTGGACCAAAGAGCTATGGTTGATGCTAACAAAGAAGTATTGTTCACTATTACTGCAGAGTCCATTAATCAAATGCTTCATTTGCAACCATGTCCTAATGCTGTCCCATTGTCTATAGAAGCCCTTACCAAGATCTATCTGGATTTAGATTTCCCCAAAATATTTAAGATCTTCCAAAAATTCATGCCTGCATATGTTGAAATCCCAAAGATCAATCCTCCCTATTCATCTTCCAAGTTTCCTGAAGGATCAAGGCATGTCATTTTAATGTTATCCTTTATCCTAGGTTATTTTACTGATGAGCACACTGATGAGTCAATTCTTGGTTTTCGATATACTTTTCTGTCTGGTCAACCTCCTTCTGTCATTTACAACTATGTTGAGTATATAGATGATAGTATCCATGATCATCTTGTGAAATTTCCCACTGAAGGAGTTTTCAGATATACCTCCTTCTTCTTTCATATGTTCCTTTTCTTCCAAGTAGAAAAATTCGCAATAAACCTTCAGAAATTGGATGTAGAAGGTAAACCATTATCATTCATTTTCTGGACTTATTTAATCGGAAAAGAATCCACTGAGTTAATTATACAAATTTCACAAACTCTTTTTTTCATCCATTGATTAATATGCTTACAAATAGTGTACAACCAAGAATAAGTCTTGAGATTTAGAAATTTCTACAACTATCAGAGCAAAGTAGAACTGGAGATTGGTACTTATATCAAAACCATACAGAGATTAGAGTATATGGGTCAAACCTCTTGCCCTATAAACTACCAAAGTATGTGCCAATGAGAGTATTTTCTTTGGAATATCTAAGACAAATCTTAAACTCTGATTATGTGAACTTTTTGGTTGCCAATAAAAAGACTCAATTCAAGTTGGAAAACCAGATGGGACCTTTCATATGCAATCACAGGGAAGTAGGTACAGTGGTAGCAAAACAGTTGCTGGAATATAAATTTGGTGAAAGTTTCTTATGGAATTATGATCCTCATGGGATAATCAGTAAGATGAGGGTAAAATGCAAATTAACCCCTTACATCCATGACAAGAAAACTGAAATTGAAGAGTTTCCAAACCAAGTAGAATGGTTGGAAAACACATTGGTGGATTTTGTCAAGTAAGGTGATATTTCTCACACATTGCATGAATCTATTCAAGAGGAAAAAACCACCAAGAGAGTCAGAGAAGAAGGTACATATGGAGCTGAAACAACAACAAAAACTAGATTCAAGCTCAGGTATAATAAGAAACCAAAGATAAATCCAGTGGACAAGGAAAAAGAGACAATTAATGTTCCAGACGAGGAAAATATAGAGAAGAACATGGAAACTACCACAGTGATTGAAGAAGAGCAACAACCTGCTACTTCTAACACACAGGTGATTGAGAAACAACACAACATGGAGGCATCCTCCTCACAACAAGCAGAGAATATAGATTTATACATCAGAGAGAAATATAAGCAGATAAAATCCAAGAATGAGGAAATCAAGAATGAGATTTATTCTCAGTATTTAAAACAAACTCCAGGAATCCAAAACAAACTTCTGTCAGCTTTTGATTATTCAAGAAATAAATTAATAATGTCAGTACTTCAACTAACAGTCAAGACATCAAAAACATCTACAAATTATAAAAAAGTTGACTTTGAAGTACCTGTGGAAAAAATCCATGCATTAGATCAGATTGAATTTCACAGACAAACTTCAGAGATGCTATATTATACTATGACAACAAAGGAAATGAGTGCCCAAACACTTCAGAACACTATGATAAACATGAGAGATCAAATTAGGATTGGAAAAACATCCTCATATGCTAAATACACTAGAATCAAGTCTTTATAAGAACTGGTGATTGGAGTAGGGTACGACCCTTCCAATATTAAAGCTGCAGAAGATTTAATAAAGAAAAATAATGATGATATTGCAGCACTTAGAAAGCAGCTAAAACTTCCACCAACAGAACATCCACAAGCTAAGGAAATTGTGCAAGAGGCAAACCAAAAATATGAAATGATGAATCTCATCTTGCAAATGACAGCACATATTAAGGACATGGAGATAGAAGTTGACAAGCTTGTCCAAGAGAAAGAAGCTGCTAAAAATCAAAGTGATCTTGCTAAAGTTATTGCAGTAGTAACAACAATAGTTCCATCAACATTAGCAGAAGAGTTAGCACCAAAAGTGCCCTTGGCCACAACTGTGCCAGTTACTTCTTCCACTACTTCTGCTACTGAATCATCCACTACAACAGTGCAACAAATAGATGAGGCCACCAAACTTGTAAAATTCATGGAGGAGATGTCAATACAGACTACTGAAATAAATAGATTGAAAGAACAAGTCAAGAAACTTGAAGATGCAAAGAAATTAGCTCAAATCAATGCTAAAACAGAGGAACAAAAAGCCAAAAGGGAAAATGAAAGGTTGAAGAAAGTTGAAGCAGAGTTAAATTTAAAGGAACCAATGGCTTACATAAAAAATCAGTTGTGGTCCAATATCATTGAGTCCATCAATGTTACTTGGCCTTCCATTCAGGTAATTTATGAACAAAAGGACTTGGTTAAAGAAGCCAAAGAAGAAATTGCGAAGACAAAGGAAGAACTAGGTGCCAAGCCTAAAGAGGCCCTAGAAATAATCAAGTTTCTCAATATAAAAAACAAACAAGAATTGGATGAGATAGGGATAAATGATAAAACTGAAACAATTCTTGAAGTGAGAAAGGTAATTACAAAGAAAAGCTTGGTGAAGCAACTTGAAGAGAAATGTCAAAACATGAATTTGGCCATAACTAGATTTATAGTTAAATTTAAGATATTGAGGCAAAAAGGATTTCCAAACATCCTTGTCCTTAATGATAAACTAATGCAGCAAGAATATTACAATAAGAAAATCAGGGATCATGCTAAAGAGCAGATTAGTAAATTAGAATGGAAAGCAGTAGCTACAGGAAAAGTATTGCAAAAAAGTGTGAAAGATTTATTTTATCTACAACATGAGATAAAACATCTCTTTGTATTCAAGCCTACATTTGTTAGATATACAGAGGCTGATGAAAATTACAGAAAACTTACCAAGATCAAGTTAGCAGAAGAGGAATTTTGGCAATAGCTCACTGATTTACTATCTTTTTGTAATAGATATTTTATTTTCCTTAGAAAATTCCTATGATTTTTCTAGGATATTTTGTAAAATTTTTTGTATAAATGCTTCACTCTTTGAAGTATTATTGTGGAATAAATTGTTGAAGTTTTCTATAGTAATTTTTGTTGTACCTGAAGGGTTTCTTGTAGCAAGTTCAAGTAGCAGACTGGGTCAAAACCATAAAGCATCATATTTCAGGATTCATGTGATGAGCCATTAAAGTGAAGTACTTCCTACTGTCATTGTTTATCTTCTTATGTTTTACATGCATTCAATATGTTTTCTAAATTTGAATGATAAATCAGGAATATTATTACAGGATTTGTTAAAAGCACCATTTCTATAACTATTTATCATTTCTATGTTTTCTGCTGATTTCTAGAGTAGGGAACCCTTAATTTCTTCCTCTTTCAAATGACCTCTTCCTTCCCCTTCCTTATCCGTATCAAATAATTCTTAACTGCTCTTTATCCCGATCAAACCACTTCACCAAATCAGCCTTCAAAGATCTTTAGTAACTTGTCTATCTAGCCTTGAAAATATTTGTCTTTTGACCTTGATCTTGAGCTGTCTCCTTGACACATAGACTCCATATTCCCAATGGAAACCAAACCTATTACTATCCATCTTAGTAAGTGATTTTTCTCACCAATCAAACTAAATATCAAAATCAAATTTCCCTTTATAACTAGCCTAAAATCATATTTAAAAACAAAGTTAAAGCTTATAGAGAGAGCCCTCTCTGAACCCTAGGAAGGCTAGATCCTAGAGTTTAAAAGTAGGTTTGTGGTTACCTCTGATGTTCTTAGAACTGTAAATCAAAATCTCACAACTTAGAGAATCATTAGAGTGATAAAACACTGGCGACCATACTGGGGAACTAACCAATCCTCAGTCTTAAAATTCATGTTAAAGGAAATATTTTTGATTATTTTTTCACCTCAAGACTATTTTATAAGTTGTGAGTATATTTTCATTAAAAAATTATAATTCTGGCTTCCAAAAGAATTTACTATACCAGGTCCAATCCAGATCCTAAACCTGCAGTTATAGTAGATAATCCTAAAAAAATTGGAAAAAAAGAATAAACAAGTAGAGAGTTTAGTCAATAAAGTTTCCTTAATAATATCTAATTCTCTTCCAAAACAATTTTCAACCTTACAAGATCTAGAATTTGATACAAATTTTGAACAATTTCTATTCAGAACAAAATCAGAAAGTGATTTACAAAGCACTGTCATAGATCCTAATTTTATTTCATTTCTTGAAACTAAAAAAGGAAACTATTTTAGTAAATTCTGAAGATTTTTTTTTTGAATTTTATGATAAGATTGATGAAATAAATGCCAATATTCTTAAGGAAATAGATGAATCTCTTCTTCAGCATTTGGTTGAATTAGTTGCTTTGTCAACATATACTCCTAAGTCCTCTACTTCTCATTTAGATACCATCCTCTTAGAATCTGTAGGTTCATCCATATTTACCACCACATCATCCATTATCTCTACTACACTTCATTCCACAGATCCATTTATCCCAAAGCAACCATTCCAACCTAGAATACTATTCCCATCATCCAACACCTTAGGTCCATCCACTAGTTTTTCTTTTGCATTTCATAATACATCATTCTCATTCCCAAGCACTTCTTCATATAGGGCCAGTTTCATCTTCTAGCATTTCAAATACACTTGTTAATACATCTTCTTATATTCTATCCTCATCAGCAACTTCTTTAACTACATCAGTAAGTAATTCTAGTTATTCTCCAAGTACTTGTAGTTCTGCTTCTAGTACTTCTAGTCCTTCTAACTTACCCCCTAGTCAAGCTAGAATTCAAGCCATGGCTTCTAGGTATGCTCCTTTGATCCTACCAGGGCAGTTATATAACATGCCCCAGGATTATCAAAGCAAAATTCCTCAATTTGATGCAACTACTCACTACACAACCCAACAACATGTAAATAGGATGACATACTTTTTTGAGCTTCATGAAATAGATGATGATGATGTACAAATGAGACTTTTTGCTCAAAAATTAACTGGTGAAGTGAAAAAATGGTTTAAAGGTTTGAATCCTGGTAGTATTACTGATTTAGTTGTTTTTCATAGATTATTTTTGAATAAATGGGAAAAGAAGAAAAATCCACTCCAAATCTTATCTGAATTTGATGCTATGAGAAGAGCTTCTAATGAAACAGTCCAAGATTATTGCACTAGATACAACAACGTTTATAATTCAATTCCTACTAATATGAAACCCACTCCTGATTCTCTCCTTCTCAAATTCCCTGATGGAATTGATACTGACATAGATTATTAATTGAGAGAAAGGAATGATGAAACTTTAGAAAGAGTATTGCAAACTGATGCTGTTAGTGTAGAGGTAAATATTTTGGCTAGAAAAGCTAGATTAAGGAATGAAAGGAGAGTAACCATAAAAGAAGAATCATCTAGTTCAAATGTAAAAATAGATCAATTAGCTAAAACATTAGAGATAATGATGGATAGGCTAGATAACATAGAGAGGAAGCCACATTGGGATAACCAGCATCAAGGACCTTAGATTAGAAATCCCAATTTTAGGAAGAACATAAACACATGAAAATAAAAAGAATCAGCACCTGACCAAACAAGAAGACCTCCTTTTCAAGAGAACTATGCTGAAAGTTCTCATCAAGATTAAGACGACGAAGACACCGTAAATCTAATGGGTATAAATGATGATAACACTATCTTTCTCACACAGGAAAATCAAGAGTTATTTGAACTACAACAACTTCAATTAGATTCAGGTGAATCATTTGACTACAAAAAAGGTTATGAATTTGCAATCAATGAAGTACATAAACAATATAACCTTAGAAGTAAGAAAAATTCAGAGCCTTATATTAAGAAAACTACTTAGACACAAACTAATAAAATAGTAGAGGCTCCCACATCTAAAGTTTTGCAAATTATCCCTAGGGAAAACAAGCAAAATTCTAGTTCATCCCAAAAAGTTTCAAGCCCTAAAATTTCATGCAGCCCTAAGATTGTTGACATAACAGATGATATTATCCCAACGAAAACAATTTCTCAAAATTTTGCTGCTGTGAAGACAATTAATTCTGCTAAAACAACAATTTTAGATTCCAAAACCACTGTTGTTGATCCAAAATCAGCTAATCCAAAAGTTGTTCCTGCTAAAAAAACTGCTGAAAATATTGGGTCTGCAAAAACATCTACTGCTTCTCAAACTGTCCCTGAAAATAAGAATAAAAATAGTAAGACAGTAGAAACACAAACAGTGAAAATGAGAAAATAACTGCAGACAAACAGGACAAACCAACTCAGACTAGTTACAAAAGAAGAGATAATTCAACTTGCAAAATCACAACCTCCATTTAATATTCAAGCTGAAATTGAAAAATTAAAAATACCTATTCCATTAATAGAGTTGGTTAAACATGATATTTTCAAAACACATATCACAAAAAATTTAAATATGAATAACGTAGAAGATTCTGTGAATTTAAATGATGATAAACCTAAGTTAATCTTTGGTCCTGATGTGAATGGGAAACACCAAGATGGAGCAGTTCCACCCTTTTACATTAGTCTCATTGTACATGACCAAATTTTACACAGTGCAATGTTAGATTCAGGAGCTTCACATAACTTAATTCCAAAAGAAATAATGGAAAATCTGAATTTAGACATTACTAGGCCTTACAAAGATCTCTTTTCATTTGATTCAAGCAAAGTGAAATGTCTAGGTTTAATTAAGGATTTATGTGTCACATTAGTTCTATATCTTGGCAAATTCATTGTCATGGACATTGTAGTAGCTGATATCCCTCCAAAATATGGAATTCTCTTATCTTGCTCATGGGGAGCCAAGTTACAGGGATCTCTACAATTGGATATGTCATATGCAACAATAACAATTTTTGGTCAGCCAAAGAAACTGTATAGAGAAACACTGATGAAATATATGGTTAGTAGTGTGGAAAGACCAAGAAATTATCCTATTTACATTACACCTACTGAAATGGATTCATTCATCTTAAGTAACTCTGACACTCAAATTGAAAACAATACTGAACTCAAACATGAATAAAAAGCAACAGATAGTGAAAATATTTTTCATGAATCATTATGACACTTAGATTTTGATGGATCAGTTAATAAATTAGGAGCAGGAGTAGGAGTTTGGATAACTAATTTAGAAAACAATCATGCAGAAGGTCATGCTTTCAGACTGAATTCAAATGCACTAATAACATGGCTAAATATGAAGCTCTCATTTTAGGACTGCAGATTGTTAGGGAATTAGGAGGTAAACGAGTGTCAATTTTAGGAGACTCAAAATTAATTGTGAAATAGATAAAAGGAGAATATTATAACATTTATAAATAAAAAAAATATAAATCTTAAAGAGAGAGCCCTCTCTGAACCCTAGGAAGGCTAGATCCTAGAGTTTGAAGTAGGTTTGTGGTTACCTTGGTAAGTTCTCTCTTGATCCTGGAGAAATTACTAAGTGATAAAATAATGGCGACCATACTGGGGAGAACTAACATTTTCTTCAGAATATTTTACAGGTTCAGATCTGATCTATGATGGTGGACAACGATCAGACACACAAAGGTTAAAATCATCCACCTGGCGACTCCAAATCAATTTCACAATCAAGACTCCACTGGAGGAATGAACCTGAAAGAACAATATGTAAAGATTAGGATTTTAACTTGGATCTTAATCCAAGACATTATGTTCTTTCTCATTAATTTTTTTTTTCAATATATATTGTATTTTATAGAAGGATCTAACTTGGTTGTATAGATACAGTGGCCCTTCTTTATGACTAATTTACAAGATGACCCAAGAATAAAACACAGGTATGCTCCCATGAGCAGAGATCACATACCTGGATTTCCACATAAACTACCAAAGGTAGATTGGGATAAAAATCTGCCCATGTTTCAAGATGAGAATATTGATGATCCTTTGTTACATCTCATTAAATTTCATATACACTCATGGAGATTGAAGGGTGATTGGCATGAGGATTGCCTCATGAAACTATTCATGGCAACCTTAGAAGGACAAGCAAGGGAATGGTATGAAGCTCTCAAACCTACTAGTTTATTTTCTTTAAAGGATTTTCATAAGGTATTTTATGAGCATTACAAAGAAGATTTTCCATCTTTATCATTAGCTGAAAATTGTTGTGATCAAGCTGAAGATCTCATACATTACCTTAAAAATATTGATGAAGTTTTTGGAAATTGGAATCCTGAATATTTATTAGAAGAAGTCCATAACTTCCAATCTCAAGTTAAGTGTCATGATAATCAAGAGGAGTTAATCAAAGATCAAATAGATCAGGAGATAAATCAAGATCCACAAAGCCCATTTCTAGTAACAAATGACGTTTCATATAATATTTTGAATGAAGTTAAAGAAAATATTCAACCTCATGATCAGTTTTTACATAAGAGAAAAAACGATTGTTATTCAAAGCTAAAAATTCAAAGAATCCCACCCCCCCTCATCGAAGAAGAAATCAATTTTCTTCTAAACATGCAACCATCCTGAAAATGTTTACATAATGAAGAAATTGTTTCTACTTATTCTAATGTTGATGTATGTACTAAAGTTTTTATCCATGAAGAGACAAAAGAACAGGTTGATGCTCATGTTGTTCTACCTTCTCAAAAAGGCCCATTTCCTGATAATACTCCTATTGAGAAAAATGATGACCTTGAAATAGAATGCAACCAATCTAATCAAGATATATCAGGATTGCTAGAAAATAAATCTGCTGATCTAATGTGTATAATTGATGAAATTCATTCTTTTGAAGATTTGCCTAAGTATGATTAGTATGATGATAATTATGTTCTCCAAATTCAAGCTAAATTTATAGAGCAATTAGAAGCCAGTTTGTGGGATGAAGAAGTTCAGTTTCAGCAGCTCAAATATAGTGATCAGACAATACACATCAAATATGGGAGTGAAGAAGAAATTTCAGAAATTTTGAAAGAAAGTTCTATACCATTATGCTCTAAAGCATGTCAGTTTTTAAAGGATGAACAACCCCTAGAAATCTATGAAGTTCCATTAAAAGCCATATATAAATTGCAGCAATCTTTCAAAGTTTTTCATGATCCAAAAGCAGATACGTTGGATAATGAATGCATTCAAAGTCCTTATTAATTTATTGACTATGAGCTTCAAGATCAAGATGATAAAAATTTCCTCAAACAAACATTTTTATCAGTAGAAATATCATCACAAAGCTTATCTGAAAATCTGAGAGTATCTCAGAACAATCATAGGTTAATTTTGCAAGGGAATAAAGTTAAAAATGACAATTTAGTCTCATGGCATGGAGGTCATCCAGAACATATGTATAGTTATTTAGATCAGTTAAACATTGGTGTATATACCTTGGAAGATCCTTTTGAAAAGTTTCTAGAATCAACAAAGGAAATCAAGTATTTCCTTATTCTCTCATTCGTTGACAAGTTTCTAATAGGTTGTAGAATTTCAGTTTTGACAATATACAAGCACATGCAACAAAATCTATCAAAGTACATAATGCTTGAATGGTTGCATTGGCTATTTCATTTTACCTAACCAACAGTTGGACAACTGATGAGAGTAAGTAGGTAGGATTTTAGCTTATTTCAGTTTTCAGTTTTCAGCTAGTTTGAAATAATTTATTAAAATTTGAAAGCCAAGGAAAAAGCCCTAAAATATTGATGATGTAGTAGTTTGGTTTGAAAGTTGCACCACTTTTTAGTCTCATATCAGATTTCAGTTTGCAAAAAAAGGTGTAAATTCAGTTCAAGAGTTTTCAGTCACAACATATGCATGTTTGGGATTGGCCCAATGGATCAAGCAACTAGTCGACGGTGTTCTTGACATCTCAGAAGGAGATGCCATCCCCATGTAAAGCCGTTGTTAGGGTCCTATAAATATAGGATTCATAATGTTTGAATTGAATTTGATAGTCTTGTAAATATGTACATACTTTGCTTTCTGCAAGTTGTTTTCCCATATTTTGAAAAAACTAAAAAATAAAAAAAAATGAAAAAAGAGGGTAAAAAGTCCTAAAGGAAAGATCAAAGGACTTAGAAAAATATGAACTCCAAAAGAAAAAAGAGATAAAAATAAGACCTGAAAGTGAGCAAGTTCAAATTCCACTACTTTACTTTACTGCAAGAATAATGATTATGTGTAGTGTTAATAAATGCCATAATCCATGATCAGTTAGACAGTTTAATCCTAACTTTTCATGTTTTCAATTTCAAGTTTTAGATAGTGAATAAAGGTTTGTCAGATAATTTAATTCTGATAAATCAGTAGATAGGTAGAGAATAATGAGGAGCTCAACAGTTTAATCTGAGCCCTCTGATGAAATAAGGTAGATTTAGATAGTTTATGCTTTAAAAAGAATAAATGTTTCAAGGTGGAAAATCTAAATGCACTTGCCAAATGAAGAAAAAATGTTAGAATAAGGCTGAGTAGGTAGAATGAACTGGAAAAAGCATGTAATATTTACCATCGGGCAAAATCACTAATTTCCCCTTCCCTATAAGTATTTAGTATTCTAAACTGTCAGTCAAACAAGCTCAGGGCATTTCTTTGACTTTTGTTGGGACCAGACCCAAGGCTTGATGACTGGTTAGTTGAAAATGCTGAGTTCTTATTTTAAAATCCCCATTTATCATTATTCATCCATCATTCATACATTATAACTCCTTTTCATAAGTAACGACTCATTCTTACTTAGTGAAGCATAAAACCCCATGTAATTAACTTCATCCTTTTAGAAACATTCATCAAAACCCTCAAAACTACATTTATCCCAAGTATTGGTGAAATAACAAAAAGATAAGCAATGCTTGACCTTTTACACTTTACTTAGTGATTTTTATGTATTTTGTGTCATATTCCATTTCCCTTTCATATCAACTTCTAACCTATTTTATTAAATCCCTAACTATTACCCTATCCTATTTATTAATTCCCTATATCTAAATACCCCCAAAACCCACTATTATAAAGTTTTTAGACCAAAGTTATTACCCATGTGCTAAATAAAAACCCCAATCAAACGCCCTTTGGTATAAAACTATCACTAGATAAATATCCCGCCCTTATGGTTGTTTAACCATTCAAAAAAGTTTTAACACTATATAATAATATAATACCGCTCACAAACATTAAATCCAAAGTTTTGAATCAAATTAATCATTTTCATAAGGTTCAAAAAGCCTGGCCCCGCTTATACATATGACCCCGCACCTTTGTAGTGGTTAAAAACATTATCCTATGTTTTAAAACCATTATCCCTCCTCCTTCGTATAAGCTAATGTATACATAAACCCATCCCCACATAATTTTATAACCCATAGTTTTGTTGAAATAACCTAAGGTTTATTTTAATAAACTAACACCTCTCCCCTATGCCTATCCCCACCACATTATATAAAGCCCTTCGTTTTATATAAATTAACCCATGCCGCATGCATAATACACTCCGCCTTTATATATGATTAACCGTTTACCCATTCATATTTTATGAAGGTTTAAAACATATATTAACTATCCGCTCATAAAAGTTTCCTGGTCCCACCATTTCTTAAGCTACAACTTCCCATTTGATCCTGACCATTCACATCAAAGCTCCAAATCCGACAGCCTACATGCAATATCACACAGAGAAAGTAATCAATTGACCAAATCCAAAATGCACGCGAAATGGTTAGTTTTTCTCATTTCTCTCTCCTTGGCATGTCGCTTTTTCATTGGATCGTGTGCGTTTTTTCCAAATCCACTTACCGCCCAAACGCTGCGCGATAACCACTTCCTAGTTTTCCATTTAAAATCTGAAACCGCCTCTCGCCATGACGCGACCTGCATTTAATACTGATAAATACGACCAAAATATATATTAAAACCTTTGAAAACCTTCGTTTTATCAGTTAATCTGCGCGTTTAAACCTGCTGCTTTGCATCTCCCCATTGTATAAAGCCTTTTAAGCCCCTAAATTCTCATTTTTTCGCCCAAAACCTTTGCAGTTATCAGAATTAAACCTCTAAAGACCGATTGAATAGTTGTTCACCGCTCCAAAAATCTATTGAAGTCTTTAAAATTCAATGGAAAGCCTTAGAAACTTTTTCAAACCCTTATACTTGCATGTAACAAGTATTTAAAGCTCCAAATCAAGCAAGAAAACCTCTGAAGGTATCCTACGCCTCTGTTACTCATTTCAAAAGACTTTTTAGCCCAAATTATTCATTGAAAAAGGCTCAAGAAACCCCTGTTTCTTGTTCTCTAAATCAGTGAAGGTCTCTAAATCATTCGAATATTGAAATTGAAAGAAAAAATCCAAGGAAAGAACCATATTCTACTAATTTTCAGCCAAGAACCTCTGTTAAAAGTAAAAAATACTTCTGTAAACCATTTAATCTTACAGAAGAAGCCAGAATGCCTAAAGAACAGAGTGAAACCTCCACAGACAGATCTCATTCCATAGGTCTTTCAAAAACCTTCAATCACCTTCTTGAAGATCTCTGTTTCATTAACAAATTGTTTTATTTTTGCAGGTTATTCTTAGAATATGAAATTGGGCCAACAGTTTCAACACTAGTTGACAAAAATGTTTGCTCCAGATTCTCAGATTTTAATTTAAAAGCTTCATTCAAAAAATAGTTTGTATACAAAGAAAGAATAAAATCAAGTCAAAGAGAGATTAGAAAGATGAAATGTGCACAGTGAATGGTAAAAGTGAAATCAGAATTCACAATGACAGTGAAAACAGAACAGTCAAAGAGCATCAGAGTTAAAGTGTATCAGGTAAAAGTCAGAGTGAAAGTTAAAACAAAGTTACAGAGCAGTCAAGGTAAAACAATAAAAGTAAAAACAGAGTCAGTAATGGTTAACAGAGATGAAAATACTTTCACCAATGACAGTGAAGTTTATCCAAAGTGAAAGTAAAAACAATTAAAAGAACAAAAAGGTTAAAAGATGAAAACATAACAAGAAGGAACATTTTTGTAGAAATTTCCTGATTAAGTCACTTTTTTTCATAAACTATTGTGACCAATCCAAGATGAATTTTGAAAACCAGAAGGAGGTTTTTGTTCTTAAGATTTGAAACTACAAAAACCTCTCTCACTTTTCTAACAGCCATTATGGGTTGGGAAATATTAAACAATATTGGAAAGAACTTTTTGTAGAAAATTCCTGTAAGTCATCATTTTGCAGAGAAAATTGTGGCCAATAAGACATACATCTTACAAAATTGAAGGAGTCTTTTGTTCCTAAGAGACCCATATACAAAAACCTATCTCACTTTGTGCACAGGTATTACAGAATGAGAGATACATGCACATCTTTTACAACCTATTTTTTAGACTTTGTAAAACTCTGTTTTACACATATTTTTGCAGAGCCTATTGTGAACAGATGGAGCAGAATTTTAGGGAACTGAGAGAGGTTTATCTCAAAAAAATATTTATCTACAATAAATCTTTCACTTTTTACATATCTATTTCAGATTGAGAAATAAAAAGGTATCATTGGACCCCAATTTTGTAGAATTGCTGGAGCAGAATGCACAAAGAAATGAGACAGTTAGTGACTTGGATGCATCATCATCAACTAAGAGTTGAGATAAAATTCGAATTCTCCTCTTTGTCATTACCTATCCATTAAAATAGTGCCAAATAGATGCATTAGTTTTGAGTGTCCTTTACTTAAGTTCTATTTATGTAAAATAGTTGGAGATATTTGTAAACCAATCTTGATATTTTTTCAAGATATTCTAGTTTAGAATTTGTATAAATACTTCACTCTTTGAAGTATTTTGGTGGAATAAAATTGCTAAAGATTATTATAGACATATTGTTGACTTGAAGGCTGTGTGTTTCGACTTTGAGTAGCAGATTGGATCACCTATTTGGCATCATACTTCAGGATTCCTGTAATAAGCAATCTGGAGTGAAGTACTCTCTAAACTTGTCATTTGTAATCTTGATTTGTTACAAGCATACATCTGTGCTTTAATTCTAAATCTGAATGTACAACTAGGAGTATTACTACAGGACATGTTAATAGCACCCTGTTTTTAACTAGTTGTCATTTCTTTGCTTTCTTCCGATTTCCGGTGCTGAGAATCCTTAATTTCTCTCACTCCCGTTTGACCTTTGCCTTCTACTTCCCTTTTCCGGATCAAAGGATCCTTAAGTTCCCTTTATCCCGATCATACCACCTCAAATTTTTTTTTTCCATAATATCCAAGGGTTATCTATCTTTCCCTGAAGACATTTGACCTTTTAGGCCCTGATCCTAGTTCTGCTAGCTTGATTTAGACTCCGTAGCCCAATGGACAAGTAAATTTCCCTCTATTCGTCCCTTCTAGTGATTTGTTCCCACCAAAAAAATCAATCAAAACCAAAACTTCCCATTCAAAACTAGCCTAACATTTATAAATCAAACAAAGATAAATCTTAAAGAGAGAGCCCTCTCTGAACCCTAGGAAGGCTAGATCCTAGAGTTTGAAGTAGGTTTGTGGTTACCTCGGTAAGTTCTCTCTTGAACCTAGAGAAATTACTGAGTGTAACATATGGTATGACTATATTTTGATCTCGTTTATGCAGTGGATTCCCTAGTTTCAACTTGCACGTATGATATATTTAAGCCCAAAAACAATCCTGAAATTATACCTCTTCCTCTTTGTTTGATCTTCTTCTTCCTTCGCTGATTTCAGTGGTCTTGGTCGAGATTCTTGTGTGAAATACTTGCTTCCAAATGAGGTTTACTAGTCTTCTTTATATAGTCTTCTAGTCACATAAAAATAAGCCGACTTGTCCCATCTTCTAGGCTGACTTGACATGATTTGAAGGCCAACTTGTTGCATGAATTTTTACTTGACCTTGGAGGTTTTTCTTGATTCTATATTGACTCAAATAGTTTTCTTTTACATTATGTAAATTTCCCAAATGGGTCTTATATACATGACAATGACACATAATCCATAGAAGCTCTCAATGGGAGCTTGACCTATAAAATAAATTTATCTTGAGAATGAAACCCATGCCTCAAGATCAATGATATTAATTTATTTTTATCATCACATCAAATACATAAAATCATGATTACATATGTCATTATGAAGACCAAATCTAGTTACATATTTCAACACTCCCTCTTATCTAGGGAGGTATTCATAATCCATACAAGGTACTTAGACATTCTCAATCTAAATAATTCTCATAAGAAGATTCGGATTGGTAACCCATATGTATAGAATCATATCATCCAACATTTTCACATAAAAATACCTTGACTAACAACTATATCTCTCCACAAGATTAGAGCACAATGACGGTGAGAGAAATGATATATAGACACCATTATCGTTGTCTCTCAAGGAGCATGCCTCACCCGGGTGTTCACATGGTATGCCCTTCCAAGACTATTCTTATCTTGGATTCCTAGTCCTCAAAGAATATCGGTCCTCTATGGCTACTCTTATCTTGGATTCCCTACCACATCCTCAAAGAGTATCAGATGCCAGATGCTTACCCCATCCTCCATTATTTCTTCCCAAGTGAAGACAAGAATGATGTGTCTATCTCTCCCTCTTAACTAGGGAGGATATAACCATTCCTATGAAGGAATGTACCCATTCCTATAAAAGGAATGTACCCAAGCTCCCTCTTAACCAGGGACTTGTCGAAGATCCTTCTTAGCTTAGGGACTTGCTTCCAAGTTTATTCTTAATCAAAAACTTTCTTCCAGGCTCCCTCTTAACTAGGAATCTGTTTCCAGTAGATTTTCTTTCTTCAGTGGAGATCATGGGATCTTTAGTTGCTTTTATAACTCCTCCATTTGATGTCATGAATTTCATCTTAAATATTATGGAGTCTTCATCTTTGGGACTTCTTCGTAGGGAAGTTACCATCCATCATTTTACTTCTCAAATTAGGCCAGTCATGTCATCCTTCCTTTCATCGAAGAGTGATCCATTAGACCATATCTGGATTTTCCTCATACAACTACCTTTTCCATATCATGTCTCCTTTTGAGTCTTGCATCCCATCACATGATTACTAGTTGCGGGTGACTTCCAAAACTCTCTTTTGGTATCCCTGTATCAATCCTTTCAGATATTATTAAAAAATCAAAGATGGATATCAAATAAAAAATTACCTTTTGTGACAACCCCTCATAATGACATATGCTTGTTGCAACATCAACATCCTGCATACATATTTACACATCTCCAAGATATTCATTTGTTAAGGGTCTTCTTTCTTTCCAGAATTTCCCAAGGCCTTCATATCTTTCCCATGGAGATATCATAGTCAAATATTCTAGTCATTGGATGTTGATTTCCTCCTCCATAGTTGCATCTTTCACGATCTCTTCTTTTCTTTATTCACATATTTCTTCCCAGGAACTTCCAATCATAGTTCATTCATCTTTGTCAACAACCTCATATTCCATACGAGGAAATATTGTGTTGATTTCATCTAGTAAATATGTGAACCATGCCTTCAATGCATCTTTCCAACAAAAGATAACCCTTTCTTTTGATCATACTCATGAGGTAGAGTATATATCTTGGTTGATTGCAATTATATGATGAAATGACCTAACTTATCAAACATATGCATACATAACTCTTTACTTATTTTGGTAATCTAGAATTCCTTCAACAACTTCCTTTCCTTGATTGAAATTATTTCAACCATGTTGACATGCTACATTCATTTTTCATCATACCATCATTCTTTCAAACAATGAATCCTATCCAAAGTTGAAATATTCAACGAGACATTTGCTTCTTCCAGGAGATGAATCTTCTAATGAATATTCCAACAGAGGATCCTGATTATCCTCATCTTGCAAATGCTCCTTCAATTATGTATGATGAGCTCCATACTAGATGACTCTTTTCTACCCACAAGTGCTACTTATGCTTCAAATGAGGCTACCAAGAGCTACATCCTTCTAATGATGACTGCCATAGAATTCTACTTCAACTATATTTCAAGCTTCCTATGATGATGTCTTGGGTTCTTGCTTTAGTCATATTCCCTTATGATGCCATCTACTAAAATGATGCATCCTATCACACTTTTAATGCTTCATGTTGGGAAATCCTAGGAGTTGGCAGTTAATCAATTTCCCTTATTAGGACATTAACTTGAGATGTTTTTCATTGTTATTATTAGATCTTTTGATTTATATTTTTCTTATCATCATCATCAATGCAAAACAAAAAATAGAAGAATACACAAGATGTAGGTATGTTGCCAAAGAAAAATACCACTCTTTGGGAAAAACACTATCAAAATGCTTTCTTCAATAGATTCAAGATGAGACGACCAAGACCCTTACTACTTAAAATTGAAACTACCTCCATCCATGAAGTCATCCTTGCTTGTTATTCCTTTCACTATGTTTGCATACCAAGATCTATGTCACTGTGTTAGCACTGAATTCATGTCACTGTGTTACCACCAAGACATTATCACTATAAGATCACCAATACCTTATCACTGCACCGAGATATCACTTCACTTGTATAAGCCCCGAAATCTTATTACTACACTGAGATATTCATCACTGTGCATATCACTTGTAGGAGCATTAAGACCTCATCATAGTGATAACACCAAGTCCTTATAGAAACACAAAGACTATGGTAATATGGACTGTAATAACAACTAACTGAGATAACATCGAGACTATTGCATTGTGTTAGCACTAGGTATTCACTGTGGTATAACATTGAGACTTTATTGTAGCACCAAGACCTCACTATAGCACTGCATCCATCATTGAACTTAGATATCCGAAGTGTGATCACCAAATTTTAGCGATAATACGAACTTGTTTATGTGATTTATGTGAAGTCCTCACACAGGTATATATAGTGGTTTCCATATGAAAATAATCCGGACATGAGTGTGTGAACTGTTGTGTCATTATTATGAGCCGACATGCATATTCCAGTTCATTTATGTAGGCTGACATGTGATCTCCTTATGGAATTCAACTTGATGGAGATCCTTTCAAAAAAAAGGAGACTTCGATGGATGGAGGAGTCTTCACAAATTTATTTTGACAATATCCTAAAGCCTAAAATTGAGGCTTGACTTATACATTTGACCCAAGAATGAAACCCATGCTTTAATAAGTCAAATCAAATTAATAATAAAAATTATTTTCACTTTAGTTTGACAAATATATTACATTTGACTCAAGTACAATAATGAAGACTGAACCTAGTTACATTTTCCAACACTTCCTACCATGATAGATATACTTTATAAAAATTGAAAAAGAACCTAATGAAGAAGATTATCTCAATCGTATTAGAGATCTTTCAGTTCTTCCTTTTTTGATTTCTTCTTCTCAAAATATTCCACTTCTTCAGTGATATGTGCTTCTTCCCTTCCTCTTTTGTTTTCTTCCTTCTTAAGTTTGGGATCATTTCCATTGAAGTGCCCCTATTCTTGACAAGCATAGCATTGAACCTTCAATGTATTCTTCTTTCTTTTATGAGTACCAAATTTTCCAAACTTTCATTTTATCTTCGCCATTGCAGAAAATGCTTATGTTCGCTCGTTTGATCCTACATCACTTTTTTCCTTTAGCCCAATTTCTTCAATTTTGCATAATGACATAGTTCATTTAATGGGGTAGCCTGCTTCTTTCCATATATTCTTGACCATAGTTCATTTAATGGGGTAGCCTGCTTCTTTCCATATATTCTTGATGTAAATTTGCCCCATTCCTTTGGTGGTGCATTGAGCACTATAGTTATCATTTCCTTATTAGACATTATTTCGCCCAACTCTTGTAATTGGTCTATAATTTCTGGAACCCTCATAAAGAATGAGGCTATTCCTTCTTCTTTTGATATTTTCATCTTGTGTAGTTCTTGTCTTAACGCGATCACTTCTCCTGCAGTTCTTGCGGAGAAAAATTCTACAAGTTTGTCATATATTTCTTTTGATGTTTCTAATTTTGATACATAGGGAATGAGAGGATCCTTAATGGATTCTATGAGAATCCTTTGAGCCCTTACTTCTCCTTTCATGAATTTTTCAAAAGCTTGAGCTTCTACCTTTAGAGATTTGGTAATTGTTCCCTTGACATGTTCCATGACTTCATTTTCTATAAGATTAAGTTTGTCCTTTTCTTCCATGCAAGAAAGTTTGAAGCCCCAACCAACTTGTTGTTGTCCTTGCAGAAAGACATTTTGATAGATTCTGATGTAGACATTAAAGATACTTACTTGAGAAGATACTCCTTGGTGACAATATATTTATTTTGTTTCCTTCTTTATTTTGATGATGAATATGACTTCTTGATGGAGATAACTTCCTTCAAAAGACGATCCTTCAAAGAGGAGGCGATCACCTTGGTTTCTTGAAAATGATGCCAATGCCTTCTTCTACTTCCCTTTGATGTGTAAAATTCAAGATGCTTCAAAGTCCTTCTTTTAGTGGAGGTAGGGTTTTTAAAGATCCCTCCCTTCTTGAGGTGATGATAGAGCAAGGTTACCAAGAATTATTTTAAGTGTATAATATTTCTTTGAGTGAACTAGGGTTTGTAGGTCTTCTTCTACTTTCTTCAAGATGATGATGCAATCATTGTACTTATAATATCTTGGAGATGATAGGATTTTCTTATTCCTTGATAATATTATAGAAATTTGGTCCTTGGGTGTCATTTATTGAGTTTCCCATCCTTGTCTTGTCACCTTAGCTCTGATACCATGTTGAGAAATCTAGGGGCAACAAGTGTAGGTGATTTCTCTTCGATGATAACTGCTTGTGAAAACTTTTTTTTTTACTTTTCTTAATTAGGTTATTATTTAACTTGATTAATATTGTGATATATTCATAAAAAAACTACCAAAACATAAGGGAAAATGAGACACAAGATATAGGCAGTCAATTATGGCCAAAACCTCTCCAATATTGAGAGGAAATCCCACATAATTATTATTCTTATAGAATATTCAATTGATGAATTTCCAAAATCTACACCTTTGACTAAAAACCCCTTCAAGATCAAGTCAAACTTTCCTCTCTTCTTTTCAAGTCAAACAAAGTCAACCTTGACTAGAAATTTCTGAAACTTCTCCTTCTTCTTGACCTCAGATTTGCAATACTAGATAGGTTGTTTTCATACAATTTTCGGTTGCCTGTAGCTTCCTGCAATTCTACATGTGTGAGGTATTAAGGGAAGATTTGAACCTCATTTTCCTTTTCTTGGTGAGGTTCCTCTCTTCAAAATTTGGGCCTTTGATTTAGACTATATTGACACCAATATTCAGCTTCTATGGTGTGACTGTAGTTCAATATCTTTTCTGCAATGTATGCCCTAGCTTCTGCTTGCATGTGTGAGATATTTAGCCCAAAAATAGTCCTGATATTATACCTCTTCCTCTTTGCTTGATCTTATTCTTCCTTTTCTGATTTTATTGCTCTTGGTCAAGTGTCTTGTGTGAGATAGTTGATTCCATAGGAGGTCGACTAATATTCTTTATATAGTATTCTAGTCCCATAAAAATAGGCTAACTTGTCCCATCTTCTAGGTCGACTTGACATGATTGGAAGGCCGACTTGTTGCATGCATTTTGACTTGATCTTGAAGGTTTTTTATTGACACTATGTTGACTCAAATAATTTTCTTTTACATTACTTAACTTTCCAAAATGGGTCTTTAAGACATGACAATGACACATAATCTCTAAAATCTCTTAATCGGAGCTTGACCTATAAAATAAATTCCTCTTGAGCATGAATCCCATGCCTCAAGATCAACAATAATAATTTATTTTATCATTACATAAAATAAATAAAATCATGATTATGTATGTCATTACGAAGACCAAACCTAGTTACGTATTTCAACAATAGGAAGTCCACAGAAGGAACATGAAGTGTGCAGGTGTCACAGGAATTACGCATGCATCATAGGAAGTGTGCATGAGTAATAGGATGTCCATGCAAGGAATAAGAAAGTGTACATGTGTCATAGGAAATGTGCATGAGTCACAGGAAGTGTGCATGAGTCACAAAAAGTGTGCATGTGTAACAACAAGTTATTGAGGAATAAGAAGTGTGCATTTATAACAGGAAGTCCATGCAAGGAACAAGAAGTGTAGAGGTGTCACAGGAAGTGTGAATGAGTCACAAGAAGTTCACATTGCCTGCAGGGGCCAAAATTATAGATCAGATTGGGAGGCTTGACTTGGGGAGGTTAACTTGGTTTAACCATAGGTCTAGCTGTGTATCTTGTTGAACGGAAAAAATTCTCTGTTGAAAAGGTTGCATAGATTTTTCCCGTTGGGGGGATTTTCCAGGGTAAATATTGTCTTCTTTCTGTGCATTGTGATCTATATTGTCCTATTGTTCTTTATTTCTGAACTTTTGAAGTATAATTGTTGAATTTTATATTGGAATACGTTAAAAATAATATCTACATCAAAAGTAATTATCAAAATTTCAAAAATATTGTGCTAACCCTAGTTTCACTAGAAAATCAACATGGAATTAGAGCTTTGGTGGAAGAAGGAAGGTAAATTGAGATCACTTTTACATAAACCCTAGAGAGAGAATTTTATTAAAACCTTTATTTTACATTGGCATCTATGTTTTCCTCCATGAAATCCAAAAAAAAACTAGAGGGAGCATAAAACTTCAGAGCTTGGAATGCCAGAATATATCTTATTCTCGTAAAAAACAAATTTTTGGATATTACGACAGGAAAGACTACTGAATTGAATGATGTAGCTAGAGAGTATAGGAATATTTCAAGCATGACAGAAAATAAGTTGTCTCAAAGATTTGAATTGAGAGATGATAACAATTACCCAGTCAAAGGAGTTGGAAAGGCATCCATAGAGCTGGAACCTAGTAGTGATGTTCATCTTAGCAACGTCTTTTATGTACTAGATTTGAAAAATAAACTTGTATTTGTTTCTTGTTTGGGAAATAAAGGAGATAAGGTTGCTTTGGTGGATGGAAAAGTAATTGTGTGGTCAAAGGGATCTAGTATAGATGATGCTAGGGTTATTGGGATTCATGATGGAAGACATTATAGACTCGTGAGTCAACTAGATCAAGCTTTAGTGCATGACGAAATAGATCCAAGTGAGTTATGGCACCGAGGGTATGGACATATTCATTTTAGAGCATTGCTTGAATTAAGTGAAATAGTTTCAGTGGTTACTGAACTACAAATAAAGAACGATGGTATATGCAAAGGTTGTGCTCTTGGGAAGAACATCAAGAAACCATTTCCAAATAGAGACAAGAGATCTAAATAAGCTTTGGATTTGATTTATTTTGATGTATGTGGTCCAATGCCCATAAAATCACTTGGTGGTTTTTTGTACTATGTGATAGTTATTGATGACTTATCCAGTAAGATATGGATATATCTCTTGAAGACAAAAGATGAAGTATTAGATAACTTCCAGGAATTCAAAATTAAAGTGGAAAACTTGACAAGTAAAAAGATCAAGATACTGAGATTTGACAATGGAGGAGAATATACCTCAAAGGAGCTTGTTTCTTTCTGCAAGTAGGTTGGGATTGAGAGGGAGCTGATTGTTCCCTATAATCTACAAAATAATGGTGTAGCATAATGAAATAACAGATCCATTGAAGAATCTATCAAGTCCATGATGCATGATTTGGACTTTCCATTGTTCTTATGGGGCGAAGCATCACATAAAACTATGTACATTGAAAATAGAAGTCCTCTTAGAGTTTTAGAAGGTATGAATCCTAAAGAAGCCTTCTCTAAAAGGAAGCCATAGGTTGGGAACATGAGAATATTTGGTTGTCTTGTGTATATTCATGTTCCCAAGGATAAGAGGAACAAGCTTGATCCTTTAGGAAAGAAATGAATATTTGTTGGATATAATGAATCTTCATCAAAGGCCTACAAAATTTAAATTCCAAAAAAATGATGAATTGAGGTTAGCCATGTTAATTTTTCCTTAGGGCTATATTATTTTTCACTTTTATAATTGAATTTCATCATTTTCATATCAAATTATCCCCACAACATCATAAAAATATTTAGATTTACATCTGTTGAAGAATGTAATTAGGTTCGGTCTTCATAAATTGTACTTGAGTTAATACATACTGTACTTGTCAAAAGAATAAAGAAAATACTTTTATATTATTATTAAATGACTTATTAAAGCATGGGTTTCATGCTTGGGTCATATTTATTTTAGTTAAAAGTCCCAGTTGTGGACTTCTAGGTTTTATTCTGAGGCTATAGGATTACTGCCGATTTAAATTGATCCATATTGGGATTTTGAATCATGCAAATAGGTCCAATATTGAGTAAAATATGATTTATGAAGCCTCCGCACCAAGTTGACCTTAAGGTGATCAAGTCGGCCTCATATCCAATAATTTGAACCGATCAAAAGACTATATATACATGCAAATCATATTCACTTTGAGACATCTCACTGCAACACAAAAATTCGATCTGGAAGTTGCAACAAGAGAAAATTGTGAAGTGAAGGAGAAGGACTTTCTGGATTCGGTTTTGCGCATGATTAAGGAGCTGAAAAAGATCAAAATTTTGGTGCTACTCTCTCTACATTTCAAGCTATAGTTTGGGAGATCAAAGTTCTCAAATTTTTATTGCAACAGTTGCTGCATCAGGTGCTGCCAAGGTGTTTCTATCAAGAGAGGAGGAAGTCGAATTTTGTCTTGCTGAATGCTGCTTCTTGGAGAAGTTGTATTGGGACTAAATTGTTGGGTGTGGAGCCTGATTATCTTTTTTATTTTTTATCACAGCGTTGGACCCCTATTCTAAATGGGGTAGCAAAGCCACTCGTAATTAAACACTGCCTGGGGGGTCTAGGGGGGGCGACTGCGACTTTATGGAGCCCCCCCCTGGCGGGGTGTTTCGGGGGTAGCGCCCCCGAAGCTAAAAATAGATGTAAAATTTCCTTGTAAAAGTATTGTAATTTCTATTCATTTTGGGCCATTCATTAGGTGGATGATTTGACGGTAGAAGTTATGTTTAAATTAGGGTATTTTTCCCTAGAAGGCAACCCCTCGCTTTGGATGAGGGTATTGTATTTCCGCTGTGTATTGTATGTGTATTCTCAGAGCTAGAAAATGATAGAGAGACTGTGAGAGATAATAGAGGATATCACAACGGATCTACTGTAGGTTGTGTCTCTTCATTTTGCTGGATAATAGAAAGGAAGGACTGGCTGTTCGGGTGGACGTAGCCGAAACTGGGTGAACCATGTATATCCGTGTCTCTCTGGTTTTATGTGTTTTGTGTGTTTGTGTTTTCTGCATATTTTATGTGTTGCATTTCTGTGTAATATATAATTTTCTAACAACTGGTATCAAAGCCAAAGGTCTATTTGGCTGATAAAATCGTTAAGAAAGAAGGGTTCCTTGTTTGAGTGGGAGCAATGGCGGAAGATGGTAAGTTTAGGGTCGAGAAATTTAATGGCCAAAACTTCCTGCTGTGGAAGATGCAGATGGAAGATTATCTGTATCAGAAAGATCTGTACCTACCATTGAGCGAAAAAACAAAGAAGCCGACGACTATGACAAATGCAGAATGAGATATTCTCAATAGAAAGGCACTTGGAATAGTACGACTATGCCTCGCGGTGTCAGTAGCCTTCAATATTTAGAAGGAAAAAAAAATAGAGGGTTTGATTATGGTATTGGAAAAAATATATGAAAAACCCTCAGCCTCAAACAAGGTATTTCTTATGCAATGTTTATTTAATATGAATATGTCAGAAGGTGGATCTATTGCAGACCATTTAAATGATTTTAATACAGTTACCAGTCAATAAATTTCTGTAGGGGTAAACTTTGATGATGAAGTTAGGGCTCTGTTATTTCTGTGCTCATTGCTAGAAAGCTAGAATGGTTTAGTTATGGCCATTAGTAACTCTGTCTCTTGATTTATTACTTTAAAGTTTGATGAAGTTTTCAATGCTATCCTTAGCGAGGAAATGAAATGGAAAAGCTCTAGTGAGACATCAGGTAATGCTATGAGTGCAGAGTCTAGGGGAAGAAAAATGGAAAGAGGAAAGAGCTTAGGATATCGCAATAAATCAAGGAAAGGCAGATCCAAGTCCAGATCGGGGATAGTGTGCTGGAAATGTGGAAAGAAAGGACACCTGAAGAAAGACTGTAGATCTCGGAAGGGAAAAGAAGGAGACACACAACAAGAAAACAATCATGAAGAAAATGTGACACGTGATGTGTTACAAGATGCTTTGATTCTTTCTTTCGAAAATGCTAATAATTACTGGGTGGTAGATTTAGGGGCCTCATTCCATCCCACACCTGATAAGAAATATTTTCATGACTATGTTCAGGGAGATTTTGGACAAGTTCATTTGGGTGATGCTAAACCCTGTAAAATTGTTGGAATGGGTAATGTTCTTGTAAAAAAACAGAATGGAAATCAATGGATATTAAAGGAGGTAAGGGATGTTCCAGATATGAAGAAAAATCTTATTTCAATAGGGCAGTTAGGTGGTGAAGGTTGTGTGACAACTTTCATAGATAAAAATTGGAAGGTCACCAAAGGAGCCCTGGTAATCGCAGAAGGCGAAAATGTTGGTACATTGTATTTATGCAATGGTATTTATAACTCTGTTAATGGTTTAACTTTGAAAGGAGCAGATGCAACAATATGGAATCATAGGCTCAGACACATGAGTGAGAAGGCGATGAAGATTCTTCACTCAAGAAATTTGTTGCTGGGTTTGAAGAATATCGATTTGGATTTCTGTGAGAATTGCATTTATGGAAAACATAAGAGAGTCAGATTTCTCAGAGTTGGGAAAGAAAAGAAGAGCGAAAAATTAGAGCTTGTACATACATATGTATGGGGACTTGCTCAGGTGTCATCTCTCGGTGGCTCTCATTATTATGTTACTTTTATTGATGACGCAACTAGGAAAAATTGGTTTTATTGTATTAAAAATAAATCTGATGTATTTGATACTTTCAAGGAATGAAAATATTTGGTTGAGATTGAGACAGGAAATAAGTTGAAGTGTCTCAGATCAGACAATGGAGGTGAATATTGCAACAAAGAGTTTGAAAGGTACTTTTCAGAGCATGGAATTCGCAGAGAGAAGACAGTTCCAAGAACACCACAAGAAAATGGTGTGTCAGAAAGGATGAACAAAACAATCATGGAGCGTGCAAGGTGTATGAGATTGCATGCAATATTGCCTTTACAATTTTGGGCAGATGTTGTAGATATTGTTGTTTATATAATAAACAGAGGGCCTTCATGTTCCTTGGATGTTGGTATTCCAGAGGAGGCATGGACAAGTAAAAAGGTAAACTACTCTTTTTTAAAGCCTTTTGGTTGTGATGCCTTTGTCCATATTAATAAAGAAAATAGAACAAAGTTTGAGGCAAAATCAAAGAAATGTACCTTTATTGGATATGGTATTAATGATTTTGGTTATCGCTTATATGATTATGAAAATCACAAAATCATTAGGAGCAGAGATGTAATATTCAATGAAAATTTCTTGTATAAGAATCAGTTGCAGGAAAAGAAATAGGAAAAATAAAACAAAGAATACACAGTTCTTGATGAGATCACAGAAAAAGTAAAGGTGCCTGAAAATAATAATAATCAACAACCACAACAAGAACAACCACCACAATAGCAACAGGCGCCTCAAACACCTGAAAGTGGTGTGAGAAGATCTACCAGGATAAGTAGACCCCTTTAATGATACTCTCCTTCATTATATTATTTATTGTTGACTGATTCTGGTGAGCCCGAATGCTATGAAGAAGCAATGCAGGCTGAAACCAGAAAGAAGTGGGAGCTAGCCATGAAAGAAGAGATGGAACCCTTAATACATAACCAGACTTGGGACTTAGTCAGGTTTCCTGCAAGTAAAAAAACATTGCAGAATAAATAGGTTTACAAGCTGAAGGAAGAAGATGAAGGAAAAAAAAGGTACAAAGCTAGACTTGTGGTGAAGGGGTTTGCACAGAAGAAAGATATTGATTTTTATGAAATATTTTCTCCTGTTGTTAAGATGACTTCAATCGGAACTATTTTAAGTCTTGTAGCAGCATAATAATTTCATCTTGAATAGTTAGATGTAAAGACAACATTTATCCATGGAGATTTGGAGGAAGAGATCTATATGAAACAACCAGAAGGATATGAGGTCAAAGGGAAAGAAAAATTAGTGTGCATGTTAAAGAAGAGATTGTATGGATTAATACAGGCTCCAAGGTAGTGGTATCTAAAATTTGTTAGGTTTATGTCTGAACAAGGTTATACTAGATGTCACTATGATCATTGTGTTTATCTGAAAAAGAAAAATGATGGCAGCTATATTATATTGTTATTGTATGTAGATGACATGCTTTTTGCAGGGTCTAACATGCAGGAAATTAATGTGCTCAAAATAAAATTGGAAAATTCATTTGCAATGAAGGATTTTGGAGCTGCAAAACAAATTCTTGGTATGAGAATAACCAGAGACAGGAAAAATCGCAATTTAACATTGTGTCAGAATGAGTACATACAAAAGGTGTTGAAAATATTTAATATGAGGAATGCAAAACCAGTTAGTACACCTTTTGCTAGCCATTTCAAACTTAGTAAGGAGATGTGCTCGAAGACCAAATAAGAAATGGATTATATGTCTAAAGTTCCATATGCATCAGTAGTTAGAAGCTTATTGTATGCAATGGTCTGCACAAGGCCCAATATTGCACATGCAGTGGGAGTTGTAAGCATGTACATGAACAATCCAGGAAAAGAACATTGGATGGCAGTGAAATGGATTCTCAGATATTTGAGAGGTGCCACAAATCAAGCATTATGCTTTGGTGGTTCAAAAATTTCCCTACACGGATATGTTGATGCAGATATGGCAGGTGACAGAGATAAAAACACTATAGGGTATGTATTTACTGTCGGTGGAACAACTGTCAGTTGGGTTTCAAAAATCCAAAGTGTTGTTGCACTTTCCACAATAAAGGCAGAGTATGTTGTTGCTATAGAGGCTAGTAAAGAAATGATTTGGTTACAAAGGTTTATGGATGAATTGGGTAAGAGGCATAATATGGGCACGTTATACAGTGATAGCCAAAGTGCCATTCATCTTGCAAAGAACTCAGGATTTAATTCCAGGACTAAACACATATGACTCAAGTACCATTTCATATGGTCAACATTGGAAGATGGTCAGTTGAAGCTAGAAAAGATACACACTAGCCAGAATATTGCAGATATGCTAACAAAAGTTGTAACTAGGGAGAGACTGAGATTATGCTCAGTTTAAATTGGTCTTCAAGTATGATGATGAAGATGAGAAATAACCAGGTCCAGAGTGGATTCATTGTCCAAAAAATGAAGTAGCGATGGAGTTGCTACATTCAATCTCCAAGTGGGAGATTGTTGGGTGTGGAGCCTACTTATCTTCTTTATTTTGTATCACAGCATTGGAAACCTGTTCTAAATGGGGCAGCAATGCCGCTCGTAATTAAACGCTACCTTGGGGGTCCAGGGGGCGGCTGCGACTTTATGGAGCCCCACCCTAGCGGGGGTTTTCGGGGGCAGTGCCCCTGAAGCTAAAAACATATGTAAAATTTCCTTGTAAAAGTATTGTAATTTCTAGTCAATCTGGGCCGTTCATTAGGCGGATGATCTGACGGTAGAAATTATGTTTAATTTAGGGTTTTTTTCCCTAGAAGACAACCCCTTGCTTTGGATGAGGGTATTGTATTGTGGTTGTGTATTCTCAAAGCGAGAAACTGATAGAGAGACTATGAGAGAGAATAAAGGATATTACTACGGATTTGTTGTAGGTTGTGTCTCTTCATTTTGCTGGATAATTGAAAGGAAGGACTCGCTGTTTGGGGTGGAAGTAGCCCACAGTGGGTGAACCACATATATCTGTGTCTCTCTGGTTTTATGTGTTTTGTGTGTTTGTGTTTTCCACATATTTTATGTGTTGCATTGCTCTGTAATATATATTTTTCTAACAACTGATATCAAAGCCGAAGGTCTATTTGGCTGATAAACTCAAAGGAAATAAGGGTTCCTGGTTCGAGTGGGAGAAATGGCAGAAGATGGTAAGTTTAGGGTTGAGAAATTTAATGGCCAAAACTTCCCGCTGTGGAAGATGGAGATGGAAGATTATCTGTATTAGAAAGATCTATACCTACCATTGAGCGGAAAAACAAAGAAGCCAATGACTATGACATATTCAGAATGGGAGATTCTCGATAGAAAGGCACTTGGAACAGTATGGCTGTGCCTCACGGCATCGGTAGCCTTCAATATTTCGAAGGAAACAAAAATATAGGGTTTGATTAAGGCAATGGCGAAAATATATGAAAAACCCTTGACCTCAAACAAGTTATTTCTTATGAAACATTTATTTAATATGAAGATGTCGGAAGGTGGATCTGTTGTAGAAAATTTAAATGATTTTAATACAGTTACTAGTTAGTTAAGTTCTGTAGGGGTAAAATTGATGATGAAGTTAGGGCTCTGTTATTTCTATGCTCATTGCCAGAAATCTAGAATGGTTTAGTTATGGCCATTAGTAACTATGTCTCTATATCTAGTACTTTAAAGTTTGATGATGTTGTCGGTGCTATCCTTAGCGAGGAAATGCGACGGAAAATATCTAGTGAGACATCGGTTAGTTATTTGAATGCAGAGTCTAGGGAAGAAAAATGGAAAGAGGAAAGAGCTCAAGATATCGCAGTAAATCAAGGAAAGGCATATCCAAGTCTAGATCAGGGATAGTGTGATGGAAATGCGGAAAGAAAGGACACCTGAAGAAAGATTGTAGATCTCGGAAGGGAAAAGAAGGAGACGCACAACAAGAAAACAATCATGAAGAAAATGTGACAGGTGATGTGTTACAATATGCTTTGATTTCGAAAATGTTACTGATTCTTGGGTGGTAGATTCAGGGGCCTCATTCCATGCCACACTTGATAAGAAATATTTTCATGACTATGTTCAAGGAGATTTTGGACAAGTTCGTTTAGGTGATGATAAACCCTGTAAATTTTTTGGAATGGGTAAAGTTATTGTAAAACAACAGAATGGAAACCAATGGCTATTAAAGGAGGTAAGACATGTTCCAGATCTGAAGAAAAATCTGATTTCAACAGGGCAGTTAGGTAGTGAAGGTTGTGTGACAACTTTCACAGATAAAACTTGGAAGGTCACCAAAGGAGCCCTGGTAATAGAAAAAGGTGAAAATGTTGGTACATTGTATTTATGCAATGGTATTTCTAACTCTGTTAATGATTTAACTTCCAAATGAGAAGATGCAACAATATGGCATCATAGGCTCAGACACATGAGTGAGAAGGGGATGAAGATTCTTCACTCAAGAAATTTGTTGCTGGGTTTGAATAATATCGATTTGGATTTATGTGAGAATTGAATTTTTGGAAAACAGAAGAGAGTAAGATTTCTCAGAGTTGGGAAAGAAAAGAAGAGCGAAAAATTAGAGCTTGTACATAAAAATGTACGGGGACCTTCTCAGGTATCATCTCTCAGCGGCTCTCGTTATTATGTTACTTTTATTGATGATGCAACTAGGAAAACTTGGATTTATTGTATTCATAATAAAGATGATGTATTTGATACTTTCAAGATATGGAAAGCTTTGGTTGAGATGGAGACAGGAAATAAGTTGAAGTGTCTTAGATCAGAAAATGGAGGTGAATATTGCAGCAAAGAGTTTGATAGGTACTGTTCAGAGCATGGAATTCGCAAAGAGAAGATAGTTCCAAGAACACCACAAGAAAATGGTGTGTTAGAAAGGATGAACAGAATAATCATGGAGCGTGCAAGGTGTATGAGATTTCATGTAGGATTGCCTTTACAATTTTGGGCAGATGTTATAGATATTGATGTTTATCTAATAAACAGAGGGCCTTCAAGTTCCTTGGATGGTGGTATTCCAGAGGAGGCATGTACAGGTAAAAAGGTAAACTACTCTTTTTTAAAGCCTTTTGGTTATGATGCCTTTGTCCATATTAATAAAGAAAATAGAAAAAATCTTGAGGCAAAATCAAATAAATGTACCTTTATTGGATATGGTGTTAATGATTTTGGTTATCACTTATATTATTATGAAAATCACAAAATCATTAGGATTAGAGATGTAATATTCAATGAAAAGGTTTTTTAGAAGAATCAGTTACAGGAAAAAAAACAGGAAAAAGAAAACAAAGAATACACAGTTCTTGATGAGATCACAGAAAAAGTAAAGGTGCCTGAAAATAATAATAATCAACAACCACAACAACAAAAACCACCACAACAGCAACAAGCACCTCAAACAACTGAAAGTGGTGTGAGAAGATCTACCAGGATAAGTAGACCCCCTGAACGATACTCTCCTTGATTATATTATTTATTGTTGACAGATTCTGGTGAACCCGAATGTTATGAAGAAGAAATGCAGGTTGAAACTAGGAAGAAGT
Organism: Pinus albicaulis; assembly: GCA_034641835.2. Lineage (NCBI taxonomy): Eukaryota > Viridiplantae > Streptophyta > Pinopsida > Pinales > Pinaceae > Pinus > Pinus albicaulis. Next base: position 1,247,621,235 of record CM076580.1, read on the forward strand.
GGGAGCTAGCCATGAAAGAGGAGATGGAATCCTTAATACATAAACAGACTTGGGACTTAGTCAGGTTACCTACAGGTAAAACAAAATTGCAAAATAAATGTGTTTACTAGCTGAAAGGAAGAAGGAGGAAAACAAAGGTACAAATCTAGACTTGTGGTCAAGGGGTTTGTACAAAAGAAAGGTATTGATTTTGATGAAATATTTTCTCCTGATGTTAAGATGACTTCAATCAGAACTATTTTAAGTCTTGTAGCAGCGGAAGATTTGCATATTGAATAGTTAGATGTAAAGACATCATTTCTCCATGGATATTTGGAGCAAGAGATGTATATGCAGAAACCAGAAGGATATGAGGTCAAAGGGAAAGAAAAATTATTGTGCAAGTTAAAGAAGAGCTTGTATGGATTAAAACAGGCTGCAAGGAAGTGGTATCTAAAATTTGACAGGTTTATGTCTGAACAAGGTTATACTAGATGTCACTCTGATCATTATGTTTATCTGAAAAATAAAAATGATGGTAGCTATATTATATTGATATTGTATGTAGATAACATGATTATATTATTTATTGTTGACTGATTTTGGTGAACCCAAATGTTATGAAGAAGCAATGCAGGTTGAGACTAGGAAGAAGTGGGAGCTAGCCATGAAAGAGGAGATGGAATCCTTAATACATAACCAGACTTGGAACTTAGTCAAGTTACCTGCAGGGAAAACAAAATTGCAAAATAATGGGTTTACTAGCTAAAGGAAGAAGATGGAGGAAAACAGAGGTAAAAATATAGACTTGTGGTGAAGGGGTTTGTACAAAAGAAAGGTATTGATTTTGATGAAATATTTTCTCTTGTTTTTAAGATGACTTCAATCAGAACTATTTTAAGTCTTGTAGCAATGGAATATTTTGATCTTGAACAGTTAGATGTAAATACATCATTTCTCCATGGATATTTGGAGCAAGAGATGTATATGCAGAAACCAGAAGGATATGAGGTCAAAGGGAAAGAAAAATTAGTGTGCAGGTTAAAGAAGAGCTTGTATGGATTAAAACAGGCTCTAAGGAAGTGGTATCTAAAATTTGACAGGTTTATGTCTGAACAAGGTTATACTAGATGTCCCTCTGATCATTGTGTTTATTTGAAAAATAAAAATGATGGGATCTATATTATATTGTTATTGTATGTAGCTGACATGATTATATTATTTATTGCTGACTAATTCTGGTGAACCCGAATGTTATGAAGAAGCAATGCAGGTTGAAACTAGGAAGAAGTGGGAGCTAGTCGTGAAAGAGGAGATGGAATCCTTAATACATAACCAGACTTGGGACTTAGTCAGGTTACCTGCAGGGAAAACAAAATTGCAAAATAAATGGGTTTACTAGCCGAAGGAAGAAGATGGAGGAAAACAGAGGTACAAAGCTAGACTTGTGGTGAAGGGATTTGTACAGAAGAAAGGTATTGATTTTGATGAAATATTTTCTCTTGTTGTTAAGATGACTTCAATCAAAACTATTTTAAGTCTTGTAGCAGCGGAAGATTTTCATCTTGAACAGTTATATGTAAAGACATCATTTCTCCATGGATATTTGGAGCAAGAGATGTATATGCAGAAACCAGAAGGATATGAGGTCAAAGGGAAAGAAAAATTAGTGTGCAGGTTAAAGAAAAGCTTGTATGGATTAAAACAGGCTCCAAGGCAGTGGTATCTAAAATTTGACAGGTTTATGTTTGAACAAGGTTATACTAGATGTCACTCTGATCATTGTGTTTATCTAAAAAATAAAAATGATGTCAACTATATTATATTGTTATTGTATGTAGATGACATGCTTGTTGCATGGTCTAACATGGAGGAAATAAATGTGATCAAAAGAAAATTGGAAAATTCATTTGCAATGAAGGATTTGAGAGCTGCAAAACAAATCCATGGTATGAGAATAACTAGAGACAGGAAAAATCACAAATTAACACTGTCTCAGAATGAGTACATACAAAAGGTGTTGAAAAAATTTAATATGCATAATGCAAAACCAGTTAGTACACCTTTTGCTAGCCATTTCAAACTTAGTAAGGAGATGTGCCCGAAGACCTAAGAAGAAATGGATTATATGTCTATAGTTCCATATGCATCAACAGTTGGAAGCTTAATGTATGCAATGGTTTGCACAAGGCCTGATATTGTACATGCAGTGGGAGTTGTAAGAAGGTACATGAAAAATCCAGGAAAAGAACGTTGGATGGCATTGAAATGGATTCTCAGATATTTGAGAGGTACCACAAATCAAGCATTGTGCTTTGGTGTTTCAAACATTTCCCTACACATATATATTGATGCAGATATGGCAGGTGGCAGACTACAGGGTATGTATTTACTATAGGTGGAACAACTGTCAGTTGGGTTTCAAAAATCCAAAGGGTTGTTGCACTTTCAACAACAGAAGCAGAGTATGTTACTGCTATAGAGGCTAGTAAAGAAATGACTTGGTTACAAAGGTTTATGGATGAATCGGGTAAGAAGCATGATATGGGAATGTTATAAATTTATAGCCAAAGTGCCATTTATCTTGCAAAGAACTCATTATTTCATTCCAGGACTAAACACATACAGCTCAAGTACCATTTCATACGGTTAGTGTTGGAAGATGGTCAATTGAAGCTAGAAAAGATACACACTAGCCATAATCCTGCAGATATGTTAAAAAAAGTTGTAACCAGGGAGAAATAGATATTATGCTCAGTTTCAATTGGTCTTCAAGTATGATGATGAAGATGAGAAACAACCAGGTCCAAAGTGGATTCATTGTCCAATAAATGAAGCAGTGGTGGAGTTGCTACAATCAATCTCCAAGTGGGAGATTGTTGGGTGTGGAGCCTGATTATCTTCTTTATTTTGTATCACAACATTAGAACCCTGTTCTAAATGGGGCGGCAATGCCGCCCTTAATTAAACACTGCTTGGGGGGACGAGGGGGGCAGCTATGACTTTATGGAGCCCCGGCTAGCGAGGGGTTTCGAGGGTAGTGCACCCGAAGCTAAAAAAAGATGTAAAATTGCCTTGTAAAAGTATTGTAATTTCTAGTCAATCTGGGTCGTTCCTTAGGCAGATGATCTGACAGTAGAAGTTATGTTTAATTTAGGGTTTTTTGCCATAGAAGGAAACCACTCGCTTTGGATGAGGGTATTGTATTGTGACTGTGTATTGTATGTGTATTCTCAGAGCGAGAAACTGATAGAGAGACTGTGAGAGAGAACAAAGGATATTACAACGGATCTGTTGTAGGTTGTGTCTCTTCATTTTTCTAGATAATAGAAAGGAAGGATTGGCTGTTCGAGGTGGACGTAGCCCAAACTGGGTGAACCATGTATATCTATGTCTCTCTGGTTTTATTTGTTTTGTGTGTTTGTGTTTTTTGCATATTTTATGTGTTGCATTACTCTGTAATATATAATTTTATAACAACTGGTATCAGAGTCAAAGGTCTATTTGGTTGATAAACTCGCAGGAAAGAAGGGTTCCCGGTTCGAGTGGGAGAAATGACAGAAGATGGTAAGTTTAAGGTCGAGAAATTTAATGGCCAAAAATTCCCACTGTGGAAGATGCAGATGGAAGATTATATGTATCAGAAGGATATGTACCTACCATTGAGCGGAAAAAGAAATAAGCCAATGACTATGACAAATGCAGAATGGGAGATTCTCGATAGAAAGGCATTTGGAATAGTATGGTTGTGCCTCGCGACATCGGGTGCCTTCAATATTTTGAAGGAAACAACAATAGAGGGTTTGATTAAGGCATTGGAGAAACTATATGAAAAACCCTCGGCCTCAAACAAGGTATTTCTTATGAAATGTTTATTTAATATGAAGATGAAGGAAGGTGGATTTGTTGCAGACCATTTAAATGATTTTAACACAGTTACCAGTCAGTTAAGTTTTGTAGGGGTAAACTTTGATGATGAAGTTAGGGCTTTGTTATTTCTGTGCTCATTGCTAGAAAGCTAGAATGGTTTAGTTATGGCCATTAGTAACTCTGTCTCTGGATCTAGTACTTTAAAGTTTGATGATGTTGTTTGTGCTATCCTTAGCGAGGAAATGTGACAGAAAAGTTCCGGTGAGAGATCGGGTAATGCTTTGAGTGCAGAGTCTAGGGGAAGAAAAATGGAAAGAGGAAATAGCTCAAGATATCACAATAAATCAAGGAAAGGCAGATCCAAGTCTAGATCGGGGATAGTGTATTGGAAATGCCGAAATAAAGGACACTTGAAGAAAGACTGTAGATCTCAAAAGGGAAAAGAAGGAGACGCACAAAAAAAAACAATCATGAAGCAAATGTGACAGGTGATGTGTTATGTTGTCATTCCTGGAGGCAACCTTGAGTTGTGAAAGACCAGTGCCTAGGACATCTTAGATAGTAAGGAGCATAAAATATATTTCAGGACCATTATCAGCATGAGGCTCTTTACTACTTCAACCTTTACAAGGAGTTACAATTAAATGGAACCAGACTACTCACAGATTCAGCATAATGAAAAGACACTGAAGAGGCAAGGAGTGAATTCTCAATATAGATGCTTCAAACAACTCAAAGACAACGTTCTGTAGGGAGGGCTGCATTCTAAAATGATTTACAGAGATTTAAAAATCAACTATGTTTGCTGCATAGAAAGTAAAGGGGGAATACTAACTACTAATGAAATGGAATTCCATAAACATATTTAAACATGAGATGGGCTTAAGAAGATAAGAATCCTACATGTCAACAGTTTTGAAAGAATAAAATCCCACAGTGTTTAATAGAGAGGAAAGATGAGTGAAGCGAAAGGTGAAACAACATACCAAGCCTGAGCTATATTTAAAGTGCTAGACTAGTTAAGTATAAGTATCAATAGCGATAAATTTATACCAGAGCTAGTGAGGTACTCGCATTCCAGAACATGATATAAGAGACATGTAGATAGCGAAATGAACAATGAAACAATATCACATAAGTCAAAGTCACAGACTATAAAACATTAAGACCAGAATCCTCACATAAAGTAAACTAATCCTCGTTGAGACCCAACGGGCTCTTCACATTTCTATTGAGATTTCCACAACAAGCATACAAAATTTCTTACACAACAAAATTCTTCATAAAATCTGGAACTAGTTTCTCTCTTCTGATCTTGCTTATATAGAGACCTCAATACATGAGCGAGAAGATATTTTTTGGAAAAATATCTTCCTCGCATGCCAGGAATTTGTTATAGGTCCTTATCAAAATAACCAAAACTTATGATGAGGAATAAAGGCCTCTCATCATTTGCAGTTAGGCACTCGGCCGTTTTGAAACAAAATATTAAAGAACCGTCTTGGCAGAAAATAAAATGCTGGAGTGGAATATAAATTCCACTTGAAAATTAAAAGAAATTAACTAAGGTAAAAGTAAAAAGGCCACTAGGTCTGAATCATGAATTAACAGTATTTCATTGATGAGAAGGGGTTGAGGCGGTCGCTGACACTGGTGGCGCAACATTTGCTGATGAGCTGGCGATCTGGCTGGAAAACTGGGTGCAACTCTGCTGACTGTCCGCTGAAGGTTCAAGCATCGCCGCGAATCCTTCCACCTTGATGAAGGCCTCAGTGAGGCCATTTAGACTTGCCTCGGTGGGGATCTTATGTTTTATTAGATGAAGGAGAACGAATTCTGGGTGGAGCGATAAAATAATTGTCCCAGCTTTTAACCGAGCGGTTTTATCTGACAAGATGTTCGTCCGGTCCCTTTCTTCCTGAAGGCGTGCTTCATACTCTAGCAATGATCGCAGCATGGAAGGAGTGGTAGGATCCCAACATGATGGAAGTCCCGCCATTGTGATCTCGGCCCAAACTGCATCGAACTGTTCCACGCTGGCTGCCACCTGTTCTAGGGCCCTCGAAGCTATAACGCAACCCAACTCCTTATCAATAATCTTCTGGCATTCAACGGCTTCCTTAAACCGACTCGCTATGCCATGCTGCTCCACCTCACTAGCTCTTAGCCCTTTCAAGAAAGAAACATATCCTCTGGTGTGTTGGGCTCTGCTGGACAAGTTGATATCTCCCTCCTGAAACTTCCTTTTGAGATAAAGTACAAAAGATTTTATTTCCTCAATGACTTTCAGGAACTCCCACTGCTCTGTTACTGCCGAAATGATCTCTGACCAAATTATCCTTCTTCCATCCCTGAGGGTGATGTTACCTTTCAAGCGGCTATTGAGATCATTGATGGTCTTCTGCTGGTTGGCTCTTGCCTTCTTTTCCTGTTCAATCTCCTTCTGCAATATCTCTATTTTTCTGGTATTCTCAGCCAAGAAGGTTTCCAGCTCGGTGATTCTCAGCCTCACGGTGGAAGCCTGCTTTTCTAATACATCATTTGCGGCCTTCGCTGTGGTCAGCTGCTCGGACAACGAAATAGTCTCTGGTGGGGTTGTAGCTGGCACACAGCTGTGCGTGTCCTAGGTAGTCTGTAGCTTTGTCAGTCTGCTCTGAAGAGTGGCGATTGTTTCTGCCATTTTTTCTTTTTCCTCTTTCTCCTTCGCCAGTGCGTCAGCCAAGTCTGCTTTTTCTTTCTCTGCTTGTGCCAATTCGGCCGTTTGAACATGGTGAGATGCCGGTATGCTAACCTTGCATTTCAGAGACGCGACTTCCCTCTGCAATTTCTCAATCACATAGCGCTGCGGGTTTGAGTCTCCAGTTTATTTTCCTTTGATCGAATCTGTGAGACTACGTACTTGATTCAAAAGAGTGCGGGAATTTTCCTATTCATTTTTTAGGGTTTCCCTCATCTGTTCATGCCTTTTCTCCAATTTTCTCAGTGCAATGGTGACCCGCATTACCTCGTCTTTCAACATATCACCCACCACCTGGAATAGGTTGCATTTTTAGGGTGCTGGTACCTTGGCCATGTCAATTGCACACTCAAGCACCCTGTAACTGGTGTTACCTGCATTAGGATCCAAGATGGCCTCAACCATTGACAATACCAGGTTTTCTGTGTCCGCATTCATGGAAGCCGAAACCCTGGTATGATATTTTTCCACATAACCTTCCAGCTCGGCCTTGTATTTATCCTTGATCGTTCTGTTTTTCAAGCTCCTTTCAATTACAACTGGTGAGGTATAATCTTCGATGGCCTGTGAGACTTCAGAGTAGTGGGAGGAGGTGATACCGTCTCTCAGCACTTTAATCCCAGCTTTTCTCCCATCAGGTTGGCCATATGGTGTAAACGGCTCAAGCAGCTGTTCTTCCCCTATGACTTCTGCCTCGCTTGAGACTGTTTTCTGCTTTTTGCGTAGGGGGGAACCTGTTCATGAGGGACCCACTTCTTCTTCTTCTTGGCCTCTACTGACTTCTACTCCTTCCCTTGTGGCAGATGAATCTGTCTCCATCTGCGAAATCAAAGGCCAAGTTTCAAGGTTAGCCCTCCACTCTATAAACGGTCTCGATTCATGTGCATAAGGAGTAGACTTGTTCCTCCTTCTTCTGTTAGAGATAATCTCCCGGGGATCATAGGGCCAAGTCTTCCCCTGTCTTAGGTCCATGCCTTGCAGCAGCTTCTCAACAACGGGGAGGGCATGTCTTGAATTCATGATAAACGGGCCAATAGTGATAGGGAGTTTTAGGATGAAACCCTTCTTTGCAGGGACAAAGTGGAGTTGGTCAAACTTGAGAGTCTGCCGAATATACTCCAGAGCATAAAATCATCAGGAGAGAAACACAGGCAGCTGGTAAGGGGGAACCTTGGCACCGTAGACCCGAATTTCAGTGTAATTTTCAAATAGGTACTAGTCCCCGGTGCTCTGGGTTTTACTAGCTTGTATCCAGCTCTTCATTTCAGGAAAAACCCTAGGTGTGAGTGAGTCATGTATGATAGTGTAGATAATGGGCATAAATTCATTTAGAAACCTAGAATAACCCACCCCATTTGGTAACTGGTGTACTGCAAAGTTCCATTCAAAAACTGGTCGGGGTTGAGAATTTACATCGTATACCCTATCTAAACCCAAACCCTCGAACTTATCAGCATGCTGATATAAGAAGAGGTAGAAGACTATCGAACAAAAGTGGAAGTGACTGGTTTCCGAAAGCTCTTGGAACTGGGTCTGAATGTTGGCAGCCAAGAAGCCAGGGATATCCAGAACTACCCCCATTTGAGACATTAACCACAAGAAATAAACACATGCCCTGGAAACTTCCCCCAAACTGCCTACACCTAAGAGACTTGCGATGAGAGAAAGGATGGGCTGCACTTCTTCTTTGAACAGACTGAATGGGAAAGGATCTGCAGAGGGAAGAGACGTAGCCTGGTTGCTGGTTATAGAGGAAATGAAGTCTCCTTGGTGCTCCCACGGCAATTTAGTGAACTGGGAGGTTAAAGTCACTTCACTGAAACTGATATAGCTGGCACTGGTGGGAAAGCGGAGGGCTTGCCTGATAATTTCGAGAGAAAGAGAAAAAATCTTATTTCCTTGAGCAGAGGTAAACGTGCCTCGATGCTCATCGTAGGCATCTCTAAGCCAACAAATAAAATCGACCACCGGGTAGACTGGGGGGGTAATCTGATGATATAAACATGATACAACCACCCGATATCAATCCCTATTATCGACATGTCGCCTAAAAATCTTAGGTTTTATACTGCTGATGGGAAAAGGGTATTGAGGATCACAGATTTTGGCTTGCAGGTCAATGAAAGGCTCAAAATCGAGAGGGTTTCTAGTTTCACAGACCTGAGGAGTCTCTGGTTCAGTTTTCTTGGGTGTGCCCCTTCCCATGACTGACATACAAAATTTTTTAAAAATGAAAGGAAAGCAGAGGGAATATGAGGGACGAAGTACCTGTGTAGTAGGAAAATATGCTCAGGAAAACGACGCGAGGGGTGTTGATAGTGACTGGGTAGACTTGGCACTAGCTCCCACTTAGCTTATACTGTAGTTGGAAGACCTGTAAATTTTACTACAGTAAAATACGAGAGGACCATTATCTAAGACTGAAAGTTCTAAGGTAAAAGGCGGAGAGGGTGAAGTAAGCGGGGTGAGTGTCGTAAGGACACTGATAGTGGAGCACGCGGCGTATAGGGATTGGGTGTCAGCTGGAAGTAGGTGAAAATCGCGTGCCAGGTTTAATACTGGTACAGGCCTCGGTACCAGCTCACCTAGAAACTTACCTTACATTTCTGCTGCATAAACCACACGGTTCTAAAAACATATTCTTCATAAGACTTATTGGATACATAGCATACAAGCCTCTAGGGCCCGCACTTCACTTTTCCACATCACTCTTTCCCGCGCTTTTCTCTGCCACGTCGCCCTTACCTTGGGTCCACCCCGTGGCATGTCACCGTAATTCCGCGGGGATACGGGCCTCTTCCCCCGTCTGCTTCTTGAACCCCTCAGAATTTCCCATACGCAGCGTTCCCTCACGTGAAATATTATGAAAGCGGCAAGCCTTTCAATAATTTCATTTTGTGCCTTTTACACCATACCTTTGCCTTTTTGTATTACCTTTACCTTTTCGCTTTATATTTGGACCTTTTTCGTACATATGGTTCGGTTTTTAGGCATGTGACTTGTCTTACATCGTTTCTCTTCAACCATCCCTTAAATGTTTCACCATCTGTCATAACATTTCGATACATGGCTTCTCAAGGTTTAATTAAACAATGACTCATGTTAATTAATGATCAACATTGGCTCCACCTGGGGACGGCACGTTCATTCTTGAGCGTGTCGAGAACTTCGCAGACCACCTGTTTATCTTCTGTGGACACCATTCTTCAACACTTTTGATTTCCCTCTTCATGATCCATCACGACACACACATTATTCAAACAAAGATGAAAACAGTAACTAATATACAATATGATACATCAGGCTCTCACGGCCTGAATCAGAAATGGAAGTAAGGTTTGAGAAACTGACCGTTTACAGGGGCATCAAGAAAATCTCCCTGTAAATTTTCCAACCTGAAAGTATTGTTGCCCCCTTGCTCTACAATTTTAAAAGGGCCGAACCAGTGGGGGTCGAATTTACCGTGTTTCCCTTTATCAGCCCTTCGAATATCCCATCTGAGCACTGAATCCCCAACCTGTAACTTCCTATCCTTGGTATGTTGATCGAAAATATCCTTCATTTTCTCCTGATATTCGATTATCCTTTGGCTTACTTGATTCTGCGTTTCTTCTAGCTCCACTAGCTGGTTGATTCTGCTGGTCACATCATCAGGTTCTTCTTGGCTCTCTTGCATGAATCGAGCTACCGGTAATGCTAACTATACAGGGAAAACTGCTGACCTCCCATATACTAATTCGTATGGGGACTTCCCAGTTGCTCTCTTGCTGGTAATCCTGTTGGCCCATAGAGCGAATTTCAGCTGGGAATCCCAATTTTTCTGGTTTTCGTTGATAGCCTTATTTAGTGCTCTCACCAGCGTTTTATTTGAAGAATCTGCCAGGCCATTTCCCTGTGGGTAATAGGCTATAGAGTGACCTAGTGCAATATTATACTATTGACAGAAGCTGACAAACTTTGCAGATTTAAAGGCCTGTGCATTATCGGTCACTATCTTGGCAGGGCAGCCAAATCTGGATATGATATTCTCTTCCATGAATTTTATTACCACAGTATCTGTTGCATTCCTGGTGGGTATCAATTCTACCCACTTTGTGAAATAATATACGGCAGTGAGTATCTACTTATGCTGACCACTTGATGGAGGATGTATTTCGCCGATAAAGTCAATTCCCCATTGCTCAAATGGTTCAACTACATGAACAAGGATCATGGGAAGAGGTGCTAGCTTATGTATTTCAGCAAATCTTTGGCATTTCTCACAAGCTCTGACCCGGGAAAAGACATCTCTAAAGAGTTTGGGCCAGAAGAAACCAGCCTTCAGGATTTTATGAGCAGTAGCCCTCCAACTGTAATGGCCCCCACAGATTCCTTCATGAAACTCAGCCATTATATTCTCTACCTCTTATTTTTTGAGACACAGGAGCAGGATGCCTAAGGGGTCTCGCCAGTACAGCTGACCATTTGCAACCACGTACTTCTGTGACCTCAACCTCAGTGTTCTGCATTTAGCTTTGTCACAGCTGGGTGGGCAACTGAGTGTTAGAAGATATTCCACTATCTCCTTGTACCAGGGGCTGATGAGGTACTTCATATGTGTCTTTTGGGAAGCTATCTATACTCCCTGTGGTTCTTCTTTCCTCTCAGACTCCTCGTTTGCCATCATGGACAGATTTATACCTAGAGCCTGACAATTTGATTCGGACAAGATTTTGGCTAGCCCTTGTCCCTTGATTAGTTTGGTAGGGTGGATGTATAGCTCATACTCCTGTATTTTGGCAATCCATTTCCCTCTTTTCCCTTCACTATCCCCCTAGATAAGGATATCCTTAACAACTGCTGTGGGCACAAACGCAGTGACATGGGACTGCAAGACATACATACGAAAAGCTTTGAGGGATTTCACCAAAGCATATGCCTGCTTTTCCAATATGCTATATTTCAGCTCAGCATCACGAAGCACCTCACTGAAAAAGGCAATAGGCTGCTTATACCCTTCTTCATTTTTCTGCAACAGAATTCCAGCCACTGTATGAGGTGATGCAAAGGAAAAGATCATAAAAGGTTTGGCATAATCTGGCCCAGCTAGCACAGGGGCTTCAACAAATGCATTTTTAATCCTGACAAAGGCCTCTCGTGATTATTGTGACCACTTTACCTCATTATTCTTCTTCAGCATGTCAGTTATGTGCCTAACTATCTCAGCATAGTTAGGGATGAACCTCCTCAAAAAGTTTATTCGGCCTAGGAACACCTGAACTTCCTTTTTATTTCTAGGGAGGGAAATTCCATTTATGACTTCTACTCTCTTAGGGTCTATCTTTACTCCATCTTTGGTTACAATATGTCCCAGAAGCTTGCCCTCTTCTACTGCAAACAAAGACTTCTGTGGGTTGAGGGAGAGGCCATACTTTCTGCACTTCTCGAAGGTTCTGCGCAAGTGTTCAATGTGCTCTGCATCATCTTTTGAAAACACACTAATGTCTTCCAAATATACCACCAAAAACTTATCTTGCTCTTCGACAAAAGAAATATCCATGGCCCTCTGAAAAGTGGCCCCTGCGTTAATCAACCCAAAAGGCATCCTGGCATACATGAACATCCCCCATGGAGTGGTAAATGAAGTATTATTTTGATCTTCTGGTAGTACAGCCACCTGATTGTACCTAGAGAATCCATCCATCATCGACATTCGAGAAGCTCCTACCACTTCCTGCAAGATGTGATCCATCTTGGGCAGTGGATAATTATCCTTTAAGGATGCTCTGTTCAGATTCCTGAAATCAACACATAGCCTTATTTCTCCATTTTTCTTCTGTACAGGGACTAAGTTTTCTACCCACTCAGAATATCTTAATGGTACAATGATTTTGGCCTTCAAAAGTTTCTTAATTTCTTTCTCAATCGAGGGTAGCAGCAGGGGATTTATCTGTCTAAGCTTCTGTTTATGTGGTTTTGCATCTCCCTTCAGTGGAATTTTATGTTGCATGATGCTGATATCAAAGGTTTTTAGGTCTTGATAAGACCATGCAAACACGTCTTTATAGGACTGGAATAATTTCTGGTAGATCTCTTTATATTCCTCCGGGACCTTCTTGGACAACTTCACGATTTTAGGGTCAGCCTCAGTGCCAAGATTCAGATCTTCTACCTGATTCTCTTCTACAACATTGTTCGGCTGCAGTGGAACATCATTCTTGTTAAACAGCCTTTCTAAGGGCACTAGTCCTCGGGGAATGACATTCCCTTTCAACTGTAGAAATTTGTGGCTAGCCACCCTTTCTTCCCATTTATCTCTTGAAGTGTTTTCAGCCTCTTCTTCTTCACAAGTATCAATCTCCATGTTTGAAAATTCCCCAACTGTTTCCAAGAATCTCTTCACTTGTTATTCATCTTCAAACACTTGCCAATATTTGATGTTGTCTGGGATTGAAGGCCGATACCTTACCTTAATTTCGTATCTCAAGAGAGGGTTTTGAGGTGGACGAAAAGTACTGGTAGCCACTGCAAGGGAATACACCATCCTATTCTGTTCCCGGGGCATGAAATGAATATTGAATGCCAGAAATAAATTTTCAACCAGATCCCAAACTTCATTCCTATAAGCCCTTAGCCTAGGATGTTTGGCCTGGCATTGATTCTTCACCTGTCTGACCACCAGTTCTGAATCCCCTAGAACCTTTAGAATTTGTATGTTCATGCTCCTAGCGGTCTGTAGTCCCAAAAAAAGTGCTTCATACTCAGCCACATTATTAGTGGCCTCATACTCCAGCTTGAAAGACAGTGGGACCCATTGGCCTGTAGGGGAAATCAGTAACACTCCAGCCCCATTACCTTCTATGGAGTTTGCTCCATCAAAATGAAGTGTCCAGATTTCTGCTTCATGGCCCTGAATTGACTGCTGAGTCTTGATCTGGTAGAATGATGGTTCGTGAGCATATTATTGATCTTCCTCCAGCATCAAACATGATAAATCTCCTTCTCTTCTATAAATTGAAGAATTGACTGAGTCATTTACCTTGGTAACTGTCTTGACAAATCTAGTTTCCCGATACAGCCTCCTCTCCTGGCCACCAAAGACAGGGATAGTGGCATAGGTCAGGTCTAGCTTGATTGATCCTCCAATTTTGGTCCCCCAAGATCTTGAAAGTAGCATACCGAAGCGAGCTGTGATGTCAGCCACCACGATGTCCATTACTACACTTTTTTCTGGGATCTGGGCCAAATTGACCACCAGATCCTTGATCATGCCCAGGCATTTAAATCTCTTGGAGTCAAATGAATAAAGGTCCTTGTATAGATAAGTGATTTGTAGTCCTAGTTGTTCCATGATCGAGAGGGGCAGTAGGTTATGAGAGGCTCCCGAATCTAACATACAGTTATGCAGCAGCAGGTCATGTATTACTAAAGACACATAAAATGGGGGAGTGGCAGCATCTAACTCCTCAACATGTGGACTGAAAACCACCATAGGCCTTTCTTCTTGGAGGTTCAGACTATCTGGAATATGTATTACTTCTGGGGGAAGCATGAAGGATGTGACTTGGGACTGATATGCAGGTTGTTTTAAAAATTCAGTCAAGGGAACTAGGATTTTTACCTTTTCAAGCTCTTTTTGTAAACTGAAGACAGAGGAGGACCTATCTACTGACACTTCTTTTGCTTCTTTATCTTTTGAGTCTTTTCTTTGGAGGGGAGGTTTGACTTCCTTTATGTTGGGCTTGACACTAGGGGGTGCAGCTACTTGTGAAGATGAAGGAATTTGATCACCAGACTGTAAAGATTGGTCAAGAGGTCTCTTACCTTTGTCTGAGGTTCTTCGAGCCGTCTCCTCCTTCTGAGCAAGTACTTCCTTTGGAGGTGGGTCCTCCTCTTGATCCTGCGTGCGAGTCCTCTTCCTAGAAGATCTAAGATCATATCTTCTGTTAAACTGGGCTTGCATGAAATCAACGAACTACTTGCAGTAATCATCGATCTCTAGATCCTCAGTGTTTTCATTAGCTTTTTCTTCTGCGTGCACCTCACCCTCGTCACTCTCATGTAGCGGGCATTCAACTTCATCACTATTTGAGAAGGCGAGATATGCCTCCTCTTGTTCATATGTGGTATCTTCAGTAGGACCATATACTTGACCTTCCAAGTACAGAGGATGTGGTACTTGGTCTAGCTACTCCTTCCATTCCCTTTGCAGTATCTGCAAGGGTGGTTTCCTGTATTGAGGATTGTACCCCATGTTTGGAGAATTTTGGAAATTCTTGCGGGGGGGGGGGATTCTTGGCCTCCATTTCAAGTTTAACCAACTTACTTGAGAGACTCTTGATCATCTTGTTCATCTCCTCAATCTTGTCATTAGCTGAATCTCTATCTTGGCTTGAGGTGGATACCTCTTCTTTTCCCCTCCTTCTAGTATCTTGTCCGGGTTTTCCCTTGGATTTTCTTGTAGAAGAAAAATTTTCTTCTAGCTCCAGTGCATCTGTCTGTGCATCATCCAGGGTGGCTGGCTTTCTTTCTCTCAGAGAGAAGCCAAATTCAGAGTCAAAATCAGCCACAAAAACAACCTTGGCAGTAGTCTAGTGAGGTTTCATATCGGCGGGGAGGCTCAGATACAACTTGTTAAACCTCTTGATAAATTCCGACACTCCTTCAGCATGTCTTTTCTTGAGTGTGTTAAACTCAGTGAGACAATGTCTGTGGTCTTTCTTCTCTCCCCACTTCCTGAGGAAGGTATCCTCCATTCCTTCCCAGGTAGTGATGGAGCGGCCTCCTAGTGTCTTGAACCATTTTCTGGCTTCACTGTCAAGAGATTGAACAAACAGTCTTAAGAATACGTCAAGGTGTTCCACATTAAAATTCTCTATGGAAGAGCAGAAAACCTCAAGATGTTTCTGGGCTTCGATTTCATTTTCCCCATTGAATCGGGGCAAAATATTTAAATATTCCTGTGGCATGTCATTTAGCACTTGAGGTAACGCCAGAGGGGCATATTTATTCAACAGGAAGCCAGGGACATTGTCCATTGGAGGAGGTGAAGTTAGTGCAAGGATCTGAGGTGTAAAAGGAGGAGGAGGAGGTGGAAGTGAAGTATGAATAATGATGGGAATGCACTGGACAACTACTTGAGGAGATGATGGGAATGACAGGCTGTGAACAACAGATATTTCAGTGACCTCCTTGACCTCTTCGACCTTAGGGGTAGGGTGGAATGAATAATATGCAGTATCCCTTGACTCGACTTCGTCTTTGATTCAGACACCTCCCCGGGGTGGACTATCTGAGTAATAACCAGTCTCTCCCACAGTGGAGTCGGGGCCTAGCACTTGGGAAACTTGAGAGGAGGAGGACGGGAAGTCTTCTAGGGAGAATTTAGGGATCTCAGTATGAACAGACTGTCTTTCCCTCCAAATCCTTCTATGTAGGATTTTTTCTGGGTCAGACACAGAAGGTGTCTTTGGCTGAGACGTATCTGACCTCAGGTGTGGCTTACGTGGAGCCAGGACTGCAAATAAGTTCACCTGATAAATGAATGTGGAGTCACCAAGGTGAGGGATTTACAACTCTCAACTCTCCAGGCTCACCTAAATTGAATTGTGAATATGTTTTGTCGAGGCCCAAGTATTTTAATTTCTCTCAACTTCAGTTCCCCGGCAACGGCGCAAAAAAGATGTTGTCATTCCTAGAGACAACCTTGAGTTGTGAAAGACCAGTGCCTAGGACATCTTCGATAGTAAGGAGCATAAAATATATTTCAGGACCATTATCAGCATGAGGCTCTTTACTACTTCAACCTTTACAAGGAGTTACAATATAAATGGAACCAGACTACTCACAGATTTAACATAATGAAAAGACGCTGCAGAGGCAAGGAGTGAATTCTCAATATAGATACTTTAGACAACTCAAAGACAACGTTCTGTAGGGAGGGCTAGGTTCTAAAATGCTTTACAGAGATTTAAAAATCAATGATGTTTGCTGCGTAGAAAGTAAAGGAGGAATACTAACTACTAATGAAATGGAATTCCATAAACATATTTAAACATGAGATGGGCTTAAGAAGATAAGAATCCATACATGTCAACAGTTTTGAAAGAATAACATCCCACAGTGTTTAATATAGAGGAAATATAAGTGAAGCAAAAGGTGAAACAACGTACCATGCCTGAGCTATATTTAAAGTGCTAGACTAGTTAAGTATAAGTATCAATACTGATAAATTTATACTAGAGCTAGTGAGCTACTCGCATTCCAGAACATGATATAAGAGACATGTAGATAGCGAAATGAACAATGAAACAATATCACATAAGGCAGAGTCACAGACTATAAAACATTAAGACCAGAATCCTCACATAAAGTAAACTTCTCCTCGTTGAGACCCAATGGGCTCTTCACATTTCTATTGAGATTTCCACAACAAGCATACAAAATTTCTTACACAGCAAAATTCTTTAGAAAATTTGGAACCAATTTCTCTCTTCTGATCTTGCTTATATAGAGACCTCAATACATGAGCGAGAAGATATTTTTTGGAAAAATATCTTCCTCGCATGCCAGGATTTTGTTAGAGGTCCTTATCAAAATAACCAAAAATTATGATGAGGAATAAAGGCCTCTCATCATTTGCAGTTAGGCACTCAGCCGTTTTGAAACAAAATATTAAAGAACTGTCTTGGCAGAAAATAAAATGCTGGAGTGGAATATAAATTCCACTTGAAACTTAAAAGTAATTAACTAAGGTAAAAGTAAAAAGGCCACTAGGGCCGAATCATGAATTGACAGTATTTCATTGATGAGAAGGGGTTGAGGCGGTTGCTGACACTGGTGGCGAAACATTTGCTGACGAGCTGGCGATCTGGCTGGAAAACTGGGTGCACCTATGCTGACTGTCCGCTGAAGGTTCAGGCATCACTGCGAATCCTTCCACCTTGATGAAGGCCTCAGTGAGGTCATTTAGACTTGCCTCGGTGGGGATCTTATGTTTTATTAGATGAAGGAGAACGAATTTTGGGTGGAGCGATGAAACAATTGTCCCAGCTTTTAACCGAGCAGTTTTATCTTACAAGATGTCCGTCCGGTCCCTTTCTTCCTGAAGGCGTGCTTCATACTCTGGAAATGATCACAGCATGGAAGGAGTGGTAGGATCCCATCATGATGGAAGTCTCGCCGTTGTGATCTTGGCCCAAACTGCATCGAACCGTTCCACGCTGGCTGCCACCTGTTTTAGGGCCCTCGAAGCTATAACACGGGCCGACTCCTTATAAATAATCTTCTGGCATTCAACGACTTCCTTAAACCGACTCGCTATGCCATGCTACTCCGCCTCACTAGCTCTCATCCCTTTCAAGAAAGAAACATATCCTCTAGCGTGCTGGGCTCTGCTGGACAAGTTGAGATCTCCCTCCTGAAACTTCCTTCTGAGATAGAGTACAGAAGATTTTATTTCCTTGATGACTTTCAGGAACTCCCACTGCTCTGTTACTGCCGAAATGATCTCTGACCAAATTATCCTTCTTCCATCCCTGAGGGTGATGTTACCTTTCAGGTAGTTGTTGAGATCATTGATGGTCTTCTGCTGGTCAGCTCTTGCATTCTTTTCCTGCTCAATCTCCTTCTGCAATATCTCTATTTTTCTGGTATTCTCAGCCAAGGAGGTTTCCAGCTTGGTGATTCTAAGCCTCGCGGTGGAAGCCTGCTTTTCTAATACATTATTTGCGGCCTTCGCTGTGGTCAGCTTCTCGGACAGCGAACTAGTCTTTGGTGGGGTTGTACCTGGCACACAGCTGTGCGTGTCCCAGGTAGTCTGTAGCTCCGTCAGTCTGCTCTGAAGAGTGGCGATTGTTTCTACCATTTTTTCTTTTTTCTCTTTCTCCTTCGCCAATGCATCAACCAAGTCTACTTTTCTTTCTCTTCCTGTGCCAATTCGGCCGTTTGAACATGGTGAGATGCCGGTATGCTAACCTTGTGTTTCAGAGATGCGACTTCCCTCTGCAATTGCTCAATCACATAGTGCTACGGGTTTGAGTCTCCAATTTCTTTTCCTTTGATCGACTCTATGAGACCACGTACTTGATTTGAAAGAGCGCGAGAATTTTCCTGTTCCTTCTTTAGGGTCGCCCTCACCTGTTCATGCTTTTTCTCCAATTTTCTCAGCACAATGCTGACCCGCATTACATCGTCTTTCAACATATCACCCACCACCTGGAACATGTTGCATTTGTCGGGTGCTAGTACCTTGGCCATGTCAATTGCACACTCAAGCACCCTGTAATTGGTGGTACCTGCATTAGGATCCAAGATGGCCTCAACCATCGAAAATACCAGGTGTTTTGTGTCTGCCTTCATGGAAGCCGAAACCCTGGTATGATATTTTTCCACATAACCTTCCAGCTCGGCCTTGTATTTATCCTTGATCGTTTTGTTTTTCAAGCTCTTTTCAATTACAACTGGTGAGGTATAATCTTCGATGGCCTGTGAGACGTCAGAGTAGTGGGAGGAGGTGATACCGTCTCTCAGCACTTTAATCCCAGCTTTTCTCCCATCAGGTTGGCCATATGGTGTAAACGGCTCAAGCAGCTGTTCTTCCCCTATGACTTCTGCCTCGCTTGAGACTATTTTCTGCTTTTTGCGTAGGGGGGAACCTGTTCATGAGGGACCCACTTCTTCTTCTTCTTGGCCTCTACTGACTTCTCCTCCTTCCCTTGTGGTAGATGAATCTGTCTCCATCTGCGAAATCAAAGGCCAAGTTTCAAGGTTAGCCCTCCACTCTATAAATGGTCTCGATTCATGTGCATAAGGAGTATACTTGTTCCTCCTTCTTCTGTTAGAGATAATCTCCCGGGGATCATAGGGCCAAGTCTTCCCCTGTCTTAGGTCCATGCCTTGCAGCAGCTTCTCAACAACGGGGAGGGCGTGTCTTGAATTCACGATAAACGGGCCAATAGTGATAGGGATTTTCAGGATGAAACCCCTCTTTGCAGGGACAAAGTGGAGCTAGTCAGACTTAAGAGTCTACCGAATATACTCTAGAGCATAAAATCATCGGGCAGGAAACACAGGCCGCTGGTAAGGGGGAAGCTCGGCTCCGTAGACCCGAATTTCAGTGTAATTTTCAAATAGGTACCAGTCCCTAGTGCTCTAGGTTTTACTAGCTTGTAGCCAACTCTTCATTTCAGGAAAAACCCTAGGTGTGGGTGAGTCATGTATGATAGTGTAGACAAAGGGCATAAATTCATTTAGAAACCTGGAATAACCCACCCCATTTGGTAACTTGCGTACTGCAAAGTTCTAGTCAAAAAATGGTCGGGGTTGAGAATTTACATCATATACCCTATCTAAACCCAAACCATTGAACTTATTAGCATGCTTATATAAGAAGAGGTGGAAGACTATCGAACAAAAGTGGAAGTGACCGGTTTCCAAAAGCTCTTGGAACTGGGTCTGAATGTTAGCAGTCAAGAAGCCAGGGATATCCAGAACTACCCATGTTTGAGACATTAACCGCAAGAAATAAACACATGCCATGGAAACTTCCCCCAAACTGCCTACACCTAAGAGACCTGCGATGAGGGCAAGGATGGGTTGCACTTCTTCTTTGAACAGACTGAATGGGAAAGGATCTATAGAAGGAAGAGACGTAGCCTGGTTACTGGTTATAGAGGAAATGAAGTCTCCTTGGTGCTCCCACGGAAATTTAGTGAACTGGGAGGTTAAAGTCACTTCACTAAAACTGATATAGTTGACACTGGTGGGAAAGTGGAGGGCTTGCCTGATAATGTCGAGAGAAAGAGAAAAAATCTTATTTCCCTGAGCAGAGGTAAACATGCCTCGATGCTCATCGTAGGCATCTCTAAGCCAGCAAATAAAATCAACCACAGTGTAGACTGGGGGGGTAATCTGATGATATAAACCTGATACAACCACCCGATATCGATCCCTATTCTCGACATGTCACCTAAATAGCTCAGGTTTTATACTGCTAATGGGAAAAGGGTATTGAGGATCACAGATTTCGAATTGCATGTTAATGAAAGGCTCGAACCCAGGAGGGTTTTTGGTTTCACGGACCTAAGGAATCTCTGGTTTATCTTTCTTGGGTGTGCCCCTTCCCATGACTGACATACAAAAATTTTTAAAAATGAAAGGAAAGCAGAGGGAATATGAGGGACGGAGTACCTGTGCAGTAGGGAAATCTGCTCGGGAAAATGACGTGGGGGGTGTTGATAATGACTGGGTAGACCTGGCACTAGCTCCCACTTAGTTTATACCATAGCTGGAAGACCTGTAAATTTTACTGCAGTGAAATACAGGAGGACCGTTATCTAAGACTGAAATTTCTGAGGTAAAAGGCGGAGAGGGTGAAGTAAGCGGGGTGAGTGTCGTAAGGACACTGATAGTGGAGCACGCGACGTATAGGGATTGGGTGTCAGCTGGAAGTAGGTGAACACCGCGTGCCAGGTTTAATACTGGTACGAGCTTCAATACCAGCTCACCTAGAAACTTACCTTACCTTTCTGCTGCATAAACCACACGGTTCTGAAAACATATTCTTCATAAGACTGGTTGGATACACAGCATACAGGCCTCTAATGCCCGCACTTCACTCTACCACATCACTCTTGCTCGTGCTTTGCTCTGCCACGTCGCCCTTACCTTGGGTCCACCTCGTGGCACGTCACCGTAATTCCGTGGGGGTACGGGCCTCTTCCCTCGTCCGCTTCTTGACCCCCTCGGAATTTCCCATACGTAGCGTTCCCTCACGTGCAATATTATGAAAGCGGCAAGCCTTTCAATAATTTCTTTTTGCACCATTTACACCATACCTTTGCCTTTTTGTATGACCTTTACCTTTTCGCTTTATATTTGGACCTTTTTCGTACATATGCTTCAGTTTTTAGGCATATGACTTGTCTTACATCGTTTCTCTTCAACCATCCCTTAAATGTTTCAACATCTGTCATAACATTTCGATACATGGCTTCTCAAGGTTTAATTAAACAATGAATCATGTTAATTAATGATCAACATGTTACAATATGCTTTGATTATTTCTTTTGAAAATATTACTGATTCCTGCTTGGTAGATTCAGGGGCCTCATTCCATGCTGCACCTGATAAGAAATATTTTCATGAATTTTTTCAACGATATTCTTGACAAGTTCGTTTGGGTAATGATAAAAATTGTAAATTTGTTGGAATGGGTAAAGTTATTGTTAAACAACAGGATGGAAACCAATGGCTATTAAAGGAGGTAAGGCATGTTCCTGATCTGAAGAAAAATCTGCTTTCAACAGGGCATTTAGGCGATGAAGGTTGTGTGACAACTTTCGCAGATAAAAATTGGAAGGTCACCAAAGGAGCCCTGATAATAGAAAAAGGAAAAAATGTTGGTACATTGTATTTATGCAATATGGCATCATAGGCTCAGACACATGAGTGAGAAGGGGATGAAGATTATTTACTCAAGAAATTTGTTGCCGGGTTTGAAGAATATCGATTTGGATTTATGTGAGAATTACATTTATGGGAAATAGAAGAGAGTCAGATTTCTCAGAGCGGGGAAAGAAAAGATGAGGGAAATATTAGAGCTTGTACATACAGATGTATGGGGACCTGCTCAAGTAACATCTCTCGGTGGATCTCGTTATTATGTTACTTTTTATTGATGATGAAACTAGAAAAATTTGGATTTATTGTATTCATAATAAATATGATGTATTTGGTACTTTCAAGAAATGGAAAGCTTTGGTTGAGATTGAGACAGGAAAGAAGTTGAAGTGTCTCAGATCATAAAATGGAGGTGAATATTGCAGCAAAGAGTTTGATAGGTACTGTTTAGAGCATGGAATTTGCAGAGAGAAGACAGTTCCAATAACGCCACAAGAAAATGGTGTGTCAGAAAGGATGAACAAAACAATCATGGAGTGTGCAAGGTGTATGAGATTGCATGTAGGATTGCCTTTACGATTTTGGGTAGATGCTGTAGATACTGTTGTTTATATAATAAATAGAGGGCCTTTGAGTTCCTTGAATGGTGGTTTTCCAGAGGAGGCATGGATAGGTAAAAAAGCAAACTACTCTTTTTTAAAGCCTTTTGGTTGTGATGCCTTTGTCCATATTAATAAAGAAAATAGAACAAAGCTTGAGGCAAAATCAAAGAAATGTACCTTTATTGGATATGGTGTTAATGATTTTGGTTATTGCTTATATGAATATGAAAATCACAAAATCATTAGGAGCAGAGATGTAATATTCAATGAAAATGTCTTGTATAAGAATCAGTTGTAGGAAAAGAAACAGGAAAAAGAAAACAAAGAATACACAGTTTTTGATGAGATCACAGAAAAAGTAAAGGTGCCTGAAAATAATAATAATCAACAACCACAACAACAACAACCACCACAATAGAAAAAAGCACCTCAAACACTTGAAAGTGGTTTCAGAAGATCTACTAGGATCAGTAGACCCCCTGAATGATACTCTCCTTCATTATATTATTTATTGTTGACTAATTCTAGTCAACCCGAATGTTATGAAAAAGAAATGCAGGTTGAAACCAGGAAGAAGTGGGACCATGAAAGAAGATATGGACTCCTTAATACATAACCAGAATTGGGACTTATTCAGGTTGCATGCAGGTAAGACATTGCAGAATAAATGGGTTTACAAGCTGAAGGAAGAAGATGGAGGAAAATAGAGGCACAAAGCTAGACTTGTGGTGAAGGGGTTTTCACAGAAGAAGGGTATTGATTTTGATGAAATATTTTCTCATGTTGTTAAGATGACTTCAATCAGAAATATTTTAAGTCTTGTAGCAGCAGAAGGTTTGCATGTTGAACAGTTAGATGTAAAGACAACATTTCTCCATGGAGATTTAGAGGAAGATATCTATATGTAGCAACCAGAAGGATATGAGGTCAATGGGAAATAAAAATTAGTGTGCGGGTTAAAGAAGAGCTTATATGGATTAAAACAGGCTCCAAGGCAGTGGTATCTAAAATTTGACAGGTTTATGTTTGAACAAGGTTATACTAGATGTCACTA
This sequence comes from Pinus albicaulis, assembly GCA_034641835.2. Lineage (NCBI taxonomy): Eukaryota > Viridiplantae > Streptophyta > Pinopsida > Pinales > Pinaceae > Pinus > Pinus albicaulis. The sequence continues at coordinate 1,247,644,858 of CM076580.1, forward strand.
TGATCATTGTGTTTATCTGAAAAAGAAAAATGATGGCAACTATATTATATTGTTATTGTATGTATATGACATGCTTGTTGTAGGGTCTAACATGTAGGAAATAAATGTGATCAAAAGAAAATTGGCAAATTCATTTGTAATGAAGGATTTGGGAACTGCAAAACAAATCCTTGGTATGAGAATAACTAGAGATAGGAAAAATCGCAAATTAACATTGTCTCAGAATGAGTACATACAAAAGGTGTTGAAAAGATTTAAAATGCAGAATGAAAAACCAGTTAGTACACCTTTTCCCATCCATTTCAAACTTAGTAAGGAGATGTGCCCGAAGACCAAAGAAGAAATGGATTATATGTCTAAAGTTCGATATGCATCAGCAGTTGGAAGCTTAATGTATGCAATGGTCTGCACAAGGCCTGATATTGCACATGCAATGGGAGTTGGAAGCAAGTACATGAACAATCCAGGAAAATAACATTGGATGGAAGTGAAATGGATTCTCAGATATTTGAGAGGTACCACAAATCAAGCATTATGCTTTGGTGGTTCAAACATTTCCCTACACGGATATGTTGATGCAGATATGGCAGGTGACAGAGATAACAGGAGGAGCACTACAGGGTATGTATTTACTATAGGTGAAACAACTGTCAGTTTGGTTTCAAAAATCCAAAGTGCTTTTTCACTTTCAACAACAGAAGCAGAGTATGTTGCTGCTACAGAGGCTAGTAAATAAATGATTTGGTTATAAAGGTTTATGGATGAATTGGGTAAAAAGCATGATATAGGCACGTTATATAGTGATAGCCAAATTTTCATTCATCTTGCAAAGAACTCAGGATTTAATTCCAAGACTAAACACATACAGCTCAAGTACCATTTCATATGGTCAGTGTTGGAAGATGGTCAGTTGAAGTTGGAAAAGATACACACTAGCCAGAATCCTGTAGATATGCTAACAAAATTTGTAACCAGGGAGAAACTAAGATTATGCTCAGTTTCAATTGGTATTCAAGTATGATGATGAAGATGAGAAACAACCAAGTCCAAATTGGAGTCGCAAATGAAGCAACGGTGGAGTTGCTACAATCGGTTTCCAAGTGGGAGATTGTTGGGTGTGGAGCTTGATTATCTTCTTTATTTTGTATTACAGTGTTGGTACCCTTTTATAAATGGGGTGGCAACACTGCCCATAATTAAACACTGCCTAGGGGGTGCAGGGGGCAGCTATGACTTTATGAAGCCCCCGCTGGCAGGGGGTTTCAGGGGCAGCGCACTCGAAGCTAAAAAAAGATGTAAAATTGCCTTGTAAAAGTATTGTAATTTCTAGTCAATCTGGGCCATTCATTAGGCAGATGATTTTACGGTAGACGTTATGTTTAATTTAGGATTTTTTTCCCTAGAAGGAAACCCATCGCTTTGGATGAGGGTATTGTATTACGGTTGTGTATTGTATGTGTATTCTCAGAGTGAGAAACTGATAGAGAGACTGCGAGAGAGAACAGAGGATATTACAACAGATTTTTTTTACGTTGTGTCTCTTCAATTTCTAGATAATAGAAAGGAAGGACTGGATGTTTGGGGTGGACATAGCCCAAACTGGGTGAACCACATATATCTGTGTCTCTTTGGTTTTATGTGTTTTGTGTGTTTGTGTTTTCCGCATATTTTATGTGTTTCATTGCTCTGTAATATATAATTTTCTAACAACTGGTATCAGAGCCAAAGGTCTATTTGGCTGATAAACTCATAGGAAAGAAGGGTTCCTGGTTCGAGTGGGAGCAATGGCAGAAGATGGTAAGTTTAGGGTCGATAAATTTAATGGCCAAAAATTCCCGCTGTGGAAGATGCAGATGGAAGATTATCTGTATGAGAAAGATTTATACCTACCATTGAGCGGAAAAACAAAGAAGCCGATGACTATGATAGACGCAGAATGGGAGATTCTCGATATAAAAGCACTTGGAACAATATGGTTGTGCCTCGCAACGTCGGTAGCCTTCAATATTTCGAAGGAAATAATAACAGAGGGTTTTATTAAGGAATTGACAAAACTATATGAAAAACCATTGACCTCAAACAAGGTATTTCTTATTAAACGTTTATTTAATATGAATATGTCGAAAGATGGATATGTTGCAGACCATTTAAATGATTTTAATAAAGTTACCAGTCAGTTAAGTTGTTTAGGGGTAAAATTTAATGATGAAGTTAGGGTTATGTTATTTATGTGCTAATTGCCGAAAGATAGAATGGTTTAGTTATGGCCATTAGTAACTCTGTCTCTGGATCTAGTACTTTAAAGTTTGATGATGTTTTTGGTGCTATCCTTAGTGAGGAAATGCAATGAAAAAGCTCCAGTGAGACATCGGGTAATGCTTTGAGTGCAGAGAATAGGGGAAGAAAAATGGAAAGAGGAAAGAGCTCAGGATATCGCAGTAAATAAAGGAAAGGCAGATCCAAGTCCAGATCGAGGATAGTGTGCTGGAAATGCAGATCCAAGTCCAGATCGAGGATAGTGTGCTGGAAATGCAGAAAGAAATGACACATGAAGAAATAATGTAGATCTCGGAAGGGAAAATAAGGAGACACACAACAAGAAAACAATCATGGAGCAAATGTGACAGGTGATGTGTTACAAGATGCTTTGATTCTTTCTTTCGAAAATGTTACTAATTCCTGGGTGATAGATTCAGGGGCCTCATTCCATGCCACACCAGATGTTGTACATATGAACCCCTCCATTCAGAACTTTGGCCAACAGCCCCATTCAAATCCGTTTAAAACCCCTGTCGTGGCCTAAAACCCCCATATTCTGCTTAACATTACTATTTCTTCCCACAAAATACACTGCAAAGGCTTAAACCTGCAATTAAAATTTATATCGGGTCTCAACCCCTTTTGTTTTGATTCCCCATGTGACTTATGTGCAAAACCGTGTGTTAAAACGAAAGGAGCCCATTGCTTTATGTTTTCGGGCCAAATCTTAGCCGCCCGATCCAAAACAAATCGACAACCCATATTTTAATCTACCATGGTGGCCCCCATGCTCGAAAATCGGTGGTCTATTCCGCACCACCCATCCATAGCAGGCGGTATTTCCCGCGGACCCAACGATTCCATACGCTGGGTGACGCGTGTCCCGATGTACGATATCCAAACCACCCATTTTGCGCATTATTCTCCGGACGAGAGTTGGGTAGCAGAATTATCATCGACTGTCTGATCCTGCGCTCTCCATCTGACGGTGGTCATTCTCAAAAGTCGCACGAGATTTAACCCAAGTCACGTAATGCTCGGGTCCACCATTCCGCCGCTGTACAATGCACTCTCCACCGTTGATTTCATTTTTGATTATGCGGCCCAGAATTGTTCACGCATTCCGTTAATTGATCAGGTCCACCTCCACGTCGTCCCTTCCACTTAGCTTCTCGTACGGCCACGTGTCGTTTGCGTCCACCGCCACTGTTTGTATTTTCTGTTTACATGTCTTATTACATGGTTTATGTTACGTACCGTCGCCTTGTTCTAGCTTTACCGTTTCATTGTATATTCCATCGCCACTCTGCACTTCCCTGCCATCCTTCTCAGTTCACGTCATCAGTCCATGGTCATGCTCGTGTCCACCACCTTTGTGTCCAGTCTTCTTAACTTATTTGTGAATTTTGCAGGTTGCAGTGACGAGGGATCACCATAAATATCCGCCTCCATTTCAGAAGCCGAGAATACACAGAAGGACCCTGTTTTAAGAGCAAAATTTATAGAAAAAGATCCATAAGCTGCTATGATATGACCACCATAAAGAGGGGCAAGGATCTAAGTTTGTTAAAGCCTCCAAGGTCATTCAAATACACATGGTGAGTGGATGAAGAATTAATGGGGCAGCATAAAAATATCAGCGAAAGATCGAGAGATACATCGCCCTGCATCAAAGGTCTTGGATTTAAATTTAAATATTGGAAGGTACAATGTTCAAAAAGAAATATCCTCAAGGTGATATTTCAGTCAAGTTCCCTTCAGGAATGTACAGAATGTTCACGAAGAGTTACCCTTACGCCTTGTTCCTGAAGAGATTTTCTCTTGGTGCATTTATTTCTGGAGGTAGATTGCAAAGTACAAATAATTATATTCAGTCATTCATAGTATGGGCGCGAATGTTTTCCGCCACTTTGTTTCAAATCAGATCATTAAATGTGTATCACCTACCTCATTATCTGGAGCTTTCTATCTCTTCTATAAAAATGAGAAAGAAAGACATTGTAAGGGTTCCAGATTTCTATTAGCAAACTGCGCAGTGAAAGGCTTTGTATACATCTTGTAAAGTTTCTGTATGAAGGCTCAGAGCCCGTAGGGTCTCAGTGAGGAGGAGTTATAAATGTAATGAGGATTCTGGTCTTTGGTATCCCAAAGTATGTAATCTTTTCTTATGTGTTAATATAATATCTCATTTCATTGCATTTATCTTCTTGTATCATGTTCTAGAATGCGAGTGGCTCACTAATCTTAAGTAAGGATTCATCCTAGTTGGTGCCCATACTTGGATTAGTCAAGCGCTTTAAATAGGCCTAGTCATGATATACTGTTCCATGTTCATGTCATTCATATTTTCTTCTATATTAGTTACTTGAGGAGGGTGCTTTTAAAACGCCATTGTCATGTATGGATTCTTAGTTGGATAAGCCCATATGTGGTTCTGTTGTGTATCTGGGTATCAGCCTCATGTTAACTAGTATCTCCTTCATGTTTTCCTCATTGCATCCACTTTCTGATATTTGATTTCTGTGGCATACTATTTGAACTGGCCCTCTTTGCAGTAAGCTGTCTCTTAACTGTCTGATGCTTTTGTATTGGAGTTTTGCATGCTATTCCTACATTATTCTTATCTTTGTATCAGCTTCTGAGAGAGTTTGGTTCCATTTAAACTAATTTCCTTGTTTTACAAGAGATAGTAAGAGAGCTTTTGGATTGACAACCCAAGATATATTATGAACTCCTTGCTATGCTAAGATTTCCTAGGCATTGGTCTATAGCAACTCTAGGCTGTCTCTAGGGTAGACAATAATTGTCGACAACACCAGATAAGAAATATTTTCATGACTATGTTCAAGGAGATTATGGACAAGTTCGTTTGGGTGATGATAAACCTTGTAAAATTGTTGGAATGGGTAAAGTTCTTGTAAAAAAATAGAATGGAAAGCAATGACTATTAAAGGAGGTAAGGCATGTTCCAGATCTGAAGAAAAATTTGATTTCAATAGGGAAGTTAGGCGGTGAAGCTTGTGTGACAACTTTCACAGAAAAAACTTGGAAGGTCACCAAAGGAGCCTTGGTAATAGAAAAAGGCGAAAAAGTTGGTACATTGTATTTATGTAACGGTATTTATAACTCTGTTAATGCTTTAACTTCCAAAGGAGCAGATGCAAAAATATGGCATCATAGGCTCAGACACATGAGTGAGAAGGGGATGAAGATTCTTCACTCAAGAAATTTGTTTCTGGGTTTGAAGAATATCGATTTGGATTTCTGTGAGAATTGCATTTGTCGAAAACAGAAGAGAATCAGATTTCTCAGAGTTTGGAAAGAAAAGAAGAGCGAAAAATTAGAGCTTGTACATACAGATGTATGGGGACTTGCTTAGGTATCATCTCTTGGTGGCTCTCATTATTATGTTACTTTTATTGATGGTGCAACTAGGAAAACTTGGATTTACTGTATTCAGAATAAATTTAATGTATTTGATACTTTGAAGAAATGGAGCTTTGGTTGAGATTGAGACAGGAAAGAAGTTGAAGTGCCTCAGATCAGACAATGGAGGTGAATATTGCAGCAAAGATTTTGATAGGTACTGTTCAGAGCATGGAATTCGCAGAGAGAAGACAATTCCAAGAACACCATAAGAAAATGGTGTGTCATAAAGGATGAACGGAACAATCATGGAGCGTGCAAGGTTTATGAGATTACATGCATGATTGCCTTTAAAATTTAGGACAAATGCTATAGATACTGTTTTTTATCTAATAAAAAGAGGGCCTTCAAGTTCCTTGGATGGCGATATTCTAGAGGAGGCATGGACAGGTAAAAAGATAAAATAATTTTTTTAAAGCCTTTTGGTTGTGATGCCTTTGTACATATTAATAAAGAAAATTGAACAAAGCTTGAGGCAAAATCAAATAAATGTACCTTTATTGGATATGGTGTTAATGATTTTGGTTATCGCGTATATGATTATGAAAATCACAAAATCATTAGGAGAAGAGATGTAAAATTCAATGAAAAGGTCTCGCATAAGAATCAGTTGCAGGAAAATAAACAGGAAAAATAAAACAAAGAATACACAGTTCTTGACGAGATCACAAAAAAAGTAAAGGTGCCTGATAATAATAATAATCAACAACCACAACAACAGCAACATGCACCTCAAACACCTGAAAGTGGTGTGAGAAGATCTACTAGGATAAGTAGATCCCCTAAACGATACTCTCCTTCATTATATTATTTATTGTTGACCGATTCTGGTGAACCCAAATGTTATGAAGAAACAATGCAGGTTGAAACTAGGAAGAAGTGGGAGCTAGCCATGAAAGAAGGGATGGACTCCTTAATACATAACCAGACTTGGTAATTAGTTAGGTTACCTGCAGGTAAAAAAACATTGCAGAATAAATGGGTTTACATGCTGAAGGAAGAAGATGGAGGAAAACAGAGGTACAAAGCTAGACTTGTGGTGAAGGGGTTTTCACTGAAGAAAGTTATTGATTTTGATGAAATATTTTCTCCTGTTGTTAAGATAACTTCAATCAGAACTATTTTATGTCTTGTAGCAACAGAATATTTACATCTTGAACAGTTAGATGTAAAGACAACATTTCTCCGTGGAGAGTTGGAGGAAGAGATCTACATGCAGCAACAAAAAGGATATGAGGTCAAAGGGAAATAAAAATTAGTGTGTAGGTTAAAAAAGAGCTTGTATGGATTAAAACATGCTCCAATGCAGTGGTATCTAAAATTTGACAGGTTTATGTCTGAACAAGGTTATACTAGATGTCACTCCGATAATTGTGTTTATCTGAAAAAGAAAAATGATGGAAACTATATTATATCATTATTGTATGTAGATGACATGCTTGTTGCAGGGTCTAACATATAGGAAATAAGTGTTCTCATAAGAAAATTGGAAAATTCATTTGCAATGAAGGATTTGGTAGCTGCAAAACAAATCCTTGGTATGAGAATAACTAGAGACAAGAAAAATCGCAAATTAACACTGTCTCAGAATGAGTACATACAAAAGGTGTTGAAAATATTTAATATGCAGAATGCAAAACACGGTTAGTACACCTTTTGCTATCCATTTCAAACTTATTAAGGAGATGTGCCCGAAGACCGAAGAAAAAATGGATTATATGTCTAAAGTTCCATATGCATCAACAATTGGAAGCTTAATTATACAATAGTCTGCACAAGGCTTGATATTTCACATGTAGTGGGAGTTGTAAGAAAGTACATGAACAATCCAGGAAAAGAATATTGGATGGCAATGAAATGGATTCTAAGATATTTGAGAGGTACCAAAAATCAAACATTATGCTTTGGTGGTTCAAAAATTTCCCTACATGGATATGTTGATGCAGATATGGCAGGTGACAGAGATAACATGAGGAGCACTACAGGGTATGTATTTACTGTAAGTGGAACAACTGTCAGTTGGGTTTCAAAAAAGCAAAGTGTTGTTGCACTTTCAACAACAGAAGCAAAGTATGTTGCTGCTACAGAGGCTAGTAAAGAAATGATTTTCTTACAAAGGTTTATGGATGAATTGGTTAAGAAGCATGATATGGGCATGTTATACAATGATATCCAAAGTGCCATTCATCTTGCAAAGAACTCGAGATTTCGTTCCAGGACTAAACACATACAACTCAAGTACCATTTTCTATGGTCAATGTTGGAAGATGGTCAGTTGAAGCTGGAAAAGATACACACTAGCCAGAATCCTACAAATATGCTAACAAAAGTTGTAACCAGGGAGAAATTGAGATTATGCTCAGTTTTAATCGGTCTTCAAGTATGATGATGAAGATGAGAAATATCCAGGTCCAAAGTGGAGTCATTTTCCAACAAATGAAGCAGCGGTGGAGTTGCTACAATCAATCTCCAAGTGGGATATTGTTGGTTGTGGAGCCTGATTATCTTCTTTATTTTGTATCACAGCGTTGGACCCTTGTTCTAAATGGGGCGACAACGCCATCCGTAATTAAACACTGCTTGGGGGGTCCAAGGGGGTGGCTGCGACTTTATGGACCCCCCCCCCCCCCTAGCGGGGGGTTTTGGGGGCAGCGCCCCCGAAGCTAAAAACATATGTAAAATTTCCTTGTAAAAGTATTGTAATTTCTAGTCAATCTGGTCCGTTCATTAGGAAAATGATTTGACTGTAGAAGTTATGTTTAATTTAGGGTTTTTTTCCCTAGAAGGCAACCCCTCGCTTTGGATGAGTGTACTGTATTGCAGCTGTGTATTGTATATGTATTATTTGAGCAAGAAACTGATAGAGAGACTGTGAGAGAGAAGAGAGGATATTACAGTGGATCTGCTATAGGTTGTGTCTCTTCATTTTGCTGGATAATATAAAGGAAGTACTGGCTATTCGGGGTGGACATAGCCCAAACTGGGTGAACCACGTATATCTATGTCTCTCTGGTTTTATGTGTTTTATGTGTTTGTGTTTTCTGCATATTTTATGTATTGCATTGCTTTGCATTAGGGGAATTTTGAGGTCTAAAATGGGCCTCCTAAGGAAAATGTACAATCAAAATTCACTTTATGAGAACCAATCACATTTTAGGGGATGACATCATCCCTAATGGTTGAGGTGGCATTTCTTGAGTTAAAGGTACTTGTCACATTCTCAATGGTGGATAAAGACTCATGGTTAACCATGGTAGTGCTCTAAGTACTTTTAAAGTCAAAGTAAAGTACTCATAGTAAATGTCATTTCACATTTTTTGAATAAAATTCATACATAAAATAATCTATTACATTTATTATATTATTTTTATATAATACATTAATTACATGTTATTATACAATATAAATAGTATAATTTTAATTAATAACATATTATATAATTAAGAATTTATGAATTTATGAATTTATATTTTATTTTAAGTTATTTAAGTACAAAGGACAAATGCATTAGTTTTTCAATGATAATGACTTTTTCTTGAAACACTCATTCTTATTTATAGTCACATCAATATAATTTTTTTATTAATTTTATTTTGGTACAACTTTTGAATTGAATTTAACCATGGTTACATGGATTGTGGTGCAAAATGTGAATTGAAAATTCATAAATATTATTTTATTGATTTAGCTATTATTTTATTATTTCCTTAGGAGGCCCATTTTAGACCTCAAAATTCCCCTAATGGTAATATATAATTTTCTAACAATTGGTATTAAAGCCAAAGGTCTATTTGGCTAATAAACTCGCAGGAAAGAAGGGTTCTTGGTTCAAGTGGGAGCAATGGTGGAAGATGGTAAGTTTAGGGTCGAGAAATTTAACAGCCAAAACTTCATACTATGGAAGATGCAGATGGAAGATTACTGTATAAGAAAGATCTGTACCTACCATTAAGTAGAAAAACAAGGAATCCGACGACTATGAAAGATGCAGAATGGGAGATTCTTGGTAGAAAGGCACTTGGAATGGTATGGCTGTGCCTCGCAGCATCGGTAGCCTTCAATATTTCGAAGGAAACAACAAAATAGGGCTTGATTAAGGCATTGATGAAAATATATGAAAACCCTTGGCCTAGAACAAGGTATTTTTATGAAACATTTATTTAATATGAAGATGTCAGAAGGTGGAATTGTTGCAGACCATTTAAATGATTTTAATACAGTTAACAGTTAATTAAGCTCTGTAGGGGTAAAATTTGATGATGAAGTTAGGGCTCTGTTATTTCTGTGCTCATTTCCATAAAGCTAGAATGGTTTAGTTATAGCTATTAGTAACTCTGTCTTTGGATCTAGTACTTTAAAGTTTGATGATGTTGTCAGTGTTATCCTTAGTGAGGAAATGTGATGGAAAAGCTCTGGTGAGACATCGGGTAATGCTCTGAGTGCAGAGTCTAGGGGAAGAAAAATGGAAAGAGGAAAGAGCTCAGGATATCGCGGTAAATCAAGGAAAGGAAGATCCAAGTCCAGATCAGGGATAGTGTGCTAGAAATGCAGAAAGAAAGGACACCTGAAGAAAGACTGTAGATCTTGGAAGGGAAAAGAAGGAGACACACAACAAGAAAACAATCATGAAGAAAATGTGACAGGTGAAGTGTTACAAGATTCTTTGATTCTTTCTTTTGAAAATGTTATTGATTCCTTCTTGGTAGATTCAGGGGCCTCATTCCATGCCACTCCTGATAATAAATATTTTCATGACTATGTTCAAGGAGATTTTGGAAAAGTTCGTTTGGGTGATGATAAACCCTGTAAAATTGTTGGAATGGGTAAAGTTCTTGTAAAACAATAGGATGTGAACCAATGTATATTAAAGGAGGTAAGGAATGTTCCAGATTTGAAGAAAAATCTGATTTCAACAGGGAAGTTAGGCGGTGAAGGTTGTGTGACAACTTTCACAAATAAAACTTAGAAGGTCACCAAAGGAGCTCTGGTAATGGCAAAAGGCGAAAAGGTTGGTACATTGTATTTATGCAATGGTATTTCTAACTCTGTTAATGCTTTAACATCCAAAGGAGTAGATGTAGCATATGGTATCATAGGCTCGGGGACACATGAGTGAGAAGGGGATGAAGATTCTTCACTCAAGAAACTTTATGTCGGGTTTGAAGAATATCGATTTGGATTTCTGTGAGAATTGCATTTATGGAAAATAGAAGAGAGTCAGATTTCTCAGAGTTGGGAAAGAAAATAAGAGCGAAAAGTTAGAGCTGGTACATTCAGATGCATGGGGATCTGCTCAGGTATCAGCTCTCGGTGGCTCTCGTCATTATGTTACTTTTATTGATGATGCGACTAGGAAAACTTGGATTTATTGTATTTAGAATAAATCTGAAGTATTTGATGCTTTCAAGAAATAGAAAGCTTTGGTTGAGATTGAGACAGGAAAAAAGTTGAAGTGTCTCAAATCTGATAATGGAGGTGAATATTGCAGAAAATAATTTGATAGGTACTATTCAGAGCATGGAATTCATAGAGAGAAGGCAGTTCCAAGAACACCACAAGAAAATGATGTGTTAGAAAGGATGAACAAAACAATCATGGAGCGTGCAAGTTGTATGAGATTGCATTCAGGATTGCCTTTACAATTTTGGGCAGATGCTGTAGATACTGCTATTTATCTAATAAACAGAGGGCCTTCAATTTCCTTGGATGGTGGTATTCCAGAGGAGGCATGGGCATGTAAAAATGTAAGCTACCTTTTTTTAAAGCCTTTTGGTTGTGATGCCTTTGCCCATATTAATAAAGAAAATAGAAAAAAGTTTGAGGCAAAATCAAAGAAATGTACCTTTATTGGATATGGTGTTAATGATTTTGGTTATCACTTATATTATTATGAAAATAAAAAAATCATTAGGAGCAGAGATTTAATATTCAATGCAAAGGTCTTGTATAAGAATCAGTTGCAGGAAAAGAAACAAGAAAAAGAAAACAAAGAATACACAGTTTTTGATGAGATCACAGAAAAAGTAAAGGTGCGTGAAAATAATAATAATCAACAACCATAATAATAACAACCACCACAACAATAACAAGCAGCTAAAACACCTAAAAGTGGTGTCAGAAGATCTACCAGGATAAGTAGACCCCCTAAACGATACTCTCCTTCATTATATTATTTATTGTTGACCGATTCTGGTGAACCCGAATGTTATGAAGAAGAAACGCAGTTTTAAACTAGGAAGAAGTGGGAGCTAGCCATGAAAGAAGAGATGGAATCCTTAATACATAACCAGACTTGGGACTTAGTCAGGTTGCCTGTAGGTAAAACAACATTGCAGAATAAATGGGTTTATAGGTTGAAGGAAGAAGATGGAGGAAAATGAAGGTACAAAGCTAGACTTGTGGTGAAGGGGTTTTCTCAGAAGAAAGGTATTGATTTTGATGAAATATTTTCTCCTGTTGTTAAGATGACTTCAATCAGAACTATTTTAGGTCTTGTAGCAATAGAAGCTTTGCATCTTGAATATTTAGATGTAAAGACAACATTTCTCCATGGAGATTTGGAGGAATATATCTATATGCAGAAACCAAAAGGATATGAGGTCAAAGGGAAAGAAAAATTAGTGTGCAGGTTAAAGAAGAGCTTGTATGGATTAAAACAGGCTCCAAGGTAGTGGTATCTAAAATTTGACAGGTTTATGTCTGAATACGGTTATACTAGATGTCACTCTGATCATTGTGTTTATCTGAAAAAGCAAAATGATGGAAACTATATTATATTGTTATTATATGTAGATGACATGCTTGTTGCAGGGTCTAACATGCAGGAAATAAATGTGTTCAAAAGAAAATTGGAATTTTTTTTTGCAATGAAGGATTTGGGAGCTGTAAAACAAATCCTTGGTATGAGAATAAGTAGAGATAGGAAAAATCACAAATTAACACTGTCTCAGAATGAGTACATAAAAAAGGTGTTTAAAAAATTTAATATGCAGAATGCAAAACGAGTTAGTACACTTTTTGCCAGCCATTTCAAAGTTAGTAAGGAGATGTGCCCGAATACCTAAGAGGAAATGGATTATATGTCTAAAGTTCCATATGCATCAGCAGTTGGAAGCTTAATGTATGCAATGGTCTGCACAAGGCCTGATATTGCACATGAAATGGGAGTTGTAAGAAGGTACATGAACAATCCAGGAAAAGAACATTGGATGGCAGTGAAATGGATTCTCAGATATTTGAGAAGTATGAAAAATCAAGCATTATGCTTTGGTGGTTCAAACATTCCCCTACATGGATATGTTGATGCAGATATGGCAGGTGATAGAGATAACATGAGGAGCACTACAGGGTATGTATTTACTGTAGGTGAAACAACTGTTAGTGGGGTTTCAAAAATCCAAAGTGTTGTTGCACTTTCAACAACAAAAGCAAAGTATGTTGCTGCTACAGAGGCTAGTAAAGAAATGATTTGGTTGCAAAGGTTCATGGATGAATTGGGTAAGAATCATGATATGGGCACATTATATAGTGATAGCAAAAGTGCCATTCATTTTGTAAATAGCTCAAAATTTCATTCCAGGACTAAACACATACAACTCAAGTACCATTTCATACGGTCAGTGTTGGAAGATGGTCAGTTGAAGCTGGAAAAGATACACACTAGCCAGAATCCTGCAGATATGCTAGCAAAATTTGTAACTAGGGAGAAACTGATATTATGCTCAGTTTCAATTGGTCTTCAAGTATGATGATGAAGATGAGAAACAACTAGGTCCAAAGTGGAGTCATTGTCCAACAAATGAAGCAGTGGTGGAGTTGCTACAATCAGTCTCCAAGTGGGATATTGTTGGGTGTGGAGCTTGATTATCTTCTTTATTTTGTATCACAACTTTGGACCCATGTTCTAAATGGGGTGGAAACGCTACCCGTAATTAAACTCTGTCTTGGGGGTCCAAGGGGGCCGAGTGCGACTTTATGGAGCGCCCCCCCCGCGGGGGGGTTTCGAGGGCAGCGCCCCCGAAGCTAAAAATGTGTGTAAAAGTTCCTTGTAAAAGTATTGTAATTTCTAGTCAATCTGGGCCATTCATTAGGCAGATGATATGACGGTAGAAGTTATGTTTAATTTAGGGTTTTTTTCCCTAGAAGGAAACCCCTTTCTTTGGATGAGGGTATTGTATTGTGGCTGTGTATTGTATGTGTATTCTCAGAGAGAGAAACTGATAGAGAGACTGTGAGAGAGAACAGAGGATATTACAACGGATTTATTGTAGGTTGTGTCTCTTCATTTTTCTGGATAATAGAAAGGAAGGAATGGATGTTCAGGGTGGACGTAGCCCAAAATGGGTGAACCACGTATATCTGTGTCTCTCTGGTTTTATATGTTTTGTGTGTTTGTGTTTTCAGCATATTTTATGTGTTGCATTGCTTTGTAAAATGAAATTTTCTAACATAAATCGAAGTCTTTGAAACTATATCAAAGTATCTACCTCAAGATAGGAGTATCAAGAAGCAAGGTTGAAGCCCCAGGTCATCATAGTGTTGCTACTACTGCTGTGTTGATTTGTGGGAGTATTAGATGTGTTATATGTGAAAATTCCAAGTCTTAGATTCTGAATCCTACTGCAGCAGACTAAATTACTTATCCTATTTGTAAATTTAGATTAACAAGTTATTTGCAAATTTCTTCTGAAAATATTGAAGCAATTACTGAAGCAACCTTCACTTAATTAAATTTAGATTTGGAAATAAAAAACTGAGAAAAATAAAAACATCAAACAGGAAACCAATATTTTTGGACAAACATCCTTGGAAAAACCCACTTCGGGAAAACCGATGAAACAGATCTGAGGGTTTTATTATTAAGAAATATTTATATCTGAATACATCTCTGAATGTATCATTGGAAAATTTAGTTACAGAGAATGCTGATAGATAAAAATAGTGCGATTACCTCACTCTAAAAGTCCCGACTGGTCTGGTAGCACAACTGACGAAACCCCAACACCCTCTGCGGTGCCTCTGCGCAGTAGTTGCGTAGGACGACGTTGGGACTATTATGGAACTGCATAACCTCCTGAGTCTGGATTTATCTGCTCTTAGAAAATTCGAATTTAGCCCTTACGACTCAGAATCTTGATCTCCTAGAAACATCTTGGACTATAGCTTAGAAATACTGCACTGCCTCTTCTTGTGGCCTGCGTGGCCCTCCGTCACCCTCTCTCGAAACTGCACTACTCCCTCTGCATATTTATTTTCCTCTCTGTTGAGTATTATTGGCCCCAGAGAATATCCTCTTGCAAAAACTGTCTCTACCCCTCAACCGTGCGAAAAATATCTATGTCAAATTTTCTCCATGAGAACTGCTCACTAACGAAATCAATCACTTGATCCTTTCGGTGTGTCTTCCAAATGACCCTCAAACCATCCTTTATAGACTTCTCGTTGAGACTTCAACGACCGATATTAGATATCTAATCAACGAATAAGATTAAATTTTGATTTGATATTGTTTTTTTAGAAGTTACACCCACAGTTTAGATTAATACCCATTAATTATTTTAATTTTCTAAGTTAGACTTATTGTCCTCATTAAAAATTAATTTATCAAATAAAACTGTTTTTGGGTGGAATTTCCAAAAACAATTTCTGGTTTATCTAGAATGCATGTGTCTAAGCCTCTCCACAAATTTTTAGGCTTAGAGCACATCCGATGCTACCACAAATCAACACTATACGTATCAAAATTTGGAGGGAGGCTTAGGCACATGTATTCCAAAGAACCCATAAAGAATTCTGGGAAATTCCACTCAGATCATGTTTTATGAAAATAATTAATTATTTTTAATGGGACCCTAAGTCTAAACTTAGGAAATTAAAAAAAAATAAAGGATATTAATTAAAGTAGAGTGTAAATCTTCTAGAAAAGATGAAGATCAAGTCAAGTTAATCTTATCCATTGATTAACAATTTAATCTTGGCCATTGAAGTCTCAACGATAATATTATAAGAAGGACTTGATGGGTAATTTGGAAAATACATCAAGACATAGAAAGAATCTAGAGATTGATATTCTTTAGGTAGAAATTCTTAGGGAGAAGATCGACCGAGAGGATTCTCGTAGAGAGGGGCAGAGATAATTACCAGTTGGAGATTTTTCTAAGCTGAGAATACATAGTAGAGAAGACAAAGAACAATACAAAGAGAGGAAATGTCGCAGCTACGTAGAGCCAACGTAGAGCCAACGGAGGCAACGCAGTATCCTTGAGGAAGTCCATGATTCGATACAGGATTAGTCAGATCTAGTGCCAGAGAGCCGAGGTGTGAGACTGGGAGAGGTGAGAGGGTCAAATTCAACTAGAAGAAGGGCCATAAAGCAAGAGTGATGCAGGCTCCACACAGAGTGATGTAGATACTGTGTAGAGGATGTGAAGGGCTTATCAGTTCAGGGTTTGGCTAGTTTGGGTTTCCAGTGTCAACCAGATTCTCTGTGTGGATGGCCAGAAAAGCATCCCAAATTGTATTCAGAATTACTGCATAATAAATAAACCCTAAGTTGATGCACATGTTTTCTCACATTGGGTTTTTTTGGGGGACATTAGTCCAAAAACAATGATGTCATATGTGTATATGATTTACTCTTGCTTAGATCTTGTTTCCGCAGTTATATTTTTTTCGTAATTCAGTTGTAAAGCCTTTAGTGTATGAGTTTAGGATATATACAGTAGAACACTGTAAATAATTTGTTCAAGGAAATAAAAACTAGAATAATTATCATCAGTTGCTGCAGTAGGATTCCAGATAAAGGATATTTTCACATGGTAATAGAGCTTGTTTAGCAGTGCAGGAGGAGAAAGAGAGCAAATCAAGGAGATCCAAAATTGAAGGAGAATTTGGGGATCAAAGAGCTGCATAAGAAACATATCGATTTCCCAACAATTGCGCAGTCCAATCCATGAGGGATAAATTTGCAAGGAAATATCTCTCTGAGTGAGCCGACAGAGAGGTAGGATTTTCTAGTTTGCAATTTTTTAGAGGCATAGGGAGAAGCGTAGCATATTCTGCACAGATAAATAGCTGGTAGGATGCAGTTTCTGTGTAGCAGTGATTGCTGGTGCAGAAAGCGTCAAGAGAGAGTAGTTGAAGACATGTTGAGGGGATTTTTCTTCCTCAGGTAATTCCTAGCCGGGGAATTCTAATTCTCGATAGCTGAGAAATAATATTGAGTGGCAGATCTACTATCTCTAGTAGGGAGTGCATAGGCCAGGCCAGAAGTTGCGCAAAGGAGAGAGAGGGAGCTAGTTCAACATTTTTCAGTCGACATAAATGGCAGCAAGCGGGCTGAGAGATCAAGATCAATTGGAGAGAGCCTCCAACTACGTGATATGGCAGGCAAGGATTATATGCCTGTTAGATGAAAATAATCTTAAATATTTCATCAATGGTGTGGCAGATGTACCATAAATCCGATGAAAACATACAAGAAATATATGGCTAAGGAAAAAAACTTGATCATCGACGGAGTGAGGGATCATGTTATGTGTCACATCACAAGAAAAGCGATAACTAGAGAGATGTGGCAGGCCTTGGAGGCACTATATCAGGGATCTTCCATGTAGTGGAATATGTTCTTGGAGGAGAAGCTGCATTTTGCAAGGATGTATAAGGGTGAGCACATTGATCCATTATTGTCAAGACTTCAAGAGAACCGAGATCAGTTGGAAGTTGTAGGAGTGGATCCTCAGGCCACAAAGATGGTAAGATTGGCCCTCAATTCAGTTTCTAAATATTATCAATTCTTTTTATAGAGTATCCTGGGCAGAGAGAAGTTTCCAGATTGGGAAGCAATGTGGGCAGCTCTTCAGCAGGAAGAGATGAGGAGATATCTACTCAAGTAAAAACTTGAGGGCAACAACAGAAGTGGGAAGAAGCGCAAGGAGGAGGAGGAGAATGAAACCCTTTCATAAAAGGGGAAACAAGAGCAACAGAGACGTAAGAAGGACGTCTCAAAGATCAAGTGCTTCCGATGTGGCGAGATGAGACATTATGCTACACAGTTTCCTCTCAAGAAGGAAAAAGAAGAGAAGCATGATCCACAGGCTACATCTACAAGAAACGATGAGGAAGAATTCGCCATGATTTCCCATATATCACCAGGGGAGTGTTGGGGTAGTCTATATCTATAGCTCAACAGAGCTACAACTGGGTAGGATCTTTGAGGATTCCACCTCTCAAATCAGTACCTTGCTACATGAGCCCCAATTTAAAGTAGCAAGATGGACAAGTTTCAGTTCGTGCAGAGGAGTGCAGAAGTCACAAGACAATGGCTAGAGAGCGCCATAGTCTGAGTAGCGCAGAGTAGAGTTGTCAATAGTGCAGGAAGGCACAGTGCAGAGTCATCAGTAGCGCAGAGGCTTCAGAGGGACAATGCAGAGACTAGAAACAATTTGATCTTCAGTGACGAGATGCATCATGCTAGACACTTAGTTTAGTTTTGGATGTTTTTTGTTGTAGTGCAGTGGAAGTGGGCAACAACATGTAGGGTCAGCAACAACATAGATGCAACAACGCAGTGTTGGTGGGCAACAGTGTCATACATTAGCAGCACAGAGGGAGATGTTGCAGAATCAAAGCAGTACTTCATCAGGTTGTATTGCCAGAGAAAATTATTCGCTAAGAGGGAGTGTTTATTTGTGGTAGCATAATATGTTCTCTAAGTATGCAGGGAGGCTTAGGCACATGTATTCCAAAAAACCCAGAAATTGTTTTGGGAAATTCCACTCAGATCGTGTTTTATGAAAATAATTAATTCTTTTTAATGGGACCCTAAGACTAAACTTAGGAAATTAAAATAATTAAAGTATATTAATTAAAGCATAGTGTAAATATTCTAGAAAATATGAATACCAAGTCAAGTTTATCTTAGTCATTGATTAACGATTTAACGGCCGTTGAAGTATCAACAAGAAGATTATAAGGACTTGATGGGTCATTTGGAAAATACATTGAAGCACAAACAGAATCCAGAGATCGAAATTATTTAGTGAGTAGTGCTCAGGGAGAAGATCGATTGAGAGGATTCTCGCAGAGAGGGGAAAATATAATTACCGGTTGGAGATTTTCTTGAGCTGGGAATACACAACAAAGAATACAGAGAGGCAACGTAGAAGATACGCAGAGCTCGTAGAGGCAACGTAGTATCCTTGAGGAAGTTCATGATTCAATTGAGGATCAATCATATCTAGTGCCGGAGAGTTGGAGTGTGAGGCCGGGAGAGGCTAGAAGGCCAGATCTAGCCAGAAAAAGGGACATCAAGCAGGAGTGACATAGTCCCAGTTGATTTGTTGTAGCATCAGATTTGCTCTAAGTCTCAAATTTTTTGGAGAGGCTTAGACACATGTATTCCAAATAACCTAGAAATCGTTTTGAGAAATTCCACGTGGAGACAATTTATTTGATAAATTAATTATTTTTAATATGACCCTAAGTATAAACTTAGGAAATTAAAATAAGTAATGGGTACTAATCTAAACTGTGGGCGTAACTTCTAGAAGAATGTGAGGATAAAGTCAAAATGATCTCAGCCATTGATTAGCTTTTAATCTGGGCCATTGAAAGTCAACAAGAATATTATTTAAGAAAGCTTGAGGGTAATTTGAAAGATACACCGAAGCGGATGCTTAGTTTCCCAAGAATATCAATTTTCTCACTGGCTAAAGTTCGACACGAGAAATGGATTTAGAGGGAGAGTTACATGGTGGAGAGAGAGAGGGTATCAACAAGAGTTGAGAGAAAAGAATCCGATTGGAAGAGGAAACACAAAGGAGGGACAATGCAGAGGTAATGATGTAGTGGTAGATACATTGCAAAGGTTGTGGCGCTGGGACTGCGTAGTCACTACGTAGAAACTGACACAATGAGACACAGGGAGGCTCAAGGGATCTCTAGGGTCATATATTCACTGAGAAACACGTGAAGAAATTTTTAAAATTTTTTTCACATATAATCCTCTTCTATTCTATTGGTTATTTTCTGTGCAAGAGATTTTTCTGAAGAATAATAAATAAACCCTCATCTGTTGCATCGGTTTTCCCACATTGGGTTTTTCCAGGAAAAATTGTCCAAAAATAACTGTGTCAATCTTGTGCTTTTATTTCTTTATAGTTTGCTCAGTATTATTTTTCCGTAGAATTATTTTGATGTTTACTGAATAAATTTATGTAAATAACTTATTGTTGAATAATAAGTAGGAAAAATAATATCAGATACTGCAGTAGGAATTTGGTTTTAGAAATTTTCACATGGTATAATAGCTAGACCGAGAAAAGACACAAAAGAAGTTTGCATTGAAGGGAAGTCGTGGTGCTACATTAACAACAAATCGAACTATAGAGGGATTACACAATTTTCTGAAGAGGCTTCCAAAAAAAAGAAAAAGCACGATGGAAGATCCTGCAATTTCAGAGTTGTCTTCTAGATTGGAAGATGAATTTGTGTGTTTATCAACTTCTACATTAGACGATGATTGGTACATTGATAGCGGGGCTTTAGCTCATATGAATGGAGTTTAAGAATATTTCTTGAGCTATCAAGAAGAACAAATTAACTTCCAAATTACTATGGGAAACAAGAAAAGTGTACCCCAGTAGGAAGAGGGACCATAAAATTTCAGACAAAATTAGGAGATAATCTCTCAGCCACGAATGTACTGCATGTGTTAGGATTGGGAATGAATTTAATTTTAGTGTCCCAACTGTAGGAAAAGGGATATGATGTGTACTTAATTGGAATTAAAGTATACGTCAAACATCCAAGCTGGAAGAAAAAGGCTCAGATTTGAACTCGAAGCAACAAACTATACAGGTTGCAACTTGTGTCTCCAATGGCAGTGATAAGAAACGATCTCAATGGATAAAAGGACATGAATGAGCTATGACACAAACGAATGGGGCATCTACACCATGGAGCTCTGAGAATAATCAGAGAAAATGTGACAGGATTTCTAGTCTTGAGTACCAAGCACGATGACATATGCAGAGGATGCGTACTAGGGAAGTACGCCAAAGCATCATATTTCAGAAGCAACAATAGGGCTCCAAGTGTATTAGGGCTAATACACTCAGATATCTGCAGACCAATGTCTACCAGAGCTCTTAGCGGTGGAAAATATTTTTTCACCTTTATTTATGACCACTCCATGAAAACTTGGATCTAATTCTTAAAGACCAAGGATGAGGTCTTTGATCGGTTCAAAGAATTCAAAGCTTTGGTGGAAAACTTGACAGGGAAGAAGATAAAAGTATTGCGAATAAATAATGGTGGAGAGTACACTGACAATGACTTCACATATTTTTGCACAATAGAGGGAATCAAAAGAGAATAAAAAACTCAATATAATCCAGAGTAGAATGGGGTTGCAGAGCGGAAGAACATGACTATTGTTGGGGCAGAAAAAGCAATGTTGTATGACCAGGACATTCCTAGATTCTTATGGGCAGAAGAATGCAACACAACTGTATATATCCAGAATAGGACTCCTCATAGGGCCTTGGGCATGAGATCACCCAAGAGTATCTTCATAGGGAAGAAGCCAAAAGTGAGTCATTTCAAGATATGTGGAAGTGTGGCATATTGTCACATTCCAGATGAAAAACAAAGAAAATTAGATCAGACTACAGAGAAGGGGTATCTCATAGGATACAACGATACCTCAAAGGAATACAAAATCTACATTCCAGGCAATAGGAATATTTTAGTCAGAAGGGATGTAAAATTCATGGAAGATGGAGCTTTTAGGAAATCCTGAGAGAAGTATGAGGCTGTTCCTCTAGTTCAACAACAACAAGGGAAGAACTAGCATGTGGAAAAACATCTAGATCAAGCACTGTAACTAGCACTAATATTTCCTCAGGTGAGGAAAATAAAAATAGTTCACAGAAGAGGGGACAATAGGAAGAGGAACTGTTTGAGCCACCCACCACCAGTGGAATAATGAGCATAGAAGTACGCCAGATGCTAAGGGATGTAGAGGAGTTTGTTAGAGCTCCTAGAACTGAGAAAAGGCAGCATATACAACCTAAATGATACCAAGCCTTGGTAGCACATGTTGAAGAACTCTATAGCTTTCAAGAGGTCGTAAAACATCAGGCCTAGGTGGATGCCATGGTAGAGGAATATAGATCTATCATGACTAACGCTGTCTAGTAAGTCGTGCCTAGACAAGAGAATAGATCAATTGTAGGTTCGAGATGGATCTACAAGATCAAGTGTGCCGGAGATGGAAGCATAGCGAAATAGAAGGCTAGGTTCATGGCCAAGGGGTATGCACAAAAGGAAGGAATCGATTATGAGGAGCCCTTCACCCCTGTTTCCAGATACGCCTCCATCAGATCGATTATGTCCTTAGCAGCGTAGATGGGATGGAAAATTCACCAAATGGATGTGAAGACAACGTTCTTGAATGAGGTGATAAAAGAGGAGGTGTACATTGAAAAAATGAAGGATTTGAGACCCATGAGAAGAAATATCATATATGTATACTGAAGAAATCCCTATATGGGATCAAGCAGGCACCCAGAGCATGGTATAGTCAGATTGAAAAGTACTTGCAACAGTTGGGATTTGTTAAGAGTGATGTAGATCCAACTCTCTACTATTTTATGGTAGAGAATGAGCCAGATATCTTGGTACTGTATGTAGATGATCTATTACTTATAGGATCATCTAGGATCATCAAGGACTACAAGAAGAACCTGGAAGCTAAATTCGACATGAAGGATTTGGGGTTGATGCATTACTTTCTGGGGTTGGAGGTATGGCGAAAGAATGGAGAAATATTCCTAGGACAAGGAAGATATGACTCATAAATTCTAAAGATTCATGATGCAGGATTTCCAACCCATGGCAGCAACCATGATAACCAATTGGAAGAAGATACATGCATCATAAGATAAGGAAGTGGACCCCACCTTGTACATGAAGCTCATTAGGTCACTTATGTATCTAGTAAACACCAGGACAAACATCTGATTTGTTGTCAACACCATCAGTTAGTTCATGGTAGAACTGAAGAGGGTACACTGGGCAACAACAAGGAACATTCTCAGATATGTGTGGGGAACAGTCGGATACGGGTTGAAATACACTCGCAGAGATGATGTAAGATTGAGAGGTTTCATAGACGCAGATTGGGGAGGCAGTTCAGTTTCTCGGAAGAGTACCTCAGGGTACTGCTTAAACATCAGATTAGGGATGACCTCCTGGTGTAGTAAGAAGAAAAAATCCATAGCACTGAGCTCAACAGAGGCGGAATATATGGAATCAAGCATAGCTATGTGCGAAGCCATATGTTTTAGAAAACTGTCGGTGAATTTGTTCAGAATAAAGATGGAAGTGACCAGTATCTACTGCGATAACTAGAGTTGTATCAAACTCTCTGAAAATATGGTATTTCATGATCGGTCAAAGCACATTGACATTAGGTTCCATTTTATTAGAGAATATGTTTAGCGAGGGGCAATACAGTTGCAGTATGTCCCCATTGGGAGTCAGGTGGTAGACATACTCACCAAATATCTTGGGAGAGCCAAGTTTGTTCACTCTAGGGAGCAGATGGGTATGGTAGAGAATCCGTTCTAGTTGTAGAAACATGTGATATCTTAGCCACAAATGCGGCATTGAGAGGGAGTTGCAGTGTTGATTAGGGCAGGGCCAACAATAGTACAATTGTAGCAGCAACAGAGTACTTGGTGGACAACATGTCAGACATCAACAACGCAGAGGGAGATGCTTCAGAGTCAGAGAAATATGCAGCAAGGTGTATTGCTAGAGCACATTCCTCGCTAAGAGGGAGTGTTGATTTGTGGTAGCATCGGATGTGCTTTAAGTCCCAAATTTTGTGGAGAGGCTTAGATACATGTATTCCAGATAGCCTAGAAATAGTTTTTGGAAACTCCACCCGGAGATAGTTTTATTTGTTAAATTAATTATTTTTAATATGACCCTAAGTATAAAATTAAGAAATTAAAATAATTAATGGGTATTAATCTAAACTGTGGGTGTAAATTCTAGAAGAATATGAGGATCAAGTCAAAATGATCTCATCCATTGATTAGATTCTAATATGGGCCGTTGAATGTCAATGAGAATGTGATTTAAGAAATCTTGAGGGTGATTTGAAAGATACACAAAAGCGTATAGTCAGTTTCCCAAGAAGATCAATTTTCTCACTCGTTGAAGTTAGGCACAAGAAATCAATTAAGAGGGAGAGTTGTAGGGTGGAGAGAGAGAGGGGATCAACAAGAGCTGAGAGTATAAAATCCGACAGGAAGAGGCAACACAGAGGAGGGACAATTCAGAGGTAGTGATGCAGTGGCAAATACAACGCAAAGGTTGTGATGCTGGAACTAAGCAGTCACTGTGCAGAAGCTGACGCAATGAGACACAAAGAAGCTTAGGGGATCTCCAGGGTAAAATATTAACTGAGAAGCACATGAAGAAATTATTTTTAAATTTCTCATAGATGATCGTCTTCTATTCTGTTGGTTATTTTTTGTACAAGATATTTTTCTGAAGAATAATAAAGAAACCCTCATCTACTGCACTAGTTTTCCCACATTGGATTTTTCTGACGATAGTTGTCCAAAAATAACCATGTCAATCTTGTGCTTGTATTTCTTTATATTTTTCTCAGTATTTTGTTTGTGAATATTGCAGTAGAATTTATTTTGATGTTTACTAAAGAAATTTCTGTAAATAACTTATTGTTGAATAATAAGTAGGAGAAATAATATTAGATACTGCATTAGGAATTTCATTTTAGAAATTTTCACAGTCCCCACGCCGAGTGATGCAGAGACTACATAGAGGCTATGGAGGGCTTGTCAGTTCGGAGTTTGGCTAGTTTGGGTTTCTAGTGTCAGTGTGACGTAATTTCACTAGCTCTTTTTCAGTTCAAAATTACTGCATACTAAATAAACCCTCAACTACTGCACTAATTTTCCCACATTGGGTTTTTTCAGGGACATTAGTCCGAAAACAATGGTGTCATATGTGTCTATGATTTACTCTTGTTCAGATCTTGTTTCCTCACTTATATTTTTTCCGCAGTTAATTTGTGAAGGCTATAGTGTATGATTTTTTGATATTTACAGTAGAACACCATAAATAATTTGTTCAAGGAATTAACAAATATAAGAATCCTCACCAGTTGCTACAATAGGATTCCGTATATAGGAATTTTCACATGGTGTTGCTTATAGATTCAGGAAGGCTCACAAGGTAGGCTGACTTGGTGGGGAGTAAGTCCAGGTCAAGCTCTAGAGTCTCAAGAGTCATTATTGAAGGAGGAATTATTGACTGGGTTTTCCCCAAGAGTGGGGTTTTTCTCTGGTTGCTAGCCTACATCTGGTGTCCTTGATCTATGTGTACTTACTTTGATATTTTCTTGATGAGCTAATAAGAAGAAAGATAAGAAGAACATAATAATAACTAAATAAGATCACAAGTAAATAATCAAGAATAAGAGGATCATCCTGCCTTTATGATTCTCTAACAACATCATATATGCAACTATATAGAAAGAAAAATATCATCATTGAACATAAAGAATAGAGGAAAATCATGCACACATAGAGACACAAATATTGGTTAGAGATCAGGGAAAAACCCACTACGGGGAAAACCCTTTCAAATTCTTCTTCTTATTAGATTGTCATTGAATGATTCAATAAAGAGGGAGTACAATGATCCATATCTTCAATCATAAACCTATCCAGCAAAATAAACTAAACAACATCCATGAGATGATCCTAATAATGCTAATACTCAAAACCCTGATTATGAAGTCTTTGATCAAATTTCACTATCTGCGGTCTGTTGAACTCTGTGGTCAACTAGTGAAAACTTCGACAAATTGAAAAATTCAAAACCTAGGTCTTAGATGCATGGAGAGAGTCTCATGCATGTGGGTGAACTATATTAGATCAGATCTTCATACTTTTTGGTGAGAAAGCCTGTTGAGGAATTGTTTCCCCCACTTTGTCAACCCTCCTAGACACTGTTCTACACCGACAAAAACAATGCCCCACCAGCAAATTTTGAAGAAAAAAAGTGCACTTCCATCCAGTACAAATGGAAAAATGTTACCTCCTCTCAGACTTTGTCACCCTCTTGGCATTGCGCGAGCCTCCATGTCAACTTTGTGTGAGCTAGACTGGCTCTGCATCACCCCTCTGGGTCTGCGTGAGCTCTGGAGCTAGACAGGCTTTGTGTCACCCATCTTGGGTCTACGTTGTCCCTCTGGTGTTGCGCTGCCTCCTCTTGGATTTGTGATGTCACAAATACCTTCCTGCAACAAAAGCTTCGCCTCTTCATTGATGGCTTTAGATCTCCCTAATCTGCAATAACTCTGATACCATGTGAAAAATTTTGAATTCACTTACAAAAAATCTACTGCATAAATTTGGTTTAATTATCAGTATACACATACATACTTATCAAGTACTGAAGAATTAAGCACATTTGACAAAGGACACACAATATTTTTGAGACAGCTGTCCTTGAAAAAACCCAATGCAGGAAAACCGATGAAACAACTCTTGAGGGTTTTATTATTATGCAGTTTCTGAATACAAACTAGGGTACTAGTAGTGGTTTACCCAACAGAGAAAATCCCAGCATAAGTACCTCTATCTCCAGAGACATATAATATGGATGATTCAGCCGAGGATGAAGAACGCCACAGGTTCCTACACAGTCACCGCGTCACCCTTCAGTGTGGATGCGTCACCCTTCAGTATGGATGCATCACCCTTCTCGATCTGTTGAATACAAGCCCTATCTGGCCCATTGAAACCCCAACACTTCTCACTGAGTGATTGCGTCAACATTTTTTGGCTCTACATCCCTCTGTGTGAGCCCTTCTGGCTCTGTGTCACTCCTCCTAGAATGTACCTCCCCTTTGGTATGGATCTGCCTCTCTTTTATTATATTCTTAGCCTCAGACTCAGAATTGCCACTGCCAAACTACCCCTCGCCGCACTGCAAGCTTCGCTCGAAAATTCTGAGAAAACTATGCCCTATAATTTCGACGTAGCTCAAGTGTTACCACGCTGTGTGTGTTCTCTAACTGAACCCAAGCCTTCCTTTAACACTTTTCCATTTGACGAATAAACGATTGTGATATAATATCTAATCAACGGCTAATATTAGAAAATACTTGATCCTCTTCACTCAGAATATTATCACCCACATGTTTAAATTAGTTCACTTTAATTATTGAATTTCCCTAAGTTAGACTGAGGGTCTCCATTAAATAATTGATTATTTGAATAACTTAAGTTCCAGGTGGAATTTCTCCAAACGATTTCTAGGTATTGGAGATCTCATGTGTTCTAGCCCCTCCATAAATATTTGGAGTTAGAGAACAACCGATGCCACCCAAAAATCAACATATTCTCTGCTAGGCTGATCCCACTCTTATTGTCACAATATATCATTGTAGTGTCTAGGACCTCCTCAAATAACTCCCCAAAGAGCTTCCTCAACCAGACTACCCTATAGCTAGCCATGCTAGAAACAATGTACTAAATGTGCATTTCCAATTATCAGTGTATCCATGTAGACTCATATCTCCAGAATATCTTTCATCTCATATTCAATTGCCAGCTCCCTCTTACGCTTGATCATCAGAGGCTAACTACCTATCAAAAATAAATCATCAACATATAAAACCAAAATCACAGGAATACCTTGGATTAACTTAGAGGTTTAGATTGGTACTACTTGCAAGCTTCAATAACTGACTATCCAGGTTGGGCAACTTGATACAAACCATATAATGCTTTCTTAGAAACTTCCCTACTCATAGAAATATTCCATCATCTACTACATGTTTGTAGGTATTAAATACTACTGGTGTGCTCTTGATCTTGTGCCTAATACTTTAAAGTTTGTGACCTACAGGCACAATCTCACCCATAGTTCTTATTCTGTGCGGTTATGAGGCATATAACCACACTCTTAAGCTTTTCTCCCAATGGTTGTAGCTTAAACTAGGAGAAACCTTCTCTACTTAAATCAAAACTTTCCAAAACCTTTTCAAAAACTTCAGATGTTCATTCAATGTCTAGAATCCTTCCTTCAATAGTCAAGTACTAGGTGTTAAAATCTAATGAAGTGTTTCTCACTTTGAATGAGAAGCCTCTTTAATCATCACCATTAACCTGTCTATCATAATATTATCAAGCTACAAAAAAAACTGTTAGATCAAAAACTATATTAGATTCTTATATCATAACAAGTCACCATCATGTCATCAAACATATAACAAGGGTTAGTGTCATATAAGAGTATCTTCATACTTCAAGGATCATAATCATATCATCAAGTCAAAACGTTACCAACTTTCAACAAGAGTATCAACCTTTTTTTCACACTTTCATCATGATTATCAGAAGCATTAACAATAGCATCAAGCTACCATATATAAAAAATAATGTGCTAGCCTCATATATGAAATCCATCATGTATATAATGATAGAGGATTTTCAAATATCAAGAACACCAATATATATCACATGTACCGAACTTATTTTCATATACTTTTCATACCTTAGGCTTACCTTGCCATCCAATATTGTAGTTTACATACCTTGTAGTATGCATATATCTTTGCAACTTGTAACACTTATTTGTCATATGTAGTTGTAGCACTTATTCAACTTTCCACTAGCTCTAGTTTTCTTCTTGCACTAGCTTTCTTTTCCTGCACATTAGATGATCCTCAAGAGGGATATTCTTTTCACATATCATCTAGAGGTTAGAAGTATCCAAATACTCTAATATACATGCAATAAGTATATCCAATGATCAAATCAATAAATCTAGACAAAAGTAAAGACATAAAGGAGTAACATGAATATAAAAGTACTTTGGGTTGAGGGATGTGTAAGGGGCCATTGGAAGGCGACGGAAGGAGGGAGGGGAGGGTGATCCGATTGAGTGGCGTCGAAAACAATCATCTGGTCGTCAGCAGGATATACAGCGCCCACGGCAGATAGTAGAGCCTTCTTTTGGGAAGGGCAGGACTGAAGGAGTTCCAGTGTGGAAATGGCAGCAGGGGACTGCGCCAAATCATCTACTATGCTATACGACTGAGCGGCTCGACCGGAAGCAACATTTCGGCGTAATGGTCCCTTTGGAATCTTTGGATGAACCTCAACTTTGGGTTGAGGGATGTGTAAGGGGCCATTGGAGGTCGAAAGAGGCTCTGCAGAACCTGAAGAGGGAGGCTCAGAAGCAGACTGAGCAGGAGGCTTGGGGTACTGGCGAGACCGAGTTTGAAGGTGTAGGTCGACGGTGGAGGATGGATCGGAGTTCATCATAAGAATCTGGTAATAAGAGGAACCAGAGAGGGAAGAGGGGGTGGCTACCTGGTTATCGGGGGATTGGGTAGCCATGAATCCTTGCTGAGGGAAAGGATCAGTAAACACAGCTGGCTGGGTAGTGGCCACATTAGGGGGAGCATGAGGAGAGGCGTGCTGTCCGCGCAATGTGGCTTGAGACTCCCACATCTGCCACATCTGGGGTAAGAGGGGACAATCATGGGTGTAATGACCATAAACACCGCAACACGAACAAGGCTTATTTGTACGAAGCGGCCTGTCCGGCTTGGGCTGAGTGCCCTGTTGCTGGTTGATAGTGTTAGGGTCCATACCGGGATTGGGTCCACGAGTACCAGGGGCAGGTTGATTTGGATTGCCTCTCCGCCTTCTTTGAGAAGAAGGGGGGTTAGTCGCGCCCTGCTGTGCAAATACCTGCCCTGGAGGGGGTGGTAGGTGCTGTTGCGGGGGTTGAGAAGGCAAGGGAGGTGGAAGCGCATATGCTGGAGGAGCTGGCATACCAGGCCGCGGATAAGGGTAATGGTGAGGTGGGGTAGCATTGAGGTAAGCAGGAGGTTGGGCAAAAGGAGGCATGTCGTATCCTGGATACATGCTACCGGGAGGGGGAAGGGTGCTAGAGGTGCTGGCCCCTCCAGGAGGAAAACCGTAGCCCATAGGAGGTTGGGCAGGCGGATGGGAAAGGGCTCCAACGATACCGTCGGCGGAATGAGATGCCCCCGGGGCGTTAGCGCCACCGGGCCTGGGGAGGTCAGGAAGAACGGTATAAACATAACCAGATTGAGCGTAGATCAGGTCATATTTCAATGCTATTTGGAGGGCGGCTTCTTCGGTTTGAGGGAAATGAGAGGCGACATCTTTGCCGATAGGAGCAGGAAGGGTGCGAAGGAACCAGTCCATGTAAACCCGATCTTCGAAGAGAGGGGCTCGACATAAGCTCCGTCTTCGTCGCCATTCCTGAACATGGGTAGAAAGGCGTGTGGAAGAGGATTGCTTGAAGGAAGTCAAGAGCTCCGTGCCAGTATCGTATCGGAGAGGGAGCTGGAAGTACGAAAAAAAGGTTTGGGCAAGAGTCTCAAAGGTGGTATGGGTAGAGGTGGCTTGTTCGACATACCATTTGGAAGCTTCGCTGGTAAGCGTGCGTTGGAACAGCCGAAGACGGATGGAGTCATCGGTAATGGAATTAGAGGAACACCACATGTGGAAAGATCGGACATGATTGGTTGGATCTTCGCCAGTAAGGCCCTCAAACTTAGGAATATCTGAGGGTAGCTTGGTTGGCATAGCGGGCCAGTTAGCATTGTGGTGAATGGGGTCATTGATCAACTGATGGAAATCGGGGAGGCTGAGGCCTGCAATGTACGTCAGCACAGGGGTGGCTGGGGTGGTTCCTGAGGTGGTTCCGCTAGTAGTAGGGTCGGCATTGGGGCCGGGAGAACCACTAGCGTTAGGCCCTGGACCAGACATAGTGATGGTGAAAGGGGGAGAACCAGGAGGAGAAGGAGGACCCGATGAATCAGGAGAGGAGTCGGTGAGCGGACTCGAAGGTGGATTGGCTCGACGACGGTGGGGCGGAGCAGGTCGATCAACCGGAAACTGAGGATGAAGGCCAAGAAGTCTCCGGAAAAGGCGCCTTGGGGGCGCAATGATGACAGGAAGAAGGAAACCGACAGGGGCAGAAAAGGGACAGAATCAATTCAGGTCAAGGGCAGAAAAGGTGCAGTGACAATTGATTTTAGAGTCTTTGCCAGGCGGTGATAACCAGGCGCTTCTTCACTTAGGGTCAGTGTGTGGCGTGCGTTAATTTTAATTTTTAAACCCTTCTCGTTTTGAGAGCAAGAAAAAGTGTGCTGCGTAGCTGAAAATAAACCTACAGAGAACAATATCTAATGCTGAAATAACAGAAAAATAACAGCTACTTGTGCATCAATCAAACCCAAAGAGGCGGGTCTCTCAAAACTATGCTAGAAGAGGGCAAAAATCTAGTCAAAACACACATGAAAAGAGCTCAACAGATCTAGGGTCGGAAGGGACAGGGATCTGGAGTATAAAGCTGCAGGAAAGAGGTGCAGATCACAGCCAAGAGACAGAGGCAAGGTGGCTGGAAAAAGGAGGAAATCAGCAAAAAACCGGAGGGGGTAAGGCGGAGGCCTTCCAAGGAGGTCCAAACAAAACGACAAGAGGTGATTTGAAAGGAAAAGAGGCTGATTTCAATGGATCTGAAAGGGAGGTAACAGATCTGAAATAGAGGGGGCTGAAGATCTGAAAAACCGACGGCTGAAACAGCTAAAACTCGTCCACAAAAGGTGGAGGGTACTAAGGCCCTAAGGGGCTAGATTCCCACTTAGATGACTAAAAACAGATCAGATCTTGGTCAAGGCGGGCTGAGACAGAGGCTGGAAGACCCTGACAGAAGCTGCAGCAGAACCCAGAAAAATTGCAGAAAAAATGCTGGAAAAAAAAGGCAGGTCGCAGTTTTCTGACCTGATCTGAGTGCAGGTCGCAGGAAATAGGCTGAAAAGTGCGACCTGGAGGTCCAGGTCGCAGGTTTAGGGCCAAAAAGTGCGACCCCCCGTTCCGGTTGTCTCGGCGGCAGATTTTCAGAAAAGTTGTCGTCTTAGGTGCGGCTGGTGTCGGTTACCTGCGCAATAGGGCCAGAAACACACGGAAGTTAGAAATTTTAATGTTTTATGGTTTTATGTGAGAAAAATGACATAAAAAGAGGAAAACTAAGCAGCTGAAAAGAAGCCCTAGGGCCTGAAGTAGCTGGATATGCAGGAATAGGAAAAACGACAGCGGTTGTAATTTAAAACCCGTGTGGAGTCGCCATTTGTTAGTATGAATTCTTCGTCGAAGTGTACGAAAATGAACCACTTTAGCTACGCATAACTAATAGCCCTAACAATAATAGTGGCTGCAAAATATCTTCAGATCTGCGGTTAGTAATCAAAATGTTGCAACAACCAGATCTATAAATGGAAAGACATTAAGCAGTAAAATAAAGGGTTTGCTCCATGCATCCAACAGACAAGACAAGAACACGATTTTTTGAAAGAATTTTATATTACAGGGCACCTGGGAGGAAAACAAGAAGGTGTATCCAGCTCTCCTCAATGGGATGGGTTCTTTGTAGTCCTCAGCACTTCAGATCTAAGCTTTTCCCTCTCTTGTAGGTGTAGAAAACCCAATGCAAAAAGTAGAGCTCAAAGGGAGCAAAATGGCAGAAAATGGTGACCAAATGTATAGATCCAGAGTGATCTAATAGGCAACAAAATGTGAGGAATGATGGGGAGGAACCCTCCTATTTATAACAAAATATTGGGTCATTCTAGATCTTGGTGCATGATTAAAATAATGTTAACCAAATCTAGATCCACCTTTATGGAATATTTTATTATTATTTGTTGGAGGGAAAGGGTGTTTGACTTGGGTCAAATCCTTTGATTAGTGAAAAATAAATAAATAAATGATTTATTTATCTTTTTAAGGAAGTGGTTGGGAGATAATCAAATAAATAATGATTTATTTGATTAATGATGGGTGATTTGGTCATATTTAACAAGGAATATTATCTAAATAAGATTTAAATAATTATTCCCAGAAAATAATAAGATAATTAAGGGTTTATCTCATTAATTTCTTTGTTTTTGGGTTAAACATGACTGGGAATAATAATTAAATTATGGTTTAATTAATTATTCCATAAGGAAAATCAAACAAATATAGGTTTGTTTAATATTTCCTTTTGGGGTTTCCTGTTTGGACCATAAACAACCTAATAAATATGGTTTATTAAGTTATTTAACATAGTGAAGGCAATTTTACTGAGGGTAAAATTGGTCTTACATGGTGTACTTGGGTCCATCTAATGATGATAGGTTAGATGACCAAAAAATGGTGTAACAGAGAGGTGATCATCTCCCTCTTGAACTAACCTTTAAGACATGTGATTTCCCATTTTCCATGTAACTTTGATACCTTCAATATATCAATAACCAAGGTCTAATTGAGACTATCCCATCTAGGGTTACATCAAATCTATCACAAGTTTTTGAACGTCTTCACATTGATCATGATATGGTTTCTAGATTGCATATATCAAACCTTTGTCATAATCAAGGGTTTCTTCCAAGTCCTAACCTCATAATATCCACCAAACCCTAATAACCAAATTTCCTAGGGTTTCCTTCAAACCCTAGTATTCTTTTAGGTCTTCTCGATCTTCTCTTTCTTCCATAAAAGGTGTCTTCATAGGGGTGATATTCAATGACTTTTCTTCAGCCCAACTCTGATACCATGTTAATTTTTCCTTAGGTCTATATTGTTCTTTGCTGTTATAATTGCATTTCATCATTTTCATATTAAATTCACCCCACAACATCATAACATTATTCATATTTGCATCATATATGCAACTATATAGAAAGGAAAATATAATCATCAAGGTAGTGAAACATAAAGGAACAGTAGAAATAAAACATTCACACATAGAGACACCAGGATTGGTCGGAGACCAGGAAAACCCCACTATGGGGAAAACCATTTCAAATTCTTCTTCTTATTAGATTGTCATTAAATGATTCAACACAGATAGAGTACAATGATCCATATCTTCAATCATAAAACTATTTAACAAAATCAAATAAATGACATCCATGAGATGAGCTCAATAATAAAATACTCAAAAACATGATTCGTAAGAATGTAATCGACTGTCATTGTCTGCGGTCAACTAGAGAAAACTTCGATAAACTGAAAAATTCAAACCCTAGGTCTCAGCTGCATGGAGAGAGTGTCATGCATGTGGCTGAAACCTTTCAGCCAGGTGCATAGGTCTATATTCCTTCATCTATAGTCAATAATTTCTTGTTGCATGCCTGTGACTGGGAACCAAATCCCTAGAACACACGTGTGAGCTTTAGACCTTGCAATTTCGGCCTTGTGAGAGCCAATCCCTATGAACTTGCCTCAGACCTGTGTGAGCCAAAACCAAGGAAGATAACAGAAAAAAAATGTCTCATGAATATGTCCAAATGAGGTTGAGGTCACTTGTATTTATAGCCTTCCAATGGTGTCCAATTTGATTTAGGTCTGACCTAATCAAATGTCCATGTATGGGATTTAATTCAAAAATACACTTTAATTTGTCCAAATTGTTCTCTTCAATATTTAAATTTGGTCCTCTCGAAAAGAGGAATGTAGTCTCGTAATTGGAATTTGTCACCAAGCTGCCAAAAGTTAACAAGCTGAGATGTCACCTTTGATGATAAACTGTCATATTGTAGGTCTAAGGAAGTCTCCATAGATTCCTTGGATGAAGTAAAGTAGGAGGCCTCAAGATAGGAGCATTCAAGTTCTACAGAATGTACCAGTATGACTGAAGGGCCTCAAGATCCAACATATATTTATAGTTCTAGAGATCAAGAAGATACCAACATGGCTTAGATCCATATTGGAAGATGAGGAAAGACATGCAACTCTTGATGGCACATCTAGAGAAGTAAAGAAGCCTAAGAGGTTCACCAACTATGTATCTTGTTGAAGAATCAAAGAAATTATATTAGGGTTTGATTCTTTGATATTTATAATTACTTGTGAGTGTGTTGGATTCTTTTAATTATTTATTATTTTATCTTTCATCAAGAAATTACCATATTATGTGTGTATGAAGATTAAAAACAAGAGACACAAGTTATAGGCACTATGCCAGGGAAAAACCCCCATTGAGGGGAAAACCTAGTCAATAGAATTCTTCCTTTCAATAGTATTCTTTGAGACTCCTCACCCTAGAC
Organism: Pinus albicaulis; assembly: GCA_034641835.2. NCBI lineage: Eukaryota > Viridiplantae > Streptophyta > Pinopsida > Pinales > Pinaceae > Pinus > Pinus albicaulis. Next base: position 1,247,679,731 of record CM076580.1, read on the forward strand.
ATGAGCTAAAATTTCCCTCCACACCAAATCATCTTTCCAGATCTTCGACTTAGCAGAAAAAACATCTTTTCCTCCAACAAATTTGAGTAGGAAAAATATTCAGCAGCAACAAAAACATCAAACACTATAAGACTTCGATCTTGCAAGAGAGGGCACGAAATGCAGAGATTCCTTCACCAAAATTTCAAATTTTCCTTCCTCTTTCTTCTAGACCCAACTCTCACTCTTTTTTCCCTCTTCCTTCCACCTCAAACTTTTTCCCTTGATGCAGTAGATATCGAATTCGCTTGAGAAGTGATGCTCCAAATGAATTCAATCTCCTTGCTTTTATGGGCTTTAGGTGAGTTCGATTTTGACCTTTGAGGACAACATGATCTCCTTAAGGTCGACATGATGTGGAGGTATTCTAAACCATTTTTGACTAAAAAATAAACCTAATTAAATGATTCAAAAGCCCAAGAAGGGTTAATACAAATTTGGAATGACTAACCTATAAGAAGTCCATAATGGGGACCTTATACTAAATATGACCCAAGAATGAAACTTGTGATTTAATAATAAAAAAATTTCAAATGGTAATATAAATTATTTTTCTTTAATTATTTTGATAAGTACAATAAATATAAATTATGAAGACTGGATCTAATTACAATCTTCAACACTCCCTCTTAACTAGGGAAGTATTCATAATGTATAATGAGAATATCTCAAACTATGTGAAACTATGAAGAACTTTAGTCACCACAATGCCATGGACTAGATTCCTGACCAAGGAAATATATCCATTTAGTCACTCAATAGTTTAGGCACCACAATGCCATGGAATAGATTCCTGACCAAGGAAATCTATCTAATTGGGAACAAGGTGGACTAAATATTTCAAGCTCTATAGGTAACATCATACTTAATTACTAACCACCAACCCAGGAAACAAGGTGAACATCCACGTGGTGCCACCCTCCCTACCAGACATCAACATAAAGTGCCTGCCCGATGTCTTTCTAGGAAATGCTTCACTCACAAAGCCTCAACATATCTTCCAAAATATTATCATCAATACTAGACAAAGATTGTCTCTTAAATATTCAAACTTCTTGTTAGGAAGAGCCTTCGTTAGTATGTCTCCTACATGTTCATCTATCGGGACATACTCCAGCTTTATGACCCCATATTGTACCAAGTTCCTAATGAAGTGGAACTTATTGTTGATGTGCTTTTTCCTAGAATGAAACACGAGATATCCATACATCTTGATGCAGCTTTGATTATCTTAGTTGATTATAATAGGACTTAGAGAGATCCCGAACAAGTCTATAAGATGCTTCCTTAACCATACAACCTCCTTTCATACTTCACTTGTAGCTACATATTCAAATTCAACACTACTTACGACAACGAGGCCTTTCTTTGTACTAATCCATGATACCATATTAGATGCCATGCTAAATCATCCACCGGTAGTACTTCTTCCATCAGACTCACTGCCACCCCAGTTAGAATCTGAGAAGCCAATTAGATTGACTTCCTTACTCTTGTATTTTTGGCAGTGGTGTATAGTACCACAAAGATATCTTAATATGTGTTTGGCATATATCCAGTGTTCATGATGAGGTTCCAACTGAAATTGACTAAGGGTGTTCACTGCATAACATATATTTGTCCTAGTGTTTACCAGATACATTAGGGAGCCCACCAATTGTCGATAGGAGGTAGGATCCACGAGACTTGAGTCAGAACCTTGTAACTTCTTGAGTTTGGTGATCATAGGAGTAGTCATGGGCTTGGAGTACATAATGCCAAATTTATGCAACATATTGATGATGTACATTCCTTGCCCCAAGTATATCCCCCCAGGTTTCTACCATACTTCGAGACCCAGGTAGTAATGCATGAGTCCTAGATACTTCATCTCAAATTTGGTTTCCAAAATCTTCTTACATTCTTCAATTATTTTCTCCACATCAATGATGAATAGATTATCCACATATAGTAGAATAATGGCGGGCTCATTATTCACGAATTTGATGTAGATATTTGGATTAGCAGTACCCTTCACGAACCCATTTCTTAGAATATATGCATCCATTATCTCGTACCATGCCCTATGAGATTGCTTCAAGCCATATAGGGCTTTATTGAGTTTGCATACATGAGAGTCCCTACTATTTACTTCGAATAATTTGGGTTCGATGTATACTTCCTCATCAATGGTCCCATTTATAAATGAAATATTCACATCCATTTGATGGATATTCCAACCCATTGAGGCAACCAATGAAACCAAAGATTTAATGGTAGTATACATTGTTGTAGGTGCAAAGGTTTCTTCATAATCTATTCCTTCCTTTTGAGAGAAGCCCCTTGCAACGAACCATGCTTTGTACTTGTCTATGCTTCCTTCAACAACATGCTTGATTTTGTAGATCCATTTGGATGTGACAATTGATTTGTCACTAGGTATAGGAACGATTTACCAAACCCCATTCTTCATAATGGATTGATATTCTTCTTACATCGCCTTCTTCCAGAAATCCTGTTGAACAACCTCTTCGAATGTAGATGGTTCAACTTGAATTAGCTTCTTCATATATGCAACATAGCTAGAGTATATCTTCGGTATTTTGATTTCTCTGAAGGTTCCTACTGGAGCTTCATGTCATTCAACATCTTGTATTGTATATTTTAACCAATTTTTCCTTTTCCTTGTGGCTAGGATGATCACAGTTTGAATAGTCTCTCTTGGTCCTTCTTCTTCTTGATTTATAGTAGGATCTTCATGGTGTGGTTCTTCTTCTTCAAATATAGGAGATTCTTCGTCATCAGAATCTATGGGGATATCTTTGGACTTCTTATAGGCTTGGCTCTCATCAAATATGACATCTCTGCTTACTTTGATTTGCCTTCTTTATTTGGTGCAGATTTTATATTCCTTTGAGGAGCGACTATATCCAATGAATATTCCTTTGCTTCTTGTAGAATCCATCTTCTTTCTCTTGTCCTTTGGAACATGGATGTAGGCAGGGATTCCAAAGATTCTAAGGTGATCCAAACTAAGATTCTTTCCAGTAAATTCTTCTTCAAGAGTTATTTTATTGAGACTTATATGGGGCCTTCTATTTTTTATATACACGGCTTTCATGGCTACTTCTCCCCATAAGAATTTTGGTAGGTCTTTTTCAAGGAGCATTGTCTTAAAACCTTCTTCAATAGATCTATTCTTTCTTTCAACAACTCCATTTTGTTCGAGATAGTAGGGAACAATGAGCTACCTCTTAATTCCTTCTTCCTTACAATATGAAATCAGTTCCTTGGAAGTGTATTCCCAACCATTTTCATATCTTAGAGTCTTTATCTTTCTTTTGGTGAGGTTTTCTACTTGAGCTTGAAACTCCTTGAATTTCTCAAATAATTCATCCTTTTTCTTGAGAATTTAGATCCATGTCTTTCTAGAATGATCATATATGAAAGTCACATAATAGATATGACCTCCAAGATATTTATTAGACATGGGCCCACACACATCAGAGTGAATAAGGTCCAAAATTTCTTTGGCCCTAGATTCACTATTTGGAAATGGCTTTCTTGTATGCTTTCCCAAAGAGCACCCCTTGTACACACCTTCATGATCTTCCTTTATATTGGGGATGCCATTAACCAATTGGTTAAGAGTTAAAACTTTAGTGTATATGACCATATCTTCTATGATATAGATCAATAGGATTAATTTCCATATGAACTAAAGCTTGAGGAGATGGTGTAGTAACCCTATACAAACTTCCTTCATGAACTCCAATAACTCTAGATTTTTCAATGCCAGAATTTTATTCCTAGAACGATATTTTCTATTAAAAAAATCAATTCTTTATCCTTTATCTTCTAAACAAGAAATAGAAAGAAAATTATTTTTCAAACCTGGAACATATAGTATGGTGTTGAGGTGAAACTTAGATCCACTTTCTAATTCCAGCGAGGTTGATCCCAGGCCTTTCACAACATAGCTTTTGTTGTCACCTAATTCCACTGCATGAGAAGATTCTTCCCTTGCTAGTGTATGCAATTGTTTACTTTCTCCTGTCATGTACCTTGATGCTCCACTATCAATCATCTATGCATTATCATCATGGAGAGATCCTGTAAGGGCAACCAAAATTTTTTGACTTTTGACTTTGATGAATAAGTAATGGATGAAATTATTGATCCAACGTCCAATAGTGTTGATACCCATCCTTATGTAGTCCATCAAGGAGGGAATCCATGCCAACAAAGTGATCCCAACCTTAGCTTTGAAACCATGTTGAAGAATCAAAGCAGTGATATTAGGGTTTGATTCTTTGATCTCGATAATTACTTGTGAGTATGTTGGTTTCTTTTACTTATTTATTATTTTATATTTCATCAAGAAATTACCATATTATGTGTGTGTGAAGATAAAAAATAAGAGATACAAGATATGGGCACTATACTAGGGAACAATCCCCCTCGAGGGGAAAACCCAATCAAGATAATTATTTCTTTAAATAGTATTCTTTGACACTCTTCACCCTAGACATGAGCCAAACTTTCCCTCCACACCAAGTTAGCCTTCCAGATCTTCGACCTAGCAACAACAACAAATTGTCGTCTAGCAACTTCGACTAGGTAGCAGATTCAATAGAAACATCAACATCAAACACTATAAGACTTCGATATCCCAAGAGCCGACACAAAATGCAAATATTCCTTAACCAAAATTTCAAATTTTCCTTCCTCTTGCTTCTAGACCCAACTCACACTCTTTTCTTCCTCTTCCTTCCACTTCACAATTTTTCCCTTGATGCAGTAGATATCGAACTGGATTGATAAGTGATGCTCCAAATGAATTGGTTCAGGTGAGTTCAAATTTGTCCCTTTGAGGCTGACTTGATCTGCTTAAGGCCAACTTGATGTGGAGGGCTTCTAAACCATTTTTGACTAAAAAATAAACCTAATTACATGATTCAAAAGCCCAAGAAGGATCAATATAAATTTGTAATGACTAACCTAGAAGTCCACAATTGGGTTCTTTATCCTAAATATGACCCAAGCATGAAACCCATGCTTTATTAAGTCATTTAATAATAAAATAAATTTTAAATTATAATATAAATGATTTTTCTTCAATTCTTTTGATAAGTACAATAAATATATATTATGAAGACCAAACCTAGTTACAATATTCAACATAGCTCTCATGACAAATCTCATTCATGAAGAACCTTCCACATATGAAGAAGAAGCTAGTCACTAGGTGTAGAAGGAAGCAATGAATGAGGAGTATCAATCAATCATGAAGAATGATGTTTGGGAAATTGTTACAAGGCATGAATGGAAGTCAAATGTGGCTTCCAAGTGGATCTACAAGATAAATCATGCTACATATCTTAGTATTGAAAAATACGAGATGAGGATTGTGGCTAGAGGATTCTCCCAGAAATAGGGAGAATTCTATGATGAGACTTTTGCTCTGGTTTCCAAGTACACCTCTATTAGATCCATCATTTCTCTTGTTGCTGCATTAGGAGAGAATTTGCACCAGATGGATGTGAAGACTACATTCCTCAATGGTGTGATTGAGAAAGAGGTGTACATAGAGAAAACTCAAGGATTTGAGGTATATGGAAAGAAGTCTCATGTTTGTAGGTTGAAAAAGGCCTTGTATAGACTCAAGAAAGCTCCAAGAGCTTGGTATGATTATATAGTCAGCTATCTAACGAGATTGGGATTTACCAAGGGTGAAGTTGATTTGAAACTTTAAGGTTGTGAAGAATGCACCTATGATCTTACTATTATATGTTGATGACTTGTTTTTGACAGGTGCCGAGCCTCTTATCATTTAGTGCAAGAAGAAGTTGGATTCTGAGTTCAACATGAAGGATATTGGGTTGATGCACTATTAATATGGATTAGAAGTATGGAAAAAACATGGTGAAGTATTCATTAGTCAAGGAATTTATGTGTTATAAATCCATGGCGACTCATATGGCGAATAAATTGAAGAAGTTAATATGATTCAAATTTGTATTGGTAGATCCATCTATGTAACATCGACTGATTGGTATGTTGATGTATTTGATTAAAACCAGGTAGAACATTTGATTTGTTGTGAACACCTTGAACCAGTTCCAGGTAGAATCAAGACACAGACATTGGATTACAGCTAAGCACATCTTAAGATATTTGCGTGGTACAATGCACTATGGCTTGAGGTATGTTGAAAGAAAGGATGTATAGCTTCATGGATATACAAATGTTTATTGGGTAGGAAGTGTTGAAGACTGGAAGAGTACCTTGGGAGTATCCTTTAGTTTTGGATTTTCTATGATATTGTGGATAAGCAGGAAGAAGAGGTTGATCACACTCAACACTGCTAAAGTAGAGTAAATCACAGCCAATGAGGCATGTACTGAAGCAGTATAGCTTCTGAAATTGTTTGCATGATTGTTCAACCAAGAGTTGGAACCGATAGTGATATACCGTGATAATCAAAGTTGTGTGAAGCTTTCATATAACCTTGTGTTCCAAGATAGGTCGAAGCATATTGAGATCAAGTAATACTACATCCGTTATATGGTACAAAGGAGAGAAATGCATATTGAATATATCTCCACTGATGAGATGATAATTGATGTTCTGACAAAGTCGTTGCCGAGGGATAAGTTCGTGTACTTCAAAGAAAAGTTGGGGCTTGTGGAGATCATCCCTCTCATTGAGAGGGAGTGTTAATTTGCATATAGCATGGATGCACATTCTTCCGAAAGGAAGAATGGGTCCAACAGACCCATTTGGATCAACATGCAGTGTTGAGTGAGTGTCTCTTGGAGGAGGAATTTGATCACACATTAGAAATGGTGGAGTGAAGTCCTAGACTCTAAATACACGCTAGTCATGGTGGAGTGAAATCCTTGAAAATTTGGACCTTGATCACATAATGAAAGGGTGGAGTGAGATATTGGACCCTAATCATACACCAAATAAGGATGAAGTGAGTTCCTATTCAACATCTAGACTTGATCACCAACCAAGTAGGGGTTGAGTGAAGTTTTGGCCCAAAGTGCTCACCAAGAAGGGTGAGTGAGTGGTTGTTATTTGAGGGTGTCAAAATTATGGCATAGGTGGTTGCAATGGGATTTGAGGACCGATCACTATGGAGGAGTGAATCCTGATATGCTGATGACATTTCAATGGGTTTGATACCACCTCGAAAATGGCTGCTAGAAGATACTACTAATGATAGATGATGATGATAGTGATAATGGATAACCTTTAGAGAATTTTTTTCAATTTGAGAACATATATGAAAATGATTATGAATACCTTCGTAGTTAATAGGGAGTGTTGAATTTGTAAATATGGCCAGTATTCATAATGTACTTTTGGTCACTTGATGTAGTTATATTTATAATATTAAAGAATATTATTTATAAATGCTTGAGCCAAAGGATAATTTATTTTGAGTCAAAGTTCCATTGCGTCTTTTAAAAGATGAAAATTTCAATTTGTGAAATGAAATTTTTGGTTCCAAAAAGTGACAAGTCGGCTTCCCTCCAAGTCAAGTTGGCTTTGGAAAAGAGACACGTCCATTCACCCTAATTCATATCTCGTCTCATAACATATTCTGAGCAAGGAATCGAAGGAATAAAAAGTCCACACAAGAAATAGGAAGTTCCAATGAGTCATAAGAAGTGTGCATGTGTAACATGATCTTCTCGTGAGGAACATGAAGTGTGCACATGTAACAAGAAGTCCAGGCAAGGAACAAGAAGTGCGCATGCGTCACAGGAAGTGTGCATGAATCATAGGAAGTGTGCATGTGTAACATGGAGTTCTCTCAAGAAAGGTTGTGCGCATGTGTATCAAGAAGTCCACGAAAGGAACAAGAATTGTGCAGGTGTCACAGGAAGTGCATATGAGTCAAATTAAGTGCACGTTTGTAACAAGAAGTTCTCATGAGGAACAAGAAGTGTGCATTTGTAAAAGGAAATCCATGCAAGTGTCACAGGAAGTGCGCATGAGTCACAAGAAGTGGATATGAGTAATAGGAATTTCACCTGACTTGAAAGGGACGAAATTCTAGATTAGATTGGGAGGCATGACTTGGAGAGGTTGACCAGGTTTGACCATAGTTCTAGATGTGTATACTGTTGAACAAAATAATTTATCTATTGAAAAGCTTGTTGTATTTTTTCCCCTTGGTGAGTTTTGAGGGTAAATCTTGTCTTCTCTTTGTGCATTGTGATCTCTATTGTTCTACTGTTCTTTATTGTTGAGTTTCTGAAGTATAATTTCTTAATGATATATTAGAATGAGTTAAAAATAAGATCTACATCAAAATAGATTATCATAATTTTAGAAATATTGTGCTAACCCTAATTGCACTCAAAAATCAACTGTCAATTGTTTACATGTATTAGGTTTAATGAGACATGGTATTGCTAGCCCCGAGAGTCCAAATGTGAGTTTCAATTTCCGCATGTTGATGGAGGATGAATAATTTATGGAGGTGCACTTCATATTCCATATACAAAATTTCCCTGTGAATTTCCACCAAGGTAGACTCATTATATCTAGTCATGGAGTGTTGAGTCTCTGCTTGGATCCACAACTACAAAGAGGCCTGGCCCCACCTACCACCATGCATCATAAAGGGAACATTACAACACACCATCCTTACCAAGATTGTAAATAAATGATAGACACCCCTTGTAGTTAGGACTAAAGCTAAACCCATAATAAGAGCTTGTTGAAGAGGAAAAGTGAAGTCACTAAAGACTGAAAAAAAGCACATAGATTGAACTAGAGGATACTCCAACCTTGCCAGATAATATAGAGTAGGATTCAGAGAGGAGGTAGAAGTGAGAAGAGACTCGAAAGGAAGCAAAGACTAGAAAAATTCCCAAGAATCCCCTAAAATTTTTTAAAGAGAGGAGAACACATCCATAAAGCAATAAAGGTCCAAAATTAGAATACTACACCAACCTAACAACAAATAATGCCCAAAAAATTAAAAGATAAACAACCAATCAAAGAACTAAAATCTCAAACTCAATAGAAGAACTTTCCAACCCATAGATAGAGTCCCATAGCTCAGAAAGAGAACCACCATGACACCAACATTAACTGATAAGAAAAACCCTATTTCCCAGGGGTACCAAAAGTTGAGCTAAATCTTCACTCAAACAAAATCCAGAAGCTAAGCAGATGACATATGATATTGTGACCCATACAACAAAGAAATAGTGATACTAAGTTTCTAACATGCAAAGTAAACCATTTAAAATAGAAACTTACTACAAAATAAAAAAAAATGGCATAATAATTTCTTAACCGGTTAAAAAAGCAAAAGGAAAACATTAGTAGACAATGAATTCCAAGTGAAATAGCCAGAGAAGCACTACATTAACCATGTTATTTATATGCAAATAAAAAACCACCACCTCAATGTGAAAATTCCTAGATCTAACAATCTTAGGAATCCTATTGCGACAACTAAGTTTACTTCTCATATTAAGTAAATTGCATTTACATAATTAATTCATAATTGAATTATTGAATTAAATACTAAAGCAGCCTACACTGAACAAAATATTATTCTGAAACAAGGAAACTGAGCAAGAAATCAATCACACATAGGACACAGTTAGTTTTGGACACAAGTCCCTGGAAAAACCCAATGCAGGAAAACAGATGCAATAGATATGAGGGTTTGTATTAATAAGTAGTAGTTGTTTCTAAATACATCACTGAATACCTCAAGGGTTATTCAGTTACATAGAGAAATAATGGCTGAAATAATTATGAGATATACCTCACTCGATCACTGGAAAATCCAGTTGATCTAGTAACTGGAAAAGTTTCCTTTGGAGGTTTCTACGTAGGCACTACGTCACCTCCTCTAGGCACTACGGCACCTCCTCTAGGCACTGCGTCACTCTAGAAAAAAATCGATCTGACTCTTGGAACCACAAATCTTGGCCTCCTGGTCTCACACCCAGACTCTCGGCATCTGGATTTGATTCGAAAAATGAATCTCGAAAACCCTCTGAACCTCTGCGTATCCCTGAATGGCTCTGCTAAGAATATTCCTTCCTCTCTCTGCTAAATATTCTTTGTCTGAGAAAATCTCTCTCTCCGGAAACTACTCTATCGCTCATTGCACTGAATCACTTAGATATGGTATTCGTTCGAGCACTACTCTGTCAGAATAATTTGATCTCAAGATTCACTCCATGTGTGTTTCCAAATGACCCTCAAGCCTTCCTTTATAATCTTCTCGCTGAGACATCAATGACTGAGATTAGATCTGTAATCAACGACTAAGATTATATTAGACTTGATATTTGGATCTTTTCTAGATTATTCACACTTTGTTTTATTAATGTCCTTTGATTATTTAATTTCCCTAAGTTTAGACTTAGGGTCTCCATTAAAATAATTAACTATTTTAATAAAACATTAACCAAGTGTAATTTTTACAAACGGTTTTTGGGTTCTTTGGAATACCAGTGTCTAAGCCTCTCCACAAATTTTGGGGATTAGAGAACTTTTCGATGCTACGAAAATCAACACTCCCTCTTAGCGAGAGAGGTGCTCCAATAATATGCTTGATGCATACTTCTCTATCCTAAATCATCCTCTATGCTATTGAAGTCCATCAACCACTACACTGTTGCTGCAACTGTACTCCTACCCATGACATTGCCACTGCCACAACTGCATTCGTACTACATATCCCTCTCAAGTGTTGCATATGTTATGCTGTTAACATTGCATCTGCACTACAACTCAGCTGTTGAGAGAAACAATTGAACTCACCAAAAACTAAACAAGTGTTCAGTGGATGCACCTTGGCGCTGAAGACTCTGACTGTTGATAACTACTATGTTGTCCCTCTAATGCATTGTGTTTTTGCTGCTATCCACTGCACAAAACTGTCTTGCACTGCACTGCCCCACTGTGCATTGTGCTGTTTATGCTCTGCTTTGCGTTGCTCTAGAAAAAGGCACTTCTACCGACTACACTATCGTCTCCATCACTCCTTGGATCTCACTGAAACTCCTCCATCCTGCTACTGCTAATCATGGGCTCCCGTAGCAAGGTAATGATCCATGAGGTGGTCTCCTCAAGGATCCTGCCCAACTGATTTTCAAAGTGAAATACAGTTCAATGTCATCCCACTTCTTAACAGTAGAAGCATGAGCACTCATAAAAAACTCATCTTGCTCGATATTTTCGGTTGCAACTATGGGATCATGCTTCTCATCCTTGTCCTTTTTCTTCAAAGGACACTATGATGCAAAGTGGCCCATCTCAGCACATCTGAATCATTTCAACTTCGAGGCATCTCTCTTTTATCTTTTTTTCCCTTGCTTCCCTTTCTATATTAGGGTTGCATTCTCCTCCTCCTCCAAAGTCTTTGATGCTCTCCCGATGCTACCGTCAAGCTTGCACTTGACTAGATCTCTCCTCACCTCTTCCTCCTGAAGTGCTGACCACATCTGATCCAAACTAGGAAGCGTATCACTGTCCAAAATTATTTGGAGAAAAACCTACCACTCCTCCGTGACTGCGTTAAGTGCCAACCTCACCACATTCGTTGCAGTTGGGGTGGATCCCATGATTGCCAACTGGTCTCGAATCTCCTGAAGCCTTGTGAGGAATGGAGCAATGCACTCCCCCTTCTGCATCTGGATGATGCAGAGCTTCTGCTCCATGTACATCTTCCACTGCTTAGAAGTTCCTTCGTATAACAAGGACAAGGCTTCCCACATCTCCCTGGAAGTGCCCTTGCAAACTACATGTGAGACTATGTGATCCTTGACACCATCAAGGATTAACCTCTTCACCTTTGCCATTTCGAAATTTTACTTCTTATGTTGATGCAGATTTGTAGTTACAACAACCAAATTCGCTGCAAACGTCTTGATATCATATTCATCTAGAAGGAATTGAATCCTTTCCTTCCAGATTACATAGTTAAAGGAACCCTCCAACCGGTCCTGATCTCTAAGACCATGAGCTTCCATCTCAATCGAAAACTATCGAACTTATTCCTCTTTCTCCCCCTCTGCGCAACCTGGGAAGGCTTACGCACTCCCTCTAGAGCTCGTAGATTTGCTGCTCAAATCTAGAAAAATATTGAATTCCTCGACTAGGAATTCACTGAGGAAGAATTCCCCACCATGTGTTTTTTCTTTCTTCTGACGCTTCTTTGCTCCAAAAAATACCTATAGAAAAACTGCGTCCCTCTATCTCTATGTGAAGGCTCTGTGTTGCTCCCTCCACCTCAGCAATATCTCGATATTGAAGTCCTACCTCCCTGTCAACTCACTCAGAGAGAGACGACCATGAAAAATTAGCCCTCCTGGCTAGAATTGCGTAATACTTGTGGGGATTCGATCTAATACTGCTACAAAAATTCCACATTCACTTTAGATTCAAATTTTCTCTTCCTGTTTCACATCAAACCCTCTAATACCATGTAAATATTCCTAGATATGAAAATCTTAGGAATCCTACTACAACAACTAAGTTGAATTCTCCTATTAAGTAAATTTCATTTACATAATTAATTCAGAATTTAATTATTGAAGTAACTACTGAAGCAACCTACACTAAATAAAATATGATTCTGAAACAAGGAAACTGAGCAAGAAATCAATCATAGATAGGACACAATTATTTTTGGACACAAGTCACCAGAAAAACCCAATGCGGGAAAACTGATGCAAAAGATCTGAGGGTTTGTATTAATAAGCAGTAGCTATTTATGAATACATCACTAAATACCTCAAGGGCTATTCAGTTACAGAGAGAAAAACTGGCAGAAATAATTGTGAGATATACCTCACTCAATCACTCGAAAATCTGGTTATTATGGTCATTGGAAAAGTTGCCTCCAGAGGTATCTCTGCAACCTCTACGTACTGAATACGTAGGCACTGTGTCACCTCCTCTGGGCATTGCGTCACTCCAACAACAGATCAATTTGACTCTCGAAATCACAGATCTAGGCCTCACAGTCTCACACATCGGCTCCCAGCTTCTGGATCTGATCCGACAGCTAAATATCGGAAACCCTCTAAACCTCTATGTAGCACTGACTGGTTCGGTGTTGCCTCTGTGTCAGCCTGAATAGTTCTGCATTGGCTTTGCTGGATGTCTTCCTACCTCTCTTTTCTGATGATTCTCCGGTTGAGAAAGCCTCTCTCTTTGGAAGCTACTCTACCCCTCACTACACCGAATCACTTAGATTTGATCTTCATCCGAGCATTGCTCCTTTAGAAGAATTCAATCTCAAGATTCACTCCGTGTGTATTTCCAAATGACCATCAAGCCTTCCTTTATAATATTCTCATTGAGACATCAATGACCGAGATTATATCTCTAATCAATAGCCGATATTAGATCTCTACTCAACAACTAAGATTATATTAAACTTGAAATTTCACTTTTTCTAGATTATTCAAACTGTTTTATTAATGTCCTTTAATTATTTAATTTCCCTAAGTTTAGATTTAGGGTATCAATTAAAATAATTAATTATTTTAATAAAACATTAATCGAGTGGAATTTTCACAAATGGTTTATGGGTTATTTGGAATATTGGTGTCTAGGCCTCTCCACAAAATTTGGGGCTTAGAAAATTCTTCGATGCTACAAAAATCAACATTCAAAGCATAATGACCATTGAACTTCAAACCGCTTGTTTTGCAACCAATTCACAAAACATAAGAAAAGATAGATCAACGACTGGAAAATTAGTCTCTTTGAGGGGGAAACCTCCTTTACATCACATAAATGAACAATTCTTGGATTATTCAAATGGAAAGATCTACTTTATATACATAGGATTCTAGAGGGTCATAATATAATCATACCCTAATAACAATAATAATGTAAGGGGAACAACAATAACAATTGTGGGCTTATATGGTGCACAATAATAACAATATGGGGGATACATTAACAATAAGAATAAGGGGGATGGACTAGTATTATAGGGATCTAACATGCCCCTCTCCTTCAAAAAAAGTTTTTTCCTCAAAGCTTGAGTAGTTATGGATTATTTTGTATAAAATTATGATCCTCCCATGTGGAATCTTCACGGGGTAAGTTCTTCCACTTAATGAGATACTCTAAAATTGATTGTTTCTGTAGCTATCGAGTTCATGTTTCCATGACTGCTTCAAGCTCCAATATTATTTTTACTTCTTTGTCAATTTCTTGTAATATTGTTTGAATTGTGAGCTTGTCACCGATAACCTTCTTTAAGCATGAAACATGGAAAATTGGGTGTACTCGAGAAGATGAAGGAAACTCAAATTCGTATGCCATAATACAAATATTTTGCAACGCATTGTAAGGACCCAAGTACTTGATGATAATTTATTATCCTTCTTAGCTTGCTTGAGGGACATTTGTTTGTATGTTTGTAGCCATAAAAATACATATTCGCCTACGTCAAAACTTCTTTCACTGCAATGCTAATCTGCTTGTTGTTTCATTCGATTCCGCACCAGAGTGAGGCTATCCTTTAAGATTTAAAGAACTTGTTGCTGATTCTTGATGTGATCTTCCACTTCTTGAATCTTATAAATTTCTCGTAAAGATGATGTAATGTACGGTGGTTGATATCCATAAAGTGCCATAAAGTGGGTCATTTTTGCTGCAATATGGAAGGAAGTGTTATACCACCATTCATCTAGAGGAAACCACTTAACATATTGTGTTTGTTTATTAGATACAAAGAAACGAAGATATCCTTCCAAAATTTTGTTCACTATCTCAGTTTTCCCATCAGATTGAGGATGATAAGATGAGTTGTGAGCTAATTGAGTACCAAGACTAGAAAATAATTATGTCCAAAAATTTCCAGTGACTAAATGGGATCTCTGTCACTTACAATAATCTTTGGTTTCCATGTAGCTTTTGAATTGTTTCCATAAATACAATAACAACTGTGCTGACTTTAAAAGGATGATATAATTCACAAAAGTGTGCATACTTGGTAAGTCTATTAAATACCACCATGATGACACTCTTTCCTTCGAAATTAGGTAAACCTGTGATAAAATCCATTGAGACCTCCTCCCATCGCTGACTTAGAATAGATAAAGCTTGTAACTGACCTGAGGTCTTATTTGTATCAAGTTTATTTTGTTGGAAAACCAAACATTCTGCCACAAAATTCTAAATATTAGATTTAAGGTCGTCCCAAAAAAAATTCTTCTTGACCCTGTGGTAAGTTTTTAAAAATACTGAGTTCCGTCCTAAGGGGGAGGTATGCGATTCCAAAAGAAAATTTTGTTTTATTTGGGAATTATTACATATATATAAGTGATCTCTGTACCATAATGAATCATTTTTCAAGATAAATGTATCATAAGTGCTAGGATCTTGATGCAACTTTTAAATGAGTGTCCACACCTCTTCATCATTCTTCCATTCATTCCTTGCTTCAATTACCCAATCAGATTGAATAATAGAAATGGCATAGAGAAATGCTTCCACATCCTCATCCTTTCTTGAGATTGCATATGCAACAACATTTTGCTTCCCTTTTTTGTAGATGATTTCAAAGTCATAACCCATAAATTTTGTGGCCTATTTTTGTTGCTCTTCTAAAGATAATATTTTTTTCGAAAAGTATTTAAGACTATCATTCTTTGTTTTTACCTTGAAGTTTCTTCCCATTAGGTAAGGTCGTCATTTCTTTAGTGCATGTAATATTTCCAACATTTCCTTCTCATAAATAGGTTTGTCTTAATACTTTCCCTTGATTGGATGACTTTCAAAAGAAATGAGTCTTCCTTCTTGCAACAAAACAACACTAATTCCATTTCTTAAGGCATCACATTCCACAATAAATGTTTTTTTGAAGTCTGATGTAGCTAAGACTGGTGCTTTGCACATTGCCTCTTTAAGATGTTCAAAGGCCTTAGTTTCCTCTAGAATCCTAGAAAATGCATATTTTTTCAGTAATGTTGTTAAATACGCTGCTATTTTCCCATAATTCTTAACAAAGTTGCAATACTACCATGTCAACCCGAGAAATCCTCGAAGAGGCTTGAGGGCTGTGGGGATTTTCCATTCCTTAGTGTATTTAATTTTGTTAGGGTCTACCTTAAGACCATCATGAGATACAATATGACCCAAATATTCCACCTCTTGTACTCCAAAGAAACATTTGGAGGTTTTTGTATATATTTGTTTCTCCTCCAATAGTTTGAACACCATGTCAACATGTTGAAAATGGTCCTTCCAAGACTACTTGTAGATTAGTATATCATAAAAAATATTAACACTATAGGGACCAACCCCATACTTTACTAGACCAAACCTATACTTAATTTTTTGTTTGTTTGTTTGTTTGATTTTTAAAGTAAACTAGGAATTAAACCATAAGAATACAAAGTTGGAAACTCGGGAAAAATTAATCACTTATATCAACATCCATGAATTTAACTTTATTACACATACATCTATTTTACATGTTAATTATAGGCACAATGGAATCATATAAAAAAAAAATTATAATTAACACATGTACCGTTCACCTAGAGACGAGATTAAAACATGAATTGCCACTACTTGAACTCCTTTGTTGTTGTCTACCTCCAAGCGTGAATGTTGTCGTGCTTAATCTGAATGTAATAACTCACCAGTTGACCTCCCAACTTACTCCTTCGGTACTCTCCTTCCACGTGGATCCCCGAGCTCCAATGGGGTTGTACAATGAATAAATGAGCTAACTGATAGAGGTGAGCACTCCTTGGCTCAAGAGTCCCCTCTCTAAATTCCTCTGCCTCACCAAACTCAACTATAACTCGTAACCAATCACAACAACATAATATCCTCCATCCAACCAAAGGTTAAGAAAAAAGTCCTTTTCCCTTAAATTTCCCCTTCTTTTATAGAAGGCTTCATAGGTGACACTTGGTATTTCATGCATAAATAATTATTTTTTATTAATCCACAATTTGATTATTCACCCACCCATGTGTCACCCTCTCACCAAGACTCTCCAAAATTATTTACTTAAACATTAATTTAAAATAGTATTTTCCTCACCCCAACAAGACTTCCTATTTCCTCTCCTAGTTGTCTCTTGATTCCCCCTTTCCTACTCCTTAATTTGTGTTATTATTGAATTTAACTGATAAGTCTCATATTTGTTCCCTAACTGCCTCCTAATTTAACTCAATTTTCCTCTTATATGGATATTCTTATGTTGGCTCTTGCCACATGGAGGTTCCCTAAATTTCTCCAATTTTAATTCACCACCCTTTTCTCTTAATGAAGTTTTTTTTTACTATTTTATGATAAATATTTATACTTAAATCTTCGTCCCTTTTTCCCCCTTTTGCTTAATTAAGTTACTTATGTACATTATTCACTTAATATATATATGTATTTTTTATTTTATTTTATTTTTTTCAATATGGAAAGGGGTAGTGTTCTCAGGGTAAAATATTTTATTTCTCCCTATTATTCCCTTACCCTAAGTTTTATTCTTGATTTAATTTCCTTGGTTCTAACATCATATATCACTTGATATGAATTAGTAGGATTTTCCTTTATTGATTATATTTATTATTTTATTTAATTATGTCGAGGGTGTCAAGTTGGTCATGCCCTTCAAGAACTTCCCTTCGGAGTTCCAAGGGTGCCATGCCTAACGGTTTATTTGTGATACCAAGGATGCCATGTTGGTCATGCCTGTCAATAATTTCTCTTGAAGTTCCAAGGGTGGCATGCCACTTTCCCTTCAAGCAGATAGTGGTTATGAGGGGAAAGCATAGGTGCAGCGACAGAGACCTATATCATCTCGTATGTCACCTGCTATAGTGATACTAATGGTGATGGGGATCAAGGAAACTACCTTGATGCGCGCCCCCCAGAAAATCCTCGTGAGCGACCCAAATTTGGGACCTTCACCCACGACATCGTGATCTTCAAAGCGAAGGTGTTTCGACCTTTCCAGCCTAAGTCACAGCAAGAGTGCTAGCGGGTAAGATGAGGGACATTGTCCCACCCCTCCCATGTTGTTCCTTCCAGTTGTACAACCTCGTCACCCATATGTGAGTCATTAGGCCAAGAAACTAACTTGTTCCTGTAACCACTGACATATCATCAGAGTATATATATAGAGCAAGTTTCAAAATAGACTTAGAATTTCAAAGACAAATATTAATTTCAATCAAACCATATGTCGTCCACTCATCATATGCGAGTGCCTTTGGTGGATTACTGTCATACTCA
Organism: Pinus albicaulis; assembly: GCA_034641835.2. Lineage (NCBI taxonomy): Eukaryota > Viridiplantae > Streptophyta > Pinopsida > Pinales > Pinaceae > Pinus > Pinus albicaulis. The sequence goes on from CM076580.1 coordinate 1,247,698,010, forward strand.
ATAATCATCAGTAACAAATTTTCTCAGTGTTAGTAATGATCATAATAACAACATCAACATGACCTAGTCATTAACATCAATTTTCATTGCGAATCAGAACTAATGTAAGTGGCTAACATAGGAGACACAACCATCATGGTTATCATAATCATAACATTAATGTGAAAAAATATATCCACGAAAGCCATCATCATCGTAACATCAATAGAAAACATACCTATCCATCAAATCTATCATCATTAGGATATCAATAAAGAACATGCATATCCATTAATGATACAATCATATCAATAGAGAATATACATAACCATTAATGATATCATCATAAATAAAGAACATAAATACCCATAAATTCCACTAATAATAGAGTCATGTGTCCGGATCCTCAACCCGAGGTCCTCGAAGAATAAATTGCGGGCCTTAGGGCTAAATAATGTTAAAATTCATATCACTATCAGTCAACTAGAGTAGGGAACTACATACACCCCCTCTTAATAATAGACTTCGTCTTGAAGTCCTTGGAATAGATAAGGATAACGATGACGCATCTCTTCGGCATCCTCCCAAGTGGCTGAACTAGGACTATAATTGTCCCACTGGACCTTAACCTAGTCCAATAATAATCATCTAAGCTACAAGTTGGCTGGTCCAATATGCGAACTGGTTCGGCCATCATTGTGCCCTCGTCCGAAACCTTCAAGTGACCTAATTAAATAACATGTGATGGATCTGAAATATAATGACACAAAACAAAAACATGAAACAAATCATGAATATGCACTAGGGATGGAGGTAATGCAAGTCTATATGATACCGAACCTTTTCTTTCTAAGATTTCAAAAGGTCCCACAAACCGTGGAGACAATTTTTCTCCCTTTCCAAATCTTATAGATCTCTTTTGGGGCCTTACTCTCAGGAACACCCTATCTGCTACTTCATAAATTCGATCTATTCGATGAATGTCAACATGACTTTTTTTCACTCTTGTGCTTCTTTTAGCCTCCCCTTAATCATAGTAATTTGTTCTTCCATCTCTTGAACCACTTCTGGTCCTATTAATACTCGGTCCTCTAGTCGGTCCCAACTGAGAAGTGTTATGCACGGTCTTCCATACAAGAAATCAAATGGTGCCATCTTGATGGAACTTTAATAACTGTTATTCTAAGAAAATTCCAACAGGGGTAAAAACTCATCCCATCTCTTTTTTTGGTCCATCACATACATCCGTAGCATGTCTTTAAGGATTTGATTAGTCCTCCATATCTGACCATCTGTCTTAGGGTGGTATGCAGTGTTGAAGTTCAATTGGGTTCCCAAGGCTTCTTGGAAATTGGTCCAAAACCTTCCTGTAAAAACTTCTCCCCTATCTGATATGAACTTCCTAGGAACTCCATGTAATCTCACAATCTCATCAATAAAAACTCTTGCTATCTCTGGTGCCTTATATCTAGTCTTAACTAGTAAAAAATGGGCGCTCTTGGTCAATGTCTCCACCACAAAAAATATAGAATCATGTCATCTTGAGGTCATTGGTAGTCCCATAATGAAGTCCATTGATATAAATTTCCATTTAGATTCTTGCATCTCATGGGGTTGCAGTAACCTTGCTGGATGTCCGTGTTCAGCTTTTACTCACTGACAATATAAGAATTTTTCTACAAATTTTACAATGTCCTTCTTCATTCCTTTGCAAAATAAGAGTGGTTTAAGGTCTGCACTGATCTTCTTAACACCAGGGTGTGCCATGTATATTTCACGATGTGCTTCATTCAAGATCAAATGGTGTATCTCTTCATTCGGTGGCACATATATCCTTCCTCTAAATCGTAGCATCCCATCACTATCAAGGGAATATTCTTCATTTTTTGGGATCATCATTTCATCCTCCCTCAAACTATTGATAACCTCCTTGTACCAGGTGTCCTTAAATTTCAATTCAAGCAAATTATCCCTCAAATTTGTCTTTAAGGGAATCACTGAAAATATCCGAGGCCTCCTACTTAAAGCATCCACCACCCTATTTACCGTTCCTTTTATGTAATTAATATCAAAATCATATTCACTAATTAGCTCAGAACACCACCTCTACCTTTCTTTTAAGCGGTTCTATGTGAATATGTGTTGTAGCCCATAATGGTCAGTCCTAAGTTAAAAATTCCTTGCTAGAAGGTAGTGTCTCCAAATCTTTAGTGCATAAAAAATTGTTGCCATTTCTAGATCATGGGTTGCGTATTTCTCTTCATGGGTTCTAAGTTTTCTTGATGCATATGCTATTACTCTTCCTTCTTGCACTAATACACAACCCAACCCTTGCTTTGAGGCATCGATGCAAACCAAAAATTCTTGTTCCATATCTCACACTTTCAAAATTGGTGCCATCATTAATAATACCTTTAACCTTTGGAATGCCTCTTCACATTTTTTAGTCCAAATGAATTTTTTGTTATTTATTAGGAGCTCGGTAATGGGGCTTGATACCCTCGAAAACCCTTCGAAAAATCTACGATAATACCCTGCCATGCACATGAAACTTCGTATTTCATGAACATTGGTTGGTGTTGGACATTCCATGATGGCCTCGATCTTTGTTGGGCCTATCGCAATACCATCCCCAGAGATAATTTTCCCAAGATAATGAATCTTTTATTGGTAAATGGAACACTTTGAAAAATTTCCATACAATTGGTTTTCTCTAAGACATTGAAGAACTATCCTCAAGTGTTCGCCATGCTCTTTTGGGGTCTTTGAGTAGATCAAAATTTCATCGATAAATACTTGTACAAAGTTTTCTAAGTAATCCCGAAATATTACATTCATTCAACTCATGAAAATACCAGGGGCATTTTTCAGTCCGAAGGATAAAACTACAAATTCATAATGCCCAAATCTTGTCTTATAGGCTGTCTTCGAGATATCTTCTTCCTTGATTCTTAATTTATGATATTCTGACCTCAGATATATCTTTGAAAACACATTTTCCTCCTTAATTTGATGAAACAAATCATCTATCCTAGGTAAGGGATATTGATTTTTTATTTTCACTTTGTTCAACTGGCGATAGTCAATGCACAGTCTCCAAGACCCATCCTTCTTCTTAATGAAAATTACAGGATCTCCCCACGGATATATGCCGGGTCGTATGAACCCCAAGTCCAACAATTCCTTTAATTGGATTTGAAATTCCTTTAGCTCTGGAAATGACATACGATAGGGTGCCTTTGTAATAGGCTCAGTGCCTGGTTTAAGGTCAATGGTGAAATCAATTTCCCTTTTTGGGGGTAACCCAAGTAGTTCTTCGGGTAATACATCCTTGAATTCAACAAGAATTGGATGTTTATCAAGGTTTTTAGAATCACCCTTATCATTTAGAGCTACCACCATGAACATTTGACACCCCTTTCATCGACATTTCATTAGTTGCATGGAGGAGATGAACCTCAGGGACACCCCTCGGTTCTTTCCCCTCAATAATTTTCTTTGTCCACCATCATATGTGAAATATAATACCTTATCTTTGTAGTCTAGGAGTGCCTCATGTCATTCCAACCAATCCATTCCTATAACTACGTCATAAATTGCTAAGATCATAGAGTACAATGATACCTTGGTTTTACATATACCTAGGTCCATCTCACAATCCTTTTGCCATCTTTCCTACATTTCTTTTCATACCACATGCCATTTCTACATGTCTAAAATCATGTTGTGAAATTGGTTTATGTTTAATCCTTGATAATTCCTTTAAAGAAATAAAAGAATCAATAGCTCCTGGATCTATTAAAATTACAAAAATCATACCATCAATATTACCTGAGGTTTCCAACATAGTGGAATGGTGTTCTACATGGTGATGTTTCACTGCTACATGGATGTGATGAGCCTTCCCCAAATCCCCACCGTAGCTGATTTTTGAGTTGAGTTGGTATTACCTGTATTTTGAGGGCAATCCGAGCAATCCCTCTCATAGTGAGGACCTCCACAAGTCCAACACCCCCTCTTAGGAGCTTGTCTCCTTCCATTGACTGAACTAGAGTTGGCCTAGAACTCTATTGGAAAGAGCCAGACTGTTTGGATCGATGCTGAGGTGGTGTGACTTGCTGCTATCGCATGGGACGATGATGTTGTTGTTGACAAGTTTGCTGAGGTACCCTGTGTAACTCTTGAGCTAGATGCCTATATGGTCTTTGATTTCTTGTAGACCACTTTTGATGATTGGGCACAGTACCCCTTTGAAAATTTCTATGTTCCATACTATTTTCATTGGTTACTCTTGATCCTGAAAGCCTGGTTTTATTACTAGGTCCACTATTCATGATCTCCTCCTCTGCAATAATCACCTGCTGAACTTCCTCGTGCAATGTGTGAGGCGTTAAGATCCTAACCTTAGCCCGAATGTTACCATTTAGTCCATAAAAAAATTTGTTCACCTTGAGCCTTTCTGTGTTTAAGTGAGGGGAATAATGGAGTAATTCCATGAAACGAGCCTCATACTCCAGTACTGAGCGACTCCCATATTTTAATGCATTGAATTCATTTAATTTCCTCTCAAGGAATTCCTATGACAGGTAGCATTCTCTAAAATTTTCTTCAAACAATTCCCAAGTTACTTTTGAGATATCCATCCCTAATTGGGGTAATAATGTCTTCCGCCAAAGTAGTGTGTTTCCCTTTAGCTGGAATATACCCATCTTGGCCTTCATGTTTGAGGTGTACTCTCTCAAGGTAAAGCACATAGCCATGTTTTCTAACCATGCCTCTGCAGATTGACCATCTGTGGACCCCCAAAACTCTGGAAATTTTACCTTTTCCAAATCTTGATGTACATCATTTCTTGTAGTGTTTCAGGGTGCTTCATTTTGTATGACTGGTCCTCCATGCTCCTATTCCAAATGGTTTATTAATGCCTCAGACATGTGATGGAATGATCTCATTAAGTTTAACACTTCCCCAACTGGTATTTTTCCTTGTGTTGTGATGTTTTCCTCATCATTGGGTGGGGTGGCATGGGTTGGTTGTTGTGGTGGCGTCACATTGCGCCCTCTAGTTGCCCCACTCCTTCTCGTACTTCTTCTAACCATGGTTCGCCAATGAATCTTGTCATAATTTAACATGAATTTTCTTATAAAATAAAGCCAATAAATAAATTTATAACCAATCTAAACGGTTCTATAATTTATTGTTATTATTATATATTTCCAAAGGAACAATTTATGCATTTATAAGTTCTTGATGATTTAATTCACCTATTTATTTCATACTTTCCTATAAGTTTTAATCATAAGGATACAATTAATATAACTCATAATAGTAGGCTTAGACTACATTATGTTATTTAAATGATATAAGTGGTTAATAACATTATCATAACATAATCTGAGATTGTCATTAGTAAAAAGAGAGAATAAGTTTCTACTTTTTTATGATTTCAATAAGTTAAGTACAATTTTAATATTAATAATAAGAATAGATAAATATTGTGTTATATAATATGCTACTAGAATATAGTAATTATCAAGAATAGGGTAATTATCAAATTACATGCATATTTGATAGGAACACCAATTCCAAACCATGGATAATTTAGGACTACATTAAAAATAATTATATATAAGTGCTTGTATAGTTAATATGGTATGATACAATGTTATACCTTAGTATATAAAATATTTAAGATGAAGTATTAATAATGCAAGAATATATAATAGTAAATTCCATTAATTATATGGAAAATAATTAAATAATTAAATGAATGTAATGATTCTGAGAACGTTAAACTAGTACAACCATCTAATTTAGAAGGTTGGAATGGTATTAGTGCAGGAGTTACCTGGGACATTATTCCCTTATGGTAAATAGGTAGATCTACCAAAAGTTGTCGCCCACCATTATTTATGCAATTATTTGCATAAATTTAGATAGAAGTGAACATGTGAATATTGTGATTTACCATGGTAATTCCTACCAAAATTTACAAGTTTAGGTACTAAAGTTATTGAGGTAAGTTTGGCTCTTCTTGAAATTGTTAGTTTCCCTTTTACTACCTCCTTTTATTGTCCCTTTTTAACAAGTCATTATTTTTGAAAGTTTAATTAGTTTAGAATACAATAATGACTTGATGGTATATGTCATATTCATCTTTATTTTCAAAATATTTGTATGCCTTCCATCACTATGTTGGATTGAAGGATTTTCTTTTTTAAAAGAAGTTGTGTATCGACAAATTATTACAAATTATCTTGCTCTACTGAAGGAAATCACCCATATAAAAATGATGGGCATCTTATAATTCATAAAATAATTATGAATTATAATTATTTTGAGAGAATTATAATTCTTAAAATGTGCAATTAATTTAATTTATATCCATATAAAACAAAATTATTAGTGTGTTTTCTTGCAGCTAAATATCAAATGACAGTGAATTAAATGTAAAATTGCATGGTGAAATATCAATTCACTGTGAATTAAATATGGCATCTCATGGTGAATTATATCATTTAGAATTTTATTTACATCAATGCCCATTTGCAATGAAACTCCATATCCCTTAAAAAGAAATTTAGGAAGAAAAATATCAAGTAACTTTGTTGTTGAAAGACTATTTGGCTGTAACATTTCTATAATTTCTTATAAATATTACATTAGTAAATTATATAAAAAAATTCCCTTTTCTTTTAAAAACCTCCAAATATACAAATGTAACCATTTTAATTTGTCGAGTAACTTGAGTGGTACGTGGATGTTATTTTCACTACAAAATGTTATCTAATATTTACATGGGGATTCTATGATTTCTATAAGGAGTTTTTAATTTTATCTACAACATAAGAAGTGCACAAAATGTAGTGTAGATCTATTTTCTTCTTCTTCAAAACATTAAAGTGTCATTCATATAGACGAAACAACATTAACTCAATGAGAAATGTAGGGTTTAACAAAAAGAAGAATGATGGGGAAGGTCTTGTTTTGGCACATGAAAACCCAAGTGAAAGACTTGTTTCAATGAAAGATATAGGAAGTAGACCCTACAACTCTCTTGAAAGGAAAGTGACATTATCTTCTAATCTATATCAAATGGACGCTGCTAATTATAGTTAAGCAATGATTGGAGGAAATATTCAGATACAACAGACCACATTCTGAAATATAAAGGAGGAATATATTGATAGTACCAAATCTACTCTAGAAATTGAAAATAAATATGATCATAGTGTTTATGTTGTTATTTCACCTCACTTCAATTCTACAAGATTTGTTAAGTAGCCAAAAGTAGCCAAGTTTCTTGAATTATTAACACCAGGGTCGATTGTTTTAGATGCAGAATGTGGGAATGGAAAGTATTTAGGTTTTAATCCAAATTTATTTTTCATAGGTTGCGATATAATTTCTCCCTTGATCAACATTTGTGGAAACAGAGGACATGAAGTTATAGTTGCAGATGCACTCAATCTTCCTTACAGAATTGGGTTTGGTGATGCTGATGGTTACCGCACTAAGTTCAGAATTGTTTTATATCTTCAAGGAAATCCTCCTCTTTGAGTATCAACGTCAAAATCATGTGCTCTAATGAAATTAGAGGCCTCTGTCATAAGCAGGAAATATGATTCTTGCCGAGTGTGTGAATATTTTTTTTGGATATATCATTTCAATAAGTCATAGTATAAGGTCCATATCAATACTGTCGTGCTATAAATGCAAGCCCATACTCTACCTGTATGCACTCATTTAAAGTCCCAATCAAATTATGTGCCACGAATTTGATTAGAGACAGGTAAAAATTATAGTTCTTTGACTTTCTGGCATTTAAAGTAATTTTCTTTTCTTGTGTTTACAGGATTTTCGTGGTGCATAATCTGGGGAACACCGACACTAGGCAGATATTTCCAGAATCTCCAATCATAGGGCTATCTTTGGCAGGATAAAATTATAGCATTGAACATTATTAGAACAAACATTAGCAATACATTACTACTGTCTGTTGAATTCCCAATATTATTAGATTCTGCAATTAGTGTAAAAATGTTTCATCTTCATTTTCAATTTAAAAACGAAAATTAAAACAGAGATTGATTTACTTGTTGGAAACACTAATATATTGAGCCATGTTAATGTACATGCAGTTGATCACATTAAGAGAGTTTAAACATTATCCTTCATACACAAATAATGACTAATATATTCCCGTAGATGTTTGTGAAAACAAATTGAACAAATAAATATGGGTTTTGTTCGAAAAAAATCCAGGGAATGTCGAATTTGTTAGTGACTTCAAATGAAAAGAAAAATCTAGTATCTGCTGTGACATAAAATTTTGGAGACTTAATCTTGTGGATATTGTGAAGTTGTTGTTCCAAATATTCTCCCACGTTATCCAGAGTGCATAAATTCATTGAATCTAGCAGACCAATTGAAATGGAGGGGTAATGTATCGAGATTTTGAGTAGAGCAAATATCTCAAAGGCTAAAAATCCATAACCTAAATTCCATCCACTTCAAGATGCGATTGAAGTTGATGATGAACATAGACATATGAGGGTTACATTTACTCCTACAGTTGAACACTGTGGCATGGCAACAGTTATTGGGCTTTCTGTGTGAGTGAAAGTCATATACACACCATGTATTAGCTGTAGCAAAAATAAAAAAATTAACGGTAATTCTAAATCCTGAAATTATTTAATTGATTCACCATTTACAACTTACAAGTTCATTGGTGATTTTGATGGAATCCTATTGATATGCAATATCATGGCTTGGTTAGATGTATCTATGAGCATAAAAACATGTAAATTATGTTGATGAGTGATGTAAGGCTCAAATGTTAAGGAAAATAATATTTTTTTTAACGAGGATTCAGGTCTTTATGATAATTCATGGTGACACTAATGAAAAGTAAGTTTCAAGGGTCCATAGGTCCTAGCGGCTGAACCTAGGCTTTGATACCAAGTGTAGGGACCAACCCCATACTTTACTAGACCAACCCTATGCTTAATTATTTTTTTAATACTTTTTTTACAGTAAACTAGGAATTAAACCATAAGCATACAAAGTTGGAAACTCAGAAAAATTAATCACTTATATCAACATCCATGAATTTAACTTCATTACACATACCTCTATTTTACATGTTAATTATAGGTACAATGGAGTCATATAAAAAAACATTATAATTAACACATGTACCGTTCACCCAGAGACGAGATTCAAACTTGACTTGTCGCTACTTGAACTCCTTTGTTGTCATCTACCTCCAAGCTTGAATGTTGTCATGCTTAATCTGAATGTAAGGAATCACCAGTTGACCTCCCAGTCTACTCCTTGGGTACTCTCCTTTCCCGCGGACCCCCGAGCTACAATGGGGTTGTAAAATGAAGGAATGAGCTAGCTGATAGAGGTGAGCACTCCTTGGTTCAAGCGTCCCCTCTCTAAATTCCTCTACCTCACCAAACACAACTATAGCTCATAACCACTCACAAAGACATAATCTCCTCCATCCAACCATAGGGTAAGCAAAAAGTCATTGTCCCTTGGCTTTCCCCTTATTTTATAGAAGGCTTCATACGTGACACTTCACATTTCATGCACAAATAATTATTTTTTATTAATCCACAATTTGATTATTCACCCACCCATGTGTCACCCTCTCACCAAGAATCTCCAAAATTATTTACTTAAATATTAATTTAAAATAGTATTTTCCTCACCCCAACAATACTTCCTATTTCCTTTCCTAGTTGTCTCTTAATTCCCCCTTTCCTACTCCTTAATTTGTGTTTATTATTGAAGTTAACTTATAAGTCTCAGATTTGTTCCCTAACTACCTCCTAATCTAACTCAATTTTCCTCTTAGATGGATATTCTTATGTTGGCTCTTGTCACATGGAGGTTCTCTAAATTTCTAAAATTTTAATTTATTAATATTATTTTAACTCACCACCCTCTTCTCTTAATGAAGTTTTTTTTCACTATTTTATGATTACTATTTATACTTAACTCTTTGTCCCTCTTTCCCCCTTTTTCCTAATTAAGTTACTTATGTAAATTATCCACTTAATATATATATATATATATATATATATATATATATATATATATATATATATATATATATATATATATATATATACATATATATATATATATATATATGTATTTTTATTTTATTTTATTTTTTTCAATATGGAAAGGGGCAGTGTTCTCAGGGTGAAATATTTTATTTCTCCCTATTCTTCCCTTACCCTAAGTTTTATGCTTGATTTAATTTCCTTGGTTCTAACATCATATATCACTTGATATGAATTAGTAGGATTTTCATTTATTGATTATATTTATTAGTTCCTTTAATGATGTCAAGGGTGTCAAGTTGGTCATGCCCTTCAAGAAATTCCCTTCGGAGTTCCAAGGGTTCCATGCCTAATGATTTATTTGTGATGCCAAGGGTGCCAAGTTGGTCGTGCCCTTCAAGAATTTCTCTTGAAGTTCCAAGGGGGCCACGCCACTTTCCATTCAAGCATATAGTGGTTACGAGGGGAAATTATAGGTGCAACGACAGAGAAATCTATCATCTCGTATGTCACCTGCTATAGTGAGACTAATGGTGTTGGGGATCAATGGATCTGCCTTGATGCACGCCCCCCCAGAAAATCCTCGTGAGCGACCCAAATTTGGGACCTACCCCCACAACATCGTGATCTTAAAAGTGAAGGTGTTTCGACCTTTCCAGCCTAAGTCACAACAGGAGTGCTAGCGGGTGAGATCAGGGACATTGTCCCATCCCTCCCATGTTTTTCCTTCCAATTGCACAACCCCATCACCCATATGTGAGTCATTAGGCCAAGAAACTAACCTGTTCCTGCAACCACTGACATATCATATATATATATATATATATATATATAGCAAGTTTGAAACTAGACTTAGAATTTCAAAGACAAATATTAATTTCAATCAAACCAGATGTCATCCACTCATCATATGCGAGTGCCTCTGGTGGATTACTGTCATACTCAATAATCATCAGTAACAAAATTTCTCAATGTTAGTCATTATCATAATAGTAACATCAACATGACCTAGTCATTAACATTGGTGTTCATTGCGAATCAGAACTAATGTAAGTAGCTAACATAGGAGACACATACATCATGGTTATCATAATCATAACATTAATGTGAAACAAACATATCCATCAAAGGCATCATCATCATAACATCAATAGAAAACATACCTATCCATCAAATCTATCATCATCGTGATATCAATAGAGAACATGCATATCCATTAATGCTACAATCATATAAATAGAGAACATACATAACCATTAATGATATCATCATAAATAAAGAACATAAATAACCATAAAATCCACTAATAATAGATTCATGTGTCTGGATCCTCAACCTGAGGTCCTTAAAGAATAAAGTGCAGGCCTTATGTCTAAATAATGTTAAAATTCATATCATTGTCAGTCAACTAGAATAGGGAACTACAAACACAAATTTTCTATGGAAGGGTTTGAAAATGAAATTCATCAAACCTTGAAATGTGGAAGGTGTATTAGTAAGGCCAAAAGGCATGACCAAAAATTCATAATGACCTTCATGAGTATTGAATGTTGTTTTCCAAATGTCTTTAGTCTTCATTATAATTTGATAATATCCCGAATGAAGATCTAGCTTGGTGAAGTAAATTGCTCCATGTAATTCATCCAACAATTCATCAATGACAGGAATGAGAAATTTATTTTTAATAGTGAGCTTGTTGAGCTCGCTATAATCCAGACACATACACAATGATCCATCCTTCTTGTGAATCAATACTACTAGAGCAGAGAAATAACTTTGGCTAGGTTGAATTATACCAACCTCTAGCATTTCGGCAACCATACGTCCAATTTCACTCATTTGGGAATAGAAATATCAGTACGGCCTGATGTTTGGAGGAATGATCCCTATAATCAAGTGAATAGCCTAATCATGATCAAAAATAGGTGGGAGGCCTTTGGGAGTCTCACATACCCTTGAGTGATTGTCAAATATTCTTTGGAGATCTAGAGAAATGGAAGATTTCAATGTTTGAACATCTAGTGAGCATAATTGTGCAATTATGTCTCATTTGTATTTATTCAAAAGATTTGTCATGCCATTAGAGATGATTATCTTCCATGGTTTCCTTGTGATGCCCTTTAATTCAATTTACTTTCCTTCCTAGGATAATTTCAATAAAAGTTCTTGAAAATTAAAAGTTATCGTCCCCAAAGATTGTAACCATTGGACTCCTAATCCAACATCAACACCACCCATTGGAATGGAAAACATTGGACTATTCAATACATATTCCCCCATGGTTAGATTGATATTATGACACTTCCCTGAGAAATTTATAGTTCCTCCATTTTCAACCATCACTTGACACTCTGGTGCTGCATATAGAAAGAAATTCAATTCCTTGGCTATCTTATAATGAATAAAATTATGGGTACTACCAGAATAAATCAACACTATTACTTTTTTTTCTTGATATATCCTTCTATCTTGAGAGTTTGATGAGTGGTAATTCCTACGAATGCATTACAAGATATGGTCAGATTCATTTCTTATTTCTTTAGGGTTGGTTCTTGGTGTAGATCCTATTCTTTTGATGTTTATTGTTCTTTTTCTTCCTCCTATTCACAATATATGTAAAATAATTTCTCAGCACACTTATTTCCCTTAGTTTATTTTATATCACAACTGTAACAAATCCCTTTTTCTCTATTTTTCTCCAGTTGTTGTGTTTTCAACCTTGTAGGTTGTGGGAGGCTAGGAGTAGCAACACTTCCATATTTATAGTTGTGAGGGGTAGACTTACTTGTTGCGAACCTGATGTTGGATGTTATCCTTTAAAGTCCCTATGAATACACCAATCATATGCTCCTTCGAAATATCATTTACCTTGATATTCAATCTTTGGAATTCCTCAATGTGCTTCACCATTGAGCCCTTTTGTTTGAGATTTATCAATTGGATAAATAAGGTATTTCACTTTGTATCCTCATAATGTGCTATCAATTATTTACCAAAATTTTCCAAGTGAAAATTGATTTATGAGAACAAATCCATCGATACCACACAAACTTATTTTTTTTTTAATATAAGGATGCATTGCGTACCTTTTGTGTGTACGACACATCATGTAGATCAAAGAAATTCTCCATATATAATATATATGTCACCAAATCCTTTCCATAAAACTTCCTCATGTCAATATTTTGAATGTGGTGGGTCTTAAACCCAAAATTGGAGTCTCTACAATCATAAGTCATATTCAATTTTCCCTCATCATGATTTTCATGGATTACCTTGTCACCACTGGGAAGCCTTTCTTGCAACAAAATTTTCAACCCTTCCAGTTTGACATTCATCGCGTCCATGTATACTTTAAAAACTCCCATGTCTACTTTTAAACCATCCATCTTAGCTTCTAGTTCATTTTTTTTACTCTTTGCGAAGCCGAAATTTGTTGCACTTGTTCTTGTAATTTTGATATATCATGTTGCATTTCTTCCTCTTCTTCATGCATCATAGTAAAGCTTTTTGGCTTCTTACTAGGTGTGTCCATTTTTTGTTTCAAGGCAGTTTTGAATCAAACAATGATATTTATGCTTCACTATGCACTTTGAATCACTTCAAACTTATTTTTGAAACACAAGTTGTGATAATTTTAAAAAATGCACACATTTTTCTTGATTTTTATGAGCTCAATATTGAAATTGTTGTGTGTTTGTAATTTTATATCTCCAAAGTCTAAAATTTCTTCCTGTGGTATCCATCTAAGTTTTATTTCCAATTTTATAAGTCAGACTGAGATTAAATTCTTCAAGAAAACTTTATGCCCAATCTCCCATGATGACTTGATTACAGACTAGTTCAATAGAGCGAACTTGTATGGAATGCCACATGTCACTGTTTCGACCTTCGACCTTGAAAATGATATATTGTGTGAGACTGAATTTTGGAGCCTACAAAAACTATAACCTCTTCAAACCATATATCATAAAAAATAGCGAACCAAGATCTAAAATTCGTACACGAAGTTCACCAAGTTTTCGACTCCACATGGTCGAAATTTCAAATTTTGAAGCCTCATAGAAAAAACGTTATAGCGAAAATTCCAAGATGACCTATTTGAAGCAATGGAACCCTAGAATCCAAAGCTCTGATACCAAATGTTATGCAACCAAATCACAAGAAAAAAAATATAGATCAATGACTTGAAAATTAGCCTCTTTGAGGGGGAAACCTCCTTTACATCACATAAATGAACAATTCGTGGATGCTTCAAATGAAAATACGTCCTTTTTATATATAGGAGTCTAAGGGGTCACAATATAATCAGACCCCACATAAAAATAATAATGTGAGGGCATGACAATAATAATAGTGGGCTTTTATGGGGTGCAACAATAACAATATGGGGGCTACATTAAAAATAATAATAAGGGGGCTACAATAACAATAAGGGGGTTACACTGGTATTATAGGGACCTAACACCTCTAGTAATAATGACTACGAAAATTATCAAAAAATTGAGTTGTCTTGCATGGAAAACACACATCCAAAACAAAATCATGGTGGATCTGCCATGCCAAACATATCATACTACCTTCATTTTGTCTTAAGAAAACAAACACATAATTATTATTAGCATTAATCAGGTTTTTTGTTTGGTTAGAAATTACTAGAGATATGTTAGATTGACCTTTGTGTGCATTAATGATGTAATAATTCATGTTATCCAATAAAATTGGATCATCCATAGGAGAATTTTTTTTCCTATTCATATATTCTACCTAGTAGCTGAGAACCCCTGATAGCCACCTTGTAGTTGATGTGATGTTCCATTCATATCTCTGCCACCTACATTAGTCATATGTTTTCTCACCCATTTGTGAAGAGCGCATGTTGGAAGATGGGCTTATAATCATAGGGTACTTTATTCATTATGCAATTGGGTGGTTATGTTTTTTTTTTTTATTTGAGAATTTTGACATGGATTATGGGGTAACTTGGAAGAAAGAAGGGTCTTGGTCGTAGTCTTGTTCCCTCTCCTTAAATGGGGGGTTAATTTTCAATCCTAGTCTAGTGGGACCTCGCTAATGGCCCATGGATTTATGAAGAGGCACTACTTAGGAAACTGAGACTAAAATAGCGTAGCCCCATCTCTCTCTATTCCATACTTGCCACTTTTCATATTACAATATGAGCCCCTATATCACCTCCCTTCTTTAGGTCAACTGGCCATTAGTTCTCTGGGATTTGGCACCCACACATCCTTATACTTGGGTAGGGCTTGGAAATGAACCCTGTTAGTTTGATGTAGCTACGATAAAAAGAAAGATAATATGATGGCTACAAGGAAAAACAAAAGAAAAATCAAAATGAAAAATATGGTCGGGACTTACAAATTAACACGTGGGAAAAATTCAAACATGCACTCTACCCTTATCATATGGCCATCAATCGGTTCCTGGGCCAATATTGCCATATCTCATAGAAGAAAATGAACCCTTGCATGTCCCAACCTTTTATGGGTTATGAACTACCCCATCCCAAAGGGGGTAATAAATGTTATGCATCATAGAAAGAAAATTCTAATTCCTTGAGCTACAAGCAATGATACAAGGAAAATCAAGAAAAAGTAAAAGATAAATTATTGGGATGGAAAAAAAAGGTTGATTTAACCCATGCATCCACGATTTCTCCCTTCTCACATCTATACACCGAAGATGAGGTATCCCATCATAGTTGGTTCCTTTGACCATGGAACTTGGCCATGGAGTCCTTTCCCCTCAATTCCATCATTATTCGCATGACACCTATTGATTGAAGGGTGGACCAAATACATGTCACTTCCCTTTAGAGGTTGAGAACACCTAATAGAGTTGTCTATTAACCACTCTTACGTAGGGAGGTAACACCATTACGTAACTAAGGCCTTGCTTTTGGAGGAGGATCCTAAGATGAAGTGGTATTTTCCCATTCTTTCAATATTGGTACACTTATATGCATGATAATGATTAATGTACATGATGGAGAAAGTTTAAGCTCTAGGTATTGTGTGTAATTTAAAAGTGGTTTACCATTTCATCTATAGGTATGGGAAACTTAACTAAGATCTAGGTCCTTTAGAGGGACATATTAACACTGAAAGTTGATGTGTTTAGATACATGGGACTTCGAATAATTATAGAGCATAATTCATAACCATGGGAACCTTCAACACCCACAACATTCTTGAATTTTCTTTATTATTCATGGGATGATACACATGTACCAACATGCCCCCAATTGGCTTAACAAAAATGACATGGTATGGAATTTGAACCAGGGTGGAGATGAGGTTTGTCTCACACATTGACATAGGATGACTAACACCATTTTCAAAGCCCTCAACATTGGAGTAGAATAAGGTGTATTCATCACTTAGATACTCATGAGACCCAGTTTTATGCCCCAAACCCAGATTTGGGGGCTACAGGATGATTTACAAATAGATCTAGGGGACAATCCCTAGAACTTGATTTTAGGTGCCATCTACACTTTTCATGGTACTAAAGGATCTCAATGCATACCCTAGATGGGCCTATGGCAACATGAAGTCAACATTTTAGCTCTCTTGTTAGAGATTTATCATGTTTTACATTGGCTACAAGGTCATCTTATGAGCTTGATTAGTTCTTTCCCATTATTTTAATGTTTGAGCGGATTATAGGCATAATTAGGCATTAGTAGTACATATATATATTGAATATAATTCTTGTGTGATCTCTCTTCATCATCATTCTTTGAAATTTGTCCTCCTTGAAGAATTCAACCTCTCTAGAGGATTCCCACTTGTTCTCTTGTGGATGACTTGGATGTACTAGATGAATTTTGAAATTTGGAGCTTATTCTTGGATATTTCTTGGAGCTATTCTTTGTATAATGGAAGGAGTTCTTGCATGTTTTCCTCTAAGTACACTTTATTGTTTAATATCTATCTTTCTATGTCTATTGTATGGAATCATTGATTCTAGGTCATGGTAAAATTGTGCCCTAATTTGTTGAAGATTAATTGGATTACTATATAGATTAATATTTCATAAATTATTCATGTATAACCTATTATGAAATTAGTCATAGTGGTTAACTCATTGAACTCTTCCATAAAAATCCATTTTTCATTGCGTGGGTAAATGCTTGAAATTTTCTTGCCAGGGTATAAAATTTTAGCCTCCTTTAAAACAAGTCTAGATAACCTAAATCACCCTAGACTCCATTCTACTAAGGAACAAGGCACTATTCCAACTTATTTCTGATCAATATCATGTTTTATCCATATTCTATCTCTTAAATTGGGTCCTTCAAGGCTAGAGAAGAGAACTAGGGCTTGGTGTGAATTTATAGGGAGGAAGGTGCTTGGAGAGCCTAAACATCAAGAGGATAGGGTTTTCCAAAAAAAATATCAATTTGGTGGGAATCCACTCCAATTTCATCCACACATTGTTTCCCTATGTTTTTTCCCTAAGAGGGAAACCCTATTTTTCTTCCCTCAACGTAAGGACTTCCTTGAAGGTTTCATGATCCTTGTCTTAGCTAATATACATTTTAAGAAAAAATTTCTCCTTGCCTTGAACTTGAGTTACTCAAACACTTGTCAAATCAATCAAACCCTAGGTCTCATGCCCTTATTTCTAGGTATCTTCATAGAAAGTAAATTTCTTCCTTGTGAAGCCTTGAACCTAAATAGTCCCTTTCTTGAATCTGAGCCTAGTTAGATAACTTCACACATTAACCCTAGAATACCTATTATAAGTGATCTCTTTCCTACCAAGACTCCTCCCATTGGTGAAAATCCATAAAGAGAAGGGGGTTTTGGCAATGGTGATAGTGGGCCACCACCCCATTGTGGCTTCTTGGTCTAGTTTATACCGTGAAGGGCTTCCCCCTCCAAGGCGTACTAGATTTTGTTGTAAAATTTCCAATACTTGATCAAGATGTATTGGTTTTCTATCTTCATGAAGATCACATCCTTATATTCATGTATTTGTTTCCAAAAACTACACCACAAATGTCAAGAGGTATCACATCTAACTTCACTTCATGAATGCAATCTACACTTATAGGAAAGTTGATCGTACACTATTTCGTGATCTTGAGCTTTGCATCCTTGTTACCTATCTCAGTGGATATGGTCTAGGATGATTATGAACTTCCAATCCAATCTTACTAATCAGATTGGTTGCTCTAATGGTTGGCCTATGAACTAGAATTGAATATGACATTCACCTTGGAATTTTTGACCTTGATCTTAATGTGCAAAATTTTTTCCATCTTGTTCTCTTCCTTATGATGAAGGCTACTTAGATTCACCTCCCCCTACACTAAGGTGAATATAATATTCTCATCCACATAATAGCTACTCTCTAGTAGGTTGTATTAATGACTCATGAGTTCTTCTTGGAAAATTTCTTACATATCTTTGGATTCAACTTTAGAGGTAGATTTCAACACTTATTTTTGGTCTGGCCATTGATATTACAATTACAATGTTTGTTTGGATCCTTACATTGATGTGTAGTATCTATCATTTTCTTATCTTTTCCTTTTAACTTCTTCTTACTTTGCTTGGAAGCATCTTGGTGATCTCTTTGCTTATAATAACTTGGTTATCCTTTTTTATGGCCTATTTTCTCGATATATTATGTTAGCACGTGGGCCTTATAATTTTTTCGTGTTTTTAAGAGCATCAATTTCTTTTGTAAATTATTTTTGAGACCCACAAAATACGTGAGGAACATGTCTTGGTTCTTGGGAGAGATACCTAACATGGTCAACATCTTCCTGAATTTGATAGTGTACTCTTAGATACTTTTCCCTTTTGTATGCTTGAAGTGATTCCAATGGATCCATTGGTTCTCCACATACACAATAGGGTAGAATTGTCACTTGATAATGGTTTTGAAAACCACCCACTTAGTTACCAGTGGATCACCCTCTATTCTAAGTGTCTCCATGTGGATTTCCCACTAGGTTAGTGTATGCTTCTCTAGTTTTAATGGGGAAATGATTTTTTTTTCTCTTTGTCTATACTATGGACATTTAAATATACTTCTAATTGTTTCAACCAATGATTCAACTTAAAATCTTGAGTTTCACCTTGATATAATTTTATATCCACTTTCAGTTGGGTATTTTTTAGGGGAAACATTTCTCCAATTAGCTATTTTTGGCCATATTCTTAAAAAAAAACTTAGTTGGTTAAAAAATGACTTATTTTTTATTCAAATATGATTAAATTGATAATATTCACCAAAAAATTATGAATTTTATTAGTAAATTATACATTTTTTTATTGAATATTCACCTACACATCTATATGTATAATTTTTCAAACTGAAATAGTCACCTAGAATAGTATACATAGGTATAACATTTGAATACTTAAAAATACCATTTTTTGCTTCCATTTTAAACAATGGTTGTGGAGGATTCATGGAATTAGAACTTGGTTGCTCTTTTTTGGGTTCATTTTCTTTACTCCTCTTCTATGTCTTCAATATATCTTGGTTTATCATCTAATACAACTTTCCAATTACAGCCACCAATGTCTAGAAAAGGTCTAAACTTGTTCACTATCATTGCCATGAGAAGGGCCATGTTACAAGAGATATTAGAAACTTGTTCTTCCATCCTTGCAAATCTATCTTTTGTAGCTACATTTTCAGAGTTGTTATGATTGGACTAAACCTCCATGACTAGTGCTCTATAACTTCATAAGCTAATTCCAAAATCTTGAAACTTCTCACAAATATCCAAAAAAAAACCTACTTTGATACAAATATGATTTGTAAACTACCATGGATATTCCATTGGAATAGTCTGTCACAACAAATCTTATATTATGTTGAAATTTTTATTATTTAGGCTTATTTTAATATATCTTATATTTATTACCATAATTATTTCTCAAATTTATGGAAATGATTGAAATAGGAAAATGGAATAACAAGAAAATGAACACATTGTCCAAAAAAATTAACACAAGATGTATCCCAGCTAAAAGGTGAGGCCTATGCTTTGCTCAATTTTCTTCAATTATGAAAATGAAAATACAAAGAAAGGGGAACTCATTATGGAGTTTCCCATGATAATGTGGGCTCCATGGTTTCTAAAAAATATTCTTTCAACTTTTTTATGCTCTCAAATCCCACTCCTAGATGCCCTAATCAATTATGGAACAAGTACAATGCTACAAAATGGAATCCCCCTCTTCCTTTTGTCCCAATATTTAACATAGCTTGATAATCATCTAGGGTTAGGGTTTTTTCATGCCTCAACCGTCAATTATTATTATTTTTTAGACCATTAAGAATCTTCTTGAAAGTCCATATGTGGCTAGCAACATGTGCGAGTAATGGAGGTTGAGATGGAATCTGCTTAATACCATGATGGTCAACAAGGTAGGTCAACTTGCAGAAAGCATAAATTTTTCATATGCATTCTGTGTGTAAAATAGCATTGAGGGGATAACATCTAAAATCACAAATTTTACCTCTAAAAAGTGTCATTTGATGCCTCAAAATGACTCTAGAAGATTCCATACCCCAAATCTTCAAACTTAGACCTACCACTCAGATGGACCCTATAAAATAATTCCTATATTTTTTCAACTTAGAAAGTACTGATATATATGAAAACTTATGCAATGATCCATTCCACATTATAAGATGAAAAATGATTTCGTAGATAGAAAAACAACATAAGGGAATAGAATGAAAATAATATAATGATAGCAAAAAGAATTATCATTGTAAAATATAGTTTACATGAATATGTTACTCAAACATGGGCATGGTTCCTTTGTGAAAATAATGTTTCTCACTCATGTCTCTCCCTTTCTTGAAAATAGGTCTTTCTATTGAAATTTGCAAGTGCCTTTTAGAGTCAATAAAAATATTGCAATTTTAGCTGAAAAAATTTACCCATTTAGAGAAACTTTAACCTTTCTTGTAAAGTGTGAGGTTATAAAAATAAGTTAACAAGATATGTGGAAGGTTGGGTAATTATTTGTGTAGCTACTAATGGATGATTTTAAAATTAGGGAACTGATATGTTTCATACTAGTTGTTGGAAAAAAATTCCTTACCAAGACAATGAATGGTAGATATGTTGTCTTTGATTATGTCCTTATCCACAACAAATTCTTAAAAACATCCTAACAATTTAGTAAATTGAAAAAGTATGGGTGGTTAGTAGCATTGAATAAACCTTTATCCCTTTACACCTTATAAATATTATTTTCAAAGTGAATTTTGAATTCCCATTTAGCTATAAGTTCAAAATTTCTCTATATAAACTCGCAAAAACTTGTAAAATGGTGCATAAGTAGTTTGCTTCCTACATGGACCCAAAATACTCCGTATGGAAATGTTTATGTTGTTGTACATGTAGCAACACCCCAAAACCTGTTAATGATAAATGCCCTTCATTTTTTGTCTTCTACATATGTAAGATTAGAAAGGGAGGAAATTTGAATTTTATTATTTGTATGCTCTATGTTTGGCAAGCCACTTGGTTGGGCTTATCATGAAGACCAAGGTGCTACATTGTAATATCCCAATGATATCCATATTTGTCCAAATATGGCACATGTGCTAGGAGGGTTGGCCTCAAAGGAACCTTTGTAGGAAAATAGAAAATTGTTAAGTGAAACACTTGACAAGTGTTTTTCTAAAGTGGCACCCTTGAGTCACAGGTGGCCTTGTTGGAAAATCAAGGAAATTGTAGATTAAGGTTGATTCTCCTTACTTGATAATTACTTGTGAGATTTGTTGGCCTTTTATTAATATATTATTTATTCTTCATCAAGAAATTACCAAAACATAAAATGCATGAAGATCACAAGAACACAAAGAACACAAGATATAGGCTCCGAGCCAAGGAAAAACCCCACAATTGGGGAAAACATGAACCATTCTCTTCTTATAGAATCATATCAAATCAAATATCCAAGACCAAGACCAAGACTAAGAAAACTACCTCCATAAGATCCCCAAGTTATCCCTCCATTCAATATCATGTTTTATCCTTGATTTGTCACTAATCTTGTAGAAATTTGAATAATAGCTGAATTATTCATCGAGATTATCCTGATTACACACTATTTAAGCTTCATGCATAATAAATAACCTCTTCTACAATTGATCATCAATTTGCGGAAATAGAAGCAGTCGCATGCGCACATTAAAACATAATCAAGCACACATATAACACAGTATGTAATGGGGAAAGCTAATAGCTGAAAACCCCCAACTATCTGTATATTATAATGATAGAGAAAATGTAACAATACATAGCACAAAGCTCCTCACAGCTCTCAGCACTATCTCACATGCTACACACAAACTAGCACGGAAGATGAACAAGTCACAGGTTCAAATCTCCTCCACAAGTCTGCCTGCCTCTACTGCGCAATCCAAGATTAATAATGATGAGATCCAGTTCGAATCCCACTGGCTTGTACTGTGCAATCCTCATTGGAAATATCAATCAATGTGTGTGCAAATCTCATGCACATCTATAGTCACAACTGATAGTAGACTCACCCTTTCACTCACCTCTAACACTGGTCTCCACTGAACTGTCCATGCACTGAGTTAACTGATGTATTCTTTTAGTTGATTTATGAGTTAATAATTAGTGAATTAATTAATAATTAATTCACACCACTCATCACTAGTGTATTTATCAGTTAGACTAAATACAACTAGTTCAACTAAGTTAAACCAAACACAACTCCACCAACTGTCTCATCAACTCCACCAAACTCTGCCACATGAGTTCTAATTAAAGTCAACCATGCAATAGCTCAACTAACCCCTAGGAAAAGTGTATTTCCTTCTGTCAGCTGCATGTGCCACATCCAAGCATCAAACTGAAGTGCTCCAAGAGTATAAGATAATGTTTATAGTCTAAATATTATTAAGGGTTAATAATATTTGACTGTTCTATTTTTAGCCCGGCAGTCTAAAAATAGATTCCGCCCAATGTCTAAAAATAGAGGTCCATTTATTTTTACCAACTCAACCAATCATCCATAAATAGCATCTTGCAACTCATAGACCATGATCCATATGTGTAAAAATAGACATAGTCTAAAAATATACTTTGTGCCAAAAATAGCCTGCGGGCCCACTTAGTGAAGGCGACTTCTTTTCACTAAGCTCCATCATCTTGTTGCATTTTCAACACTCCCTCTCAATAAGATATGGATTATCTGCAACCCCTATCCTGCCTCTGTGGAATTCGAATTTGCTCCTGGTGAGCGCCTTCGTCAAGATGTCAGCATCCTGATCCTCCGTGGGAATATATGAAAGTAACATGATTCTCCGCTACACACAATCTCTGATATGATGGTACCTGATGTCGATGTGTTTGGATCTATCATGAAATATTGGATTAGCCGAGAGTTTAATGCAACTCTGGTTATCACAATAAATCACAGTAGGCTCCAAGTGTGACCCGAAAAACCCGACCAGGATCTTCCTCATCCATATGGCCTCGCATGTAGCCAAGCTAGCTGCCATATACTCAGCCTTTGCTGAAATGAGTGCCACAGATCTCTGCTTCCTGCTGTACCAAGAAACTACCGTCGACCCGATACTGAAGATCCCTCTAGATTTGCTCTTTCTGTCCATTGGGCTCCCTGCCCAATCTACATCCGTGAAGCCACATAGCTTCACCCCATCCTCGTGTCTATACCACAAGCCATATCCCGATGTGCCTCTAAGATAATGCAATACATGCTTGCCTACCTTCCAGAAGAGCTTGGTAGGCTTAACCATAGCTTGCGAAAGCTGGTTAACAGAATAGCATATATCGGGTCGTGTATTGACCAGATACATAAGCGACCCCACCAACTCCGTCGATAAACAATGGCATCCACTACCTCCGCCGAAGTAGCATCCTCCGTCCTCCAACTCAGGAAGAGGCTTGTGGATGTGCTTGGCACCATGCATGTTGAACTTCTCTAGTATCTCCCGGTGTTATAGCGAGAAACAAATAGTCCACCATCACACGTCAAATTTCCAATCCTGAAATAATGAAGGAGGCCCAAGTCCTTCATCTCAAACTCTCTAGCAATATCCTCCGTGCATAGTATCACCATCACTCCGTCGAATCAAATCATCTACATAAAGTACAATGATTAGCAACTTACCCTCCACCACAATCTGGTATAGGTTAGGATCTGCCTCACTCTTGGAGAATCCAAGTCCAGTGAAATAATTGTCTATCCGTGTGTACCAAGCACGAGGTGCTTGTTTCAACCCATACAACACTCTCTTGAGTCTACACACATGCGACTCGCTGCTGAAGATCTCAAAACCTTCGGGCTGCTTTATGTACACCTCCTCCTCAATGACTCTGTTGAGGAACGCAGTCTTCACATCCATCTGATGAATGTGCCACCCCATCTGCACTGAGAGAGCAAGAATCATCCATATGGAAGAATACCTTGCGACAAGTGCAAAGGTCTCCTCATAATTGATCCCCTCTATCTGTGAGAAGCCTCGGGCAACAAATCTTGCCTTGTACTTCTCCACACTCCCGTCAGTTGCCTGCTTCACTTTGTAGATCCATCTCGAACCCACCACTGATTTCCCTTCCGGCCTCGGGACAATCTCCCATGCACTGTTTCTGACAATCGAATCATCCTCTTCCACCATGGCATCTACCCATGCGGGGTCCTCCACAACTTCCTTGAAAGAGGATGTCTCTGTCACGATACACTTGCTCATAAGAGCCATGTATCCAGTATACCGGTCAGGTGCCTGTCTCTGTCTGCGCTATGATGTAGGTGCTCCTACAACCTTCTCCGCATCTTGAGCCAGTCGCTCAACTTCTGTAGTGCGCTTCCGCCCTCTGATGGTTGGCGCTCCATGAGTGGTTTCTTCCACTCCATGAACTTCCTCTTGTGGCTGATCCACATCCTGAAACTCATCCTTAGGAACTAATAGCTCCTCATCTGCATGCAAGTGTGGCTCCCTCTCAAGCGAACACTTCATGGCTTTCTCCTCCCGAAATTTGATATCCCGTCGCACAACAGTCTTGCGACTGTCTGGAAAATACACACGATAGCCAGGGCGCACGTTGTACCCCACAAATATCCCAACCTCCGCGGTCGGCTCCAGCTTCTTCCTGGCATCCTTCGTCACATGAATGTAAACAGGTGAACCAAAAATCCTCAAATGGGAAATATCAGGCCTCTTACCAGAAAACGCCTCCTCGGGTGTACTCATGCCAAGTATCTTGTGAGGACAACGGTTCTGCACATATACTGCAGTATTTCATGCCTCCGCCCATGAGTGAATGGGTAGGCCCTGATCATGCAACATCGCCCGTGCAGTACCCACGATCGTTCTGTTCTTCCGCTCAGCAACCCAATTCTGCTGTGGGTTATGAGGTTCTATGAGCTCTCTTCGAATCCATTCTGCGCTGCAAAAGTCCTTGAATTCGCTAGAGATGAATTCACCACCATTGTCTTTCCTAAGAGCCTTCACATGCTTCCCCAATTCCTTCTCCACCAGCGCCTTGAACTCACATAACTTTGAGTATGTCTCGCTCTTCTTCTGCATGAAGAAGATCCAGCACTTCCGAGAATAATCATCAACAAAGATCACATAGTACCTGTGCTTTGCTGTCGAAGCTACTGAGAAAGGTCCACACACGTCTGTGTGAATTCTCTCAAGGATCATCGTGGCGTGAATATCCTTCTCGTGAAAGGTGGCTTTCACAAATTTTCCCAAGGTACACCCCTTGCACTGATCTGACTGCGCAAGAGTGCCCTTAGGAAGCCCAGTAGAAATCTGCTGCAGTATCTTCAAAGCTCCATGGTGAAGGTGGCCCAATCTCCGGTGCCACAACTCGCCATCATCTTGGCTCACCACTCCTTCTGCCTTGCATGCCATTGCTGTGCAACCATCTACTTGCAATTGATAAAGGTTCTTGACTCGAACCCCTATCTTTCAGATTTCTCTAGTTGTCTTACTGCGCAGGAAAGCATTTCCCTTGCTGAAGACAACATCATATCCCTTGTCTTCCAACATCGCCACAGAGATAAGATTATTCTTCAATCCTGGAACATGCATCACTTCCTTCAATACAAAGGGTTTACCAGACTCCCTCTCAAAGGAAATGGTACCGATACTGGTTGCACTGTATCTACCATCATCGCCCATCTCGATGTGCACTCCAAGATCTTTCTCATCCATATCAGAAAACAAATCTCGATCTCCTGTCATGTGAGAAGACGCACCACTGTCCAAGAACCATACTGATCCCATCACACTTGAGACCAAGCATGCGATCAGCAAAAAATCCAGCTCAAACTGCGAGGCTAAGGCCTCTCCCGTTGCAGATCCAGCAGCCTGCTTATTTTTCTTCTTCTGCGGACAATTTGTGGCATAATGTCCGTTATGGTGATAGTGAAAGCACTTCACCTTGGACATGTCCTGCTTCTTTCCTTTCACACCGGAATGAGAATATTTCTTTCTCTTCCCCTTCTTTGCTTTGGCAGCCAAAGCACAATTTTCTTCATCATATGCCTTTAATGAAGATCCGTCCCTGGTACTCCGCCTTATCTCCTCTTGCACAAGATCCGACCAAAGTCGCTCCCATCCTGGCAATTTCTCCCGACCATTGACAGAATCCTGATAGGTATGCCAACTCTTCGGAAGACCAAGGAGAGCCAAGCTCACCAATTCCTCATCATCTATAGTCACCCCCACACTTCCCAGCTCATCCCTGCATTGGATGAACTTCGTGAGGTACTTGGGCATACTGTCGCCTTTCTCCATATTTATGTGTCTGAGTTTATCCTTGAGCGCCAACTTCCTCTGGTCGCTCTTGCTTTGGAATAAATCTGTCAACGCTTTCCACATCAAGTATGGAGAATATTTTCCATGCAGGCTGGATACAATGTGATCCTTCACGCCCTCCAACAGAATCCTTCGACATTTTGCTATCTTCTTTTGCCAAGCCTCAATTTGAGTAGCATCAGTAGGCTTTGGGACTTCAGCATCTATGAACTCCTTCAACCCGTTGTCATCTAACACCGCCTCCATCCTATCTCTCCATGCAATATAATTCAAGCTGCCTTCAAGAGCATACTCCAATCGCAATCCGTTGAAAGACATTTTGACTTCGACACCAAGAACACACTGCTGCAAATTCGAATTCCACTAGCTCAAAACTCAACCGATTCTGATCTGTGAGAAAAAATTATTTCTAGCACAGAGATCGACTGTAGGGGCATTTACTGGATATATCACCTTTCAGAGAAAGGATGGATCCAGAGGCTACCTGGCCCACTTATAGACTCTGTCTACCGAAATAAATTGTAATCACTGTAATAGATCCGATGATCAATTTCGCTCCGATACCATGTAGAAATTTGAATAATAGCTGAATTATTCACCGAGATTATCCTGATTACACACTATTTAAGCTTCATGCATAATACATAACCTCTTCTACAATTGATCATCAATTTGCGTAAATAGAAGCAGTCGCATGCGCACATTAAAACATAATCAAGCACACATATAACACAGTATGTAATGGGGAAAGCTTACAGCTGAAAACCCCCAACTATCTGTATATTATAATGATAGAGAACATGTAACAATACATAGCACAAAGCTCCTCACAGCTCTCAGCACTATCTCACATGCTACACGCAAACTAGCTCAGATATGAACAAGTCACAAGTTCAAATCTCTTCCACCTGTCTACCTGCCTCTACTGCGCAATCCAAGATGAATAATGATGAGATCCAAGTTCGAATCCCAGTGGATTTTACTATGCAATCCTCATTGGAAATCTCAATCAATGTGTGTGCAAATCTCATGCACAACTATAGTCACAAATGATAGTAGACTCACCCTTTCACCCACCTCTAACATTGGTCTCCACTGAACTGTCCATGCACTGAGTTAACTGATGTATTCTTTTAGTTGATTTATGAGTTAATAATTAGTGAATTAATTAATAATTAATTCACACCACTCATCACTAGTGTATTTATTAGTTAGACTAAATACAACTAGTTCAACTAAGTTAAACTGAACACAACTCCACCAACTGTCTCATCAACTCCACCAAACTCTGCCACATGAGTTCTAACTGAAGTCAACCATGCAATAGCTCAACTAACCCTTAGGAAAAGCGTATTTCCTTCTGTCAGCTGCATGTGCCACATCCAAGCATCAAACTGAAGTGCTCCAAAAGGATAAGATAATGTTTATAGTCTAAATATTATTAAGGGTTAATAATATTTGACTGTTCTATTTTTAGCCCGGCAGTCTAAAAATAGATTCCGCCCAATGTATAAAAATAGAGGTCCATCTATTTTTACCAACTCGACCAATCATCCATAAATAGCATCCTGCAACTCATAGACCATGATCCATATGTGTAAAAATAGACATAGTCTAAAAATAGACTTTGCGCCAAAAATAGCCTGCGGGCCCACTTAGTGAAGGCGACTTCTTTTCACTAAGCTCCATCATCTTGTTGCATTTTCAACAAATATTCCCTTTAGATGCCTTGTCTTCATAAAGAAATTCATCCTCCCTGTAGATTGTAGTCCATAGACCCCATGATCCTTCCATAGCTTTCATAACATAGTCATAACAATCATCACAAGAACAACTCACATATCTCTTCAGGAATTCACATTCTTTTAAGGTCTTATCATAAATAACTAACATCCTTTTACCACATATATGCCTTTAAATAAACTCACATATCCTCTGCCACAAAATCTCACATATCTCTTCAGAACATGAATGAACTTCTTCACTTTTGGTGGAGGATTCACATCAATATATAATTGTTTATTAATATGAAGGGTCACATATATTGAGCAAGCCAACATGACCATCTAGAGGGCCGACTTGATCTTATGGAGGTAAATTTGACTCTTTTTTACTTAACAAAATTTTTTTGTTCCTTTTCTTGCAAAGAGTCCAAATGGACTTTGACTCAAATTTATTTTTTTGACTCAACAAAACCGAGAACCATGAAAAACATGCTTGACTACAATAATAATAATAATAATAATACAAATTTCTTTCTCTTCTTTTTTATTTTGATACATATACAAAGAAAATTATGAAGACCGAACTTACTTACTTTTACAACACTCTCTTTTAACTAGGGAGGTATTCATAATGACTCAAAAGGTCTATCTTGTTGAGAAATCAATGCTAGTAGGATTTATGGTTTGATTCCTCTTTCTTGATAATTAATTGTGAATTATGTTGCCTTATTTTACTTACTAATTAGCTTATCTTTCATCAAGAAATTACCAAATTATATGTATTGTATGAAGATCACAAGAACATAGACACGAGATGTAAGCACTCAGCCAGGGAAAAATCCCTATGAGGGGAAAACCCAGTCAAAAACTCTTCCTTTAGTAGATTCAAATAAATATGACACTTTTCATACTCCTTAGACCTATAAAAAGACCAACTTCAACCACCAAGTAAATCCTTCCCTAAAATAAATGATCTTGACAAAATACTCCAAGTGGCAACTTCCCAACAACAAGTTCAGTTCAAAATTTCGACCCCCTAGAAGTAAAACTTTGACCCCCAACTTCAAAATTTCAGACCTGCAGTAGACACATATTTTTGTCCCCAACAACTACCCATAAATATTTTCGCATGTGAGAGAAATATGGCCCAAAACTTGATTTACGTCTTCCCAACAAACTTTGTCCTTCTCCAACTTCTTCACTCTCTATTTTTTCTTCTCTTTCTTATAGATCGAACTTGTTGAGTGAGTGAGTGAAATAGGTTGAATGCCTCTCCTTATGTAGCCTTTCCGCTAGGTTGAATTTCCCTCATGTAGGCCTACTTCTTGGGGACAGGGCCGACTTGGTGTGGAGGTGAAAAAATCCCCTTTTGACTCAAAAATAATTATTTTTACATGATAAAAAAAACCCAAGAAGGGTCTAATAAAAATGACAAATAATTTAATGACTCAAGACAAACCTGGAAGTCTTCAATGGAGGCTTTGAACTAGAAAAATTTGACCGAAGCATGAAACTCATTCTTTAATAAGTAATTTTATTTGATACACCATTTTATTTTTGACAAGTAAAATTATGAATACTAAAGCTAGTTACATTCTTCAACACTCTCTCTTATCTATGGAGTTATTCATAATTATATACATATACGAGTACATGGCACACTCAGTGCTTCGGACTATATACTTGACCAGGGTAATCTATCTAGGTAGGAATAATAGGGATTCAAGATTTCAACCACTCTAGGTACATCAACCTTACTTGTTAACCATCGACCCAGGGATCTAGGTGCATATCCAAGTTCGAAGCTCCATGAACAACACCACCCTCCCTCTTTAGGATCTAGACATCAAAACATAGGCTGATCAGATGTCCTCCCAAGAATCCATTAGATGCTTCGTCTTTGCCTATCAATTAAATCTATAATATCAACCAACTCAAGCATGCTTCTAAAATATTCAAAATTATTGTTCGGAAGAGACTTCGTCAACACATCAACTACATGTTCATCTGTCGTAATATATTGTAGCTTCACGACCCCATCTTTTACTAAGCTCCTAATGTAGTGGTACTTATTGTTGTTATGACTCATCCTTGCATGAAATACAAGGTCTTCATACATCTTGATGCTTCTTTGATTATCACAATTTATCACTTTAGGATCTAGAGGCTTTCCAATCAAATATGGAAAGAGTTTTCTTAACCAAACAAATTCGTTTCCTACTTCACATGCAACAACATATTTTGATTCATCACTACTTAAAGAAACAAGATCTAGTTTTCTACTCATCCATGAAATCATTGCATATCCCAAAAAAAAACATCCACCGATAGTGCTTCTTCCATCAGTATCACTACAACTCCAATTGGAATCATTAAAACCTATTAACTTGATTTATTTTACGTCATACTTCAAGCAGTGATGTATAGTGCCACGTATATATCTCAAAATATGCTAGCATTTATCAAATGGTCATGACAAGGCTCCAACTGAAATTGACTAAGAACATTTATGACAAAACATATATCAGCTCTTGTATTTACCAAGTATATTAGAGAACCCACTAGCTTATGATAGATGGTAGGATAGGCACGAATAGAGTAAAAAATTCTTAAATTCTTGAGATTAGTGATCATGGGAGTAGTCATAGGTTTGGAATCCATCATACCGAATCTCTACAATATCTCAATTATGTATTTACCTTGACCCAAATATATCTCTCTGGGTTTCTGTCAAAATTCCAAACCCAAGTAATAGTGCGTAAGTCCAAAATATTTCATTTCAAATTCTCTTGCCAACATTTTCCCGCAGAGCTTTTGACGAACCCAACTCTTAAGAGATATGCATCTATTCTTGCATACCATGCCCTAGGAGCTTGCTTCAAGCCATTTAGGGATTTATTGAGTTTGAAAACATGTTTATCTCTATTATTTATATCAAAACCTTCTCGTTTTTCAATGTATCCTTTTTCATCAATGGTTCCATTTAGAAATGTTGTTTTGACATCCATTTGATGGATATTCCATCCCATAGTAGCAACTAGCGAAACCAAATATCTTATAGTAGTACACCTGATAGTAGGAACAAAGGTTTCTTCATAGTCCATGCCTTCTTTTTGTGAGAAACCCCTTGCAACAAATCTATCTTTGCATTTGTCTATGCTTCCATCAATAGCATGTTTTATTTTGTAAATCCATTTTTAGGTGACAACCAATTTGTCACTTGGTCTAGGAACGATTTCCAAAAATCCATTCTTCATGATGGATTTATATTATTCTTGCATCTCCTTCTTCCATTCTTCTTGATGATCGACTTCTTAGTTGATTCAAATTCTATTAATTTTGTCATATATGTTGCATATCCTGGATATCTCTTTGGTATTTTTCTTTCTCTAGATGTTCCTTTAGTAGCTCCATGTCCTTCGACATCTTCAAGTGTAGATTTTAACAAATTTGGATTCTTCCTTATTTCAAGAATAATTATAGGTTGAATAGGCTAAATTGGTCCTTCTTCTTCTTCTTCTTGGTTTGTACTTTTCTTATCATGATGCTCTTGTTCTTCAAATAGTGGAATATATTCGTCATTGGAATCGATTATAATTTCCTTGGATATTTTATAGGCATGATTTTCATTGAATATAACATCCCTACTCACTTCAATTTGTCTTCCTTCATTGATTTAAATTCTATATGCTTTCAAGAAAGACTGTAGCCAACAAAGATCCCTTTAATTATTGTAGAATCTAATTTCCTTCGCTTGTCCTTTGGAACATGGATGTATGCGAGACATCCAAATATTCAGAGATGGTCCACAGATGGCTTCTTCCCTGTAAATTCTTCTTTTGATGTCATATTATCAAGGATTAAATGAGGAATTCTATTTTTTATGTATATTGTTGTCATTGTCGCTTCTTCCCATAGAATCTTCGGTAGATCTTGATCAAGTATCATAGTCTGTATACATTCTTCAAGTGTTCTATTTTTCCTTTTTGCAACTCCATTTTGCTCGAGATTGTAGGGAACAATGAGATCCCTCTTAATACCTGCTTCTTTACAATACAAAATTATTTCTTTTGAAGCGTGAGTTATCATTTTCGGATCTCAAAGTCTTTATCTTTATTTCAGTTAAGGTCTCCACTTCAGATCTAAATTCCTTGAATTTTTCAAATACTTCATCCTTTTCCTTGAGAAGGTAGAGCCATGTCTTTTAGAATGATCATCAATGAAGGTCACATAATAAATATGGCCTCCAAGATATTTTTTAGACATTTTCCCACACACATCGAAATGAATGAGGTATAATATTTCTTTAGACCTTGTGTCACTACTTGTAAAAGGCTTCCTTGTATTCTTTCCCAGAGTACATCCATTACATACTCCTTCATGATCTTAGTTGATGTTGGGTATGCCCTTTACCATTTGAATAAGTGAGGGAATTATCTTATAAATTATATGCCCATATATTGTATACTATAGTTTCGATAGGATTGATCTCCATGTGAACTAGGTCTTGAGGAGATGGTGTTATAACTCTATGTAGTATTTCTTCACGAACTCCAATAACTTTTGCCTTATCAATACTTGAATATTTTTCCCAAACCAGAACTTTACCATCTACAAAGGAAACCCCATCTTCTTTATCTTATAAACAAGAAATTTAAATTAAATTATTTTTCAAATCGGGAATATAGAGTATATTGTTAAGGTGTATATTTGCTCCACTCTCCATCTTCAATGATGTATATCCAAGGCCCTTGAATGCATAATTATTGTTGTCTCCTAGCTCTGATTCATGAGGTGATGGTTCCTTTGTTAAAGTTTGGCGTTGTCCACTTTCTCCCGTCATATTTCTTGATGCTCCACTGTCAATAATCGATGCCTCGTCATCATCAAGATTACCTGTAAGTGCCACCAAGAATACTTCACTCTTGACCCTCCTAGATAGATTGTAGATGATCATTACAATCCAACTTCCTCCAATTCTCAAGATATTGAATCCCATATTCAAATAACTTTCCATAGAGGGAGTAACCTTTTCTTCCAAGTAAACAAAGTGACCTCCAACCTTCTTCAACCTTAGCTTTTATACCATGTTGAGAAATAATTGCTAGTAGGATTTAGAATTTGATTCCTCTTTCTTGATAATTACTTATGAATTATGTTGGCTTATTTTACTTATTAATTAGTATATATTTTGTTAAGAAATTACCAAATTATATGTGTATGAATATCAAAATAATAAGAGACATAAGACATAGGTCCTCAGCTAGGGAAAAACCCCTATAAGGGGAAAACCCGGTCACAAAATCTTCCTTCAGTAGATTCAAATCAAGATGAGGCACTTTCCAGACTCCTTAGACCTAGAAAAAGACCTCCTCCAACCACCAAGTCAAAATTTCCCTTTAACATATGATATTGAAAAAATACTGCAAGTGACAGCTTCCCATCAGTAGCTCCAGTTTAGAATTTAGGCCCCCCAATAACAAAACTTTGACCCACAGCTTCAAAATTTTGGTCCCGCAGTAGACACATATTTTTGGCCCCAACAACTGCTTAAAAATATTCGCATGTGTGAGATAAAGATAGCCCAAAGCCTGATTTAGGTCTTCCTAACAAACTTTGTCCTTCTCCAACTTCTTCGATCTCTTTTTCTTCGTCTCTTTCTTGTAGATCAAACTTGTTGAGTGAGTGAGTGAAATAGGTTGAATGCCTCTACTTATATAGCCCTTATGTCGGGTCGAATTCCCTCATGTAGGTCAATTTCTTGGGGACAGGGTTGACTTGGTGCGGAGGTGAAAAAATATATTTTTGACTCAAAATTAATTCTTCTTACATGATACAAAAGCCCAAGAAGGGTCTAATAAAAATAATAATGATTCTAGTGACTCATTAAAAAACCTAGAAGCTTTCAATGGAGGCATTGACCGAGAAAAAATTGACCCAAGAATGAAACCCATTCTTTAATAAGTCATTTATTCTAATGATAAATTTTATTTTTGACATGTACAATTATGAAGACCGAAGCTAGTTAAATTATTCAAAATATCTCAAGTTGAAATATTCATATAAGAATGGATCTAGTTTTATAAGCATCAATGATGATATTATCGTCATAGCATACATTGTTACATTACCAAGGCCTTGAAAATACACTCTATCTCTCCATGCTCATTCCCTCTTAAACAGGGAGAGCACATAAAAAATCCTTAGCTTGTGTTGGAAGTACTTATACTTCCCTTATATCAAACTACCTATTATTCCATGTAGATCTATTGTAGCACCCTCAAGCAACCCTCTTTATCACTAAGTTATTCATCTGCAACTCCTAAACTAGGGCTCCAAATATACTGCCTAACAGATCATGATTCCTTCTTTCATGATCCTACACTTGAGGTCTTCATCTACTACATCATGCATTATGTCCTACACTACTTCCTACACTGCATCCAAAATTGATTCCTACAATTTGAAAAACCACTATTTACAATTCTATTTGTGAACAGTGCTACCATCTTTTGGATCTACCCACTTGTTATTCTTCTGTCACTTTAGAAGTATTCTCTTAGGGCTACCAAATATCTATCCTTTGTTTTTCTCTGCAATTTGACTCTTCAAATTACAAAATTCTACGTACCAATCACACTGTTGTTCCAAGCACTGAATAAACTTCTCTTTATGCGAGTCCATACTATGAAAATTTCACACTTGAAATTCTACTCCAGTAACTGATTTAATTCTCCTACTTATTTTCTCCAATAATTTATTTACAAAACCCTTCAATAAAAATCAAAATAAATTCTACTGCAGTTATCACATAATCCATAGAGAAAATAACAGTGAAATATAAGCACAAGAATCAATCACATCAACACGGTTATTTTTGGACAATAGTTCCCAGAAAAACCCAATGTGGGAAAACCAGTGCAAAAAATGAGGGTTTATTTATTATTCTTCAGCAAAAATATCTTTATAAGGAATTATTTGTAGAAAAATGGAGAAAATTTTGTGAAAACACCTGAGATAATTTTCCTCCAGTCACTGGAGAAATTCTGACACCGCGGAGACCCTCCAGCCTCCACTGCGTCACCTTTGCATCCTCTTCTGTATGAGTACTGTGTGGGGACTGCATCCTCTCCTACATTTCCTCTCTACGCTGCCCCTATGTGATGTCTCTCTGCTGCTCTGCATCCCTCTTCCTTTTTCTCTGATTGTTGTTGAAACCCTCCTCTTCCTTCACCTCACAACTCACCCTCTGAAATTAAACTCTGCTTCTGAAGAATCGACTTCCCTTGGGTTACTAAGTATTTTCCTGGCTTATCTACAAATGACCCTCAAGTATTCATTTATACTTTTCCTATTGATATATCAATGGTAGTGATCAAATCTCCAATCAAAGGTTAATATTAAAACATACTTGATCCTCGTCTCTTAGAAGCTTCTCACCCACATTTAAATTATTTCACTTTAATTATTTTAATTCCCTAAGTTTTAACTTAGGCTCCATTAAAAATAATTAATTATTTTAATAACTTTCACTATGGGCAAAACTTCTCCAAACAATTTCCGGGTCTTGGAGATCTCATGTGTTCTAGCCCCTCCACAAATTTTCAGAGCTAGAGAACATCTGATGCTACCCAAAAATAAACACATACTTTATATAAAACCTTTCTTTTTTGTATATCTACTGCTTATTTTCTACCTTCCTTTGAATCTTCTATCCCCATAAATACTTCTGCAACCCATCTCAGGATCTGCAACCTATATTATAGGGATAACCTTTCTTCTAAGGGTCATGACTCCTTTTTATTTTACACAAATATGGCATAGTCATAAGGGCACATCTGATGGACTATACATGCTAGGATGTTGTAATCATCTAAAACTCTGTCACAAACCCTTCAGGACAAATCCTCCACTTAGAAACCTTTATCCACAAGACTTAGTCTATTCACAGCTCTACCATAGACCCTTTTTATACCTTGGATTTCTTTCAAACTTTGGCCATATTCTAGGAATGTGGTAATCATAGCCTCAAATTGTAGCAACTCTCATTCATGGCCAATATACTGTCTTACTTTTTACTATTTCCTGAAGCTTCTTGGGACTCCAATCCACAACCATAAATACCTCTTGGCCATCCTGTAGCATTCAAATAGGACCTTTGGTCATTCTATTACAATTGGGACATATCAACCATTATGATTTCTTAGTATAGAGATACTTATTAGCGAGGAATGTGCTCTAGCAATACTTCTCATCAGAAGCATCATCCTGATCCATGACATCGGTCCTCTGTGCTCCTGATTCTCATCCTGTTGCCCCTCATCCATTGCACTGTTACAATCTCTACTGATACCCATGTAACTGCCATTGACACTTCTACATATGTACTACAAATAAATCTTAAGTACTTCCCTATCTGTCTTTGCTACTGAAACATATTCTCAATCATCCCCAACTTCTCCTTGAAGCAAACAAACTTTGTTCTTCCTAGAGCCTTAGTGAGGATGTCTGGCACCTTTTCTCATGTTGGAGTGTACTGTAATTGTACCACACCCCATTGGATATAGTCTCTGATAAAATGACACCATGTCAATGTGCTTCGACTGATCATGAAAAACTGGATTCTCAGAGAGCTTGAGGCAATTCTGATTATCACATAAAATGTTGTTGCTTCCATCCTTCTCCTGAATAGATTCACAAAAAAATTTCTAAGCCATATGGCTTCACATGATGTTGTGTTGGACGCCATATATTCCACTTCAATTGAGCTCAGTGCTACGGAATTCTGTTTCCTACTGCACCAGGAGGTCATTCCTGATCCAATGTTGAAAAAAATACCCATTGGTAATTTTCTTATCTATGTAACTTCCATCCAAATCTGCGTCAGTGAACCCACTCAGTCTGATGTCATTTCCTCGAGTGTATTTTAATCCATTCTCGATTGTTCCTCGTATATAACTGAGAACGTGCTTGGATGCTTCCCAGTGCACCCTTGTTTGTTCCACCATGAGCTGACTGAGGGTGTTGACTGTGTAACAAATGTCTATCCTAGTGTTGACCAGATAAATCAGGGACCCTATGAGTTGTTTGTACAAGGTGGAATCTACTTCTTTATCTTCAGACACATCAATATTCTTCCAGTTGGTAATCATTGGAGTATCCATGGTTCTACAATATTGCACCTTGAATCTCTTTAGGATTTATATAGCATATCTCCCTTGTCCAAGGAATATTTCACCCTTTTGCTACCAAACTTCCAACCCCAGAAAATAATGCATCATTCCCAAATCCGTCATGTCAAATTCT
The DNA here is from genome assembly GCA_034641835.2 of Pinus albicaulis. NCBI lineage: Eukaryota > Viridiplantae > Streptophyta > Pinopsida > Pinales > Pinaceae > Pinus > Pinus albicaulis. The sequence continues at coordinate 1,247,735,940 of CM076580.1, forward strand.
GTAGCTAGGTTTTCCTTGAAATCCTTGATGAGCCTAGATGAAAATTTCAGGAATAAGTCATCTACATATAATACTAGAATTAGAGTCTCATTCTCTACTATCATATAGTAGAGGTTAGGATCTACGTCACTCTTGATGAATCCCATCTTTTTCAAGTAACCATCAATTCGACCAAACCATTCTCTATGTGCTTGTTTAAGTCCATAAAATTATTTCTTAAGCCTGCATACATGAGATTTATTCTCATGTGTATTAAAATCCTCTGGTTGTTCAATGTATACTTCTTCTTCTATTACCCCATTCAAGAAGGCAACCTTGACGTCCATCTGGAGAATTTCCCACCCCATATACGCTTCAAGGGATATCACGGATTTGATAGAAGTATACCTAGCTACTGGGGCGGAGGTTTCTTCATATTCTATCCATTCCTTTTGAGCATACTCCTTAGCCACAAACCTGGCTTTGTATTTTTTTACGGTACCATCTGCAGCATACTTGATCTTGTAGATCCATCTTGAACCTACAAGAGATATGTCCTGAGGTCTAGGTACCACTTCCCAAACATCATTGGTCATTATGGAACTGTACTCATCCACCATAGCATCTACCCATACTTGATGTTGAACTGCCTCAAGAAAACTAGAGGGTTCTCCAACTTGAGCCACCATAGCTTGGTATCTATCTGGTTGTCTACACTGCCTTTTCTCAGCTCTAGGAGCTCCAATGAACTCCTTTGTGTCCCTTAGGATATGTCATAATTCCCAGCTCATTCTTCCACTAGAAGTGGGTGGATATACCTGCTCCTCCTCTTGTGAATCTTCCTAAGGTGAACCTTGTGGATTCTTATGCCTTGGAGAAGTTTTGGTGCTTGTTTCAACAGGTCGAAGTGGCTGGACCAATGGATCGTCCTCTGGTAGCTTTTTGGAAGGCATTTGTCAGGATTTCCTACACTCGAAAATTTGGCGCAATTTCCAATGGCCAAATCGTCTCTATTCCGACACATAGTCGTCGCAAGAGCGACAGTTCAAGGACGGGAAAAACATGGTTTTCCATACCGTCACAATTCCGACGCACTTACAAAGTGTCGCACTACCGACACTTTTTTCGTCGCTTCCAAACAAGCGTCGCTCTTCCGACGTTTCCCAAACCGTCGTGCTTCCGACGTTTGTAAACTGTCACACTTCCGACGAAATGTGGTCCGATGTTTTGAATGTCACTCTTCCGACGTTTGTAAACTGTCACAATTTCGACAAAATTTTGTCCGACATTTTGAACGTCGCTCTTTCAACGTTTGTAAACTATCACAATTCTGATGAAATGTGGTCTGAAATTTTGGACGTCGCTCTTCCGACGTTTGTAAACAGTTGCAATTCCGACGAAATGTGGTCCGAAGTTTTGAACGTCGCTCTTCCGACGTTTGTAAATTGTCGCAATTCCGACGAAATGTGGTCCGACGTTTTTAAGCTGTCGCAATTCCGACGCTTACAAGGCGTCGGTATACCAACGATGGGTTCATTTTAAAAAAAAAAAATGAAACTTTAAAACAGGACAATAAATCTCCAATATTTTTTATGAATTGTGGGCGTTCCAATGACCGTGAAATGTTAATATAATAAACCACCCCACAGCGCTTTGAATATAAACAATCATATAAACATGGCTCTATATTTCAAAAAACAAGTTTAAAATAGAAATAGGGCAACATTTTTTTTTTCCAATTGTTATGAACAAAATTCGACCGTGAAATATTAATATAATAAACCACCCCGCAACGCTTCGACTATAAACAATCATTTTTTTTTCACAAGAGAAAAAATGTTGTTTTGAATATATTATATGAAGTAAAACAGTCCATGAAGTCATTACATTTTCACATCTGAAGATTGGAACCCAAATATCCATCCATAAAAGTGGAAGTCCCACCCCAGACAATGATAGAAAAATACCCCATGTCACATACAGGGACATGATATAAAACCCAGTAACGGTCCACATGGAGATTATCGACAATCTGAGAAAGCATCCAAATATGGCCGAGGCATCTATAAGAAAGTGAAATAGCAGTATGTAGAATAGTAAAGCAACAGATAGAGTACCGACGTCCATTGTTCCAAATACAAATTAAAGTACCCAAAATCCTTGAACAGAGAAAAACTCTAATCATGTGAGGTGTGTGATATGTCCCAAATATAAAAAGACCATGAGACCATATCAATAAACCAGCAACATAGACCAGCATAGCTAGTTTTGAAGGCAGAGTGATAAACATTAATCATTTTTTTTCATAAGAGAAAAAACGTTGTTTTGAATATATTATATGAAGTAAAACAGTCCATGAAGTCATTACATTTTCACATCTGAAGATTGGAACCCAAATATCCATCCAGAAAAGTGGAAGTCCCACCCCAGACAATGATAGAAAAATACCCCATGTCACATAGAGGGACATGATATAAAACCTAGTAACGGTCCACATGGAGATTATCGACAATCTGAGAAAGCATCCAAATATGCCCGAGGCATCTATAAGAAAGTGAAATAGCAGTATGTAGAATAGTAAAGCAAAAGATAGAGTACCGACGTCCATTGTTCCAAATACAAATTAAAGTACCCAAAATCCTTGAACAGAGAAAAACGCTAATCATGTGAGGAGTGTGATATGTCCAAAATATAAAAAGACCATCAAACCATATCAATAAACCAACATCGCTAGTTTTGAAGGCAAAGTGATAACCTGTCAACACATAAAATAGTATCATAAAGCGGATACAAGAAATGTGTAGAGACATGTACTGTTGATATACGCCTCACACAAAAAGCATCCATGTTAGAGCAAAAATATGTATAAACCCAGGGTTGATTGTATGTTCTGGTTCGATTGTTCTCGGAAATAAAAACCATCTGCAAAAACCCAGGCTCACTTGTAAGATCAGGCTCGCTTGATTCCAAAATTGGTAACCATATGTTGCATCTGAGATGTAAGGTTCAGGCTCGCTTGTTTCCATTAGTAGCCCGCTACAACATCCACCCTGTTCATAGCAAAAAGGTTCCTGTAGATATACAGAGAAAGAGTATAATACGTAGACCATATAAACATGGCTTTGTATTTCAAAAAACAGGTTTAAAATAGAAATAGGGCAACATTTGTTTTTTTCCAATTGTTATGAACATAATTCGACCGTGAAATATTAATATAATAAACCACCCCGCAGCGGTTCAACTATAAACAATCATATAAACATGGCTCTGTATTTCAAAAAATAGGTTTAAAATAGAAACAGGGATTTTTTTTTTTTTTTAAATAAAGTTAATCTATTAACAGTGGGAATAAAATTACACTGAAATCAAAAACATTGCCCAGACTCATGGAAAATTTGTCATCAAAAAATCAAAAAATTAAGAAGACTGCCCTCATACGGGGAAACTAGTCTTGAACGTTTACAGAATTCAAAAATATTACAGAGGTCCAGCATAGTAATATAATCTAAAAGTAGCCCAATTAAGTGGGCTGCGAGGCAAGAAAAAAAAATTAACCAAACTACTCCTCCAGTGGCTCCTCGATGATTCGGCACCATCCTTTGGAAGGTCCAGGATCGCTAGGTGCTACCTCCATATTCATGCCACCGCTCCCCTCCTGAAGGCCCAAATGTTGGCCATATTTTTCTGAGCTCAAACCCACCGGACGAGTGCATTGTTCTTCCATTTGGGCCTCCTCACGGAAAACCACAGTTATTGAAGCTGTGATTCGTGGGCGGTTCAAAGAGAAATTAAAGGAAAAAAGCGCAGTGTGCGTCGTGGGAGAAGGTGAAGCGGTGGGGAAATGAGGAGTAGGGGAGCCCATACGGTGGCCAGATCCTAGAACCCGACCCCGCCCACTTCTAGTATCTGGATAGTGACCTGCGTGATAATCACTGGACTAGGAAGATGACTCAGTTGAGGGGTTGGAGGGAGCGCGCAGGGGTTGACCTCTAGTGCTCCCCCTGTGGCATCACATCCTTTGACGCAGGCAAGGCATGGGTGAAGTCTCAGCAGTGGGCACAAGAGGAGACAAAGAAACAGAATTCCAAGAAACAGAGGAAGACAGACATGGACCAGACCGAGAGAAATGCAGATATGCAGCAAAGTCTAAGTAGCAGTTCAGCTGGCCACTTCTCCTTCTCGTCACAGTGAGCAGGAAGTGTAACCTAGCAACTGGGTCGTCTGAAAAACCATAGCGAAATGCCATTTTATCGACCCAACTGCAATGCAATCGAAGGACGCCCATCATAATTAATCTCTGATCATTAATGAGAGCCGAAGGCCGGATCATATTGGAGCATGCGGAATCGCTAACAGGAGTGGAGGTCCGATCTTGAACAATGTTAAAACTTAATGCGATTTGATGTGAAAACCTTGGAACTTAATTGAACAATGTTAAAACTTAATGTGATTGATATGAAATCGCCACATCCATGTCCCATCACCTTAAACGCCATCGAATGCACCCGCATCCGTGAACAGGGCAACATTTGATTGAGGACACATGGCAGAAATTGATTGGAGCGGATCTTTGTTTGGGTCGCTCGCGCAGTGGAAATCCGGACCCGAAAAATATTAGGGCGAATTTGATAAGAAATTCGCGTCACAACTCTCCCTCCGTACGCCAGCCCAACTTTGGACCCGAAAAAGATTAGGGCGGAATTCAATTGGTTTTCGCGTCACAAAATTGGCCGACGTCAGTAGGATATTTTGGAATGCGAATTTGGTTTGAATTATGGTTTATCACCATTTGAAGTCCAACGGGCTCGACTTAAGAACAATTTTGTTTGGTCCCATATTATAAAATTTGTGTTGGTTTTATTTGATAATACATATATTTATAATAAATCATGGGAATACCACACTAAACATGTGGAAAAGTTATATAAATTATTGAGAACAATCATTTTTATGTAAAAATATCCAAATGTGCTTTGGGGAAATAAGAATTCGAGTATTTGGTTCATATTGTTTTAAAGGAAGGAGTGAAGTTGGAGCCTCAAAAGATGCAAGCTATTACAAAATGACCTATTCCTAAGAAAATCGAGGTTCTTAGAAGATTTTTTAGACTTACATGATATTATTGATAATTTTTTAAGAATTATGCATGCATTTCAAGTCCACTCACATATCTCTTGAAGAAAATATCATTTATATGGAATGATGAGGCTACTTTGGCATTCTCTCTTTTAATGGATGCCATGTCTTCTACACCAACATCGGTTTCACCTACTTTTGGTAAAACATTCATAGTAGAGTGTGAGGCACTAGGAAAAGGAATTTACGTAACATTAACACAATAAGGGATATCATTGGCTTTTAAAAGCAAGGAATTCAAAGAAAATATTTCGTGAAATCTACGTATGAAAAATAAATGGAAGAAATATTACATGCAATAAAAAATGGGGATAGTATATCATTGGGAGGTACTTTAAAGTCAAGATATACCATGATAGCATAAAGTATTTTTTGAAGCTATTATTTTCATTAGAAGATTAACAAAAATGAGGAGAAAAAATGCAAAGTTTTAATTTTGAGATAATCTGCAAAAAGGGTAAGGAAAATTTAGTACATGATGCTCTTTCTAAAATATAAGAGGCCTCAAATTTATATACAATTACATTTTCTATTCCTAGGTGGCTAGAAGAATCTTGCCATAATGGAAAAATGACAATAGTACTAAACAAAAACTAAAATTTATAAAGGATGGGATGAACTCTATGGAGCATTGGGAGTGAAAGAGAGATATACTTTGGTGCAAATGTAGAATATTTTTATGCACACAAGCATATTTGAATAAACAAATATTAAGGGAGTCCCATGTCTCTCTGATGGTAGGACGCAAGGTTCCTTAAAACATCTCAAAGGATCAGAAAATATATTTTTGGAAGGAATGAAGAAAGATATTCAAAATTTTGTAAGAGAAGGTCAGGTTTGCATAATAAATAAAAGAGGGATAGTAATTTCTCTAGGGTTACTTCAACCATTCCACATACATTCAAATACTAGAAGATATATCAATAGACTTTATTACAGGGTTACTGAAATATAAAGGTAAGTATTAAATTTTTGTGGTCATTTATATAGACAAATTTTGTAGATTTTTTTTGTAGAGCTCAAAGTATGTAAACAACAAGCCAAGTGGCAGAAGTGTCCGTGAAAGAAATTCATAGTCTTCATGGTTTTACTAAAGTAATAGTAACAAGAAACTTTTGGAAATAATTATTTAATATGAGTGGAGAAACACTAGCTGCCATGAGTTCTACATATCAAACACAATCAAATGGTCAAACAAAAATAGTTAACAAATGTTTTTAAGGCTATCTACAATGTTACTCTTTAGAAAAGAAATATTAATGGATGAAGTGGGTTCGTCAAGGAAGAATGGTAACATGATACTACCTATCACACATTACTAAAATTTCCCCATTTAAGGTCCTTTATGGATATCCAACTCCTAGTATCTCATACTTTTTGCAAGATAAGTCCAAAGTATAGGAAATAGAGTCACATATGGAAAATACTAAAGAAACTTTGAAAATTATTATGGAAAACCTTCAAATGACATGAAACATGAAAAAAAAACAAGGGGAACAACATTGAAGTGAAAGATAATTTGAGGAGGGTAATTGGGTATTTTTTAGATTATAGCATTATAAGCAATCTTCATTCAAGAAAAATAAGAATAAAGAATTAGCTCAAAAATGTTATGGCCCTAAATAATTATTCATAGGATTGCACAAGTGGTATAGAAGTTATATTTTCCTTCTTCCTGCATTCATAAGGTTTTTCATGTATCTTTCCTAAAAAAGGTTTTGGGAAAAAATATGCCAATGTAAAATGAACTTCCAAAATTAGATGAAGAATGAAAGCTGATTCTTGAACCACAAAAAGTTATAGATAAACATTCTGTATCTCTTTGATATATAACCATTATGAAGTACCTAATCAAGTGGAAGAATATTCCTCTAGAATAAGGTACATGGTAAAATTATCAATTCATGATGAAATACCCACGGCTAAAGGGTTCGTTTGAAGTTTTGACAAAGGTTTTGTTATATGTTTTATATAACGCGTGGCGGAATAGTTTTATTGTCCGAAAATTTGAAGGGCAGGTCCGAATTTCAATTAGAAGGAAATATATCTATGTCGCCCTTCCATAATGAAAAGCTTTAAAAAAAAAACTTTTCAATTGACCACAATAAATCATTTTTACATTTCATTTTCAGAAAGACAAAACCATCAATCTTTATATTAATAAAAGACTGTTACATATACAACAATGAAGAAGGCTCGATCTTTCATTGCTTAAATATCTCATTGGCAATGTCAACATAAGTCTTGAAGACACTATTATAAGAATTTGGATACATACCACCGGGATATAGGAGATTCTTATGTGTCAGATTGTGTAATGCAATTTTGACTTTGTCTCACAAGGAGCAGCAACATGGAGGTCTGGATTTTTCTTATAGAACTTTTATTATTATTATTTGAAATTTTGTTTATAGATATGAAGACAACAATGAAATTATGAGCATGGTGGACAATTAGTCAAGCTCATGATGCCAAACCATGATGATGTAAGTTTGGAATTTAACATTTTTACATGTTAAAGACAAATAGTCAAAATCACTGACAACTTAGTATGCCATAATTAATAATCATTCCCTGTTCACTTTTGTTAATAGGTTTATGTCACACGATGATCTCTCTTCTCTGGCATTTACTTGTATTGAAGATCACTATTCTAGTAATAAGGAGTTATTTTCTCCAAAAATAACCCTAGCCAAACATGCATCAAGGATATCTTTCTATGCTTCATAAGTACATATGTTCTACTTCTAAATCATGTCTTGGAAGTGGTTGTTTTGCTGGAAATTATTCACCAGTTGGTTTCATACCAAAGTCTTTTTCTCATTTTCAGCATCCAATACATGAAAGAGATAATGGTTTAAAACAACATAAATATTTGAAATTTTGCAAGAATTGTCTGGCACACTTTGAATATGAATTTTGAAGTCAAGTGCATGATGCTGTATAGGATCAAGTGTCATTTTGAATACCAAATGCTTCACAAGAAACTTCTCAACATGCTACCCTGCAGTAAGGATTAAATGACAATATTGCATCAACTATTTCCATAATAAAAGTGCACCTTGGCCATAAGACTAAACAACTACAAATGTTGTAGATCTAACAAGACCACACAATCAAATGTATTCCACAAGGCCAATACTGTATGAAAATGAAAAGGAGTTTGCAACCAAAAATACCTTAGGCAACTAATTCAATTAGATACACCAAACCATTAGCAAAAAGGAAAACCAGCCTACTCAAAAGGCAAGTGTTTACCTCCTTTGACAAAATTTTGAGTTCCGAAACAAGGGCCTTTATTGTCTTGTCAATGCCCCTAGTAATTTGAACGGGGTTTGCACTTGCTGCAACAACCTAAACAAAAAGGTTTCATTTCAAATTATTTTCCACAAATTTAAGATACAACCATTGTCAGTTTTGTATTTCCTAACAAGCTCATAAATTTTGACAAAAGAACCAAAATTTTTTAATACCCGATAGCAATTTTCTCACTCAAAAAATATCTTAGACTCAATAAGCCCAACCCAAAACTAAAAAACCAAAAACCATAAGACCCTACAAAAATGAATAGATGATCTTAATCCAGTACTATCGACAAAAAGTTACCTTTACACCCTCACTTATTAAACCCTGTGCTGTTGAATTTTAACTTCAACTGCTGCAGCAGAAGGATGGATGCAGCAGCAACATTTTTTTTTGGAGGTTGCTTGCACACCATCCAGAAATTTAATTCAGCATTTAAAATTCTTGCAAGTTTTTTTTGTAGACGGCCACAGCCATATTTCTGTACAGGATTTTATTTAAACACAACAACTAGCATTAACGCAATTCACCAACCATAAATTAAACAAACATAAATTTACCCCCCAGTTTTGTAAATTCAAAAGGAGGACACGTAGAGCATTAATATTGGATCGCATGAAATTGAAGGGAATCTGAAAACTTGAAAACCAGACCCGAATTTTTTATAAGGCACATTAGATTGAGAATTCGCGTTACAAATTAGGCAGACATCAACATCCCAGTTTGGAACGCGAATTTGGTTTGAAATTCAATCTATTCAGACTTTTGAAGTCCGACAGAAAGGGTTCTTTAATCTTTTGATAGTTTAATTTTATGTATGCTTTAATATATACATATGTTTTAAACATATGTGATATATATATCATATGTGAAATGAAAGGTGGGCCATAGAATTTAGTTTTAATTTTATTTTTTTTAAAAGAGGGTTTATTATAATATGTTTTATATGTTACGACATATAAAAATAAAAAGGACAAAAAAGCTTGGTATTTTTTTTTATAGACAGTAGGTAAATTTTTTATTACACAACAGTGTGTAAAAAGTGAAAGACTGAGTGTAAATTTTTAAGTGTGTATGCACAACAGTGCGAAAGTGAAAAACACAGCAGAGTGTTTTAGAGATAGAGTATGTTTGTTTTGAATAGACAGTGAGTTGGTTTTATGCACTGCATTTTGTAGCAGTCATAATTTTGTAATCCCTCTCAGTGAGGAAGAAGTGTAATAGTTTTTTTTTGAGTTATTGAAGGGAATAGAAGTTTGTTTTCAAAGTATTGAAACTCTGTCTCCTGTCAAAGAAATTTTTGTTTTCTCTGTGTTAGAGGAAGGGAGATTTATTCTCCATTCATTGTTCTGGAATTTTTCAATATTCCAACATGTGCAAGAACAACAGATGTTTTGGTTCCATCCCTAGCTAAATCATTTGTCTTTTCCGTAGCTTGCCTTACCAACTTGGCCCCAATATTTTCAACTGGGTCCTCTAATTCAACCAATAAAAAGGCCAAAACCATAGCATTGAGATACATTTCATTACACTTTCAATAACAATAAAATTTGACTCAGCCATAACCCTTTCCTTTTATTGTTGTGAAAATATTTATGCATTACTCTAATGTGTCTAGTCCATAGGCCAAGTAGACCACTGGGTAACAAATATGTTTCCTTTCACCTTTGAGTTTTCAAATTATGCCTACCAAATCTAAGACATTTAAGAGGGGGAACTAATACAACGTTAAAAAGAAAACCAGAGCAGACATCTACAAATTACCTTCTTAGCTATCGTCACACCATCATTAACTATTTTCGGAGAACCATGCTTGCTCTCCAAGACAAAATTTTTCCCTTCACCCCAAGGGTGACTCCAACAAGATCAGCAAGTTTGTTCACACCGCCTGCAAGACAAATTGACAATGCTTTCAGTAAGTGTGCAATTGAATCCAGACCATATGCCAAAACAACCCTCATGAAAAATTAAAATAACACATTAAAATCGAATATAAGTGGACAAGGAAATATCCACCGCAGTGAAGTTTCACGTGCAGGTGACTTTCCTTTAAACATAATTTTTTCTTTGACCTGCAATTTTTTTTGTCACTGAGCCATCCTTGTTGAAGTACAACTCCTTTTGCATAGCTCTTGTATTAACTAGCTTCTCTCTGTCGCGTAATCTCAGAGTCCCTCTTCTGCTTGAGCGATTAAAGGAAATGGGTGAAAAAACTGAAAGAGAAGACAATTGTCTACCATAATTATCAAACATTGCACCCAACTTCTTCCCCTTTCCATTGCTACCCAATGAAGTAGATGTGGCAAATGTTTTCATACTGCCCAAAGCAGAGTCCATCTTCTCTTATCTTGAATATAGAATTACAAGATCTTCATATTAGTATGAACCTTAAAAAACATGACTCCCATTGCTAAAAACCACTTTTAAGTTGTAACAAGAAAACTAAACAACTATCGCAACTTTTGGCAACTTCTGGAGCATTAAGAGAGAAACAAACAAAGAGAAATACAACCAAAATCCTCATTTTAATGAGACCGGACTATATATTTGCATTAAGATAATAGAAAGAAATCACGACTATATTAAGGCCAGCACAAAACAATCTTTAACCAGTGTCTCTCGCGGCCTTCAGGTTGCCATGCTGGAGGTTGCATATTTTTAATTTAAATTCTTGACCTCTCGTGCCCATCTATGAATGCATCCAATGGGATATCTACATCAAATGCTCCTTTATATCCCCAAAACAAATTCCCTACTACAAGAGCACCAGTATTGATGGATCACCCCACACCATCCCACCCACTAGAAATGGTGAAAAAGGAAACCCGAGAAAACTTCTGAAATATCTCAAGATGACTATATGGGTGGTTCTTATGAATCAACCAACCATTCAGAACATGCTCATCAATCCAAATCATGAGTATTATGTGACGATATTCAAGCAGGCACTGAATCGGATTTCTGAAGCTATGTTAGAGAAACCCTAAACTCTCACTGAAAATAGGTGAAATGTGGCACCAATCAGAGATTGACATGTGACAATTGGTACAAGTGGTATACAATTGGCATGCTCAAACAACGAGGTGATGCAGGAATGACATGAGGGAGAAAATATCAGAAAAGCCCCAAATCTGGAGAACTAAAGCTCATCACCAACCTGAGATTGACAACTTTACATGATGTAACCTATGAAATCGTAAATGGAGAAATCATAGTAGCAATAAAGTAACCTATGTAACAATAAATTCGGATTCATCCTGGGAGTGGTAATGGGAGAAATCATAGTGAACAACAGGAAACATGCAGAGTTGCTTACAATCAAATAGATGAAAAAACACATACAAAAAACCTAGATAATAATCATGATCAAGCTTAATATTGAATTATGAACTGTAAAGGAACTTACAAAATGTGACATTACGAACCTGGTCAAGCGCACAAGAAAAAATATCTTGGACATGACCCTGGTTGACAAGTTGTATTGCTCATGATGCAAGAGGATTTGTACATGCACTGCCAAGTCAATCAAAATCCATCATTATCTATACAATAAATACAAGTAATTGATGTAGTATTTTTTACTCTAAGATGCATTCTTATCATAATGTTAGAACATATGTTGAAAATGTCAAAACATACCTGAATAAGCTCCTCTTCGTTTCAAGAACAATTTATTGGAGTCGCATGAACTTGGAACAAGCCTCCCACGATCCGAAAGAGTAGCAACTAAGTCAACAGTGACTTTTTTGTTGCTACGCTGGATCAAGGGAGGTTTGCTCCAAGATTAAATCGCTCCAATAAATTATTCTCTACCAAACAGGGCCAACCACGTGAAGGTGGAAGCTCTTATGGCCCCTCCCCCCCCCTCACATCACTCTCAATTCCCCAATACCCAATCTATATTTCATTTTTTTACTTTCATGAGCATAAAAAAAAATATTCAATAACTAATAAAAAAACAATTCAACAAAAAGTACGCAAGGAAACATTGCAATTAATGCTTGACATAAAAATAGTATGATAAATGAGTTTTTTATATAACGCAAAAAACGTTCCAAGTATGGTCATTGGTAACGTTTGTCTTATAATAATACAATATTTTACATTATCAAAATTTCTTTTTCTTCTTCCTATTTTTAAAGCTCCTAATTACATCATCAATATCATCATGCTCTGCTCTTGTTTCGTGCCTTTCGACCCGCACTGCTGACCTAGTTGCGTAGTCACAATGTCTGGTCTCATTTAGTGACGGGGCATCGCCTACAAAAAAAGATAATATTAAATTTTAATTGTCAGTTTTTAAATATCATTGAACTAGTTCGATAATATTAATAAAAAAAATTGCAATGAGATTATTTACCTGGTGCACCAGTTGTCGCCGCTGACCTAGTTGCGTAGTCACGATGTCCGGTCTCATCCAGTGACGGGGCATCGCCTACAAAAACAGATAATATTAAATTTTAATTGTCAGCTTTTAAATATCATTGAACTAGTTCGGTAATATTAATAAAAAAAATTGCAATGAGATTATTTACCTGGTGCACCAGTTGTCGTCGTTGGGACTGTTGCCCTGTCTTCCTCTCTGGTGGTAAGATCCTCAAGGGAAACATTCTCTGTCATTTAAACAAAAAACTTTATAAGGACAACCATCAAGGTATAATTAGAAAAAAATATAAGTGGAAATTAATTACCGTCACGACCCTCACTGATAGTAGCATTGTCAGCCTGGTCCCCACTACAATGATCAGGTTGCACGTGAGGATCATCTACATCTGACTCTAAAACTGGGTTATTTTCCTTGTCGGTAGTGCTACTCCTCTGATTTAAAAAAAGTTGTTAGACATTAAATTTATGGACGAAAAAAAACATATTGAAAGGTTAATGTTTTACCTTATCAGGCATTCTGGATCTTGGGACCTGCCCCAAGCTTATGCGACGTTCAACTACGGCTTGATAGCCGAAATGGAAAGCGATATTTTTATCTTCCTCTGTAGTTTCTGTTCCAAATTCATCACCCTACATTACATATGTTTGTGTATTTTTAATCATATTTGATAGGATTACAAAAACGTTGGAAGGCGATACAATTAATTATAAGATGTTTAGCTACTTAATTACAATTCTCGCGGCTAATTTCAAGTAGCCGCCTTGGCCTAGCTTGTGATGGCCCTTTTTTTCAATCCTAGCTTTGGTTGCCTTTGAGGTGTCAGGAAACCTAGCATCAAAAGAATGAAGTCAGATATGACGTAGCACACTTTTATTTTAGACATAGAGAAAATTAAAGCTATTGAATTAAAGTTGTCATTTACCTTGCGGGTCCAGTTGGCATTTTTCCTTCTTTCTTTGCCCTTTTCTCTTTTCCGTCATGGATGAGTGCTCTCCACTCACTCTCTGGAACTGTGAGAGGACGCTCGTATCTAGGGTTAAATTGCAATTGCGTCCTATAGGTGTCCTTGGTATATTTCAAATATTTGTCGGCTACCCAAGCCACCGCTGTTCTTTCAAATGTGCCGACCCCAGAAAGGGCTTCTAAATAATCTAGAAGTTCTTTTTTCAGGTTGGAATTCTGGGAATTCCACCCTGTACACATGGTTGGGCCAAAAATTACCAACACATGGCTCTCCAAAAACCTGTAGAACTCATTGTTTCCTACACAGAAAAAAAAAGATATTATCATTAATTTAAAAACAAAAATCATGATAAATATGTTTTAGATAAAGTACATGAAATAGTTAAAATATTAAAATTTACCTGGTAGTTGTACGTGCTTTATAGGGACACCTTCATCATTCACCAACAACGTGCCATTAATGGTCCCTATGGAGCTGACACATGTAGCTCTAGGAAACACAATAATGTAGTTGGCCATATCAGCCTCATCACTGCCAACATGTTCAGCGGTTGGCTAGGTGTCTGCTTGGGCAGGGTGTGTTTCTTGGCTGGCACCTAAAGGAGTAGAAGGTGTACGAGAGGGTTGCTGGGCAATCTCTTGCCCTTGTGTCCCACTACCACCAACACCGGGTTCAACAAGTGCCAGAAAATGCTACATACAAAAGAAATTTTTGTTAGTTTAGTCAATGTAAAAATTAAAAATCAAACTATCACAATTCATCTCATGCAGAACAAAAAAAATATCCTTTTGACTTTTTATTATTACCTGATATGTTTCTAGCTGGCTCATAAGTTTTTTTATCCTCTCTTCTATTTCAAGTGTTTGAGGCGCGTCTATCAAAGTATTAAATTCCGACCTTGCATCTCGTGCCTTTTTTCGCAACAAGAACACTGGAGATAGGGATGAAGAAAGCTCTTTCTCAAAGAGGGAATCATCAGGCGTACCATGGCTAGGTGTCTGCATATTTGAACAAAATTAATATTATTTCAATTATGTAAATAACTAAAATACCTGAATATAGAGCAATGCTGGCACTTTACATGTTCTTCTGCTGGCCTCATTCCGCGATAATCCCGTCTCGAGGTTGTTCCTGTACTGCCCTGACCAGTCTGCCACATTGCAATAAAATTATAAATGTAAAAAATTGAAAACAATATCTAACTTGAAAACACAAAATGAAAACTGAAATAATTTCTAATAAGACACCAGAAGACAGAGTTAGACTTTCAAATATGCCTTACATTGAATTCAGTCCTGGAAACATGTCATTGCACATTAAGGCACCCAAACAAGAGACGAGTTGACAATGAAGACCTTATTGAATATATTGTTGGAGAAACTTCTAGTAAACTTGTTGGGAAGACCTTGAGGACATTTTTGGAGAAACATTGTTGAGGCTGATGGTATAGCATTGTTGGAGACAATCTTGAAGGGTCTTGAAGTGAAGCTTTTGGAGAAACTATTGAAAATTCCTTAGAGCATTTAAGTAAGGCACTTTCTATCTTCCATCACCTTTTTCATTTCAATATCCTTTAAAAAATTTTGTTGATATTTAATGTTTGAAATCACGTTATAATTCCTTGATTATATGTGTTTGGGGACTTTCCCTTTGAAATTACCCAAAAATACCCTGGCAATTTTATCTTCAGAATGCATGTCTGACCCTATTGTTCAATATTTTGATTGATAATAGTAAACATAGAGAGTTAGGGGGATCTTGACTTGGTTTGGTTGGGCCATTAGATCCCTAACATCTACTAGGGAGAACCCCCCTTGAGTTGGAGGAGAGCTAGCCCAAAGTGAAAAGAGGTTGGTGAGGTGACAATGGGGCTATTGAATTACACATGGTATCACACTTTAGCTTTAGGACTTTATCTTGAGAAGTGCTAGATTTTGCTATATCAATTCTCAAATTGTTTACAAAACTATTGTTAAGAACTAATAAGAAGTGATGTTGAGGGGTTTTTGGGTATAAGAAACAATACCATTTAAAAACTAGGGTTCTCAGTCCTTGGCATTCCTTCACCTGGGCCTAGGGGGACACTAGAATAATTTCACACTAAACCATGCAAACTTAAAAGTAACTTAACAGATCCATAAAGTAATAATAATCATAATTCCTAATTTCCTATTGTACGATATGATGCAAATTATTCAAACATGAAGCAATGAAGACATGCAATGTCCGAATTTCAAGATTGATGAACCAATACAAGAATTTAGAAACTACAACTTTGATTCAATACTCTGTGTCCTAACTCCAGGAAGGAATCTAGTTTGTAGTACAGAACATGCATCGTGTATTATCAATTCTTAATTGACAACAACTAAAGGTCATCTACCTCATCAATTCCTTCCCATTTGTGTTTTTATATTATATTCCTTATAAAAGTGTCAAATTTCTCTCAAAGTAAGCAACCACTGAATAAAATAAAAAATATTTGAGATATGATTGAGAAATGGTCATTTATTTCTTGAAAGGATCTTCACAATTTCTTTGGTTGTTTTTCATCTCAAGAAACAAGAAATGACATAAGAAACTATAGGTGATGTAATATAAGAAACAACACGGTGCAATGGCCATTTTCAAAGCCAAATGATATCCATTGAGGACATGCCCTTTATTTGGTTCCTGTTTCATAGGAGTTTCGGGTAGAAATGGAACTTTGTTGTACCATTTCCAGTAGTAAAAAGGGAAAACCTTCTTTTTCCATGGGAAATAATTTACCTTTCCTTTTTCAAGATAATCTAAATCAAAAAAACTATGAACTATACTGCACACATTCTTGGATAATGTGAAAGTGGAAAAGGAATACCCTACACAAGTGATGCACACATGTACATTTGAACACTAATATATTTTTGTAGTTGAAATGCAATGCTTGTTTTCATTTAAATGTAGGGTTTTTAAAGCAGGGAGAAATAATGGCTGCCAAATTAATAAGCGTCTCTTTGGGAAAAATTTAAATCTTGTATTGGGTGATGAAGATAATAGAGGGTATTGAATCTTGATTCTTGACATTGTGTTTAACTTGAATAACTCAAATGATTATAAATATCAGTGGATGAGTTCTTTTTTCAAGTATGTCACTCAAAACTCTTATGTCAAAGCATTATATGATGGCTAGCATTTTCTTGTTTCCCTTTCTTATGTTCAATGTAAAAATTATATTAATATATTGGAGCACAAATGATAACTACAATTGTTTGCTCTGCAGTATATCCAGCCCCAAGATTATGAAATTTTTTCTCAAGTGGAGCTATTGGTTATTGATGAAGCAGCTGCAATTCCATTGCCTGTTGTAAAGGCTCTACTTGGGCCATATTTAGTGTTTCTGTGCTCTACTGTAAATGGGTAATAATTATAAATGAGCCAACCACAATCACAGATTTTGTAACCATTTGGTTTCCATGGATAGTGATGATGATATTAACCCTATATATCAGTGACCTATATCTATATGACAATGATCTCAACATTGACCTTGATATGGTTGTATGGATGTGACCTTTGGTATGTCATCAAAAAATCCTCAAATATCAGAAAATCCCCAAATCTGGAGAACTAAAGCTCATCACTTTCGATCTGGAGTACTACCCTTGTGATAAAGCCACTTTGCACTTCACCTTCAATATAGATCAGACCAAGGGAAATTCGTTACTGGGTGTTGAGATGGATGAGTTTGTCGAACTAAAATCCATAGCTTAAACTTCATGAAACTGGTGGAGTCAAATTCATGCAAGCACAAACACATCTTACACATCCTCTTCGAAACTCATCCGAAAGACCATTGGAAGACATCTAGAGATAACCCTACAACCTAACACAATCCAATGGAATTGACCAAAAAAATCCAAATAGAGTCAACCCTACTATAGGAGGAAGGGCCTGTAGTAAGAAATTATCATTTTGCAAGAGCCGAGGGCGAATGCTGTTCTGCAAGAGCTGAGAGTGAATGTTGTTCTGCAAGAGCAGAGGGCGAATGCTGAGGGTGAATGCAGGGTGAATGCTGTTCTGCAAGAGCTCAGGGTGAATGCTGAGGGTGAATGCTGTTCTTCAAGAGCTGAGGGTGAATGCTAAGGGCGAATGCTGAGGGCGAATGCTGTTCTGCAAGAGCTGAGGGTGAATGCTGAGGGAGAATGCTGTTCTGCAAGAGCTGAGGGCGAATGCTGAGGGAAAATTCTGTTCTGCAAGATCTGAGGGTGAATGCTGAGGGCGAATGTTGTTCTGCAAGAGCTGAGGGCGAATGCTGAGGGCAAATGTTGTTCTGCAAGAGCTGAGGGCGAATCCTGTTCTACAAGAGCGGAGGGCGAATGTGCGTGTCATATCAGACGTTAATGTAGTTTTTAATAAAATAATTTTTATGTAGCACGCATATAAGTTTCGTATTTTTATGTAGAGCGCATATAAGTGTCGTTATACCGATGGCGGACAAGGTGTCGCTATTGCGACGGATGCCTCCAAACGTCGCAATTGCGACACTTAGACATTGTGTCGCACTTGTGACGTTTGGAGGCAGTCGTCGCAAGAGCGACGCTTTGGGGCATAGTGTCACAATTGCGAAGTCTTCCACTAAACGTCGCAATTTCGACACTTTTCTCTAAATGTCGGTATAGCGACGGTTTAGGGCGGGATTGAAAAAATTTGGGGAAATTTCTGACATTTGGTCAAAAGCGTCGGAACCAAGTGTCGAAATTTCCCCCAAATGTACTAGTGCTAAAAGATTCATCCTCCACGAAATTTACATCCCGTCATACTATGATCTTCCTACTACCAAGAATGTAGACTCTATATGCCTTAGCATTCTCGCTATATCCCACCAGATATCATTTTTCCACGGTCTGATCCAATTTCTTCCTCTTTTCTTCGGGTATATGGTAGTACGTCAAACTCCCAAAGATCCTGAAATTACTCACTTTTGGGTTCCTGCCAGTGAAGACACTCTCCAGTGTCATCTTACTTAGTGCCTTGTGAGGAATCCTATTCTAAACATACATATTTGTGTTGCATGCTTCTACCCATAAAAACTTGGGCATATCCTGATCATACAACATTTCCCTTGTTGTTTCAACAATAGTTATGTTTTCCCTCTTTGCAACCCCATTCTGCTCCAGATTATATTGAGAAGTACAGTCTATTTTGATGCCTTCCCTTGTGCAGAACTCAGTGAAGTATTTGTCAATATACTCTCCACCATTGTTTGAATGCAATAATTTTATCCTCTTCCCTGTCAGATTATTAACCAGATCCTTAAACTCTTTGAATCGATCAAAGACCTCATCCTTGGTCTTTAGAAAGTAGATCCAAGTCTTCCTGGAATAGTCATCAATGAAGGTGACGAAATATTCGGCACCACTAAGAGCTCTTGTGGACATTGGTCCACAGATGTTCAAGTTTATTAATCCCAAAACACTCTTTTCCCTATCATTACTTCTAGAATAAGGCACTTTGGCGTACTTGGCTAGTACGCACCCTCTGCAAACATCATCTTATTTGGTGCTTAACTCTACAACTCCTGTGACGATTTATCTTAGAATTCTTAGAGCCCTGTGATGTAAGTGCCCCATCCTTCTATGCCATATTTCATTCAAATCCTTTTCACCACTCCTACCTATCAATGCCATTGGAGATCCTAGCTGTAACTTATACAATTTGTTGCTTTTGACTCCAATTTGGGCCATGTTCTTCCAAATTTGTGTTTTAAATATACTTTCTATCCATTAAATATACATCATATCCCTTGTTTTGTAACTAATATATAGAGATAAATTTCATGCCCAATCCAAGCACATGCAACACGTTGGTGGCTCGTAGCTGATATCCTGCTTCTGTTTGAAAAAATATAGTACCTCTTTCGATAGGGGTAAATTTTGCCTTATTTATCATGGTGATTTTGAAGTTCATTTGTTTTTCTTGGTAGCTCAAGAAAAATTCTCGTATTCCCGTCATGTGTGCAAAATCCCTGCTATCAATATACCAAACCTTGGAGGAGGCAGAGCTTGACAAGCAAGAAAATTCTTCTTCCAATTTGGAAGTCAGTCATGATCCATTATTTATTTCGTGCTTTCCTATTTTCCAAGAGAACTACGTTAGTCCCTTCGAGTTGCTGCTCCAATAACATCAATATTACGAATCATTTCAAACTCTCCAAACCTGTTACACAATCTCTGCTTTGATACCATTTGAAGAATTCACACTAGAAATTCTGTTGTAGTAACTGATTTAATTCTCCTACTTATTTTCCCCAATAAGTTATTTACAAAACCCTTTAGTAAACATCAAAATATATTCTACTGTAGTTAACACATAATTCCATAGAGAAAAGAATAATGAAATACAAGCACAAGAATCAATCACATCAACACAGTTATTTTTGGACAATAGTCCCCAGAAAAACCCAATGTGGGAAAATCGGTGCAACAAATGAGGGTTTATTTATTTTTCTTCAGCAACAATATTTTTACAAGTAATGATTTGCAGAAACATGGAGAAACTTTTGTGAAAACACCTGAGATAATTTTACTCCAGTCACTGGAGAAATTTTGACACCTTAGAGATCCTCCAGCCTCCACTGCATGACCTCTGCGTCCTCTTCAAGTGTGAGGATTGCGTGGGGATTGCGTCCTCTTCTACACTGCTTCTATGTGATATCCATCTGCTTAGTCCCTATGCACTTTCTCTCTACTGATCTATGTCCCTCTTCCTTTGTCTCTTACTGTTGATGAAACCATCCTCTTCCTTCACCCTGCAACTCACCCTTTGAAATCGAACTCTGATTCTGAAGAATCGACTTCCCTCGGGTTATTTTCCCAGCTTATCTCCCATTGACACTCAAGTATTCATTTATAATTTTCCTATTGAGATATCAAAGTTCGTGATAAAATATCCAATCAACGGATAAGATTAAAACATAATTGATCCTCGTCTCTTAGAAGCTTCTCACCCATATTTAAATTAATTCATTTTAATTACCTAAGTTTTAACTTAGGCTCCATTAAAAATAATTAATTATTTGAATAAATTTCACTCCGGATGGAATTTCTCCAAAATATTTTTGGGTCTTGGATATCTCATGTGTTTTAGCCCCTCCACAAAGTTTCAGAGCTATATAACATCCAATGCTACCCAAAAATCAACACATACTTTATATGCCACCTTTCTTTTTTCTAGATCTATTGCTTATGTTCTACCTTCCTTTGAATATTATATCCCCATAAATACTTCTGAAACCCATATCAGGATCCACGGCCTATATTATAAGGCTAATCCTTGTTCTAAGGGTCATGAGTCATTTTTCTTTTACACAAATCTAGCATAGTCATAAGGGCATGTCTGATGGTCTATACATGCTAGGATGTTGTCCTCATATAAAACTCTGTCACAAACCCTTCATGATAGATCCTCCACTTAGAAAGCTTTATCCACAAGACTTAGTATATTCACAGATCTACCACATACCCTTTTTATGCCTTGGATTTATTTCAAACTTCAGCCATATTGCAGGAATGTGGTAACCCTAGCCTCAAGTTTTAGCAACCTTCATTCATGGCCAATAGATTGGCTTACCTTTCACTATTTCCTTAAGCTTCTTGGGCCTCTAATCCAAAACCATAACTGCCTCTTGGTCCTCCTATAACATTCAACTAGGACCTTTGGTCCTTCTATTACAATTGGGATATCTCGACCATTATGATTGCTTAGAATAGAGATAAATTAGGCATGTTCTTGGCCTCTTCTCAAATGAGAACTCGATTTTTAACCACCAATACATTCTTCTTTCAAACTTGTCTACTTCATTGCAAGAACAAGTCCTCCATGAGCACGACTAGATCTCAAAATACAAAACCCAACTTACTCCTTGAGGACTCGATCTTTCTTGGGTAAAGTCTGCTAGAAAAGTTTCCTTAGAATGGATCAGATCACGACCTCCTTAGCAACCCATCTTGGCCTTCAAGTTCAACCTTCACATGGACTACATATCGGCTTCTCTCTTACAACTTCTCGGTCTCCTTAAGCGTCTCAGAAAGAACTCGTATCATGGCCAAGCCTTGGAGGAGAAGACACACATAATTGGTGTAGCTTATATCATGCATATCATTGTTATATTAACGAAGGTAACCCACAGATCAAGGTTACATATGTCAAGCTTCATTTTCATATACTGAGGTCAGATTTATTGCATTGTATGATATAATTTTAGATTGTACTACTGTCATGCTATGCCTTCGGAAGAGACAATACAAATCACTGTTATAACTTCGCATCATACCTGAGAGAAAGAAACTCAGATTATAGTCATATCTTGCATTATATCTTAGAGTAGAGAATCGCATAACCCAAAAGGAGTAACTTATATTACTGTCATACCTTTGGAATTAACTTGCATAACTGAAATTTGAAGAAACTTGGATCACAAACTTGCATTGTAGTCATTGCTAAGAGGGGAAATTGCATAACTATTGTAACTATTATATATTACTTCTTGGCATCACTATTTTTCAACCTTATTTCAGATCTATGTCAGATAGTAGAAAACTCCAAAAACATTTCATTTTCATTTTTATGACAAAATACCTTCAAATCGTATGCAACTTAGATCATTGTACAAGTGTAGGACAATCAGGAATTTTGGGCTTCCTCCTTACAAATTTCATGAAACCATTGTCCTGCATTAAATCCACAAATAGTAACTTAGAATTATTTAATTCAGATGGTTTTAAACCACAAAGATGTGAAATCTAACTTCCACAAGGATTTCAAACAAGACTTCAAGTATAGTTGCCAACAAGATGCGTTTTTTCTCCTTCTATTCTTGCTCTGATACCATGTTGGAAAGTCAAGGAAATTGTAGATTAAGTTTGATTCTCATTAATTTAAAATTACTTTTGAGAATTGTTGGCCTTTTAATACTTTATTATTTATTCTTCATCAAACAATTACCAAAATATAAAATGCATGAAGATTACAAGAACATAAAGAACACAAGATATAGGCTCCAAGCCAAGGCAAAAACCCACAATTGGGGAAAAATTGAACAATCCTTTTCTTATAGAATCATATCAGATGAGATATCCAAGACCAAGACCAAGAAAACTACCTAAATAAGATCCCCAAGTCAGCCCCCCATCAATTGTCATGTTTTATCCTTTATTTGTCACTAATATTCCCTTTATATGCCTTGTCTTCAAAAACAAATTTGTCCTCCTATGATTGTAGTCCACAAACCTCATGATCCTTCCACAACTTGCATAACACAGTCATGAAAATCCTTCTGGAGTTCACATGTCATCACAGGAACAACTCACATATCCCTCCAAGAATTCACATTCTTTTTAGGTCTTATCACATACATCTCACATCCTTTTATCACATATGTTCCTTTAAAGAAAATTGAATATCCTCTGCCACAAAAAGTTTCATATCTCTTCAAAAAATGAATGAATTTCTTCACTTTTGGTGGAGGATTCACACCAATATATAATTTTTTTTCAATGTGAAGGGTCACATCTATTGAGAAATACGGCATGACCATATAGAGGGTCGACTTGGTCTTATGGAGGTAAATTTGACTATTTTGACTTATCAACAAAAAATTATTTTCCTTTTCTTACAAAGAGTCCAAATTGACTTTGAATAAAATTTAATTATTTGACTCAACAAAACCTAGAAGCATGAAAAACATGCTTGACTACAAAGATAATAATAATATAAATTTATTTTTCTTTTTCCTTTTTATACAAGTACAAATATAATTATGAAGACCGAACCTAGTTATGTTTCCAATAGGCCTTGTGTTATAGCATAATGGAACATGTTGACTTGCTTGGTTTGACACAATAATGCATGTTGGCTTATCTTATTTGGAATGGAGGGTTGATTTGAAAGGAATTTTTGTAGGCAAATAGAAAACTATTAAACTAACACTTTACAGGTGTCTTTGTAAAGTGGCATTCTTGAGTTGCATGTTGACCTTGTGTTATAACATAATGAAACTTGTTGATCTTCCTTATATGATGCAACAACACATGTTGGCTTATCTTATTTGGCATAGTGGCATGCAACAACTTGTTGCATGTCTTAGTGGTGCAATGGTTGTCGTAACAATATTGGATTAATTATTGACTAACAAGTAATTATTTTTCTTGTTGTGAAGACAATTGATGTCATTCAAACCCTCATTAGAAATTTAGAGGGTATGGGAGAAACATGACCCTTTTACACTCCTACAAATTCATAAGATTACATGGAGGGTCCCTAATTAATTATGGAGAGCAGGTTGGTGTTGGTGGAGTATTCTTAAAATATTTCAAAATTAGGAGTTAGTTGTGGTTTATTTGGTCTAATGTAATGTTAAGATAAATTTTGATTTATGCTTTTATACTTCACTAACATTACAGTCACAATCATGTACTATGAGTGATCCAATGGTTCAGACATATCCTTGATATTGTAACAACACTTTATATATGGATTAACACTGATTGGGTTCTTGATTTATATTTAGAGAGTGTGGAGGATTATTTATTGATGGTCAAATTAGAATGCTTATTTTTAAATTATTTATGCATTAATCAAATGCTTAAGTTTCATGGAATATTTTTCTCCTTGAGGGTTTTAACTGTGTAAATATTTATTTCTAATATTTTATATGTTGAAATTATGGTTTATATTCACTTGAGGCGACATGTCAGCCCTCCATTTAATGTTTTGGTGGATTTATTTGGCATACATAGGCTTAATAACACACTTTATTTTATTTTATTTTTTATATATCTGATTAGGTTGGGCTATTCACTCTTTTGAATATAACACCTCAACCCTAAATTCGGTGCATAAATAAAGCACACTCATCATTTTTTATTTTTTTAAATAGATAGATAGGATTTATATTAAAAAAATATGGATTGTGGGTTAGAACCCTTACATATAGGTCTTACTGATTTCAAACTGTGAAAATATTCATTGTTCCATACAAAATCAACACAAGCACTATGGCTTCATTTATTCCCAGGGATAAATATGTATCTACTCATAACTCTACAAAAGACCCCTAAAACTTGAATATATTTACATTGCAACATAAAGCAGTAGGATAAATAGACCAAAACAAACTGATCCAACCAAGGGAAATATTTAATTGAGGCCATTTCCAAGAGTATCATTCGTTCACTGACACCAAATATTATTTTTGTCTGGTGTAACACTAGAACTAGCACTTACAATATTGGGTTGCATATTTCCACCCATTTTGTTCTCAAGAGCAGTGATCCTGTCACCAAGATTTGTAACCTCGTCATGTAATTCATTAAAATAAATTTACATACTACCAAAAATCCTTGGAAATTTTTCCTCCACGAGAATTTAAGAGGACTGACACTGCATTTCTGCCATTTCATCTCATTATTGTTTTTCCACCCTCAATGCATCTACTGTTGCTAGGAGTTTGTATATTAATTCATCAACAACACTGCAGTCTAGATAGGATTGAGGACTTTCCATGTCATGAAAATGTTGTTGCACCCTAAACCTAATCGCACCAAAATATTTTTCCCACTCTACAATACCGAGCAAACAGAAATAACCATGGAAAAATTTATAGTTCGCATAATCCCCTTTATATTGACAAGTGAGACACTTCCATGAGACCATATAAAGATGTAATTCCAAATCCCACCTAGATTTTGATAGAGAGCACTAAGAGAAATGGGAAATGAAAACACACTACGAAAAAATTAACTCAGATGCACAACATAAGAAAGAAAATGGGAGAGTCATATCGACTTCCAGACAAGTTTGCATAAGGTGATATAAATTCATATGACTTAATAAACACAAGGAGGGAGAGGAATCATGGCACTTATGAAGAGAGGAGAGACACCTAGTGGAGAAGTTTAAAAACAACATTAGAGAAATTTGATAGGCCAAATATCAAAGCTTCTTGAGACTATGGCAATACCTTGGGACCATTTACTTCGAAAGATTGAAGTCACGTTCCTCTAACACAACAAATATCTATTGAAATTTTCAAAAAGAAATAAATTGGAAACCAGAAAGGACAAAAAATTCACCCACACTGGTGAGGAATTTTGATGCACACTAGTGAGGAATGTGGGGCGTCTAATTTATTTTTCCCTTAAATAAATTGGACAATAAATTGTAATTTCATCTCATAACAACTTGTATCAGTTAACTAAGTCAAGATGACTAATTTAGCTCAATAAATTCAGTTTAAGGGTATAAAATGAGGGATGTAGAGGGACTCTAATATTTTGGGGCTCCAGTTGTAGTTGATGCATTAGTGGGGTGTAGGTGTGAATTAGTTAACTCAATTAATTGAGTTAAAATTAGTTTAACTAGTTCTAACTGAGTGATGAGCTAGTGAGAGGTCCAGCGAATTAGATTAGATTTAATTCACAATGAGTGATCAATCAGATAACTAATAATTCTCTATTTATAGTTGTATGCATGTCAGTTCTGAGGAAGACCCAATTGAGACAGAGGTTAAAGGGAACATAACTATCAATTGTAATTTTAGAAAAGTTCCCATGTGTAATTATAAATTCATTGGGATGCCATGATGCATTGCGAAATCAAGGAAGGATGATTTTCATATTTAATAGGGAGCTAATTCTCTATTAATTGTGTGAACAAGGAAGGCTGAAGGAGGGCTGAGAATTGGCTAAGCACTAGACCGATTTTTCCTAGATCAACGGGAGACAATTGGAAGAGTGCTAGAGAATCTCATGAGAGATTAAGAATTGTATTGTTTCATTATTCCTTGACTTAATAAACAATATAGATAGAGGGTTTTTGAGCAGTGTCTTTCCCTAGATACATATTGTGTTATGCGATCGATAATTCTTTTTCTTGCTTATATGTGATTGTGCGATCGTGTTTTGTTTCCAAAAATTGTAGGAAGGATTAAATATCTTGTTTTGGTAAATTATAAGATCATATTAAATCTCATGGATAGATTTTCTACATGGTATCAGAGTGCCAGGAATCACAATAGAGGAGAAGAAATTGAGTTTTTTTTTAACATGTTCAAATTTGCTATTTTATTCTTCGGTATCTAGCAGTAGATCAAGATGTCTTTCAATGACTTGAGACTAGAATATGCTCTTCAGGGAAATTAGAATTACATAGCATGGAAGGCTAGGATGGAAAAGTGATAGAGGAAAATAGACTAAAGGAATTCATAGACAGTGATATTCCCCAGCCCACAACAGTAAATTCTCAACTTCTTAGTGCATGGAAGAAGAAGGTAGCAAAGGCGAGAAGGATCTTGTTAGAGGGATTTTGAGATCATATTGTCTCGAGTCTCCATGGGAAGGCGACTCCATATGATATGTGGAAGGACTTGACAGATCTGTTTCAGAATAGCAGTGACCACATGAAATTGGCGCTGAAGGAAAAGCTTAAAAATATCAAGATGGAGGAGGGCGAGACGATACCAACATACTTGACGAAGTTCACTCAATGTCGAGATGAGATTGGAAGTCTTCATGTGAGAGTAGCCTAAGATGATTTGGTGAGCTTAACACTTCTAGGCCTTCCCAAGAGCTGGCATAGTTGCCAAGAATCTGTGAATGGGAGGGAGAAGTTACCAGACTGGGATAATTTGTGGTCTGACTTGGTAGAAGAGATAAGGCGAAGCACCAGAGATGGGACCTACGACAAAGACAAAGAAGAAGATTTTGCATTGGTCGGAAAAGGAAATAAATCCAAGGGAAAGAAGTACCAAGGTGAAAAGGGCAAGAGAGACTTGTCCAAGATCAAGTTTTTTCACTGTCACAAGCATGGGCACTATGCCATGAATTGTACACAGAAGAAGGCAAGCAAGAAATAGCCTGCGTTTACAACGAGTGAAGCGTTGGCTTCACAGTTCGAGCTTGATTTTACTCTCATTTCATGCATGGACAACACTATAATGGGATGCATGTGGTATCTAGATAGTGTTGTCTCATTCCATATGATGGGGAATAGAGATCTCTTCAGTAACTTGGAGGAGGAGGACCTCCATCAGAACATAGAGTTTGGATATGATGGG
Source organism: Pinus albicaulis (assembly GCA_034641835.2). Classification (NCBI taxonomy): domain Eukaryota; kingdom Viridiplantae; phylum Streptophyta; class Pinopsida; order Pinales; family Pinaceae; genus Pinus; species Pinus albicaulis. Next base: position 1,247,763,801 of record CM076580.1, read on the forward strand.
ATGTATAGCGCGACCATCATAGGTACAGTTACCTTTCAGAGGGAGTCTGGACCCCCTCTCAGACTGACATATGTTTTGTATGTTCTAGGCCTAAGGGAGAATCTTGTCTCTGTAGCGATATTGGAAGATCGTGGTTATGGTGTCATTGTATAAAAGGAAAGGTGTTACTTAGAAACATCGCTATGAGACGGGTGACAAAAATTGGTGTAAGAGTCAAGAACATGTATGCTCTCGAGGTCGAGGGTGCATGCAAAGCTTTGAGGAGAAAATCAGTGGTTAGTGACTTGGTGGTTGAGAAGGAGAAATTATCTCTCAACATGCAGCCTCAGAAGCAGTCTTAGAAGCTTGTGGAGCAGCCAAAATTGGAGAAGCATAGAGGAGATTGAGTGGAAAATTCCACTCAAGAAGAGACCTCTAGGAGGGGAAAATTTCAAGCCAGATGGGCAGAGGGAGTACATGCAGCTATACCTCCAAGTGAGAGGTGGGGTGATGTGTAGACATAATCCCAAGAGAAGAAATTTGGGTAGGGTCCATTGAGATGGTGTGTCTCATGGATCAAAATTTGCTACAAGGAGCCCAAAATACATCAGTAGTAGGAAGGATCAGTTGGATTGATGAAGTGAGATGTCAGGAAGACAAAAATCAGAGTGACAAATGTCAGATATTGGAGCATAGATCATAGTTGGCAGCAACGAAAAGGGCATGGATTCAGATGTCAGCAACATCAAAGAGAGTCCAGTAGATAGGTGAAGTATATAGCAGTAGTCATAAGAATCTAATGACAAATGCATTATACTGATTCAGTTGTTTTGAGGCTATTCATTTTCAGGAGTTGCAGGTGCAAGCAACACTAGAGAAGTGTTGCATGCAGAACATTCCAAAGGTACTAGATTGGGATAGATTGAATTCATTTCTTGTTGAGAGGGAGTGTTGAAATTTTCAACAAGAAACAATGAAATTGGAAACCAAAAAGGACAAAAAATGCACCCACACTGGTGAGGAATGTGGGGCATTTAATTTATTTTTCCCTTAAATAATTTGGACAATAAATTTTAATTTCATCTCATAACAACTTGTATTAGTTAACTAAGTCAAGATGACTGAGTTAGCTCAAGAAACCCAAGTTTAGGGTCTAATATGAGGCATGTAGAGGGATTATAATATTTTGGGGGTCCAGTTGCAGTTGATGCATTAGTGGGGTGCAGGTGTGAATTAGTTAACTCAATTAATTGAGTTAAAATCAGTTTAACTAGTTCTAATTGAGTGATGAGCTAGTGAGAAGTCCAAGGAATCAAATTAGATTTAATTCATAATGAGAGATCAATCAGATAATTGATATTTCACTATTAATAGTTGCATTCATGTCAGTTATAAGGAAGACCCAGTTGAGACAAAGGTTAAAGGGAACATAACTATCAATTGTATTTTTAGAAAATTTCCCATGTGCAATTATAAAGTCATTGGGTTGCCATGATGCATTGTGCAATCAAGGAAGGTTGATTTTCCTATTTAATAGGGAGCTAATTCCCTAGGAATTACGTGAGCAAGGAATGTTGAAGGAGGGCTGAGAATTGGCTAAGTACTAGACCGATTTTTCCTAGATCAGTGGGAAACATTTGGTAAAGTGCTGGAGAATCTCATGAGAGATTAAGAATTGTATTGTTTCATGATTCCTTGACTTAATACACAATATATATAGAATGGTTTTGAGCAGTGTCTTTCCCCAGATACATATTGTGTTGTGCGACTGATAATTTCTTTCTCTTGCTTATATGTGATTGTGCGATCATGTTTTGTTTCCACAAATTGTAGGAAGGATTCAGTATATTGTTTTAGTAAATTATAAGATAGGATTGAATCCCGTGGATATATTTTCTAGAATATTTATCTAGATTGGGGCTTGAATTCAAAAAAATGATGATTAAATATTAACGTTATTAATGGTTGTGCATATATTTAATATGTGTATAATCCAACTCAATTTCCCCTTACGTCATTGTTGAGCGACGTTTAGCTAGAGCATCGACCTTAGAGTTGAGATGCCTATAAACATGAATAAATTATATATTCTCAAAATTAGAGGATAACAGGATGATCTGGTGAAGAATAAGAGGAAGATAAGCACTTGACCCATCTTTGGACTTAACAACCTCGCTAGTTATTACCATCAAATATGATCTGGATTTATGCAGGAATGCAATAGAATACACATATAGCCATAGATATAGAGATGAAGTGGAAATAATGCTTCCTTTTATTAAAATAAAATTAGTGAAATATGCTTACAGACAGGGCGTTGGTAGCTTATCTCTGAGAAGAGATGTGGTGGCTACATGCCTCTGAACTGTGTTACAAGACATCCATAATATAAATAAACAGCTAGGGCGCTGGTAGGCTTATCTCTGAGAAGAGATGTGGCGGCTACAAGCCTGATCTGAACTGCGTTACAATGAGACATAATGGAAATGAGCGGGCAAGGGCTCTGGTAGCGTATCTCTGACAAGAGATGTGATGGCTACATGCCCCTCCATTGTATTACAATGAGGCTCGAAGGCCTATTTATTGTTGAGAAACAATGTAAAAAATGAAACGTCCAAAAACCTAACCCTAGGAGATGAAGCACCAAAACTATGGGTCCCGTTTGGGTAAATTGGTGTTTCAACTTCTCGGGGAAAAACTTTGGCACCCGATCTTCGTTTGACGTGCTCAATAGCTCGTTAGAAATATCTATCCGAGGACTACAAAATTTGAGTGAGAAACATCGGTCTACAACCCATGTTGCTCCAGGTTTCCCAAAAAAATGTTGTTTAGGGCCTAAAAAAGGCTCCAAAAGTTCAGGACCCAAAAAACTGCTAAAAAAAGTAAGTTGTGTTGCAACTTAAAAATTGAAAGAACTGATGGTGGGGGTTCAAATGGAATAGGTGAGTGGCCACCAATATCCACCTGGATCATTAAGGCCCCAAAATGGCTCCAGGAGTGTAAGACCGAGAACCTGCTAAACATAATAAGCTGTTGGAAGTGAAAAGCTGCAAGAATTGATGGTGCGGGTCCAAATGGAATAGGTGGGTGGTCACCAATATCCACCTGGATCATTCCTCCCTCCATTGCGTTAAGTTCCTCCATGAGGGGAAAATTCCGCTGAACTTGGTATTGGATTTTTCCAGGATGTCACGGACCTATTGGCAGACGTGTTGGATGTAGATGTGTCGTCGGTGGGCAGTTGTTGAAGGATCTGGGCAAAGTTATCCATCATTGCTTTCCTCTGTTTCTTGAGGGCCTCCTTGAGTAATATTTTGATAGGATCTCCTTCTCCCTTGTCTTTCTTTCCTTCCGCCATGGGGGGTTGTCGGGGTTCACGAGGTTGAACTCCTTATACCTTGGCCGTGTTGGGGACATGAAAAGAAAAATAGAGAAATAGCATACCCGCTCTGAAACCACTGATCCGGATTTATGGAAGAACGCAAAAAAATACACATATAGCCATAGATACAGAGATCTAGTGGAAATAATTCTTCCTTTTATTAAAATCAAATTATTGAAATATGCTTATAGACAGGGTGCTGGTAGTTTATCTCTGAGAAGAGATGTGGCTACTACAGGCCTATGAACTATGTTACAATACATCCATAATAGAAATAAAAAACTAGGGCATTGGCAGGCTTATCTCTGAGAAGAGATGTGGCAGCTACAGGCCTTTGGACTATGTAACAATGAGACATAATGGAAATGAGCGGGCGAGGGCTCTGGCAGCGTATCTCTGAGAAGAGATGTGATGGCTACAGGCCCCTCCACTGTATTACAATGAGGCTCCAAGGCCTATTTATTTTTGAGAAACAATGTAAAACATGAAACGTCTAAAAACCTAACCCTAGGAGATGAAGCTCCAAAACTGTGGGTCCCGTTTGGGTAAATTGGTGTTTCAACTTCCCGTGGATGTAACTTTGGCATCCGATCTCTGTTTGACGCGCTCAATAGCTCGTTAGAAAGATATATCCGAGGAATACAACTTTTGATTGAGAAACATCAGTCTATGACCCATGTTGTTCCCGATTTCCCCAAAAAATGTTGTTTAGGGCCTAAAAAAGGCTTCGGAAGTTCAGGACCCGAAAAACAGCTAAAAATAGTAAGTTGTGCTGCAACTTAAAAACTGAAAGAACTTATGGTGGGGGTTCAAAAGGAATAGGTGGGTGGCCACTAATATCCACCTAGATCATTAAGGCACCAAAACGGCTCTGGGAGTGCAAGACCCGAAAACCTGCTAAAAATGGTAAGCTGTTGGAAGTGAAAAGCTGCAAGAATTGACGGTGTGGGTCCAAACGGAATAGGTGGGTGGCCGACGATATCCACCTGGATCATTCCTCTAGGGCACTGGTAGCGTATCTCTGAGAAGATATATGACGGCTACAAGCCCATGAAATGTGTTACAATGAGGCCCTAAGGCCTATTTATTATTTAGAAACAATGTAAAACCCGAAACGTCCAAAAACCTAACCCTAGGAGATGAAGCGCCAAAAATGTGGGTCATTTTTGGGTAAATTGGTGTTTCAACTTCTCGGGGATGTAACTTTTGCATCCGATCTCTGTTTGACGTGCTCAATAGCTCGTTAGAAATATCTATCCGAGGAATACAAATTTTGAGTGAGCTACCAATGTTGCTCCTGGTTTCCCAAAAAAATGTTGTTTAGGGCCTCAAAAAGGCTTCGGAAGTTCAGGACCCAAAAAAATGCTAAAAACAGTAAGTTGTGCTGCAACTTAAAAACTGAAAGAAATGATGGTGGGGGTTCAAATGGAATAGGTGGGTGGCCACCAATATCCACCTGGATCATTAAGGCCCCAAAACGACTCCGGGAGTGCAAGACCTGAAAACCTGCTACAAATAGTAAGCTTTTGGAAGTGAAAAGATGCAAGAATTGATGGTGCGGGTCCAAATGGAATAGGTGGGTGGCCACCGATATCTACCTGGATCAAAATCATTGAAAACCGTTATACTGGATACATTTCTTTCCAATGCATTTTCTAGACCTTTCTAAAGAGCTAAAAACTCTCCCTAATTGTTTGTCGTGTCCCTAACCCCATGCGAATTGTGCTTCAAAGAAAAAAGTTTGAGGAAGACTGGACCGAGGCTTGTCAATGTTATGGGATGGTGACAAGGTGATGTGGGGTGAAATTTCAAATTTTTTGATAGATATTTGCATTAGGGCGTGAGAGGAAATATTTCCTAATGTAAACATATATTCAGTTTCCCTATTTGTGAGAAGGGGAAATGAACCATCACTTGTGATTCTTGGTTACCCATGTTAGCTTTCCTTATAAAGAAATGAGTGGTTGAGAAGAATGTGTGTGTGTAGAATAGGCAGAAGTGCAACACTAGATAGGAGAAGCTCAAAAACTAGGAGGAGAGGTAGAGGATGAGAGGTTTGGTCTGCACATGCCCACATTATAAAATATGGCTATCTTAATGTATGCAAATTTTGATTAATGAGCAATTGTGTTTATGTGCATATGTGTGTGTATTTTCCTATGTATTTATATTATCACCGAAGTTGTTTATTTGCACTTGTTAAGAATAAAAATGTGTTGGAAATGTATGATGGTGGTATGCCTTCATGTCGAATCTAGAGGTGTTGAGAGAGGTCATGGATGTGTGCTTTTATATCAAATCTATATGTGTTGGTTTAAATGTATTTTGTGGCTGACTATGTATTTACATGTACGTATGAAGATGTAGCTTCATATGGCTATTGGAGTATTTAGAACATGTGATTACGAGTTTGTGGGTGAGTATAGCCACTACTGTCATGTGGTAGTATTGTATGAGAACATGTGAGAAGGCTGAGATGTTGTTTTCATGTCTGGAGTTAGTCCTTGCATTATATTTGGTTATGTGTGTGTTCTTACTTCGTTATGTTAAGAACCTGTACGATTGAAGCCTCCGTCGTGGTGTGGTGTCCCTTTGTGTATTAGTTCTTGTTGGGTTAGGTTAAGGCCAGAGGAGGGAGGTGTCTATGCCTTCTGGAGATGACTGAGCGCATGTGACTTGTGAGGTGAATCCCATGATGGAGTGGTTAATGTGCGACTATGTGAGAGTGAGTGTTGTGAGAGCAAAGCAGAGTACTTGTGTTAATTCCTCTTTAACTGGTTCGATTGGTAAAGCATATGGTGAGGTTACCCATGTGTTTGTGAGGGATTCTTGTAGTAAATTCCATAGAATAATTCTGTAAATAGTGTTTGTGTTCTTTTTGTTGGTGTTTGACGTGTTGTTACAACAGAAAACCAGAGGACCTATTTAGTTAGTGTGTTATCCAAAACCCTGTAAATTTGTTCCTACTTGGTAATTGTGACTTAGAGAGGTAAATCCCCATGAAGAAGGGTGTATGAGGCCATGTGTGGTGTTAAGGAGCGACTCGGGGTCATGTAGAGTCGATCGTGAGCAAGACCGAGTCATTTCAGATTCCTAGAAGTTGAAAAGATGCTTTTCTGAAATCACTATGAAAATATTTCGTAGCGCGCTACGAAATATTTTGTAGCGCCTACAACAAGACAATTTTTGGGATGCATATGATATTTTGGGAGCCTATTTCGACCTATTAGTTGTGCCCTTGATAAGTTGAAGCCCATGTGAGTTGGGTGAAGTGTGAAAAAGGATTAGAAGGGGGGGAAGACTCTCTCTCATGGAACTTGTTAAGCATAATCCATTTTTTTTTTTTACTGCACGTTTCAAATAAATTTTTTGAATTTCCAGAGTGTGGATGGAAATAGAGTTGTGGGATCTCATATGGTGTATCATGGGGTATTGGGAAACCATCGTGGAAACTCAACCTATCCCCATCAAGTGGTATCAGATATGGAAAAATCTCTTTAGTCTGACAACTCATAGTGAAGGATACTTGGATGTATTTTGAGGTAATATTATGGAGTAGGAAATCAGGAGGTTATAGATGAAGGGATAGGAAGATTTATAACTTTGTATTGAAAAAGAGTGCACAAGAATAGTTGATGCAAGTTATCAAGAAATTAAGGATGTGCAAGGAGAAAGAATCTCTCTTGAAGAGGCTTCAGTGGAAGAAGCATAAGTGACCTTGGAAGAGGCAATGAAAAATTACATGACAAATTGACAATGAAAGTAGGTTGAAGAGAAGAGGAACCTTGAAGCAGTAAGTGAGGTGATTGCAGGGAAGTGAAGAGTTGATATGCCCTTGAGAAAGTAAAATTGCATTGGTTGGAAATGAACTGGTTCAAAAATATTGTAGAAGATGAGGTGTTTTGATAGACCTTATAAAAATTAAATGTGATGTGTTTATCATTAAAGAATTGTGTTTGCAGGATTGAATTTCTAGTAGTTGTCCTAGTGAGTAAGATATGTCAAAGGAGATGGAGCAGGAAAGGATATTAGATGAAAAATGGTGATAGAACCCAAAAAAAAACTAATAAGAGTGAGTGGTTGAAGATGCGACAACAAATAACTTTGAAATTTGAGCAAGCATACTCAAGAAGAGGTCCTATTGTAGAGAACCTAGAGAAGAAAAGATACCAGGGGGATGACTTGGTATTGAGTGACACGCAACATACTTGTTACAGAGAAAAGAAGGGTTAGTTGTATCTCACTAGAATATGACGAGAGTGAAAAGAGGAAGAGATGAAGATGATTATTATTAGTCATAAAAGGGGTTTATAGGAAAGTAACAAGCAAGAGAAGAAAAGTGCCAAAGGAATGAGTGATGAAGAAGAGATGGTTGAGTTGGGACACAACTCAAGCATGCAAAACATTTGCTACAAGAAATTCAAGATGACCATATTTATGTTCATAAAGAATAGTGTTGAATAGGAAGGTCTACAACAACAAAGAGATGGCAGTTGTGAGAAGAATTATATAGTAGCAGTTGAGTGAATATTGAACAAAGAGGTAAAGGTATTTTCTTTCAATTAGTTGTGGATTAGTTGCTGATTACAAGTAGCAGTGATGAGTGTTTGCAACTGAGAATGATCACAAGGAACCTTGTGGTAGAAAGTGAGAAAGAAAAATAAAGTTCTCAGAGGAAGGAGGTGAGTAATTGCATGCAGAAGCCATAAGAGCAGAGAGTGCTCAGATTAGTGTTCCAAAGGTAGGAGTTAGGATAAATACTAGGAGAAGACTAGGCATGGAAGAACTTAATATGGTATTTATAAATAGGTTGATGGATTCAACTTGTTGTAATGGCTTTTGTGCAATTCACATTGATCAGGAAGAAGCTCATAGAAGAAGGATATTTTGACTACTAAGAGTCATAATAAAGGTTCAAAGAGAAGCCATAGTAGATCAAGTCAGGAAAAACTTGATAGAGGAGTAGATGAAGTAAAATTACAACTAGAGATAGTGAGAGGACTGTTATAGAAGGATGAGGAAGATCATGGTTACAGATGAACTCTCCGGAAGAGAGTGAAATGGAATTTTTTGTAGGTGAAGTTAAGGCAATGATCAAATGCTCAGTGGCAGAAATATTAAGGGAGTTGAGTCGTAACCATCGAAGAAAAGCCTAAGGGTGATGAACATGTGTGTGGAGAAAATGAAGATTTGATGAGAAACTTGAAGACAGATAAATTTCAGCCAAGGACTGAGTTAGATGACGAAATAGAAAAAAGGAAAGCAAGAAGGTATAGTTGGTTGTGTGAAGACACAACCTATGTTGTATTGGAAAGTTAAATAGTTGGGAAGCAATTAAAGTTTAGAGTTCGCAGAAAAAGTGGTAGAAGAAGGTACAAGTTGAGTTAAGGATATGGTAAGAGATTTGTTTCAATGTGTAGGTGACAACAGTGGATATTTGCAACAACCTAGAGCAAGGATTTCTTGTAGGGTTCCGAAGAAGAGAACCAAGAGGATGCCAAAAGCCCAAACATAGGAGAAATTTTGGTGAGGTATCATGTAGCAAGGTGGATACTTGTTATTGCAGAGGCGTGTTGCAACTCACGAGTTGAAGTTGTTCGACAAGATGAGATGCTTATGACCAGGAGATCATATATTTTTGTACCTTGGGAGTTTGATGAAAGTGCATGGATGAAGCACAAATTTTGAGGAATACTATAATGAGGCTTGCCAATGTGATGGGATGGTCACATGATGATGTCAGGGTTAAATTTGAAATGTTTTGATAGATATTTTCATTCGAATGTGAGAGGAAATATCTCCTAATGTAAATGCATCTTTTGTTTCCCTATTTGTGAGAAGGAGAAATGAGCCATCACTTGTGACTCTTGGCTACCCATTTCACTTTCCTTATAAATAAATGAGTGGTTGAGAAGAGTTTCTGTGTAAAAGAGGTAGAAGTGAAATAGTAGATAGGAGAAGCTCCAACACTAGGAGGAGAGGCAGAGGATGAGAGGCCTGGGCTGCACATGCCCACATTGTAAAATTTGACCAGCTTAATGTATGCAAATTTTGATTAATGAGAAATTGTGTTTATGTTCCTCTATCTGTCTATTATCACTGAAGTTGTTTATCTTCACTTGTTAAGAATCGAAATGTGCTAGAAATGTCTCATGATGGTATGCCTTCATGTCAAATATGGAGGTGTTGAGAGAAGTCATGGATGTGTGATTTTATATCAAATCGATATGTGTTGTTTTAAATGTATTTTGGGGCTGACTATGTATTCACCTCTATGTATGGAGTTGTAGTTTCATATGGTTGTTGTAGTGGCTTTTGGAGTATTTAGAATGTGTGATTTCAAGTTTGTGGGTGAGTATAGTCACTACTGTCATATGGTACTATTGTATGAGAAATTGTGAGTGAGATGAGATGTTATTTCCCTATCTAGAGTTAGGCTCTATGCTATAGTTGGTTATGTTCATGTTATTACTCCATTATGCTAAGAACATGTGCAATTGAAGCCTCCATTGTGGTGTGGTGTCCCTTTTTGTATTAGTTCTTGTTGGGTCAATGTAAGGCCAGAGGAGGGAAGTGTCTATGCGTCCTAGAGATGAATTAGTGTGTGCACCTTATGAGGTGAAGCCCATGATGGAGCTGTTGTTTTGAAACTATGTGTGATTGAGTGTTGTAAGAGAAAAGCATATTACCTATGTTAATACGTCTTTAATTGGTTCGACTCGTAAATGTTATGGTGAGGTTACCCATGTTTCTGTATGGGATTCTTGTAGTAAAGTCAATAGAAGAATTTTGAAAATAGTGGCTCAGTGTTTTCTCTTAGTGTTTGATGTGTTGTTACAATAGAAAACCAGAGGAATTGTTTTGTTAGTGTGTTTTCCTAGACCCCATATATTTGTTCCTACTTGGTAATTGTGAGTTAGAGAGGTAAATCCCCATGAAGAAGGGTGTATGAGGCCATATGTGGTGTTAAGGAGCGACTCAGGGTTGTGTAGAGTCAATTGGGATCAAGGCCGAGTCATTTCAACTTCCCGGAAGTCAAAAAGATGCTTTTTTGAAAGCGCTACGAAAATATTTCACAGCGCACTTCAAAAATATTTCGCAGCACTTACAACAAGACAATTTTTGGGCTGTGTATGAGGTTTTGAGAGCATGTTTCAACCTACTGGTTGTTCCCTTGATAAGTTGAAGCCCATGTGAGTTGGGTGAGGTGAGAAAAGGGATTATAAGGGGAGAGAATAATCTCTCTCATGGCACTTGTGAAGTGGAATCCAAATTTTCTATTTTGACTGCACACTTCAAATAAAATTTCTGAATTTCCAGAATGTGGATGGAAACAAAGTTGTGGGATTTTTTATGGAGTATCCTGGGGTATTGGGAGACCACTAGGGAAACCAAACTTATCACCATTAACGCTCATCATTTTTAGTCACTCATTCAAGTTTCTTTTTGATAAAGGCCTATGGGAAAATTTCATCTAATGAACAACCTTTGTGCATTCATCATGTAAGTGTTGTTTCATGCCTGTTGTATTTTTTGCATTGTCGAACTAGGGTTTGTTGTAGATTTCACCACACATCCACTATCTTTTTTCAATATGGAAACAAATCCAACATGGACTCTTTCAAGACTATAACTTTGGTTCTAGTGTTGTTTTGGGTTCATTTTAAGTGTGAAATTAGGGTTTCAACATTCATTTCTTTTTCGACAACAAATAGACATCTAGGGTATTTACCCTTTTCTCATAAACACCTTCATCTTTTAGCTTTTTTTTTCTTTTTCAAGGATTTAAGGGTTGTTATTTTGTATATCAACACCCTTTTTTATGATAGTGTTCTCTAGTTTCTATGTTTTTAGTTAAAATATTACAATTTTGTTGAGTCTATGATGGTAATTTGTGCATCTATGCATAGGAAATGGATTTTCCCCCATTTTATTGGGGTTAACTACAAAATTTGTGTTGATAAAATTTCAACCATTTTTTGTAGCAAATTTTTATGGATTGTATTTGGAAAACCCCCTTCTCTTCCCAATGAAGATATTTATGACCTAGCTTGCTTGAAAAGGATTAATCCCTTGTTTTTATTGATCTCTTTGTAGAATTGGACCTTTTTCATCACATCAAGAATAAAAAAGGTGTAGCAAAAACTTGGGATACTTTTCATGCATTATTTTTCACAGTGAACACTACTCAAGTCAGCAGAATTGAAACTAAGCTCTCTAATCTCAAGATGGATAACTTTGGTAGTGTTGAAGAGTACACTACAAGTCTACAAAATTTAAAAGCCAAATATCACTTCAAGTGGCCTCAAAATTTTTGATTTAGAATATGTACATATTATTCTAAATCATCTTTTTGTTGCATTCAAAAAATTTATTTCCACAACATTCCTTGCTTAGAAAGGTACATGTTTCTCCCTCTTTAGAGGATGTGTTTTCAAGCCTTATCCAACATTAATTCATATTTTGGAATTTAGGAGACCTATTCCCTCATGCTCAAGTCCAATCTAAAGCTACCCCATATTAAAGTATGCATAAGTATAAATGAGAAAGTCCCAAATCCTTTTTTTAAAGAGGATGATTTTCTCATTCCATAAGGAGAGGGATTCCTTAAGAAAATGTATTTATTTTCAAAATATTAAAGATATCACCACGAAAACAACTAGAAAAAATAACAAATTTGAAGGAAAGGCTAGTGCTTCTAATGTGCACATATAGTTATACATTGTATATTATTTCCCAAGTTGTTGTTACTCCTTTAGGTTCAACGTTGAAGCATAATTTTTAGGTGCACCTATTTTTCTACTATAGGCCTTTGAATCAGTTCTTAAGCCGTGGGAGGGTACCCTAAAAATATCCTAAAGATATATTTCTATGAGGCTCGAACTAATTTATTGTAGAGGTATGATGGTGCATAGTGATTACCTCTATTGTAGAAATTATACAAACAATATGTATACCAATGGATTCAATCTGATCGTGTGATATGCTAAAGAAAGATATTGAATCCTTCTACAAATTAATTGCGGAAAATAAACACGATCGCACAATCAAACCAAGTCAAAGAAAGAAGAAAACCAATCCACAACACATATATTTTTCCTAGGTAAAAATTTCTGCTCAAAACCCCTCTATCTCTATTTTATAATGAACCAAGGAATCATGAAACAATTACAATGCACTATTCTCATAAGAGTCTGCTACACTCTGCTAACTGTCTCACACTGATCTGGACAAAAATGACCAAAACTTAGCCAATTTTTAGCCTCTACTCAACCTGCCTTGCTTGTGCAATTCATGTGGAATGCAATCCCTATTATTTAGGAATTTCAGCCTTCCTTGACTGCACAAAAATCATGGGAAATCCGATGGTGTTTTAATTGCATCTCGGAATTTTGCTAAAAATACAATTGATAGTTTACTTCCCTTTAACCTCTATCTCAACTGGGACTTCATCAGAACTGACATGCATGCAGCTATTAATAGTAAATCATCAGTCACTTGACAAATCTCTACATGTAAATTAAATCTGATTTAATTCACTTGACCTCTCACTAGTGCAACAATCAATTACAACTAGTTAAACTAATTTATCTCAATTAATTGAATTAACTGATTTATCATGTATTAAACTAATACACTAACTGCAACTTGGACTCGAAAAAAAATAGAATCACTCTACATGCCTCACCAACCACCCTCAACTCGAATTTCATGAGCTAACTGAGTCTATCACACTCAGTTAACTATTACAAGTGTTTATGAGATAAGATTACAATTTATTGTCCAATTCAATTAAGGGAAAATTAAATTAGACACATTTCCAATTTATTTAATAAATTGGCTTGCACACTAATGTATCTCTAGGACCCATCACTGTGTGACCTGTGATCCCACACTAGTGTGTGTACTGTCATGTTGTTTCTGGATGCCAATTTCACTATTTATTGTTGCAAATTTCAAAATCTACTATTTTCAAAATATAATGTGTATGTATTTGGGGTGAAAGGGAAACTACTAAATGCTTCTAGACATAAGGTTCATTGGCCCAATGCGAAAGGGCCCCTTAATCATGCTTTTATTTTATTTTATTTTATTTCATAAAATAATGGGTACCTAATAAAATTTTATTTTATTCCTCTATTTTCACGATTTATTAACATTTGTTTTCGTTTTTATATAGTTTGTAAATAGTTTTATTTCAAGTTATTGCAATGTAATTTGGTTTGTTTGATCATGTATAATGAATTTTCACAATTTTGAATTATTGACATCTTCAACAACTTCCCCTTCATTTTTGCAAAAAATAAAGGTCCCCACATTAAATTTTGGTTTTAATGCCTAATCTATTATTTTCAAGTATTATTGTATATACTTTTCTTTTTTCATTTATGGTGTATTGACTTTATTCATCAAGTGATTTTAATCTTATATTTGTAGTAGAACCATGAACCGGCTATAACCTTTACCTATCTTAGTTTTACATGTGCCCTACATGGTTCATACCTCACTTGTAGCACACATAGTCCCCTCTAAATATTTTTGAGGGTACGAAGTATCTAAACTCAAATTCCTAAGTCACCTTAAGGAAGTGGGGTTATCAACATTTATCTTTTTCTAACCATATTAAATCTCCCTTTTGAGGCCACTATTGTCTTCTACTCACTAAAATGTTTCCAATGATATAAATTTCATCTCATTCGAATATTTTAGCACAATTTTATGGCCCTCATAAAATTCATTATATATTCCATGACATTGTACCATGTAGCGAACATGTGGAAATCCTTTCCCTCGTGTCACCTCTATAGAGTTCCACGTTTGCAAATCAAGCAACTTATCACACTAAGTCATATATCAATCCAATATTTTATTTAATAATATTTATCATTTCTTACATATTCTGGATATCAAGTTATGTGGATTTTCCATTTTTTTTCGATCATCGAGTCATCTAGGTGCGCGTGGCACACTACTTAGTTCCATCTCATCATGATAACCTTTAGTATTCCTACATGGCACATGACTTGACTAGTTACATGTTTGGTTTCTTGGCAATTGTGTCTAGGTTTTTCCTTTATGTTGATTTTCACATTTTTTCCATATTTTTGGATATCCGAATATCTAAAATTCTCGTGAAATTTGGATACCTGAATTTTTTAATCTCATATTCAACATCCATATTTAGATATTTTCCCTTTCCACTTATCACGTGTGTTTCTACTCTCCTGCACTCCACCTAACATGGCATTTGACATGGTAGCTAATGTGGAAGTTGATTTGGAATCTGTTGTGTTGTACAAACAACCCTCCCAGTTTAAAATTTTTGTATTAATTTTTAAATAAGAAATGGGTCCCCTTTTCTTTGAATAGTTATAGAATCAATAAAATGTTTTAAAGAAATTTTTATAGAAGGATATATAAAAATTTCCTTAGCATCGCTTATCACAGATCAAGAAATCCTTTGCACCCATGAAATTGTTTTAAGGAAATCCGATCCGTCATAAAATAGAATCGAACGCCAACGAAAAAGGAATTATTAATGAAAAATGAAAACCATGAAGGCCTTTATCACATTTCGCATATTCAAAATATAAAAGAAAAAACTCAAATGAGTTATCATTTAACCCCCGATGTGATAAATCAATCGCAAAAGTGCATATCACATGAGAAAAATTCCAAAACCATTCCATTTTAAAAACTCCGACGCGATAAACCCGATCGCAATTGCAAATCGGTGAAATCATACTACATCCTTATGCACCCTTTTTAAAATTCCTCGATGTGATAAGTCAAATCACGATCGCTCATTGCTAAAACGCATGACTCATATCCAAAGACGCTCTTCTAAAACCTTGCGATGTGATATTATTATTACAAAAACGCGCTTCCCATAAATAAAAACATGAAGTATTAAATATACACATGTTTAATCAAATAGATCATTTATAAAGGAAATATCAATGATTTGATATGATTTAAAAGAACTGCGCCCTCCATGCCAGCTTAGCAATAATCGCAATTGCAGATATGAGATGGAAATACTTAAGCCTAAGATTTGAGACTTCTGATCTCCGATATGCAATCATTGTTGATCGGAGATCTGAAAAGTTATGGTATTAACTCTAAAAAGGACCGTCATGAATGTGCGACGAGACATCCCATAATGGCATTAAAATATCACGTTATGGAATACGAGGAAATCATTAAAATATAGTCATGGTTGAAATCCTTCACGAATTTCATCTAGGATGGTATAATATTTCTTTAATCTGTCATCTTTATTAAATGCCATTGCTCCTCTCCACCTTGTATTCATTCTTAAAAGAATTTTTCCATCATTCTGCTCATTTGTTTCATTGTGTAGACCTAAGAAACAACTGCCAGTCAGGAAAATGTCTAAGAAATCTAGGAAAGTGAAGGTCCCCGTCGTTCCAAAAGAGATACCGGATAAATTGGTATTGGTAACCGATACTACTTGTCTAGGTCTTGGAAAAACTTCATGGGAAGGATTTTACAATCTACTAGAGGCAAAAGGTCCAACTGTAATTCAATAAGGAAGAGCAATAGCAGATTCAAGTAAAAAATCAGAAAGTACTCTGAAGGAATTGGCGAGCTCTTATCTTCACAAAATAGCATCTCGCGCAAATGTGTTCCCGTATAATGACTTGGTGATATGGGTGATAGAAAGTATAAATATAACAGACAGGGCGTTCTTCACGTCAAACGAAAGGATGTTCGAGTCTTTCAAAGCAGAAGACATCAAGAAGATGTATCACCTACCAGACCCCCAGAAAATCTACAATAAAGTGTTTTTGGAAGACTTCGCCAAAGAAAATGAAGTGGAGTCAGATCCTATCAAAGAATGGAGGAATTTTCCAGAAAATCACAAGCACGAATCTTTAGATATGTACTTCGTAGAATCCTTGGCGTCTCCTTATTGCTATGCTGCAGCTATGATGTGTAGATTTTTTGGAATCGTCAACTCAGCTAAATTTTCTATTGAGATGGTACCTTTAATTGAAGCCGCTGTTAACTCCTACTTCATGGATTTCCCAACCATTTTATCTGATACAATGGCAAAAAAAAACCTCGATTATAGGAGAAATAGATATGTGTCTACCCGGGTAATACCCCCATTTTACATGAGTTCTTATATTATTGACACCATATGTTTCAACTCTGAATTCCCTATTTTAGGCTGGAAGTGAACTCCTCAAAACCCGACTGCTATCCACATTTACCACAAATATCTGTGGAAGTCCTATTACAAAGACCATATATACAGAATTTGTCATGGGTTTATCTTGCTAGTTCACCGAGCTATATTCAACAAACCCGCTCCAAGGTTATCTGACAAAGCTAGCATTGACCTAATCTCAATCGGAAGCTTCTTTGGAGAAGAAAAATTTACCTATATCTGGCTATTCAGAAGCATCAATGATCCCCATGTTCTACCCTTGTACATTCCTGATAAATTGTTAGCCCAAGAAATAGCCTATTAAATAACAGAGAAAAGGATGTATAGAAACCTAAAGAATTCAAAGAAGTAGATGTGGCCTACATTTCCCCTCCGATGTGGATATTTTTCTCTACATGATTTTAAACATGCAAAGAAAGAAGCCAAAAAAATAAAAGAGCTCAGATTAGCATCCATTCCCAAAATACATTATGATCCAAAGAAAATTGCCTATAACTTTACATCCATGGTACAGGTCGCTAAATTCGAACATGAAGATGCTAATTTAAACGATCTATTCACCTCAGCCAAAGTAATTTCACAGGTTAAACATCTGGAAAATTTAAAATTTGAAGCAAATGACATGGAAAATTTCATGCAGTTCAGGACCAAGAGACTACTAACAATACCTCTTGATCAGTTAAGAACTACTCCCCTACTACAACAGGAAGAACACAGTGAAGAAAAGAATGCCGAAAAAGAGTAGGACAACAAGAATATAGGAAATAAGGCCAACTCTCAAACCAATAAGGAGGAGACAAGTAAAAAGGCTGATACTCAACTAGAACAGGAAAAGACAGGTAAAAATGCTGGCGATTCCTCCGACACCGAGATGCATATTAATTCAAATCTATTGAAGGAGTGGGGCAGTTTGATCAGCAAATCAAGGGCTAGAACGATTCCCAGAATGTGGCTGCAACGTAATCGCCTGCAACACAACAACTAATGGTAACCAGTGTTACAGATGAAGGAGCAGTCAACAATGATAATACCCACGATATTGAGATCGTCCTAGAAAATCCTTCTGAGGAAATTGTATTGAAGGTTGAAGATATACCGCCCTTGGATGTCTTCTACAGTGCAAAGCATAGGGCTATAGTTAGAAAACAAAGGAAGAAAAGGAAAATCGATAAGGTTTTATTTTCATATCCTCAAGTCGAATTAATGAATGTTGTCTGGAAAGACTCTGAAGTTAATCCTTCAAAGGATTTAACTAAATTGTCTCAATGTGCAGGGGATTACACAGTAGTGATAATGGAAAAAGCTTCCAAAGTCAGCCAAATAATAAAAGAAAAAGATCAAAAAATAACGCTGCTGGAAGAAAAGGCAACATTGGATCATAAAAAAATAGCACAGCTAGAATAGCAGCTAATTGAAGAAAGAAAACAGATTGAGCAGCTTAAAGAGAAGTTGAATCTTGAGAAACAAAAGCTTGACCAGCAAGCTCTACACAAGCAATAGCAGTTGTCTCAAGAGTTGAACAAATTGTAGGTGATGCTTCAACAAGAGAAGATGGCCAAAGAAGAAGAGATTGTTGTGTTACAAGCATAGATACAAAAATTTAAGGAGTATCCTGAGATTGATCAGTTCAAAATGGAGGCTCTCGAATCAAGTAAATCATTGTCACGAAAGCTTGATATTTTATGCCATAAAATATCATTGGCTGACCCTTTATGTGTAATAGCTACATCGCTCATAGAAAATGCAGTAAACACAAGGCATGAATTCGAAGATGCCGATGAGAAAATTTCGGGGTTCCTCACATGGCAAGACACAAACCAAGGCATAGCTACCAATCTTCCCAAGATCCAAGAATCACATAAGGAAATTTTGTTTGCACAATGGGAAACGCAGTTAATTAAGGAAGAATGGGCTACCTCTAGGGAAAGAGCTGTAATGAAAAATTTAGTGGAATTAATCAACGACAATTTGTATACGGCCAACTTGATTTCCAATTGCATCCCAGGGAAACTCCTAAAAGTCAAAGAATTAGAAAAACAGTGGAAGTAGGATTTAGCCAACAAGGACCAACAGATCGGCGCAATGCAAGGACTCACATGGGACACATTCTAGTTCTATTTGGTTAAACCACACAACCAACAGATGACTAAAAAATTCCTCCCCATGCCATAAGTTATATGATTCCAGAGCTTTCGGATGCCACATATACTAGCCAGCTACATTCTCGATTGAGTCATCCTCCCAAAGTGAAAGAAATGATATTGATTTGCTAGCTGCACGTACTAGATATGAAAGAGATGCAATGAACCTATTCTAGTGGAGATCACAATTTTATTTTTATGAAATCGGATCTCCGATTTTCATGTTTTGGCAGTTCCAATAGCATTCAAGTGATGTTTTAGATAGTTTGCTTTAGTTTTATTATTATTTAAACCCCTTTCATGTATTTAGAAAGGGGTCCTCAATTTGCATTAATTTTTGACTTGGGAAGCTATACTTCTGTACTTCCGAATATATTATTTTTATTAATGGTGGATCAAGATTCTGCAATTTTATGAGGAAATTATTTTCAAGAATTTGTACTTTTGTTTTTCCTAGAAGTTGTTCTAAGTAAGAAAGCAGGATCAGAGTGTTATTTGCATTAGGAGATTACAAATGTATCTGGTATTTCAATCGTTATCATCTTGTTTAATTTTCCTTATGCAATGAAACATTCTCTTTGAAAATTGCTATTGTTTACATATATATGCCTGTGAAGCAATCCTTTAGTTATATCATTTTTGAAAACTTAGAATTGTTATCTTTCAAAATATATGTGAGCAATATAAATGAATGCGATATGTTATCATCATTACTTTGTTTAATTTTTTAAACAAAGTAATTATTATATGTAAATGCACCTTTATTTTGGGCGAATAAGCCATCTATATGATTATTCATCTAATTGGAACGAATCCAAAATCACATTTATTATAGGATACCCGAGTTAAGCAAAGTTATTTGTATTTATTAAGTTATAGATTAGATTAATTATCATTGCCATTACCCGTTATGCAAACAACCAATCATCAACCCATATATCATTGGGAAACTAGTCCCATATTATCCAATCGGAGCCACCATCCCAAACGGAAAAGGAGTTGTACTAAGGTCTGGAATGGGTGGTTTTTCCCAATGTTGAAGCTAGGATTTTAGGGGCTTCAACATTTTTGGCACTATAAGGAGGGCCTATGCTATGAATGGCGAGTAAATCGAAATCCACAGGCCATTCCAAGAGCAATTCACCCTCATCATCTCCTTCAACTTCTCCTTCATCTCAAATTTCTAGGGAAGAAGTTGAAAAGAAAATTACTACACCCACTGCCAAAACCTTAGACATATCAGACGATTCATCTTTTGAATCTCTTGAGGTACAATATCTAATTAATAAACTCCAGGGGTTTTCATTATCGCAAGAAGAGTCTGAGCAATCCCAAGGCAGTGTGACTTCACAATACATTCCTTCCCAACCTCTTACTAGACTACAGAGCGAAAAGCTTGGTATTTCACCGACTGAACTTCCTCTGCCAAGTCGAAAAAGAGATAGAAAAACACCTTTAGAGTCAGACAGTGAGACTCTTTCATCATCATCATCCACATATTTCACACCATTGCAAACTCAGTCATATGTTTCCCAACTTCAAGTCACAATCTAGAAGGGTAGAGCTGTTTCAACAGCATCTACTCAATCACTTTCAACTGTCCCTTCACCTTCCTCGAATGTTATTACAACGATGGCACAACCTTGAACAAGGCCATGGACCAATCCAGGAGCTGTTGCAATGCCTGCACCTTTGAGTCAATTACCAGCTTTTCCTAAGAAATGGTTACCAAAGTTTAGTCCTGATATTGGCGTATTAGCTGAAGAACACATTAACAACTTCATGTTGTCCGTAAACTTAAATGGAGTAACACAAGAAGATGTTGTGGTCAGACTATTTCCATATAATTTACAAGGAACAGCAAAATCTTGGTATTTTTCATTACCACTAGGATCTATTGATAGCTGGGATGTTTTTCAGGAACAATTCCTAACTAAGTGCGGAGATGATAGATCAATAGCAACTTTGATTAATTATCTCTCTAATTTGAAATCGAAATCTAAGGAACCCATCAAAGACTTCAACTCCCGATTTAACAAGTTGTTGAATAAAATTCCTACAACATCAAAGCCTAGTGAAGAAGTCCGAAGTGAATGGTATTTATTCTTTGTAAATAGAGCTGCTAAACCTACACTAGCCGAAAACATGAAGGAAGCAATCGTTGTAGAAAAACGTATCATTGCCTTAGTATAAAAGAATGCTAGTGAAGAGAGAAAATACAAAAGGTTAGTTTCAAGGACGATTCAAAGAAGAAAGTGCCTAAAGATCCATATGATATGGAAGGATTAAAAAAAGTCCTGAAAATTATGTCCAATGAAATGGTAGAAATTAAAAAACAGGTAGCCGAAACTTCCACTAAAAGGCCGTTTAGGAACTTCAAAAGAAATCAGCCAACTGAAACTAAACCACTTAACGTAATATCTAATGCAAAGTCAGATTTAGAGGAATATGAAGAGGAATATACACTTCTATCAGTAGAAGAACACGAAGAAGACGAATTAGTTGAATGCCATGGGATGTGGGATTTTATTTTGTCTAACTCAGATAATGAAAATGAAAAGGAAGCTCTCCCAGTGAACACAAAAAGTAAGAATGCAGCAAAACCTATTCAAACATCCACCAAGAAGAAAAATCCAACTCCTGCTACCAAAGATAAATCTCCCATAAAGAAAAATTCTCCTTTTCCTACCCAAAATCAACCATCATCTTCTAATCCTCCATCAACATCTAAAACACTAGTAGTGTCTGATTCTATGGATTATAACATTATAGAATACATGAAGAAGACCAGATCAAATATTTCTTTACATGAACTCAGCAAGCTCAAGCATCAATAGAAGTTGTTGTTAAAGGAATTGAATGCAGTACTTGCTTCTCCTCTTCAAACTAGTGTATTATCTAAGGCAGCCAAAGGATCAGGTAAGCCACCATCTGAGAAAGTAGATGCTACCGATGTTGTTTTGATTGGAGATAAATCTAATTCACATACGCCTCATTTTCTCTTAACTTATGAGATCTATAATAGGAATTTAAATAACTGCTTGATATATTCATGGGCATCATCAAAAATAATTCCAGCCTCAGTGTGCTTTAAATTAAACATTGAACCCCAAAAATCATCAGTTCATACTGTCTAATTATATCGAACTAAAGTGCAAGTATTAGGAGAGATTAATTCAGTCACTATTAGGCTATCAACTGATCCTAGAGTAATTCAGAGAATTGATATATTGATTGCTGACATCCTTCAGTTTTATGGTTTAATTTTAAGCAGGGATTGGTCTGAAAAACTCCATGGTTATATTTCTACCGATTGGTCTCACATGTAGCTTCCCTATAAAGGGAAACCAAATCAAATTAAGATTGATTAGGAGAAACACATGACCCATACAATAACAGAGTTTGAACAAGAAAACCAACCTGTAGCTTTCAATAATAAAATTCTTGGAAATTACTCATCCTAATCATTCTTTGGAAATTTTAACGCCCAACAATCACCTTTCCCTAAAAATTGCTTCACTTCACAAGTTGAAAACTTCTCACATACCGATAATTCAAGATGTGTTAATATTGCCGATCAATTTGTAAATAAATCTGTAGATAAATCTTTATTTTTGTCTTTGTACTTTGATGGATCAAAGTCCAATGATGGTGCAGGAGCAGGACGTATTTTAGTTAGTCCGGAAGGGGAAAAAACTATGTTGTCATGCGTAATAGAATTTGAGTGTATAAATAACACTACAGAATATGAAGCTTTGATTCAAGGACTTTACAAAGCAATAGGCTTGAATGTAAAATATCTGAAGGTATATGGTGATTCTGAAATTGTAATTAGGCAAGTTAGGAATACTATTCATTGTCTTTCAAGTGATCTTAAACATTACCAAGCCCTTGTTCGAAATCTTACAACTCACTTGCTAGCATTCAATATTTCCCCTATTCCTAGATCTCAGAATGTAGTAGCTGATTTATTAGCTAATGTTGCTTCTAAGCTCCTTCTAGCTGAGGATTATAGTCTAGATAGGTTTTCAGTTGAATTTATTTTTCAACCATCTATCCCTGACAATGTCACCAATTGGAGAGTGTTTAATCATGATGAAGACATCCTAAACTTCTTAACTTCGGAGAAATCTTATGATAATCAAATAGTTGATGAAAGTGATCATGATCTCTAAATAAAATAAAATAAACAGTGAAAATTCCATCCCGAAATCTGTGGTTAAGCTTGAAGATCTCTATGATATCAAAGATAGATTCAAAAAGGTCACCAATGCCAAACTTCAAAGTTCTACTTTAAAGTTTGAATTAGTAAACCTTGGCACTGAATCTAAACCACAAAATGTAAATCTAGGACTCGAGCTAACACCAGAAGAAAGGTTTTCTTTCACCAAACTTCTAAACAAATACAAAAATGTTTTTTCTTGGAATTACGAAGATTTAAGAACTTATGATACTTCTATCATTCAACATACAATTCCGATGATCTTCGATGAGAAACCAGTGCAAAAAAAGTTAAGAAAAATTCATCTCAACTTGGAAAGTAAAATTAAAACAGAGTTGAATAAACCCTTGAAAGCTAAAATTATTTTCCCTGTTAGACATTCGAATTTGGTTTCAAATCTGGTACCCGTTAGGAAAAAGAATGGAGACATTAGAATTTATATATATTTTAGAAATCTCAACAAGGCATGTCAAAAAGATAATTTCCCACTACCAACAATGGAACAAATACTTCAAGTAGTAGCTGGTTCTGAATTAATGTCTTTTCTCGATGGTTTTTCAGGATATAATCAGATACTGGTGCATCCGGATGATAGACTGAAAACTACATTCAGAACCAAATAGGGAACATATGCCTACCAAAAAATGTCTTTCAGTTTGATAAATGCCGGAGCTACTTTCCAAAGAGCCATGGATATAGCTTTCAAAGGTTTGATTAATAGGTCAGTTGTTGTCTATATAAATGACATAACTGTCTTTTCAAATAAAAGAGCCAACCATCTACATGATTTAAAACAGATCTTTGAACGATGTAGAAGGTATGGCATCTCTTTAAATCCAAAGAAGTCATTCTTTTCTCTTAATAAAGAGAAACTCTTAGGATTTTTTGTGTCTAAATATGGCATATATATTGACCCTGACAGCATAAAAGAGATTTCTGATATCCCTTTTCCACATAATAATAAATCCATGCAATCATTTTTAGGATAGATAAATTTTGTAAAAAGATTTGTTCCCAATTTTTCTCATATAGTCTTACCTTTACAAACTATGATTAAGAAGAATTCAGTTTTCAAATGGGGACATAAAGAAAAGGAAGCCTTTGACTCAATCAAATAGGCAATTATTAATGCTCCAGCATTGAATACTCCTAATTTTTATAATCATTTTATTTTGTACACTTTAGCCACTGAAACATCTTATGCTGCTGTTTTGACACAACTCAATGATCAACAGATTGAAGCATTGATATCCTTCTTTAGTTCAAATCTGCAAGGAGCTGAACTTAACTATTTAGAAGTAGAAAAAAAACTTTTTCTATGTTTAAATCTATCAAACACTTTAGGCCATTTCTCCTAAAAACACATACAAAAATCATTGTCCCATTTTCTTCAGTAAGACAATTGCTAGTACAAAGGGAATTAGGAGAAAAAAGAGCCAATTGGGTAACAGCCTTACAAGAATATGATATCGATATTAAACCAACTAAAATCATTAGAGGACAAGGTTTTTGCAGGTTATTAGCAGGAGCTTCCAATATTCCAAAACATCAAGATCAAGATAATACTTTTCAAGTGAATGAGATAAGTATTATAAATTCTGAATCTCAATATGCTGATCTGATCTTTTACTTAAAAAATCGATATGATCCTCCTAATCTCAGTTATAAAATCAAGCGTGCTTTGAGATTAAAAGATAAACACTTTGATATCATTGATTATGTTTTATTCAGAAGAAAATATGATTCCATTTTACTAAGATGTCTTGAAAAAACTGAAGCACACAAACTTTTACAGGAATTACATGATGGACTAGCAGGTGGACATTTTGGAGGAGACACTACAGCTCACAAGATAATTCATACTGGATATTATTGGCCTACTTTGTTTAAAGATGCCCATGAATATGTAAGGAAATGTAAGACTTTCCAGTCTACCAGTAGAAGACAACGGAAACCAACTTTTCCTTTACAACCAGTAAACATTGAGCAACCATTTGAACAATGGGAACTTGATATTATAGGAGAAATTGTTCCACATTCTTCCAAGCAACACAGATACATCCTTACAACTATGGATTACTTCAAAAAGTGGGTAGAAGCAATTCCTTTAAAGGTAGTCAATTCTGATGCAATCATTGAATTCATTGATCAATTCATCATTACCAGGTTTGGTGTACCTAATGCCCTTGTTTTTTATAATGCATCTTATTTTTCTGGAAGTAGTATAATGGAATTTTCTCTCAAAAGAGGTTTTAAATTAAAATATTCTACAAATTATTATCCCCAAGGTAATGTTTTAGCTGAATCAACTAATAAGAATCTCATTAAAATCATTAAAAGAACTATTGATCAAAATCAAAAGAATTGACATAAGTCTTTGAACTTTTCACTATGGGCAGATCGTATAACTCATAAGTCCTCAATAGGTACTTCACCTTTTAATCTAGTATATGAGAAAGAAGCTGTAATACCTTCAAACCTAGCATTCCCATCTCTAGCCCTGGTATAATTTATTGAACAAAATCCTTCATCCTCTGTCCAATTAAGATTTGATCAAATCCTCAAATTAGATGAAGAAATGGGGAAAGCCAAAATCACTCACGCTAAACATTAAAAACTTATAAAATCTTCTTTTGATGCAAGTTCTACTAGATCTAAAACATTACAAATTGGCGATCTTGTTTTGAAATGGGACAAAGCACATGAAGACAAAGGTAAACATATCAAATTTCAAAAGATGTGGCTTGGACCATTTCAAATCATTGAAAAGATAGGCTCATCAACATTCATATTGCAAGATCTAACAGGAAAGAGAGAGTCTCTTCTTGTGAATGGGCTTATTTTGAAAAAATTATTATCCTAAGAAGGTAACCCCTTCTTATCTGTATATATTCATTATGAAAGTTTGTTTTCCTTAAAAATAACGTTGTAAATAGTCTTCCATTGGCCTTTTACTATTGAAAATATCTTTGAGAAAATATTGTGAATACTTGCTTATGTAGGTAGAAATTTTTAAGGAAGTGATTACAGTTTTGGAAAGTTAAATAAAATATGAAACTATGAGAACTTATTTAAAGTTTGTAAAATCTTCCAAAACCTTGAAAATATTGTAAATGATTCTAAGTTTATAAAGTAGAGAGAGGTTATTTATAAAGAGTAAAGAATTTTTCCGAAACTTGGCATCTAAAGCTCTAAAAGGTCATCCATTAACTCTTGAGGAGAGAATCATTCACCCTATCCACTAAGTTTATGAATTTTCAGAGTGTAATTCTAAAATATGTCTGATATAAAAGATAATAGGTCTCATCACGAGCCTGCTCACCATGTTCATAGGGAAGTAACTAAACTGACATTACTAATACTGCATATCAAAACAAGGTAATGGCTTATAATCATAAGACAAGGGGTCTCATCATGAGCCAGCTTGTTCAGTTTAATTACAACCAGTGAATGACATTGTTATTAGTTGGCTCCCAAACCAGGACAATGGCTTTTATCTTAAAAAGTTAAAAGAATAAAAAATAAAAGATATATATCTTTTAAAAGTTATACTCTTAGATGGATGGGATAATGGATGATTAATGGTTAAAAGTTAACCCTGTCAAGACTATAGACATTTGCTGGTAGCAGAGGCACTACATGTGACAAAAGAGTAAATTTCAAAGCTAAGTTGGAGAAGCCCCCTACTTTATCTTTATCAACCAATCAAAGCTTGATGAAACCAAAAATGTTTTTATTTTTAAAAAGGATTAAAAAGAAATTGCAAGTAATTCTTATTTTATTCAGAGTTAGATTTTATCTAATTATGCTGGGATAGTTTTCTTTGTCCTCAAATATTTCTACTTACAAAAGATTTAGTTATCACTTTATTTTTTCAGAGATAACTGTTTCTCCTAGTGAATCACCAATTGTTGTGTTGTACAAACAACCCTCCCCATTTCAAATTTTTGTATTAATTTTGAAATAAGAAATGGGTCCCCTTTTCTTTGAATAGTTATAGAATCAATAAAAAAATTTAAAGAGATTTTTATAAAAGGATATATAAAAATTTTCTTAGCATCGCTTATCGCAGATCAAGAAATCCTTTGCACTCATGAAAATGTTTTAAGGAAATCCGATTCGTCATAAAATAGAATCGAACCCCAACGAAAAAGGATTTATTAATGAAAAATGAAAAACATGAAGGCCTTTATCGCATTTCGCATATTCAAAATATAAAAGGAAAAGCTAAAATGTGTTATCATTTAACCCCGATGCGATAAAGAAATCGCAAAAGTGCATATCACATGAGAAAAAGTCCAAAACCTTTCCATTTTAAAAACTCTGACGCGATAAACTCGATCGCAATCGCAAATCGGTGAAATCATACTACATCCTTCTGCACCCTTTTTAAAATTCCCCTATGCGATAAGTCAAATCGCAATCACTCATCGCTAAAACACATGACTCATATCCAAAAACGCTCTTCTAAAACCTTGCGATGCGATATTATTATTACAAAAACGCACTTCCCGTAAATAAAAACATGAAGTATTAAATATACACATGTTTAATCAAATAGATCATTTATAAAGGAAATCTCAATGATTTGATATGATTTAAAAGCACCGCGCCCTCCATGCCATATCAACAATAATCACAATCGCAGATATGAAATGGAAATACTTAAGCCCAAACTTTGAGACTTCCGATCTTCGATATGTGATCATCGTTGATCAGAGATCTGAAAAGTTGTGGTATTAACTCTAAAAAGGACCGTCATGAATGTGCGACGAGACATCCCATAATGGCATTAAAGTCTCATGTTATGGATTACAAGGAAATCATTAAAAGATACTCATGGTTGAAATCCTTCGCGGATTTCATCTAGGATGGTATAATATTTCTTTAATCTGTCATATTTATTAAATGCCATTGCTCCTCTCCGCCTTGTATTCGTTCTTAAAATAATTTTTCTATCATTCTGCTCATTTGTTTCATTGTGCAGACCTGAGAAACAACTACCAGTTAGGAAAATGTCTAAGAAATCCAGGAAAGCGAAGGTCCACGTCTTTCCAAAAGAGCAACCGGCGAAATTGGTATTGGTAATCGATACTACTTGTCTGGGTCTCGGAAAAACTTCATGGGAAGAAGTTTACAATATACTAGAGGCAGAAGTTCCAACTGTAATTCAAGAAGGAAGAGCAACAACAGATTCAAATAAAAAATCAAAAAGTACTTTGAAGGAATTGGCGAGATATTATCTTCACAAAATAGCAGCTCACATGAATGTGTTTCCATATAATGACTTGGTGAGATGGGTGATAGAAAGTATAAATATAACAGACAGGGCGTTCTTCACTTCAGACGGAAGGATGTTCAGGTCTTTCAAAGAAGAAGACATCTAGAAGATGTATCACCTACCAGACCCCTATAAAATCTACAATAAAGAGTTTTTGGAATACTTCGCCAAAGAAAATGAAGTGGAGTCAGATCCTATCAAAGAATGGAGGCATTTTCTAGAAAAAAACAAGCACGAATCTTCGGGTATGTACTCCGTAGAATCCTTGGCGTCTCCTTATTGCTCTGCTACAGCGATGATGTGTAGATTTTTTGGAACCTTCAACTCAGCTAAATTTTCTATTGAGATGATACCTTTAATTGAAGCCGCTATTAACTCCTACATCATGGATTGGCCAACCATTTTATTTGATACAATGGCAAACAAAATCCTCGATTATAGGAGAAATAGATATGTGTTTACCCAGGTAATACCCCCATTTTACATGAGTGCTTATATTATTGACACCATATGTTTCAACTCTGAATTCCCTATTTTAGGCTGGAAGTGGACTCCTCAAAACCTGACTCTTAAAATAGGGATATGACAAATATTTGTGGAAGGCCTATTACAAAGGCCATATATACAGAATTTTTCATGGGTTTTATCTTGTCAGTTCACCAAGCTATATTCAACAAACCCACTCCAAGGTTATCCAACGAGGCCAGCATTGACCTAACCTCAATCGGAAGTTGGTTTGGAGAAGAAAAATTCACCTATATCCGGCTATTCGGAAGCATCATTGATCCCCATGTTCTACCCTTGTACATTCCCGATAAATTGTTAGCCCAAGAAATAGCCTATCAAATAACAAAGAAATGGATGTCTAAAAACCTGAAGAATTCAAAGAAGCAGATGTGGCCTACATTTCCCCTCCGATGTGGATATTTTTCTCTACATGATTTTAAACATGCAGAGAAAGAAGCCAAAAAAACAAAAGAGCTTAGATTAGCATCCATCCCCAAAATACAGTATGATCCAAAGAAAATTGCCTATAACTTTACATCTATGGTACAGGTCGCTAAATTCAAACATGAAGATGCTGATTTCGAAGATCTATTCGCCTCGGCCGAGGTATTTTCACAGGTTAAACATCTGGAAAATTTAAAATTTGAAGCAAATGACATGGAAAAGTTCATGCAGTTCAGGACCAAGAGACTACTAACAATACCTCTTGATCAGTTAAGAACTACTCCTCTACTACAACAGGAAGAACACAGTGAAGAAAAGAAAAACGAAAAAGAGCAGGAAAGCAAGAATACAGGAAATAAGGCCGACTCTCAAACCAATAAGGAGGAGAAAAAGGTTGGTACTCAACCAGAATAGGAAAAGACAGGTAAAAAAGTTGGCGATTCCTCTGACACCGATATGCATATTATTTAAATCTATCGAAGGAGTGGGAGCAGTTTGATCGGCAAATCAAGGGCCAGAACGATTCCTAGAATGTGGCTACAATGCAATCGCCCACGACACAACAGCCCATGGTAACCAGTGTTACAGTCAAAGGAGCATTCGGCAATGCTAATACCCAAGATATTGAGATCATCTCAGAAAATCCTTCTTAGGAAATTTTATTGAAGGTTGAAGATATACCGCCCTCGGATGTCTTCTACAGTCCAAAGCATAGGGATGTAGTTAGGAAACAAAGGAAGAAAAGGAAAATAGATCAGGGTTTATTTTCATCTCCTCAAGTCGAATTAATGAATTTTTTCTCGAAAGACTCTGAAGTTAATCCTTCAGAGGATTTAACAAAATTGTCTCAATATGCAGAGGCTTATACAACAGTGACAATGGACAAAGCGTCCGAATTCAGCCAATTAATAAAATAAAAAGATAAAAAAATAGCGTTGCTAGAAGAAAAGGCAACAATGGATCATAAAAAAATAGCACAGCTAGAACAACAACTAATTGAAGAAAGACAACAGATTGAGTAGCTTAAAGAGCAGTTGAATCTTGAGAAACAAAAGCTTGACCAACAAGCTCTACACAAGCAACAACAGTTGTCTCAAGAGCTAAACAAATTGCAGGTGATGCTTCAACGGGAGAAGATGGCCAAAGAAGAACAGAGTGTCATGTTACAAGCACAGATACAAAAAATTAAGGAGTATCCTGAGATTGATCAGTTCAAAATGGAGGCTCTCGAATCAAGTAAAGCATTGTCACGACAACTTGATATTTTATGTCATAAAATATCATTGGGCGACCATCTATGTGTAATAGCTACATCACTCATAGAAAAGGCAGTAAACACAAGGCTTGAATTCAAAGATGTCGATGAGAAAATTTCAGGGTTCCTCACATGGCAAGACATAGATCAAGGCAAAGCTACCAATCTTCCAAAGATCAAAGAATCACATAAGGAAATTTTGTTTGCACAATGGGAAACACAGTTAATTAAGGAAGAATGGGCTACCTCCAGGGCAAGAGCTGTAATGAAAATTTTAGTGGAATTAATCAACGACAATTTGTATACGACCAATTTGATTTCCGATTGCATCCCAGGGAAACTCCTAAAAGTCAAAGAATTAGAAAAATAGTGGAAGCAGGATTTAGCTAGCAAGGACCAACAGATCGATGCAATTTAATGACTCACATGTGACGCATTTTGGTTCTATTTGGTTAAACCACACAGCCAGTAGATGACTACAAAATTCCTCTCTCATGCCATCAGTTATATGATTCTAGAGCTTTCGGATGCCACATATACTAGCCAGCTACATTCCTGATTGAGTCATCCTCTCGAAGTGAAAGAAATGTTATTGATTTTCCAGCTGCGTGTACCAGATATGGAAGAGATACAATGAACCTGTTCTAGTGGAGATCACAATTCTATTTTTATGAAATCAGATCTCCAATTTTCATGTTTTGGCAGTTCCAACAACATTCAAGCAATGTATTAGATAGTTTGTTTTAGTTTTATTATTATTTAAACCCCTTTCATGTATTTAGAAAGGGGTCCTCAATTTGTATTATTTTTTGACTTGGGAAGCTACACTTCTGTATTTCCGAATATATTATTTTTATTAATGGTGGATCAAGATTCTGCAATTTTATGAGGAAATTATTTTCAAGAATTTGCACTTTTGTTTTTCCTGGAAGTTGTTCTAAGTAATAAAGCAGGATCGGAGTGTTATTTGCATCAGGAGATTACAAATGTATCTGGTATTTATATCGTTATCATGTTGTTTAATTTTCCTTATGCAATGAAACATTCTCTTTGAAAATTGCTATTACATATATATGCGTGTGAAACAATCCTTTAGTTATATCATTTTTGAAAACTTAGAATTGTTATCTTTCAAAATATATGTGAGCGATATAAATGAATGCGATATTTTATCATCATTAATTTGTTTAATTTCTTAAACAAAGTAATTATTATATGTGAATGCACCTTTCTTTTGGACGAATAAGCTATCTATACATGATTATTCATCTAATTGGAACAAATCCAAAATCGCATTTATCATAGGATACCCGGGTTAAGCAGAGTTATTTGTATTTATTAAGTTATAGATTAGATCAATTATCATTTCCATTACCCGTTATACAAACAACCAATCATCAATCCATATATAATTGAGAAACCGATTCCATATTATCTAGTCGGAGCCACCATCCCAAACAGAAAAGGAGCTGTACTAAGGTCCGGACCGGGTGGTTTTCCCCAATGTTGAAGCTAGGATTTTAGGGGCTTCAACAGAATCTAACAAGGTATCTGACTTGGTGTCTAACCTATATTATCCTACATGGTTTCCGGATCCAAGATTTCCTTTTATGATGATTTTTTCATTTTTTTGGATTCTAGATATCCAAATCCAACTTTTCCAATATCAAACACCAAATTTTTTTAAATTTCAAATATATGAACTTCTCACTTTGCAAGCTCATCATGCCACTTAGCTTAGACCTATCATGTCACCTCACCATTTTTGTGCCAACAAGGCTTGCCTTTATTTGGCATGGAATCCTATGTAGTTATTCTATGTGGCATTTGCAATTAAGAACTTTTGTTTATGTTGATTTTAGGATTTTTTTTCGAAGTTTTGGATTTGGTTTTTTGAATTTTTGATATCCCTTTTTTTGGATTTTTTTCTATATCTAACTTTTCAAATTTTGTAATCCAACTTTTATTTGTGATTTATACACTTATATTACTATGATTCCATCTTTCTCATTCAATGTGACTATTCTATGCGCCATCTACGTGGTATCCACCTCGTCAATTGATATGTCCTTCATTATCCTAAATGTCATCCTACGTGGTGTTTAGGCTATCCTCCATTTCATCATACATGGTGGTGATGTGTCCTAACTCATGTGACATTTGGATTTCAAATATGTTGACTTGTGAAGGCAAGTACTTAAGAGGTTACCATATGCACAAGGTTCCATTCTTCTCTCGACTTCACACATAATCCTAATTGGAAGGAATAAACCATATAAACAATTTATAATAAAAATATGTAATGTAGTATGAATAATTAGAATGAATTGTAAATCAATGATAAAAGAAAGATTTGAAACAAAATCAATGGTTTCTATGAGTGCTACAAGTTAGATCTCAAGTTTGAGATGGCCAAGTTGAGAAAGAGATAGCTTGTTTGAAATCTTAGGATGTGGGGATTAATTTGGTAAATTGTTTAAGTTTGATTCATCCTAATTTTATGGTACCTTTTTCCTATTTATTTTATGACTTTTTATTTGATTGTCTGTGAATGTAAAACATTGAATTACTTTTTTTTATCTTGCACGAGAAAGTAGTTGATCCGAAATTATTGGAAGCAAAAAAGTCCAAGGAGGAAAGATGGAGCATGTACATATAAATATAAATAAAGTTATAAAATATTATTTCTAGATACCCAATAAGACAATGACACTTGCATAACAAATTGAAATTTGTTACGTAGTGGGAAAAAAAAAATTGGCAAATATTAAAACATGTAACAAATGGTTAGAATTATATTTTATTCGTTTTGATGATTATATTCCAGCTATTTTTTTTAAAGGAATATCAAATTCCTAAAAGGAAGAGAATAATTTGTTGTAACCATGTAACAAACAAAGGAGTGAAGGAACCACCTTGGTTTATTATAAAAAGTGAATTCCTGCTTAGAATTCAGGGCTAGAAAATTTAGATTTTAGAAGCTTTCATGATTGTCTATCTTTTAATGACAAATTGAAGGCCATATATCTTTGGGTAAATATTTTGTGTGAATTTGATGTATAATTTGCATACTTTTAAGTTGTGAAATTTTTATGTGGATTATATTTGTGAAATTATTTTCATGATCTATTTATTTCTTTAATTGGTATTTTATATAGATACAAAAACACACATGAGATTTTTCAAAAAAATAATTATTTTAAAAATATCAATATGTGTATGTGCTCAACACTTTGTTGATTTCGTGGGTTCTTTTATTTAATTTAATAATTAATTATTTTTTGTCACTGATTTCAAAAAATACACTCCCATCTAGGATAGATAATTAGATATGGAATTTACTAGTAATAACATATATAATATATATATTTATATTTTAGGCATTTTAGACTAATGCCTTTAACTTGAATAAATATTAAAACAATTTCAACACTTTAGGTGGCAATTGATTCCACATACTAGTAGAGATCAATACCTCAAACAAGAGAAAATATAATTTGGACTTGTTATCAGATGATTCTCTTTTATTGTTGGTAGAGGATTTTTTTTTACTATCAACAATTTGGCACTGGGAGTGCAAATTATTTGAATTATAGGAAGGGATTCACATTCATCTAATCCATCCAAATCATCTCATACACCTACTCAAAATGTTTCAATTACCAAGCCTTCTAAATAAGTATCAAATCCTTCTAAATCAATCATATCATACCCATCTATACAATTATCTGACCCACAAGATCTAGAGTCTCAAAATAAATTTATAAAAACATCACAATTCAAACCTATTGATTTGAGTTTAGCTAAAGAATCTCGGTTGTACAATTTGGAATTAGCTAAGCTGCAATCATCAAAATTTCTCACCATAGCACAAAGCAAGGATCTAGGTTAATCAGGAATTCAAGTTATCATTCCACATAAAGGTAGGTAATGGAGCTTTTTGTGAAAATTTCGTTACTTGGAATCCTATTGCAGTAACTGATATTTTTTCTTATATTTGTTAAATAATTAAACAAATTATTTACTGTGTGCTACAAAAAATAACGAAACAAATACACTACAACCTTCACAAAACAAATAATGCGGAAGAAAAATAAATGTTGGAAGAATATATGCACACACACAATTTGACACCATTATTTTTGGACTAAGTCCCTGGAAAAAACAAACTCGGAAAAATCTATGCAGCAGCTGAGGGTTTATTATTATGCAGTAGTAAATTTGAGTATAAAACTATGGATTCCTAATCTAGTAATGCAAATAGAGAAATGACTGGAAATAAAACTAGTGAGAAATTTTCTCACTTCCACAGGCGATCTGACACTGATCTCAGCTCGATTTGAGTTGCTCCTTGATCCCTTCGTGCAGTCACTGCATCATCCTACACAGTACTACGTCCCACAAGCTTGGAACAATGTCTTCTATTGTTGTCTCTGTAGCTGTTGTTTGGAAGACTGATGATATTTGCCTTTGGACCCTTTGCCCAGCTTCTGGCATAGATAATCTCCTGCTCCCCAAAAAATACAGAATCTCCTCACAAAGCACTGCGCTGCCTCTGCATGGCTCTGCGCTTCCTCTGCGTGGCTCTACGCTGACTCTACATGGATTTGTGCTAACCCTTTGTGGCTATCACTGCCTCTCTGTAATGTACTCACTGGAGCTGGAAAATATTCCTCTGACCTTACTATTGATGCCCCTCTCTCACTGCTTCGAACTCACTATCTCTCTCTCTGACAATCGATTGTTGTTATTCTGGAAATCGATATGCCAGTGAAATAAAATTGTTGGTGTGTCTTCTCCAAGCCTCATCTAGTTCTTATAATCTCTTGTTGAGACTTCAACGACCACGATTAAAACTTAATCGATGCTTAAGATTAACTAGAACTTGATCCATGAACTTTTCTAGAAGATTCACACCATGAACTTGATCCGTGACTTAATTAATCATATTTCCTATGTTTAGATTTAGGAAATATTAAAAAATAACTAATTAATTTAATTAACTCGTCTCTAGGTGGAATTTCCAAAAACGATTTCTAGGTATTGGAGAATACATGTATTCTAACCTCTCTGCTAAATCTCGAGGCTAGAACACATCTGATGCTACAAAAATTAACACTCCCTCTTAACGAGGAAATTTTTCTAGTACTACAACTGCAACTGTTGCTACAATACACTACCTTTTCACCATATCCTATCAGGTTGTTTATGTCTGGCTACTACTGCCCACCAACTACTATGCAACTCTGGTATGCGTTGCATCTGTGCTGCTACTGACTCTACTGAACTACTACCAACTACTACGTATCCACTACAACTTTGTTGTTGCTACTATTGCAACATCTGCAAATCCCTCTCATCTTTTGTTGCTGCAACTACAAAATCTATAGTTGAGAACTATCCAACATATTGAACCAACTATGGTCAGTGTGATGCATCTGTCACCCAAGTCCTAATTGTTGCTAGTCTCTGCGCTGTCATTGAAGCCTTTGCATTGCTACTGACTCTACAAATGTGCCAATTGCACTGTTGCAGACTCTACATTGCGTTGCTCAATCTCTAACTACTAATAACTACTGCATCTATCACTTTGGCACCTGACTGCACCAACTTCCACTGGTACATCTTGCTACATCATGCTATGGGCTCCCATAGAAAGGTATTGATTCATGAGGTGGATCTCCTTAAGAATCCTTCCCATCCTGTAGCTCTCTAGTTATACAAAACCAAATCATCCCACCTCACTCCTGGAGGGATGTATGTTATCATGGCAAAATCTTCCTCTAGCCTGGAGGACAACCTATCAATCTCTGCATATGCATCCTTTTGGTTCTGCTTCTCCTCATTTTTCTTCTTTCTAAGAGGGAATTGAATGTTGTAGTGGCCTAGCTTTCCACACTTGAAGCACTTGAAATAATAAAGGTCCTTCTTCCTCCTATGTTGCTCCTGTCGTCCCTTTGATGTGAGGGCCACATTATCATCTTCCTTCACTTACTTCGTCCCATTGCTGCTGTTGCTACCACTAATGTTTCTCCTCACAAAATCTCACTTCATATCCTTTTATTGCAGGTCATCCCACATTCTATCCCACTTTGGCAACTTGTCTCTATTCAATTTACTCTGGACAAAGACTTGTCAGTCCTCGAAAACGTTTTTGAGAGCTAACCGCAACAATTCTATAGGTTGGGGTGTTGACCCTACAACTAATAGCTGATCTCGGACATCCTGAAGCCTAGTGAGGAAGGGGTCTATGTGCTACCCTTTTTGCATATGGGTACATCTCAGCTTCTCCTGAAGATACATCTTTCACTGCTCGAAAGATCCCTAGTATAGCATGGCGAGAGCATCCCACATTTTCTTGGCAGTGTATTTACTAGCTATGTGTGACACCACATGTTCTTGAACCCCGTCGAGAATCAGTCTCTTCGCCTTTTCCATCTCCTTCTTATAGGCCTTAATTTGATCTGCATCTGTGGGGAAAACCAGCATGGTATTGATGAAAGATTTGATACTGCACTCATCCAGAAGATAAGAAATCCTTGCCTTCTAGATCCCATAGTTAGACGCTCCGTCCAACCGATCATCATCTCTTGGCCCTGTTGATTCCATCTCCGCAACATTTTGAAAACTCTCTCTTCCCATGTGCTCGATTGTTTCTCTACTACTCACACTCCCTCCTAGAATGCATGACTTTGCTAGCTACTACTTCCAATCTACAACTGGAAATTAAAACTTCCAAGACTAGAAGTTCCCTGAGATAAATTTTCCCTATGTGTGTGTTCTTCTTCCACCTGACGCTATTTTTTTATAGAAAAATATTTCAAAATAACTGCGTCCAGCTAGAGATCTGCTCTGCAGGAAAATTTTGGTTTCTCTGCCTACCTCTGGTAATATTTGATCTAGAAAATATGATTTCTCAGTTGCTCTCTTAGAGAAAATCAAATTTTCCTCAGAAATTGACCCTCCTAACAAAATGATTTGTGATGCCTCTACAGTGCTTCGAAGCTCCTTCTTCCTGTCTATAACTGAGCTCTCTGGATTTCTATCTGCACGTTGATACCATGTGAAATTTCCATTGCCCATAATCCTAATACAACAATTTATATTGTTTCTTCTATTGTTAAATAAATTAAACAAATTATATACTGTGTGCTACGGAAAATAACAAAACAAATACATTGCAACCTTCACAAAACAAATACCATGGAAGAAAAATAAACACTAGAAGAATGTATGCACACACACAATTTGACACCATTATTTTTGGACTAAGTCCCCGGAAAAACCGAACTCAAGAAAATTGGCGCAATAACTGAGGGTTTGATTATTATGCAGTAGTAAATCTGAGTACAAAAATATGGATGCTTAATATATAAATCCAAACTGAGAAATGACTGAAAATAAATCTAGTGAGAAATTTTCTCACTTCCACAAGAAATCTGACACTGACATCAACTCGATTTGATCTGCTCCTTGCTCCCTCTATGCAAACACTATGTCAGCCTACGCAATACTGCATCCCACAAGCTTGGAACACCGTCTCCTCTTGTTGTCACTTCAGTTTTTGTTTGGAAAACTGATGATATTTGACTCTTGACCCTCTACCCAGGTTCTGGCTCAGATAATCTCTTGCTCCCTAGGAAATACAAGATCTCCTCACAAAGCACCACGTTGCCTCTGTGTGTCTTTTCGCTGCCTCTCTGTGGCTATCACTTCCTTTATGAAATGTACTCACCGAAACTGGAAATGATTCCTCCGACCTTACTATATATGCCCTTCTCTCACTACTTCGAACTCACTAGCTCTCTCTCTGACAACTTACTGTTGTTATTATGGAAATCGATATGCTAGTGAAATCGAACTGTTAGTGTGTCTTCTCCAAGCCCCATCAAATTCTTCTTATAATCTCTCGTTGACACTTCAACGACCATGATTAAAACTTAATTGATGGTTAAGATTAACTAGTACTTGCTCCATGCACTTTTCTATAATATTTGCACCATGAGTTAATTAATTCCTATTAATTAATCATATTTCCTAGGTTTAGACTTAGGAAATATTAAAAAGATACTAAATAATTTAATTAAGTCGTCTCTAGGTGGAATTTCCAGAAACGATTTTTGGGTATTGGAGAATACATGTATTCTAACCTCTCTGCCAAATATCAAGGCTAGAACACATATGATAATATAAAAATTGACACTTTTAATTGTGATTTCTAATTACTGAGAACAATAATTAGAGACTCTATTTTTAATTTTCAAACTAAGGGTTTGTATGGAACTTGAAAAATGTCATGCATTGTATGTACGAAGACAATATTTTTAAGCATTGTTCCAATTATGAATAATTAGAAGTGTAGGAAATAATAATTATATATAATAGTTTTAGAATATTGTTGGCAAGGTCACTAATGCTAATATTATTTCAAGTAAGATAATCTAGTTTCAACTGGATAGGAAGCAATATGTTGTAACCTCAAGTCGAATGAAACTAAAATCACAAGAAAGTAAAATAACTAATCCAAATGGATAGGAACCTTCTTGTTGTAACCTCCATTAGATGAAACATGAAATTGTAGAAAAGTAAATGAACTAATCCAACTAGAGAGGATGCTTCATCTTGTAATCTCTAATTAGGTGAAACATGAAATTATAGAAAAGAAAACTAACTAATCCATATAGATCGGAAACTTTTTATTGTAATCTCTAATTGGATGAAACATGCAATTACAGAGACTAAATATCTTGCATAAAGGAAATATCGACTAAATTACAGAGAAATAAACACACAATTGTTGCTGAAATGGAAGGGTAATAATTTTGAAAGTAAAAGACTAAATGGTGACTTTGTCAATAGATATCTTCCAACCGTCAATTTTGTATTTTTTTTTTAACAATAATGAGTACATTCTTCTAGGTAAAATTGGTAAATTCGTAGAAATGACTATCACTCTTCCACCATTAGTAGAACTATATCATAAATGCCACATAGACCAACATGTCTCTGGAGACTTGAACTCGCGCTACTTGGAAAACAAATTGTGAATACCACTTGAGCTAGGTTCCTTTGACAACTATTGGGTCTCCAAAATGTCTTTAAAATGACATATGTTTTCACTTCATTCGCACGTCATATCACCTTTATCACATTCATTCCATCACTTTGTCACTATATAACCCTACATCTATATCATCATATGGGCTCATAATTGTATTTTCCTAAAGTTATATTTTTCAAGTGTTTATAGTGAATTAATGATTAAAAATTAGAAAAATGGCACATACGTGCTAATATCATGACAAGTGTAGGAAATTTGGAAGCTTCCAAGGCACCCTTATGTGGCCTCCAATGCTCAAGTTCGAATTCCCTTCGAGATATGGAAGGATATTTGGATAAAGGTCAAAGAAGATAAACGTCTCATCATTACCTATCTGAATTGTAACACTATGAGATTTTTTGGGATCTAGGGATAGAATAGTGGATCCTCATTAATGAGGTAGCTTCTTGTGCTTTTGTATAAATAAGAAAGCATTCTCCTCTCAAAGGCATGTGTAAATTTTGGAGTTATGCTCATGTTTGAATAAAGAATTAGATTTGTGTTGTGTAACCAGCTCCAAAAATAGAGAAGAAAAGATATATCCACGCCTTAGAAATAAGCCACTTCGAGGGGGCAACCTCCAATACATTACATGAACGAACAATTCTTGGATGATACAAATGAAAAAAACCTCCTTCTATATATAGGAGTCCATGGGGCCACAATATAATCCTAGTGGGCCACAATGTAATCCTAGCCGACCTAACATTAATAATTTAAGGGCACAATAATAATAAAATGGGGGTTACAAGGGTACAATAATAACAATAAGGGGGTTACACTAACAACAATAAGGGACTATACTAGTAATATAGGGACCTAACAATTTGGCACCATACTCATGAGTTTTTTTTCACTTTAATTTGGTTTTGCTTGCATATGGAGCTTCTTCACTTGCCATCCTCATGAATTATTGGATTGGCCACCTAAATGAGTGTGATATTGTATCATAATTTCATTCATTTCTTTCTGTTTAGTTTAGATTTCAATTCATGATGTTCAATTCTTGCAAGAAGTTTAGATTTTGAATTCATGAAGTGTGCCTAGATTAGATTTCCAATTCTATGCAAGTGTGATTTATTGTTTTCTTAGAATAGGTTTTCATGCCCCGTCATTTCAATTTCTAGATGAAAAGATTCATTTTCAAGGGATGCATGCTCATCTTGAATATCTTTTCGTGAATAGGTTATAGTTTTTCTTCAATATATTAGAATTTCAATTCAGTATCTTTGCATAAATTAAAATAGGTGAATTTGGTTTGTCATCAATTGATTTCATAGTAAGATTAATCTAAATTGAATGTTAATTTCTAGCATATATAGTGCATGCACGCTTCACAAGTTTTACAAAACCTCCAAGTTAACAATTAAATGATAGGTAATTAAATTGCCTCAACATTTTGGCGCCATTTCTGGGGAAGTGTGAATAGAAACTAGCCTTCAGTCTAGAGTTTATTTTCAGTTGATTTTATTTTATTTTGTTTTTATTTTATTCACTAGATGCATAGTTAAAACATCTAGATGCATAAATCATTTAGCTGCATACATTTTGATAATTTTTTGTAAAATAAAATTTTCGACACTAAACCATTTATGAATGAAAGATCTAGAATGCAGATCAAACATTATTTGGAGTGCAAGAACTATATCGAAGAATGGTTTCAGCATGTGACTATGCCATGACATTTACTCATCCTTCAACCAATCTTTGCGCTGAATTCAAAGATGAAAATGATTTCTCATGTACTCATACACAATCAGGTACATTTTGCAAATTTGGATACGAGCATTTCAGAAATTTTAATTTGTAAATGGCTCCATTGAAAACATTCATATACTTTTAAAAAAAAAATTCCAATAAGCATAGGACAAAGTAGGAAAATAAAATCAGATCTCAATGCAATTAGGTTTTTAATTTAGATCTTGATTGAATTTTAAAATTTTTGAAGTTTTTGAAATTTTTATTTCTTTCATTTGTTTTTATTGGGTTTCTAGTAGTGCAGTAAGAACCACATAGAAATATTTTCAATAAAAAAAATCATATCTATAAGGAAAGAAAATGTAAAATTTGAAATAAATCAATTCTCTTTTGTTTTTGTTTTCATTTCAAGAGATTTGACAAATTAATAAATAAGCTCTTGTGCAACCAGCAAAAATAAAATAAAATTAGATGCATTAGTTTAAAATCAAATTTCAAAATTCATAAATAAAATAAATAAATAATAATAATTAAATTTTCTCAAAAATTTCAAAAAATAAATTTTTATTTTTGAATAAAAATAAAAACAAAAAAAATTAACATTTAAAAAAAAACAATAAAAACCCATACAAACAAAAACATAAAAAATTAATAAAACAAGTAACAAACCATTAAAAAAATAATAATAAATAAAAAATAACAGAAAATAATAAAACATTTAAAAAAATAAAAATAAATAAATAATAATAATAATAATAATAATAATAAAATAAAATAAAAAATAAAACATATTATAAACAAACAACACATAATAAAACAAAACATTAAAAATCCAATACAAACAAACCAAAACAAAGGAATGCATCCAAACAAAACACAAATAAAACCAACAAAGACAACGCACATACATTAAAAACAAAACATAACAAACGTAAATAAAAGAAAAGTCAAAACGAATGCATTGCATGTAAAAAACTTAAAACCAACCAACCCCATATATATAATATATAATAAAAGGCCATGGAAACATGACGGAATGAAACGATGGATCATCGAAATCGAGTTGTTGCACAATGTTAAGATATGCACAGGTTGAGCCACGGGTCCAAATTTTCATTTTCTTCTGCTACTGAGGCTTCAACCTTCAATAAACTTCAATACAACCTGCAAATTAAAAAAATTCGCCCAAACCCTTTGACTATTGGATCAACCATTAAAATCGCAATATGTAGAATTTAGATACCTTTTTTTCGTAGGGGTGGACGACAAATATTTTTGTTGAATTATTATGAACTAAATGCATGTACTGAAATTACTAGACAGCTTAGATTCTTTGGCAAAAATAGTGGGTTCAATCGCAACGGCTGCCATGTATTTAAAACAAACAAAAACGAATTTTTAAAAACGAAAATTTTTGTTTTAATGCAAAATTGTGGCTCGGCTTTAATTCAATCTGCAACCAAACATTATTTGTATAGTGATAAATCAGCAGGTGAATTCGTTCAAATCCATTTCTTTTTAGAGCAAAAGTCAAGTTCAAATAAAAAACAAATTTCAATGCATGTTTCAGGATTTTCCTAATGAAAATTAAATGAAAGTTCGTTTTGTTGGCCGCAATTAGGTTTAGTACCACGTGGAGATTTCATTTAAATTGCCCCGTGGAAAATCTCAATCACAGTTTTATTTTTAATTGCCAAAACAATATTACAAATTTTAAATATTACATTTTTCACTTTGTTTAATAACTTGATGGTTTGTGTAGTCGGGAAGATTTATTTGGTGAATAATTGCAGCCAAGTAGAGGAGTTTGAGTTTAATTAAAAAAAAATGGTAGTGTGTTAACAACTGCACACAATCATGGAGTTTAATCATGGAGTTGTTACTAAGATCTAGCCGTCATTTTAGAAGAAATTGATTTCGTTGCCGGAGCAGAAGCCTAAAAACGCAAATCATCACAAGTGAGCGTGGCTCAATAGTTTGGACATCGGCAAGCGAGCGAGATCAAAAGCTGCAAATCATCACATGAAATTTATCATCAGCTATCAGGCCGGAAGCAGATCCTTGACTGTCTGTACTGCTACTTTTATACTATATATATTCCAATTATGCCTCCGCGAGGCGATCATAGTTGTAAGGGCAACGTCTCTTCCTATATGATCAAATGGACTTTTCATACTTGGCACCGGTTCACAACAGGAAGCAAGAAACAGATAAAATGGTACCCTTCGTTTTTTATCCCTTTCCATCTTCAACAACAAATATTACCTTCACCTTCTGCAAGCGAGCATGGCACCATATGGTCGTTTACAAGTGAGCGAGTTTTGTCTACAGATATATTGCTCTTTATACAATCGATGTTGGTTCCCTATTTTCATCCACATAGTGGAATCTGCATAAACTCAAATTTTTGGCTGAGGTCCCTCTCTGGAGATGCAATCACAGTTTTATCCAAGCGATGTAGACCGTCAGGTTCTAAAACACTGACATCTCGTGAACACAGTCTCATTATGTTTTAATAGTGATACTACATGTAGATCTCTATAAGACTAATACTTTACAAGACTAATAGTCTTAGGATGTAGTTTTTCCGATTTATAAAGTCATATGCACGATTTTTTATGTACAAGATGTAACCTTGGCTCCTCATCATACATTAAAATCCCAATGTTTCGATTATGTACTGCTTATTTTCAAAAATATACAGTGGTTTTTTTTCTTCTGAAAAAAAAAAAGGCAACGATTCTGACTCAGAATTTAAAAAGCATTTTGTGACCAATTGTGAGTGAATCCGAGAAAAATAAAATATGGGTTTTTCTCAGAATGGGGTGAATTATGCTATCTCAAAGCGATTTCCTTAAATTTGTAACCAATTGAGATATTTTCATAGTTCTTTAGAGCCTTATTTGTCAGGTTACGTGAGAAAAACAGATTTAGAATTTAATGAACAGACAGTTGCGGCCATGCAACAAATCCAGTTTTCCATGATCTACAAGAGTAATGGAATCACAAAAATGCAAAGCAAGTGATAGTTGAGAGTACACAAAAGCAAGATGCAAAGCAAACAAGACTATGACGTCAATATCCAAAAGTATTTCTGGAAATTTCTCCGTTTATTTTAATCCAGTTAAAAAAAAAAAACAAAAAACAAAAAACTTTTAATAAAACTTGTTTATTGCATCAATAAACAAATAGGAATTTGCTCGTTTGTCTGGGAAAGGTATTTATTA
The DNA here is from genome assembly GCA_034641835.2 of Pinus albicaulis. Classification (NCBI taxonomy): domain Eukaryota; kingdom Viridiplantae; phylum Streptophyta; class Pinopsida; order Pinales; family Pinaceae; genus Pinus; species Pinus albicaulis. Next base: position 1,247,808,235 of record CM076580.1, read on the forward strand.
TATTGAAATATTAAACTAATTACTTGTTTAGACGTGTACACCTTAGTGTCCACACAGGATTTTAGCTACAGAAACTGCGCAATTCTCCAGCTGAAAAACTTCGTCGAAGCAAGAAACAAAGGAAATAATCAGAAAACACAAGACAAAATTAATTGAATATAGACGCAATAGCTCACCTTAACTAAATTTAATTGCAAATTGAATTTTGTTAATATTGAGTTTTTGCATTGTCGAAATCATGGTCAAAATTTATCATTTGTTTTGTCTAATATTATGTTCTCAAGCATGATACAAGGAAGAAGAAGAGCCATAAAAACACTTTATCTACAAGGTCGATTGACGAATTTTGATCGAAGATTGTTTTGCAAAAATCATTAAGCATTCGAAAAATAATATTTCTTTATCTTTCTAAAATGCTATGGTTCAAACATAAATTGAAGAAATTGTGCATATTGTCATTTTTTAAAAATTGGATTTATTATCGCAATTGTGAAATTGGACAAACCATGATAATTTAAAACGAAGACACCTCATAAAAATATTTTACTAAGCATTAATTATGCAAAAAAAAATTGCGTATGTATCGAGAAAAATTGATCACTTCTCTTTGAACACGCTTACGTTTTATTGCAATATTAGTGCCATGCTTGTTTTCAAATTCTAGGACAACTCGAGAATTGAAGGAATCCAATTTATGCATGATTGGTTTTCTACGACCAATTTCAAGAAAAATGAACAATTAGATCCATTCCTATCATCCATAAATGCCATCACTTTTCTTCTCCAAACTCATAATCTATTCAAGCATTTTCTCTAAACATCATTGTCACCATTTTCCTTGCAAGTGTCGCATGTTTACTTCACATTTTTCATTCAATAAATACATTCAACTCGCCTACATGCTGATTTTTCCTTTTGATTTCCATTTACTTGTTTATCCTCTTGTCATTTTCATTTCCGTTAAATAAAATCCTATTTGATGCAAATTTTCATCCATGGTCCTTCTAAAATCATTATTCCATACTCGCATTAGATGATGGAGGATTAATTAATTCCTCCCTTCTAACAAGTATTGGCCTATCGACATCAGCACATTATCTAGGATCAAGGCTAGAGTCCTTATTAGTACCTTGAGGCTTGTATGCATTAATGACAAGTTCTCTCACTGACAATCATGGGAATATATCAATTTCACTTTATTATTAGATCTTGCAAGTTTCTCGACATCAACTCATCTATTCGCATTTCGCAAGATGTACTTAGGTACATTGGCACTCGCTGACATTAATAGTGAGTTTGTTTCGCATTAGTTAAAGACATTCATTAATGGACAGTAATCCAATGAATTCTCTTCATACTCGACAATAACACATTTTTCGCATGACTAGAATTGTACCATCGAGTTTTGTAGCCAGTGAAGACTATATCACTTCATCATTTTGCAATGAATACAACAGATTTAGCATCTGAAATAAAGAATCCACTTTCACGACCTCATCCACCATTTATGCAACCAAGAAGCAGATAGAGTTCTACATTATATTCCATGATTCAATAGCAGGATCTACAATTCTCTACATATGCACATTTTGTCCACTTCTTAGGTAAGTAAAGGTATGTTTTTTTGCTAGCTTTTAATCATATAATTCCTTAAATACTAAAATTATATTTTTTGGAAAATACTTTACCATATTTCCTTTCTCATTTAAAAACCGAAAACACCTTTAGTTGGGGAGGGGGAGGGGTAGCGGGCGGAAGATCATCCATTTATGATCACTTTTCATATCACTTCATTATGTTTCACTTCATTTTTATCCTAACATACTTGTCCTAATCAATTATGATTGCATTATGGTTCAAAAATTGTATGATTTTCCAAATGATGACTAAATAATGAGCATATTATATGGGTGATTTAAAGATGCATTCTCAAAATGTTAAAAGAACCTTGCTGCAACAAAAAGAAACAAGGTATTGATACATAAGAACCAATGCCAATTAAAATTTGGTTGCCACACAAGAACCAACCAAACATGTTGCAATTAAATATATGACAAGGAATACTTTGCAAAAATATAAATGAAATTTTCAAATATAGTCGAATGCAAAGTTTAAAGAGAATTGATATAAGCCAAGCTCCTTCAAAAGCAAGGAAGTTGTAAGCACATCAAAGGAATTAATGCAATATTTGCATGAGGACATGTTGTTCTCACTCCGTAATTTCGAGGCTGAAGACAAAATCTCAGAGGCAATATCAAAACGGCTTCGGGTCTAAGATCTAGCCCTCCTGGACCCAGAGATGGATCTCTTTGTTAGATATAGCTTTGTTGATTGGGAATTTTAGGTTAGCTATTAGTGAAAAGTTTGGATTTTGAATTGGTTTTGTGAGAAAGCAAAGGAAAGCCATTGCACAATGGAGTCAAAGAGACTCGGGTGATTAAATGCAGAAATATCAAGTATGAGTGAAGCAGGGAAAGATACGTGCACTACCATGGATCTTTCAAACATTTGAATGGATTATGAAAATAAGAAGTGTAAGGCAAGGTAGAGACTGAGGAGAATTTAATAATTCCCCAATTTTTCCTAGGATGTAAAGCTCAACAAAAATCGAGGAGCAATTAAGAATTCCTCGATTTAGCATCAGTGGAAAAAATAGAATGTTGTAAACACAACCATAATAGGGTGCTCTAGATAACCAATCCTATTCTTCACACTTTCTGTTTTACAATGAGATTGAAGAAATACAGAGAAAGAGAAACAATGGAGAAACACATAAAAACATGAGAATACTTCACCATTTCAAACACCACATGAACCCTGAACAGCTGGTCTTGTATTACTCTTCAAACAGTCACTTGAAATTTAGTGAGCAACATTATAGAATGGGATTGTTCCTCATTGTAGATTCCCCCCCCCCCCAATACTTCGAACAGTGAAGTATTTATGCTAATCCTACTAACTGATTACAATCGATGCAATAAATAATAGTTACTTTCTTGTTAACTACATAACAGAGAAGGACTAAAATTATTCGACATGTGTAAAATAAAACAATTGGGGTTAAAAGGACATCTGAACATGTGGCGTTGTTTTGATTCCTTTCAAATTTTCAATTGGATCGACTCCCCCATCTTCTTTAGAAAAACTGTTATAACGCTAATGACACATGTAAAACTAATTATCTATCTTTAAGGAAGTGAATGCAATAGGGGTGACATGCGTAACAATTCCTCCTGATGCTCAAGATGTTGTTATTAACAAGAACTGCTTTGCCCTTCGAGAGGTGGACATCATATAAGAATAATGATGTGTATTCGGTGGTTTCTATCCATGCTATCTTGAGGTCGAGTAAGCGTTTTGAAATATGGAAGATATGCCTGTAACGACCGTGAATATGCCCTATCACCTATTGATTTATACTCTGTAAAACTTGATCATAATTTTAGTCTTCCGCTTGCACTCATCTACAAGCTTCAATGTCGGAGGTAACACCATCTACATACCTCTTTAGTTTCTAGTTTCACAGATGGACTGTAGTGGAGCTGCGGTGGAGGGAGTGAGTAGGTGGTATCAGAGTAGATGGAAAGCCGATTTCGGTGTGGTAGAGGAGTGGTAGGTGGTATTGGAGAAGGGGGGGTGCAAAGTAGCTAGTAGGTGACGGGTGGAGGGGATGGCGATAATGGATACCGCTTATTTCGGACCCCCCTCCCCCCCAACAGTTAAAGCTTGAAGAGGGGGGGGGGGGCGAAAAGTTATGCTGATCATCGGATGGGAGCAGGGTGCGGTGGATGTCAGGAAAGGTGAGTGGAGTATGACGTGGCAAGGAGGTGGGCCCTCCCTCAGCCCACAGATCATAACTTTTACATATGAGCTGCTAAGGGTAAAGGTTATAAAGTTTGACGTGCGAAGGGCGATGAGTGGAGGATAATGTGGCAGGATGGAGGTGGGGGCGGCCCACAACCCGGAGATCACAAGTTTTAAGGTTTGGTTACACGGAACGGGAGTTAAAGGCTAAATCTCACGAAGTGCAATGTGTGACGACAGAGGGTGACGTGGCAGGGAAAGGTGGGTCCCCTTTAATATCGTGTTGGCAGTAGAAGCGGAAAACTTTGGTGCGAAATGGTAAGGAGTGCAAAGTTGCACAAACGCGATCAAGAGGTGAGGTGATGTGGCGGGAAGGGTCCCACTATATCGCATCGTCGGAGTTATAAAGTGTCAAGATGGAATGTGGCTATGATTTGTTGTGAAGTGCCGATGCAAAAGACAAGGAAAGGGTCAAAAGATTCTTGCGGTAAGGTAAGGCTTATGCGGTTTGTAATATATATGATATATATGTATGTATCAAGCGGCCTAAAGTGGGGCGCAAATGTGAATAAGGTAATTTTAGACAGGAAAATGATATGGTTGTTAGTGGGTGGGCAGAGCTACTTCTTCAACTACACAAATTGAATTTTAATAGTTAAAAAAGGGGTTTGAAAGAAATGAAGCGCGGGACTTTAGAAAAATGGAAAAATGAAGAGCAAAAGAGGATAAATGAAATGAATGAGGGAAAAAATGAAGTTTTCTCACCATTGAAACTTATCAGCAACACTTTCCCCTTTCCACTAAAATGAAAGGGCAGATTAATTCCTTTGAAGTCCTTGACACTAAGGATTTATCTTCCTTTTATGGAAATAAATGACAACCATGGAATATTATCTTCAATATATCAGATCTGAAAAGAATAATTAGTCACCTTGTGATACTATATATTATAGGGTACTAAGATAGGCTCCAGCTGGGGATGGCAACTCCTTCAGGAGGTGTCAAGAGCACTGTAGATTAGTAGCCTAATCCATTGGGTTGTTCCCAAATCTGCAACTTAATCTGCTACAACCTTTGTGGCTGAAAATATTTAATCATCTGTTCTAAACCTGAGACAAGAATATGATCTATGTACTGCAATTTGGAACGAAGCCACAGTTGAACTTATGCACTACAAGCTAGCAAACTGAAATCACTGTTGCGCCCAGAAAATCTGAATGCTCAAATATGGAATATGCTGAAACTTAAAACTGAAAGAAATCTTAAACTACCTCTGAAAATATGCTCAAAGTACTGAGCTTATTTGCACACCTACCTACATCTAGTCTGATAAAAAATTATCCTATAAAATAATAATCAGATTTCCAATGTAGCCAGTCAAGAAAATGACTACATGACTGGTTCTTGCTCACTTTTTTGAGCGGGCTGAGAAAAAAAATGACCACTCCCATCTTAACTGTTGTTGAACATAAGTGATCAAATTTTTCCTTGAATGCTGCAGCAAACCATCCATGGCATAACACACTCCTTTTTGAAATGATTCTAAGAGGTCAATAAAAGGATCTTGGAGAAATACTCGGCCTCGAGGATTCAAATAACAAGCTTCATTTAGAACTTCTCTTTGTTCCAAATTGTCCTGCTCAGGATCCTTCTGAAAGTGAATATCCACACATTCTTCATGGTCATCTGATATGGCATCTTCATTGTATACAAATATGTTGTCCTCAAGAAAACCTGATATGTCTCGACTGAGTTGGCTGAATTTTGTTTGAAGGCCATCATGTTGATGAACAAAGGCAATTTCTGGCAATAAACCTTCTTGAGAACGTAAAATAACATCATTATCAATCTGTTCTACATATGTTTCTTCATGAAGAAATACTTCAGTACATAAATCAACAGTAGAACAAATAGGATTAATCTCCTAATCACATAAATATTGAAAGGCTGGCTGCATTCTTACAATCTGATTAATTTCTTCTTTAGTTAAAGGAGGAGGCAGTCTTTGTTTTCTTTGGATTGAACAATTGTTTTCTTTCTCTCGTGAAGATTGATCATGAGACTAAATGTCTTCTTTAGCCTCGTACAAAATAATCGATGAATTTTCATTTGTCTCCACAGAGAGATCTTGTGGATCTACTTTCATTTCTTGATTGCTTTCATCTTCAACTAACTTCTCTTGGTTATCATGACAGTTAAATTGAGAATGAAATCCATAAATTTCTTCTAAGAGATCCTCATCATGCATATCTCCTAGATCTTCATCAATACTTTCAATGTATTGTGTGAAATCCTCAAACTGATCACAACAGTTTTCAGCTAATGATAAAGATGGAGAATATTATTTATAATGCTCATAAAACACCTTGTGGAAATCCTTTAAAGAAAACAAACTACCAGGGTTTAAACCTTCATACCATTCCCTCTCCTTCCCTTCTAGTGTTGCCATGAACATCTTCATGAGGCAATCCTCATGCCATTTGAATTTCAACTTCCATGAATGTATATGAAATTTAATGAGATGTAACAAAGCATCACCAACATTCTCATCTTGAAAAATAGGAAGATTTCTTAGCCAATTTACCTGAGGAATTTTGTTTAGGAAGCCGGGAATGTGATATCTGTTCATTGGAGCATATCTCCTTGCAATTGATCCCATTTTGAGCTTGTGGAGTCGCCAATCAATATGTATTTCTAGATTTTGCTGCCGATGGAGTCACCAAATGAGTGGAACAACCTTCTGGTGTTTGAATTCTATTCACCATCAAAGTCAAAACTGAAACTTGAAGTGCATTACTAGAGATAGTTCTTCTCCAGTATGGTCGACATTATGTTAACACTACGTAATTCCGAGGCTGAGGATAGAATCCTGGAGGCAACATCAAAACTGCTTTGGGCCTAGGATCTAGCCCTCCTAGACCTAGAGAGGGATCTCTTTGTTAGACATAGTGTTATTTATTGGGAATTTTAGGCTAGCTATTAGTGAAAAGTTTGGATTTTGAATTGGTTTGGTAGGAAAAGCAAGGGAAAGCCATTGAGAAATGGAGTCAAAGAGGCTCAGGTGATTAAATGCAGAAATATCAAGTATGAGTGAAGCATGGCAAGATAGGTGCACTACCATGGATCTTTCATACTTTTGAATGGATTATGAAAATAAGAAGTATAAGGCAAGGTAGAGACTAAGGAGCAGTTCAGAATTTCCCAATATGTCCTAGGATGTAAATCTCAGCAGAAACCAAGGAGAAATTAAGAATTCATCGATTTGGCATCAGTCGAAAACATAGACTATTGTAAACACAACCAGAATAGGGTGCTCTAGATAACAAATCCTATTCTTCAAACTTTCTTTTTTACAATGAGATTGCATAAATACAAAGAAAGAGAAACAATGGAGAAACACATAAAAACAGGAGAATACTTCACCATTTCAGACACCACATGAATCTTGAACAACTGGTCTTGTATTACTTTTCAAACAGTCACTTGAAATTCAATGAACAACATTAAAGAATGGGACTGTTCCTCATTGTAGATTCCCCCCCACCCCCCCCAATACTTAGAACAATGAAGTATTTATGCTAATCCTACTAACTGATTACAATCGATGCAGTAAGTAACAATTAATTTCTTGTTAATTACATAACATAGAAGGACTAACATTATTCGACATGTGTAAAATAAAACAGTTGGGGTTAAAAGGACATCTAAACATCTGGCATTGTTTTGATTCCTTTGAAACGCTCAATTGGATCGACTCCCCCATCTTCTTTAGAAAAAAATTTATAATGCTAATGGAACATGTAAAACTAATTATCCATCTTGAAGGAAGTGATTGCAATAGGTGTGACATGCGTAAAAATTCCTACTGCTGCTCAAGATGTTGTAATTAACAAGAACTTCTTTGACCTTCGAGAGATGGGCAACATATAAAAATAATGATGTGCATTCAGTGGTTTCTCTCTATGCTATCTTGAATTCGAGTAATCATAGTGACAGCTAGAAGATACACCTGTAACGGCCATGGATATGCCCTGTCACCTATTGATCTGTACTCTTTAAAACTTGATCGTACTTTTAGTCTTCTACCCCCACTCATATGCAAGCCTCAATGTCAGAGGTAACACCATCTACATACCTCTTTAGTTTCATAGATGGACTGTAGTGGATCTGTGGTGGCGAGAGCGGAGGGAAAGCTGATTTCGGGGGGGGTAGAGGTGTGGTAGGTGGTATTGGACTAGGGGGGTGTGAAATATCTAGGAGGTGACGCATGGAGGTGATGGTGGTAATGGATACCACTTATTTCGAACCCCCCCCCACCCCCCCCACCCCCCATGGTTATAGCTCGAAGGTTGAGGGGGGGTTGAAAAGTTGTGTTGATCGTCGGATGGGAGCGAGGTGCAATGGATGTCAAGAAAGGTAAGCAGAGTATGACATGGAAAGGAGGTGGGCCCGCCCACAGCCCGCAGATCGCAAATTTTATGTATGAGCCGCGAAGGGTAAATGCTATAAAGTGCGATGTGTGAAGGGCGATGAGCAGAGGATGACATGGCAGGACAGAGGTGGGGGCCGCTCGCAGCCTGGAGATCACAAGTTTTAGGTTTGGTTACGCGAAACGAAATTTAAAGGCTAAATCTCGTGAATTACGTGTTAGGTGGTTCCATAACAGTGCGATGTATGACGACGGAGGGTGACATGGCAGGGAAAAGTGGGTCCCCTTTAATATCACGTCAGCGGTAGAAGTGGGAAAATTTGGTGCGAAATGGTATGGAGTGAAAATTTGCGCAAACACGATCAAGAGGTGAGGTGATGTGGTGGGAAGGGTCCCACTATATTGCATCGTCGGGGTTAGAAAGTGGCAAGATGGAATGTGGCTATGATTTGCTGCATAGTGCCGACGTGAAAGGCAAGGAAAGGGTCAAAATATTCTTGCGGTAAGGTAAGGCTTATGCAGTTTGTAATATACATGATATATATGTATGTATCAAGTGGCCTAAAGTGGAGTGGAGCTGCGAATAAGGTAAGTTTAGACAGGAAAATTATATGGCTGTTAGTGGGTGGGCAGAGCTGCTTCTTCAACTATAAAAATTGAATTTTAATAGTTAAAAAATGGGTTTGAAAGAAATGAAGCGTGGGACTTTAGAAAAATGGAAAAATGAAGGGAAAAAGAGGGTAAATGAAATGAATGAGGGCAGAAATGAAGGTTGCTCACCATTAAACCTTATCAACAACACTTTCCCCTTTCCATTGAACTGAAAGGGTAGATTAATTCCTTTGAAGTCCTTGACAGTCAGGATTTATCTTCCTTTTATGGAAATAAATGATAGCCATGGAATATTATCTTCAATGTACTAGATCTGAAAAGAATAATCATTCACCTTGTGATACTATAGATTATAGGGTACTAGCACATGCAATAACTCTAGTTGGGGGGTATGTTGGGTCTCCAAAATGTCTTTAAAATGACATATATTTTCACTTCATTTACACCTCATTTCACCTTTATCACCTTCATTCCATCACTTTGTCACTACATAACCCTACATCTCTATCATCATATGGGATCATAGTTGTATTTTCCTAAAGTTATATTTTTCAAGTGTTTATAGTGAATTAATGATCAAAAATTAGTAAAATGACATATACTTGCTAAAATCTAAATGTGGCTTGAGTTTCATGACAAGTGCAGGACATTTGGAAGCTTCTGAGGTACCCTTATGTGGCATCCAATGCTCAAATTCGAATTCCCTTCAAGATATGGAAGGATATTTGGACAAAGGTAAAAGAAGATATGTGTCTCATCATTAGCTATATGAATTGTAACTCTATGATATTTTTAGGGATCTAGGGATAAAATAGTGGATCCTCATTAATGAGGTAGCTTCTTATGTTTTTGTATAAATAGGAGAGCCTTCTCCTCTCAAATGCGTGTGTAAAGTTTGGAGTTATTATCATGTTTTGAATAAAAAATTAGATTTGGCACCATACTCATGAGTGTTCTTTCACTTTGATTTGGTTTTGCTTGCATATTGAGCTTCTTCACTTTCCATCCTCATGCATCATTGGATTGGCCACATTAATGAGTGTGAGATTGTATCATAATTTAATTCATTTCTTTATGTTTAGTTTAGATTTCAATGCATGCTTTTCAATTCTTGCAAGAAGTTTAGATTTTGAATTCATGAAGTGTGCCTAGATTAGATTTCCAATTCTATGCAAGTGTGATTTACTATTTTCTTAGAATAGGTTTTCATGCCCTGTCATTTCAATTCCTAGATGACAAGATTCATTTTCAAGGGATGCATGCTCATCTTGAACATATATTCGTGAATAGGTTGAAATTTTTCTTCAATAGATTAAAATTTCATTTCAGTATCTTTTTGTAAATTAGAATAGGTGAATTTGGTTTGTCATCAATTGATTTCATATTTAGATTAATCTATATTGAAGGTTATTTTCTAGCATATATAGTGCACGCAGGCTTCGCAAGTTTTACAAAACTTCTGGGTTGACAATTAAAAGATAGGTAATTAAATTGCCTCAACAACAACCCTCAATTTTGTAATTAATAAACATTAAACTTTGCAGAAAGTTCAAAAAAATTAATTAATATGAAAGTTTTTTTAAGCCTATATAAGAACACAATCTCCCAATTAGGATTACAAAAAGTAACTTGATCGGATTACAAACAGGTAATGAGTTATATAAACATTTAACAAACTTGTAATTATAGAACCATAGAAATAAATGAATAGTATTCATACACACACAAAATAATATTTAATTGAACAACTAGGAACTTACTAAATCTACACTAAGATATAATAATATCTAGCTAAGGATGATACCTGGCACTTCCTTAGACAAGGTATTAGTTGAGTTATAGTTAAACACTAAACTTAATTCTCATCCAATACAAGAAATAATTTCATAAGAATAAAACAACACCTTTTATTAAATGATGAACATAGTAGTATACTTACATTAACAATTTCCTTCCTTTCCTTCCACCCTTTTACTCAATTTGAGTAGGGTTTTTATAAATTTCCACATCGCCTTATTCTAGCAAATGTTTGAAGACAACAATGAGAATCTATTATTCTCATGTTGTTCTTAATCTTGTTCCAATATCTTGACTAAAATAAACATTAATACAAATCATGATGTGGCACCTTCATCGACCAATCAATATGATGATAAAAAGGTGTTGAAGTAGTTATGGTCAATCGATGCAATCCAAATGTCTTGGTCTAACGATATTCAATTGCATTATTGTCTCTTTCCCTAAAAAATACACGATTCCACGTGATCAATCAATAGTTTCAAGTGTGACAATGATTGCATCCAGTGTTGTAACAGGTGGTGCATAACAATAGGAATTGATAGTGTAACAACTTGGAGGAGGTGTTATAACTATGACAATAGTAGGTTTTATAGAAATGACAATAGAAAGTGTTACACCAATGATAAATGGGTGTTAAAACAACAATAATATCAAGAGTTACAACAATGTGAATATTTGTTACAACAAAGACAACAAGTGTTATTACAATGACAACATGTTACAACAATAACAATAATGTTATATCAATGACAACAAGTGTTGCAACAACATGATTGGTAGGTATTATAGTAACATGACTTGTAGGTGTTACAAAAAGGTGATTGGTAGGTGTTATAGCAATGCGATTGATAAATTTTGTAGGAACTAGCTGATATGTGTTACAAAAACTATAGTGGCACTTGTAACAACCTATCTATAATGGTGTCTCATAAGTATTTTTGTTAGTAAACATACAAACACTACAAGGAAAAGACCCTCTAGTGGATGTTTTTGAGGAACCCCTTATAAAAATAGCCTAAATATCTGTTTTTGCAGAGGTCTCTAGAGGAGGTTGGTGGCTGGAGGTTTTTGAGAATTTTTTTTTTCCATTTCATTTCTCATCATAAACTGCACTGGTGCGTTTTCCTCAAAATGCATCGGTGCATACTAAAAATCGGCACTCTGAAACACCATGCTCTCCGTAAAAACCCGCACAGTGTGTCTAAGTAATATAGCGCACTGGTACTCTACGTATAAACATGCTTGGTGCATCGCAGTAATCCAGCACACCGTAATGATGTGTAGTGCGCCATCGATAATATTTCCCGGTGCATCTCAAAAATCCGCGCACAGAAACAGGGTTGAATAAAAAAAATTATCGGCCCTGAAAACATCATTTTTACTTCTTTAGTGCTCCAAACCTCTCAAGCACTAGTGTGAATTTGTCTTGTGTGAGGCACCCTGCCATCGATGCTCCCATTGCACGCATTGCTGTCATCCATTGCCCAACTTGTAGGGTTTGAATTTTTGAAAACGGTGGGAAATTTTGGTTTCTTCAATTCCTTAGCAAATATGCCTCCTCGACACGCAAATGTACATGCATTTTACTTGTTTCTTAATAACTAAACATTTTAGCAGATTAGATTTTTAAAAAACCTTGAAATTAACCGTTTTTTCAAACAAACAAACAAAATTTTTGGGCGGTGCACTCAAGCCGTTCGGCTCGCACCGTTCGCGATGCTGCTTGTAAATTTACACATCGCACCGTGAACGGTGCTAACGGAAACATCATCGGGTTCTAGTGCAGTATCAAAAAAACATGCACCGTGACTAATTTTAAAACTAACATGGTGGTGTGGCTGTTTAAACGACCACACCGTTGACTATGTACTAGTGTCAGGAGAGTGGTGCCCTAACCAAACTATCTGCCCCAAGGTGGATAGTTAGGTCAGCACACTGACTGCCTGATAGCATTACATAGTCAATGGTGTGGTCGTTTATAGGACCACACCATTGGCCATGTACTTCTGTTGGGCGGTGCGTTGACCAAAATATCTGCCCCGGAGCGGATAGTTAGGTCAGTGCACCGTCTGCCCAACATCAATACATGGTCAACGATGCGATCATTTATAAGACCGCACCGTTGACCATGCATTATTTTTGGGTGGTGCGTTGACCTAACTATCTGCCCCGGGGATGATAGTTTCGTCAACGCACCACATAAAAATTAATTTTTATCTTTTGTAGTGCACAAACAATTTCCATGCGTACTGAGAGCAGTGCACGATAAAAAATTATACATCGGTACCAGTGCATGACTGTCTTTTTGGGCATACCGATTGTTTTTTTTCAAAAAAAATTATGTATATATTTTTAAATACATGGCTCATTTAATAAAAAAATTGTATTAATATGTGAATCATTCAGCGACGTCAACGGAGAAAACAACGGGAACAACAAGAACATATGGAGGACCAGTATAACGTGATTCACCTATGGGAGGCACAAGAGAGGGAGAGACTTATGTACCCTCACCCTATTACGACAACCACCCAGTTTATCCTAAGGAAGGTAGGCCTACTCAACTTCAATGAGGAGGCTACATCACTAAAGGGCCATAGTGGGTTATTGGGACAACTGATCTTTAGGTGGGATGCCCACGGACAAGATTTATGGGTCGGTCCTGGCCAGTGGTTCGCGCCCACTTAGAAGGACATATATTTTATTACTGGCCTATCTAGGAGAGGGAAGGATTTTACCCATTTCCTAGATGTCCCCGTCGGCTAATAGCAAGAATTCAATTGGCATAATCCCAGAGATACATTAGGGACGATATAGTTTCTCCTACAGATTTTCAGGTGTCCGGTGGTCAGCTACGTATTGCTTCGTTTGGTGCAGAGGAGGTGAGGTGCCTCTCACTTGTGCTGACGACCATTGCACATTATACCAGTGATGGGAAACACATCAGTTTCCCGATTTTATTTTATGTTGATTCTTTATTCCATGCGCCACGACTTGTGAGATGGTATGCAATTCTTTTGTGGCAGTTTTTTACAGCATTAGATAGATGTCATTCTCAGGCACGTGGGAGGTTGACCTTCCCTTTTTATTCAGAGTTATTTTGTTTATTTTTTGAGAGGTTTCCATAGACGAGGCCTAATTTTTTTTGGCAGCCTCGTAGGCTGATGCTACATGTACGGATGCAGATATGGGGCGATATGATAACCAAGAGGGACCAGTCTGACTTTCCCACCATGATATCTCCTGATGCACTGGAGTTGCTATCCAGTGTTGATGATCACTCCTTCGTTTTGGTGCCATGTTCGTATGCCGGTTTGGATTGGCGAGGGTGTAACAACATCCTCTTCACACAGGATGAGCCGCCGTATGCGAGAGGTAATAGTAGTTTTTTGTTTAAATTAATATAGTTTCATTTTATTGTTTTAAATCAATCAATTAGAATTATCAAATTTATTCTAACAAATTCTTTAACTTGTTTTATTAAATTGTTTAATGAAAATGTTTAATTATTGTTGTGTACTATATATTTTGTAGATATTGGGACATTCGTTTGGGATGAGATTCCACCCCCGCCGAATGATCCATGTTTAGATGTTGCTGAGGATATGGCATAGGTGGAGAATCAGGGTGACGAACCTGATCCTGGTCGGGTGCAGATATCCGTGGGGGTGAGGCGTAGGCCGAACACCCAATTTAGGATGGAGTTGGGCGACCAACTCTGTTGACTCCTAGTTGATAAGGGAGTCTTCCCGGCTATGATCGGAGAGATCCAGGCTTATCGTAGCCTTACATAGATTTAGAGAGGAATTCCCTGTGATATGTTGACCCTCATGTGACATATTGTTCGAGCTTCTAGAGCATTGGCACGAGCTAGGAGGGGTAAGCATCGTGGAGATGCATGAAAAATCATCACCTCATCTGATGATCATGATCATGAGGGGAGTGATCATCATTCTAGTACTCCACATCCTCCTCCTTCACCTCATGGCGGAGATCATGATGAGCAACCAACATCATGTCTTGATCAGTAGGTATCGTCTGAGAAGTTTGCACCATCTCAGCTGACACATCCTAGTCCTGATCAAACACTTGACCCTGAGGAGGCAAGTCCATCTGAGCAGGCTGCTCCATCGACGAGTTATCAACAGGCAATTCCTGAGTAGACTACACCATTGACTGATCAGCAAACACCTCCTCAGCAGGCATGCCATCTATCTGAGCACAAGGCTGCACCATCGACTAAGAATGCCTCGACTAGTACTAGTATTGATGTACTACCAGATATTTGACATTTATATGCAGTAATATTACAATTGTATATTTTTGACATTATAAAGTTATATATATATATATATATATATATATATATATATATGGTCCATGTATTTTATGTTCATGTTGATTTACTTAATTTACATGTTGGTGTTCATCATGATGTGTATATTGTTAGGTCATGTTAGATATGTTCATTTAATGTGCTTGCATATAGATGTGTATGTGATAGCAGCGATTTGACATGAGATGTATATTTGATGTTTGTGTTGTGATGATGTTATACAATGTGTGTGTTTTGTTAGATGATCATGATCACGATGATTAGATGATGTTAGCGAATTTGAATGTGTATTTTAGTTGAATATGATGTTTATACAATGGTTATCATGATCATGATGTTAATTTTAATATTAAATCATGATATTTATTAAATATTATGTCGTGATTGTAATTGAAATTTTAATTTTAATTGTATGTAAAATTGTAAAATTGTAATTATAATTGTAATTGTAATTTTAGTTGTAATTGTATGTAAAATATTTGAAAAATTGTAATTGTAATTGTATGTGAAATTGTAAAATTGTAATTGTAATTTTAATTGTATTGTATGTAAAATATTTGTAAAATTTTAATTGTAATTGTAATTGTATTGTGAAATGATTATAATTGTAATTGTATGTAAAATTGTAAAATTTTAATTTTAATTGTAATTGTAATATTTGTAAAATTGTAATTGTAATTGTAATTGTATTGTGAAATTGTAAAATTGTAATTGTAATTGTATGTATTGTCTGTATTTTCATCATTCAATTTTATTAAATTTTTTAAATTTGTAAATTTGTAAAATTGTGAATTAATTGATAATTTTGAACCATAACTACCGTAAATATTGTTAAATTACATAATTGTAAATTTGTATGAATATAAATAATTGTAAAATAATAAATCTAGAATAATATGAATTTTTGTAACATAATAAAGTTTAGAAAATAATGAAAATAAATTCATGTTTAGAATTATCATTATTTTTTATGATCTTACATACCAAAAATAACAGTATACATTTTGAAGATATCATTCACACATATTTAAAGCAATCAAGTAGTTGTATTATTTTAGGAATTGACATTAAAAAAAAAATAACTTTATACAGTGCGTCATTGTTTTCGAGATCAACATAATCACACATTATCAAGTGAAATGATTTTAACATTAACACAATGCAAACCAATTAATTCAAAATACATATTATAATGTTTCGAAAAAAAGAGTCTTAGTTATAAGGTAATTAAGTCCTCTTATTTATAAAAATTCATCTTAAAAAGTATAAATGATGAAATAACACATGTACATATCACTCTCAGTTCCCATGATTACCCTGTTTATCTTCCAGCGCGCTTGGCATGATAACACTATTGTTCTCAAAAATATTTTTTGATCTAGGGTCATGTCTCAATACGAACCACCAATCCCTATCCAACATATATGGGTAAAAAAACACTTGGTTGCGGTGTTTGGGGAAAACATAGGCTCCTTAGCTTCATCCCACATATTTCTAGAGTTGATACATATCAGCCTACTATCACAATCTTCCTTTAAATTATTCCGATCAAAGGTGTCCCACCACTTGCACATAAAAATAACACATTGGAAATAAGATAAATCCACTTCAATGATCTCTTGTATCTTTCTGACGTAACCTAACGTCCCTCGTACTAGGTTTTGATCACGGTGGCTAACTCGAATAGATTGATCGAACTCGAATTCCACTCCACATTCTTTTTTCATGTGTCCATAATCGACATTTTCTTGTGAAAATGGTGTCCATATGCCCACATAGATTGGAACAAATTCACCTATAAAAAAGTTAAAAAATCATAGTGTCATGTGTCTAATAATAATGCAACTATTAAAATATGAAATATAGATGTTACATTTCAAAGGTGCATTACCAAGTGGGTGCACCCAATCCCTACATTTAGCGCATCCTCTTCATCATGCGGGTAATGACCCGTTGTACTGTATTTCTCTCTAACTTGGTCAACAACCCAACTGTTGGGGAATATAATTGGCATATTTTCTTTTAAATTATTGGGATAAGGCACACTTATACCATTCAACCGTTTGAATTTGTTAGGTCCCCATATTAATAGTGTAGTCCCTTATTGTTATTAGTGTAGCCCCCTTATTGTTATTGTTGTACCCTTGTAACCCCCATATTGTTATTATTGTTCCCTTACATTATTATTGTTAGGTCAGCTAGGATTATATTGTGACCCCCATGAACCCCTATATATAGAAAGAGGTTTTGTCATTTGTATCATCCAAGAATTGTTCATTTATGTAATGTATTGGAGGTTTGCCCCTCGAAGTGGCTGATTTCTAAGGTGTTGATCTTTATTTTCTTCTATTTTTGGAGCTGGTTTCATAACATTTGATATTAGAGCATTGGATTCTAAGGTTTCGCTGCTCCAAACAGGTCATCGTGGAATTTTCATTCTAACTTTTTTTCTACGAAGGTTCAGAATCTTAAATTTTTACATAACGAAGCTGAAATCCCGAGGAACTTCGTGTAAAAATTTCAGATCTTGGTTCGCAATATTTTCGGAGATATGATCTGTGGAAGTTAGGGCTTTTTCAGGCTCCTGAATTTTACCTAAACAGGTCATCGTAGAATTTTCGCTATAACGTTTTTTCTAAGAAGGTTCAGAAGCTGAAATTTTTACAGAGCGAAGTAGAAATCCTGAGGAACTTCTTATAAAACTTTCAGATCTTGGTTCATAATAGTTTTAGAGATATGATCTGTGGATGTTAGGGTTTTTTCAGGCTCACGAATTTCATCTCAAAGATGTGACCTTGGGAAAATCGACATAACTCTCTCTCTGAGCATCAGATTGGAATTCCATAAAAAGTGGCCACAAGTAAACGGACTTTAGTTTCCTGTGTATCAATTTCAGAGCTGAAGGGGGAAACAGGGAGACGTGGTACACCATACAAGTGCACTCTACTGAACCATTCCATAATTAGGTCATTGTGGGAGATTAGGCATAACTTTGTCTTGAAGTATCCAAATCAAGTCAGACTTGTGGAATTCGAAAGAAGATTCATAGGGCTACTAAATAACCAAATTTCAGATATTGAAGCTCCAAAATTACATAGATAATTCAGTTTCAATATCAAACTCCTCAAAAGCAAGAAAAAGGTGTGTATTTTTTTCAAATTTCACAAGTCTTGTTTGAAAAATCAGTTTTAAGTGATTCTAAGGGCCTATTGAGCATAGATATTAGTATTAGGTTCTAAAATTCCCCCTAAAACGAACTCAACGCCCATTAATCCCTCATAATACTCTACTATGAATCATGAAGATGAATAATTGCAACATGATCCATCAAAATTACAAGAGCAAGTGCACCAAATTTCGCTCTCGCAAAGAGCAATAAAAAATGAAATGGAAGTTTTGAAGAAAGTTGTGGAAGCGAAGATGGATGGTTTGAAGAATAATATGGAGGGTTTGAAGAAAGGTGTGGAAGATAAGATGGATGTCATGGAAGCTAGCATGGAAGCTAAGATGGATGACATGGAAGAAAAAATTAAAGACAACATGGAAAACATGAAGAATGATCTAAAAGCAGACATGGAAGGTTTGACAAAGTTGATACAAGAAATGTTTCCTAATGGCAAAAATATAGTAGAGGAAACTCATGATGAGAACAAAATAAATGTTAATCGTGATTTCATAAACTCTAATTTTGGATGGAAGAACCACCATATTCCAAAGATGGATATGAGGAAGTTTGATGGCAAGGATCCCATAACATGGATACTACAAATGGAGCAATATTTTCATCTCAATAATGTGAAAAACACACAAAAGGTACAAATTGAAACTTTACATTTAGAAAAAAATACATTTGTATGGTATCGATGGCTTTGCTCCTGTAAAAAAATTGTCACTTGGTCAATTTTTACGAAGGAAATGGTAGCACATCATGAGGATTCAAAGAGAAACACCTTCTTTAGGCAATTGATAGATATCAAACAAAAGGGTTCAGTGGTGGAGCACATTGAGGACTTCCAAAAATTGAATATAAGGGTAACTAATATTCCAGAGAAACACAGGATTGATGTCTTCATAGGGAGTTTAAAGGATAACATCCAACATGAAGTTCGCATTTGGGAACCTGATTCATTGGAGAAGGCATTCAGGCTGGCAAGAAAAAATGAATGTAAAATAATGGCGACAAGGAGGCCTACCACTCACATCTATAAATATGGAAGTGTTGCTACTCTGAGACTTCCACAACCTACAAGGTTGACACCACAACAATTGGAAGAAAAACGAGAAAAAGGGCTTTACTACAGTTGTGATACCAAATACACTAAAGGTCATAAGTGTGATGAGAAGAAATTATTTTACATAGATTGTGAAGAGGGGGAAGAAAATAAACAAGAAACTTCAAAAGAAGAGGATATACACTAGGAACCAACCCTAGAATAAGAAGAAATGAGTTTGACCATATCGTGTAATGCATTGATAGGAATTACCACTCCTCAAACTCTCAAGATAGAAGGACATATCAAGAAGAAAAAGGTAATAGTGTTGATTGATTCGGGTGGTACCCATAATTTTATTCATTGTAAGGTAGCCAAGGAATAGAATTGTTTCCTGTACCCAACACTATAATGTCAAGTGATGGTTGCAAATGGAGAAACTATAAATTGCTCTGGAAAATGCCATAATATCAAGCTAACCATGGGGAAATATGTATTGAATATTCCAATGCTTTCCATTCCAATGGGAGGTGTTGATGTTGTACTAGGAGTACAATGGTTACAATCTTTGGGGACAACAACTTTTAATTTTCAAGAAATTTTCTTGATTTTTTTTTCGGAAGGAAAGGAAATTGAATTACGAGGTATCACAGGGAATATGGAAAAGATAATAAGCTCTAATATCATGACAAAGCTTCTGAAGAGAAAACAACGAGGCATAATTTCACAATTATGCTCACTAGAAGTTTCAATATAAAAATCATCTATTTCTCCAGATCTCCAAAAAGTCTTGGACAATAATTCCAAGGTGTTTGAAACTCCCAAAGTACTCCCACCTATTCATGATCATGATCATGCTATTCATTTGATTCTAGGAAGTGTTCCTCCAAACATCAGGCCTTATAGATAACCTTATGTCCAAAATAGTGAAATTGAACGTATGATTGTAGAAATGTTAGTGGGTTTATTTCAACGTAGTCAAAGTTCTTTCTCTACTCCAATAGCATTGGTGCATGATAAGGATGGATCATGGCGCATGTGTCTATATTATAGGGAGCTCAATAAGCTCACTATTAAAGATAAATTTTCCATTCCTGTGATTGATGAATTTTTGGATGAATTAAATGGCGCAATT
Organism: Pinus albicaulis; assembly: GCA_034641835.2. NCBI lineage: Eukaryota > Viridiplantae > Streptophyta > Pinopsida > Pinales > Pinaceae > Pinus > Pinus albicaulis. The sequence goes on from CM076580.1 coordinate 1,247,828,562, forward strand.
TATTTTACCAAGTTGGATCTTTGTTCAGGATATCATCAAATTAGAATGAAGACTGAAGATATTCCAAAAACAACATTTCGAACTCATGAGGGTCATTATGAATTTTTTGTCATGCCTTTTGGCCTTACTAATGCACCTTCTACATTTCAAGGGTTGATGAATTTTATTTTCAAACCCTTCCTTAGAAAATTTGTGCTAGTATTTGCTGATGACATACTAATCTACAGCAGGTCTTGGAAGGATCATGTTCAACATGTTGATAGGGTGCTCAAACTATTGGAGGAGAAACAATTATATACCAAAAACATCCAAATGTTTCTTTGGAGTACAAGAGGTGGAATATCTGGGTCATATTGTATCTCACAAGGGTGTTAAGGTAGACCATAATAAAATTAAAGCCATTAAGGAATGGAAAGTCCCCACAACCATAAATCAGTTGTGAGGATTTCTCGAGTTAACAGGGTATTATCACAAGTTTGTTAAGAATTATGGGAGAATAACAACACCTCTAACAACATTATTGAAGAAAGATGCATTTTCATGGACTCCTGAAGAAACTAAGGCCTTTGAACATCTTAAAGAGGCAATGTGCCTAGCACCGGTCTTAGCTACGCCAGACTTCACAAAAACCTTTATTTTGGAATGTTATGCCTCATGAAATGGAATTGGTGTTGTTTTAATGCAAGAAGGAAGACCCATTGCATTTTAAATTCATCCAATCAAAGGAAAGTATTTACAGAAAGCTATTTATGAGAAGGAAATGTTGGAAATACTACATGCACTAAAGAAATGGAGACCTTACCTAATGGGAAGGCACTTCAAGGTAAAAAATGATCACGATAGTCTTAAACACTTTTTGGAACAAAGGCTAGCTTCAAAAGAGTAGAAAAAATGGGTCACAAAGATGTTGGGTTATGACTTTGAAATCATCTACAAAAAATGGAAGCTAAATGTTGTTGCAGATGCACTCTTAAGAAAGGATGAAGAGGTGGAAGCATTGCTTTATGAAATTTATATTATCCAACCAGATTGGATAACCGAAGCAAGGGATGAATGGAAGAAGGACAAAGAAGTGTGGACACTCATTCAAAATTTGAAGCAAGATCCTAGTACATCTGATACATTTAGTTGGAAAAATGATTCCTTACGGTACAAATATCGCTTATATCTTTGTAAGAATTCCCAACTAAAACAAAATATTCTTTTGGAATTGCACACTTCTCCTTTAGGAGGACACTCATGATTTTTAAAAACTTACCACAAGGTGAACAAAGAATTTTTTTTTGGATGGACTTAAATCTAATATTCAAAATTTTGTTGCAAAATGTTTGGCTTGCCACTAAAATAAAGTTGAGACAATTAAGACCTCGGGTCTTCTACAACCTTTATCCATTCCAAGTCAACATTGGGAGGAGATTTCAATAGATTTTATCATAGGTTTACCTAAGTCTGAAGGAAAGAGTGGCATCATGGTGGTAGTTGATATACTTACCAAGTATGCACACTTTTGTGCATTATCTCATCCATTTAAAGCAAGTACAGTTGCTACTACATTTATGGAAAAAATTCAAAAGCTACATGGAAACCCAAAGATTATGGTATGCGAAAAAGATCCCATTTTTACTGGAAATTTTTGGGCGGAATTATTTTCTTGTTTGGGTACTCAAGTAGCTCATAGCTCATCTTATCATCCTCGATCTGATGGTCAAACTGAGATAGTGAACAAATGTTTGGAAGGATAAATTCATTGTTTTGTATCTGATAAAAAAACATAGTGGGTCAAGTGGTTACCTCTAGATGAATGGTGGTATAACACTTCCTTCCATACTGCAGCAAAAATGACCCCATTTATGGCACTTTATGGATATCATCCACCATCCATCACATCATCTTTAAGAGAAAATTATGAGGTGAAAGCAGTGGAAGATCACATCGAGCATCAACAACAAGTTCTCCAACTCTTAAAGGATAACCTAAATTTGGCACAGAATCGAATGAAACAACAAGAATATCAACATCACAATGAGATAAGTTTTGATGTAGGAGACTGGATATTTTTACGGCTACAACCATACAAAAAAATGTCCCTCAAGCAAGCTAAGAAGGATAATAAATTATCGCCAAAATACTATGGTCCTTACAAGGTGTTGCAAAATATTGGTACTATGGCATACAAATTGGAGCTTCCTGCTTCTTTGTGAGTGCATCCATTTTTCCATGTTTCATGCTTAAAGAAAGTTATAGGTGACAAACTTCCAGTTCAAACAAAATTGCCAGAACTTGATGAGGAAGGAAAAATCATATTGGAACCTGAAACAGTCACGGAAACAAGAAATCAACAGCTACGAAATCGATCAATTTCAAAGTATCTCATCAAGTGGAAGAACTTACCCACTGAATATTCTACATGGGAGGATGAGAATTTTATACAGAAGCATCCAGAGCTACTCAAGCGTTGAGGAAAACACTTTTTTGAAGGAGAGGGGCATGTTAGGTCCCCATATTACTAATGTAGTCCCTTATTGTTATTAGTGTAGCCCCCTTATTGTTAGTATTGTACCCCTGTAACCCCCATATTGCTATTATTGTTCCCTTACGTTATTATTGTTATGCCAGCTAGGATTATATTGTGACCCCATGGACCCCTATATACAGAAGGAGGTTTTGTCATTTGTGTCATCCAAGAATTGTTCATTTATGTAATATATTGGAGGTTTCCCCCTTGAAGTGCCTGATTTCTAAGGTGTTGATATCTCTTTTCTTCTATTTTTGGAGTTGGTTTTATAACAAAATTCTTTCCTGTCACTATCCCATTTCATCCTCTTTTGTTCATACAATGTGACCCACGGTTGTGTCACTTCAGAATTGTAAAAAAAAAAATATTGGTTGCTTCAATTTCTGCATTTGTTGATGAAATAAAACTGACATATAGTACATGTGAGATAAAAATATACATTATATCGAAGTTCAATATGAATATTTACTTTGTGTAAATTTGAAAAATTATAAGTCGCTTACCCTTTATGAAGCACCTTTTTCCATTCGTTTGGAGCAACTCCCCTTCTCTTTTGTCTTCATCCCTTTCATCATCCCAAATCACTGCACCTATTCTATGGTCAATCTTCTTGATGTACTCATTGGCATCATAGAGAGACTCATATGATATTTACCCCTCTGCCATAGATGCCTTGGGTTTTTCCCTTTGTCAAACAAAACCTTTCAATTTCTTCATGTAAGTCTCTAATAAGAACATCCAATGGCAAGAAACCACCCCAACTAATTCAACCTCATCTACTAAGTGGATTAGAAGATGAACCTGCAATTCCATGAAACTCGTCGACAGTTCCTTCTCAAACATACAAAAAATCTCAACTATCTCTTGACACCACCGTGGAATGCTAGCCACATGAATCTCCTTTGACGTGATCCAACACACAAATGCAGATAATTTAGATATGGAACGTCCTAGGTCTTAGGGGAATTCATGTTTCACACACCCATGCACGCACAAATGATAATGACACTGCAAAGTTATAAACACGTGCAATAATATACAAAATTAGTTATGTTTTTTGATCCCTGCATGGGATAAAATTTATTAATATAAAAAATAATAAAATCATGATTTTGGCATTGTACGTACTCTTAGAAGATTCAAATGATCATATGATTTCAACCCCAACAAATGGTCATCCACGGAGAAGCAACGCCATAGTGAAGACATGTATGAAGATGACACCTTCACACCCATTATAACTTCCTTTTCCAAAGAATGATCATTTTTTTTTTAAATCCATGGGACATCGCCTTCTTTGAAATACCAATTAGAGGGACCAACGCCTACCTCTGATCCTGTACTTTCTAATTGTCTTGGCCAATGTTTCTTTTTAGTTTTTGAAGTAATAATATCTTTCCTAACAATAAATGTGTCACTTTGTTTCGATGATATGTGCCTCCATAAATAATATGAAACATTTTAAAATATATGCTTGGGATCTAACAAGTGGGTAATCTTAAGATGCTCCCAATATGGGAGGTTATAAAATATAGATTTCCTTTTCATCCCAATTGGAAATTTCTCAACATAGGTGTCGAAGAATTCTGTATCATCGAACATAGGCTCCCCATTTGAATCGAGCATTTCTATGAACTCCTTATACTTCTCTCTCTCATATGCTCTAAGCTATTCAACTAGTGTCGTTATTGGAGGCCTTTGCGTTCTCTCTTGTTTACCATTGAAAGCGGATGTTGCTCTTCTGTAAGGGTGTTCTTCTAGGAGGAATACCCAGGAGAAATCATACACTAGCTTTCGTAGGTCGTTGGACCATCTAGTTTTGAGAGAAGGTCCACAACATTTACATCCAAAATACCCTTTTGTTACAAGACCTGCGAAATTATTGTATACAATATGCATGGCACGTTAAATAATATCATGAAGATTAGAACAATTACAATGAATTAAATAACTAATATGTGAAATAATATTGTTACGTATATAAACAAATCAATAAACATGCAATTTACCAGAGCAAACTCCTAAGCCTGGATAATCATGTGTCGTGTAAGCACACATGTCATACAACGTAAAACTCCTCTATGCTGCGATGGGTCTTGATATAGTGAATAAATTTATCCCATCCCATAATTCCATCAATTCATCTACCATTGGTTGTAAGTAGACATCCATATTCTTTACTTTTCTTCTACCAAGGACTATGAGAGCCAACATAAGATGTTCATTCTTCACAGACAACCATGGGGGGATATTATTATTGATCACTACTATAGGCCAAACAAAATAGTTGGTGTTCTGGAGGGAATATGGGTTGACGCCATCCATGTCTATGATGAGTCATAGACTTCGTACTTCATCCTTGAATTTTTTGGGCCATGTATCCTCTATATGCTTCATGGTTATTGAATCTGTTGAGATTCACATAACTCCCAACTCACTTCTGCGTGAGGCATTCCATCCCTGCAACATAGCTAATTCTTTGCAATGAAAGAGCCTTTGAATATTTGGGATTATAGGCACGTGCCTTAATATCTTAAAAGGAGGACCACGTGATTTACCCTTATTTTTTTATTTATCATACATGTCATGCCCACATTTCAGACATATATCTTTGTCTGCATATTCTCCTCTATATAGAATACAATAATTTGGACATGCATGATATAATATGTACTCAACACCCAACATTTTCAACAATTTCTTTGCCTCTTCGCGGCTACCGTTCAAGACATTATCACTCGGAAGAACCTTATATTTGAATAACCTGTAGTTGGTCATGGACAATATTAAATGTACATTAATGCTGATATAATTTTTAACATTCATAAAATTGACCATTTGTAATGTTCATTGTGTGATTATATTTCTCAAAATATAAGGGAGGACTTGATGGTCAATTACCTCAAAATTTCCGAGAAACATGCATTCGACAAGCCAAAATTTGCTTTCAAGTTGTACAGTAACATTGTTTTCCCAAACTGGGTAGACTTTGATTAACCTCCAGGTCCAAAGAGAGGGGTGGTGGAAGAAAATTTAAGGCTTTCAAAAAAGGTATCAACGATATGAGCATCATCCCCTAGCTGATCATTGTTCTAGAATGCATCTAACAACATTGTCTCCATGGCAGTCGTATCCCTCAAGTAATCATCCATACCAACCTCTATTTGAGTGCCTTCATTGCTAGCTTGTGAAGAACTACTATTGTTGTAGTCATTCCTAATTAGTGAATCTAGACGTAGTGGGAATTGAATAGGTGGTTGATTCAACCATTCTTGGTATCGTTCCTCTCCCAGTTTTTCTCTTAATTTAGCCTTCTATCGATTTCACATTGTCGTGGGGTGAAACAAAAGATGGTAGGTAGGTCGCTCATCATCACTAGAATCCTAATAATTTCAAAAAAAAATATTTGAACATGATTAGTACAAAATCGATGATATCAATTAGTAAGCACGTCAACAATGCATGATTAATTGGTTTGATGTTGAAATAATTACATTAATATACCAAACAATTATTATTACCATCATTGTCCCAATATTGTGGCTAGAAGATGCAATGTTACAATTGGCAGGGTGAAACAGCTGTCCATTTTCATCTTAGCAAATGCACCTTGCGGTATGTTGCTCCTAATAAGAGCTTCCAACGTTTTAATGCTATTTGAATATTTTGTGCATCTGAACTCTTTTCTGAATTTGCATGAACCTGAAAATTTGTATAAATTAATTTTATTCAGCTGATTTACATGGATAAAATAAATAAATTCAATTAGATAATGAAAATATTAATAAAATATAAAGTAAATATTACATCTGGAGATGGATAGCGAGAACTCTACGATGGACTTTGAGAAATATTATGGAACGAGATGGATATTGAAGAATTTTCTATTTGATATAATTATGAGATTTTCTCCCTGCATTTGAGAAAAATCAACAATAAATTTTGGTGTACACACCTAAAAGTAATTTCGGTGCCTTAAAAATGGACTTATTGTTATCCGTGCGTATGTACAGTTAATCGCATTGGCGCATTTTAGTTATTGCGCATGGGTGCAGTGTTACTAGCTGATGCACCAGTGCGGTTAGTTGACAAACACACCTAATATCCAAAAAAAAAAGCGCAAATTTATTTTTTTAAAGTGAAAAAAAACAGTAAATTGAAAAATGGGCGAAAGATTATTTTTCAGAAATTTAATTTCATAAAAAATTCTTTAAATAGTAAAATCTATTCATTATTTTATTATTTTTGCAAAAACTTTCAGGGAGGGATTTGCACGAGAGACATACCTGGAGCAAGAGAGCACGAGAGCACTGTGGAGCAACAAAATACTTTCAAAAAACATCACTATTGAGAGAATCGAATTTGAAACATCTGGTGATTCGCACAAAAACCCTGTAGTATAGTAAAATTATTAAATTTTATTGTAATAATTGTTTTTTTACAATTTCTATTGGATTTAATACATGCATAGCAAAAATTTTAAATTTTACTGTGTATTTTCAGAAGAAATATATATATATATATATTCTTACGTTAAACCCTTGCTTCTTCTTATTTCTGCCCTTGCTTCTTCTTGTTTTTGTGACTTCACAATTATGGCTTTTCATTTTAGATTTATAGGATTTGTATTGCTATATATATAGGTGTATGACATCTAACCCGCGGGACCACTTGCAGATTAGGATCCCAATCCATGCCTGCCCTTGCATGATTTTAAAAAAAAAATAGATTTTTTAAAATTGGTGCATCCTGTTTAAAATAGCACACTGGTGCGCTATTTTAGTATAGCACATCGGGCACGCACTGTTTGATAAAAATTGTTTTTTATCAATTTATGTATGTGTTAATTGGTGCACTGGTTAACATATAATGCACCAGGTCTCCTTTTTGACAAAGAGCACCATACAATGTTTCTACTATTTTTGCAGTGCGCTTATAAGAACATACTGCACCGCCTTCGGTGCGTACTGTTTGAAAGACACATTGTTTTCTCCGTTTTTTTTTACTTGAAAAATATGTGATTTATTTATAATTTATATTAATGAATGGTGTGGTACAAGTTTCATATTGATAAATAAATGGATGACAAGAGATCAAGTAACAAAAATACTTATAGCACATCGAGAAAAGAAAAAAAGGCAAGTTCTTTGTAAATTATTTACAAAAAATAATACTTTTTAACTATATGTAAGTTTAACTAATATGTATTGTTTACTATGTATCATGCAGAGCCATAAGATGACGAAGCTCGATAAGATTGTTTCTGATTTAAGACTAGAAGAGCGTAAAATCTTGATGGAAAAATTGCAGAAGGATGAATCAGATGAATGAAAAAATACTATCGATCCAATATGAGTTTCTTTTTTGAATTTTTATTAATAATATAATTAAAAATATTAGATAACATGTTTCAAAAAATCTATTAATTCACATATGTTTAATGTTCTACATTGACCAATAACGAAGAAAATGAATGTTGTTCTAAGAAAAGAAAAAAAATAGAATATGCAAATGAAAATGAATTGTTCCTTAGCTTATCTAAAGTGGTGTTGGAGGTTAATGAAAGGGGGGAAAAATTTTACAAAACTTTGAGGGATCTAGTGGAACAAATGTATATACATTCTTTCCACTTACAATACAAAAATCAATCCAATGATTCCAAGAACCAAATTTTATTTAAACTACAGGATGAGTTTCGAGAGAATTGGTCAATGAGACATGTCAGACTTTTAATAGCCAAACCGTACAACAACAAAAAAAGAAGGAATGAAAAAGTAATATTCCTTTAAATGTTTTTCTAGAATTATATGTGTATATTACTAGAAAGCAATCATTTATAAATATCACTTTTTTATATTTAATTTTCATATATCAATATAAAAATTAAATATTTTAGTGCCATGTTACATTTTCAGGAAGATTATGAAAATCTCAAAGGATGAACGAGTTGATATCAGAAATATGTCAGTAGGAATGTCCAGAAAGTTGTACAAGGAGATGGTCAAAGAAATGGACATAATTACATCGCACGAGGAGCCATATCAACAACAACGTGCTTCAAATGTGATATGTAATCATTGAATTTTTCGATTAGGTACGATAAATAAATAATTTAGCGTTAAATATTATTTTTCAAGTATTTTCTTGCAGAAAAGAAAAGAAAATGGAACCCATTCAACACATAAAATAGGATGACAAGGAAGAAAAGGGTTGATATCTATGTTTGTGAGTAATTTTTACTTCCTTATAACAAATTAACTAGATTTAATTTTTGTATATTTTAAGTTTTTTACAACAATCATCATTGAAAGTCTTCAAATAGGTACTAACATACAAAGAATAACCATTAGACAAATTGATTGACATTGGGTTAAATATGGGTTGTCAGTATATGTTGGCATATCATAAATTAATTGTGGAATTTGTAAGCATCTATCTTGTTTTACTTAGTTTCGTCTATAATTAATAGAACAAAAAAAAAATTATATTAAATATATGATTTGTTATGAGGTATAAAACTTGCAAGAAACAAAGTATGGAACTACGCCAACATATGAATTGTTGAAAGATGGCATGAAATTTGGTTTTGAAATAATGTGTATAGTTCATGAGTCAATTCTTGCTATGGTACATTTTTTTTCAATTTACATTGATGTATATTATTTAATATTGCAATTTTCATTATTCTCACCAATGTATATACATTCATTACATTTTATTTGTGTGTTTGTAGATGGAACTTGAAGAAGAAGAAAAAAATCAACACAGTGAGCAAAACATTCCTAAAAGTAACCCAAGTCATGGAAGTAACTCGAGCAGTGACAACAGTTCCAGGGAAGAATGATGATCATTATGTTTGGATATCAAAGCAAGGTATTTTATTTTTTGAAATATTTGTTTGTGAAATCAGACATTTTGTTTAATGTAATGGACATAGTGTCCCAATTAAAAGACAGAGGGATACCAATAAATGTCACATATTGTAAGACAAAGAGTGTCTTATATATATATATATATATATATATATATATATATATATATATATATAATACGTTGTAATTTATTCTATTGTGTTCTCCATTGTCGCTGTGAAATGTTACACCACTAATTAAATATATGGATGGTTAAATATTATAATGAAGAGATGCGAAGTTTAATGATATGATATAACAAATTAATCCAAACATCACATTCAAATGCACCAATAAAAATTTAATTGATATGAATACTTTTATAAGATATGTGTCGACTTTTGATGAATAATGAATTTTAAAAAATCACAATAATTGCGTTGTCACAGGTCGATGTTTCTAAAAAATACAAAATGAACACTGGTGCGTGCTAGTTATTGCGCACCGGTGTGTTTTTATGATAATGCGCACTAGTGCGTTTCTATGACCTATGGGCACCGCACAAATACCAATACCAATTAGAATGCCTGATGTGCTTTATCGATAACTACCACCTAGGCGGTCTGATATGCGTTGCATGCACCGGTGAGGTTTTCCGATAATGCATCGATGCGTCTTTATAACTTAACGGCCCAGTTTGTTTTATCACCTAGAGCGCCCGGTGTAGTTTTACACCTTAACGGCTCGGTGCATGCACCTTCCATCGGGCCGATGCGACTGGTTGGCTAACACGCAACAGGCTGTTGCTAAATGCCCCGGGGCATCCAAAAAAAAATTCCATCCTGGTGCTTGGTAGGTTTACAGTACCAGTGTGTTCACGATACATCGCATCAATGTGTTGACACTTGATGCGCACACCGATGAGAAAAACATCTGTAACAACCTCCAGTCGCCCAATTTTTTTTAGTTGTGTTGAAATTCCGTTAGAAGCTCCGCCAAAACCTCTGTTATCGAAAACAGATGTTGTAGAAAATGTTTTTTTGACAATTTTGGCCAATTTTATAACACTAAAAATCTCCTTTATAACCTCCGCTAGAGGGTATTTTCCTTGTAGTGAAAGGTTACTTTTTTGCTAATCTTACTAGCATAATCACTTAAAATGGTCTCCGCCCAATTAGAAATGTTTCATGCCCTCATGCAACCAAGTGGTCAATCTGAATCTGAGTCTGAGTAAGATTGCATGGAGTGGAGGTTATTGATGTTGAATTTTACCTTATCTCAAACAATTAGATGGGTAAAAACCTCTTTTGGACTCAATCTCTTCCCAACGAATGGCCTCCTTTTTTTCTTCGATGTCATAATCACATTGGTATTGAAGTGAAGGGAGCTACATCAAAGGGTGATGAAACCTGAGTCCAACCCATCTATTTCCACATCTTCTCATATACTAAATATATTTGTTTACTCTCTACAGGGCTACTCTAAGGTTCATGAAATTGAATGCATCTCTTCTATTTATACTTTTAGTAGCTTAATTTTTTTTATATATCCAATGCAATGGTAGCCTATTTTCTTGAGATGGTTATGAAATTGACATGTGGGGGGAGTTGACCAATTGATAATGCAATTGAAGCATGTTTCTTGGTTTATGAAACTCATTATTCCCCTAGATTTTCAATGTCTTGGTTTCTCTAGATCACAAGAAGAGAAATTTTCCACTTGATACAGTTGCTCAAAAAATGTGTGGAAGCCCTTAGTTGAACTTCTCATACAAAATTATCAGGGTTCACTTGGGATCATGATGCAAAAATATGTTATGTTGATAGAATTCACTCAACATATTTTTTCCTAATTGTATAACTCGTAGTAAGCCTCTAAGAAGGTTTCTATAGAAGTCACCTCGTGTGATCTTTCCTCAACGATTAATTTAATATATAAAGGCACGTATTTTTCACATAGGAATATTTCATATGCGCGGGAAGGTTCCCTAAAACTGAGGATGGAATCCACTGGTAGGATGATTTTTGTGCCCAACAAACTTCCCCTCAAAATTAGTAAAGGCAAAGTAATTGTGAGGAGTCCCTCTAAATTTTTCTATAAGTTCAAAATTTATTACTTGAGAGTCCTTTGAAGAATCTTCTTGCTAGGTTTTGAGGCCAAAAAAATACCTATCAAATTTCTCTCCCATCCATTTGCAATGTCATGTATTGGATGCCAAATATTGAAAACCAAATTTTCATGCCAATCGTTGAACCCTCCTTTCCCCCAACTTCCCAACTACCGTACTTTTTAAGGATTGACTATTTTTCCTATATATAGTATTGTAGGTGATTATTTTAGTTGGAAAATTAATATATATATAATTTAGGTGAATATTCAATAAAAAACATGTAATTTACTATTAATTTAATCGTTAAAGTTTTGGCGAATAACATCTATTTAATCATATATATATATATATATATATATATATATATATATATATATATATATATATATATATATATATATATATATATATATATATATATATATATATATATATATATATTTGTGTGTGTGTGTGTGTGTGTGTGTGTGTGTGTGTGTGTGTACAAAATAAGAGATTTTTTAATGAAATTGGCGAATACTTTTTCACAAAATGTCAAAAAAATAGCCCATTTGCGAAATTTAGCCCCTAAAATTTTCCTCGTTCCCAACACCAATGCCATATTGGAAGAATTCTCCATACCTTCACAATGGCCTGCATTATACATTAGATATCAAAGGGATATGTTGTATTAACTTATAAACCCTTGCTTTTTTCAATTCCCCAACGTCGATGCTTTGTTAGAAAATTCTTGTCAGGTAACTCTCAATGATCATCTAAGGGTTTCCATAGATCAATATTTCCCTACACCGATATTCGAACCTACTTGATGTTGTCCTTGGTTTTTTTAATCAAAACTCAACCTTGTCCCTTATCCAATGTTTCTTGTAGGACACCTCCTTGGGGGGAGTAACTCATTATTTCTTGAATCTTTGACCTTGACATGCCCAGCTACTCTTAATTTCTATCAGATACATCTCATCGAACTTCTCTCCCTTTCACTCCTTTCAATATCCTTTGTTGAGTTTCCTCCAACCTATTTTCATCGAATAGAGACTGACGACACGATCACACTACTATATTACTCGAATTCTCTGTATGCCTTATTTATTCTCACACAAACAAAACTTTATGTTGGAAATTTGATCTAAATATGAATGTTATTTTTCTTGTGTTAATTTCATCTTCAGAATTATAAATAAGTTGTTGATCTTTTTCTTCATGTGCATAGGTTTCTTTAGGTGTTTGTGAGTGTTAAATAGGTAAATGTGTATATTTTTATGTTAAATTCATGAGCATAAAAACATTAAAACATAATGTTGAACAACAACAATAAAATGTACAAGAAACCATAAAAATGATCCATTAACACAGTTTTTTGATGAAATGGTTCACCCCTCCTGGGTTACATCTCCTTGGTCTAGCTTCCATGACTTGGGCCTTTGTATTAGCTCAAATTGGAAAAAAATGTTGTTTTCAATCCTCTACTGCTCCTAAAACCTGCTTCAATGTGTTCATAATTTCCAAATCATCCACAATAGACTCTTCTTCAGCCTAATTTGGTTGAATTTTGTAAAATTTATGGCCTAAACAGTTTGGCCTAGGAAATATCCACTAAATCTAGAGAAAACTCCAGTTAGGGCCGCTAATTTTGGAGATCCGCTAAAATTGGTGGACTTCGCCAAACTCTCGTTGAATTAAACTTGGATTTAATTAAAGTTAAGACTGGTTTAACTAATAGATAAGTGCAGATCAAATGCGCTAATTGTTGGGCGTGTGTTATATTATTTCCACGACTAGCCCCACGCGTTGTACATTGCGCTGGGCGCAGTAGGGGGGTCACAAGGGGGGAGGCAGCCCCCATTGTTGGGGTCTAGGGCAGCGCCCCGGAAAATTTTTTTGGGTGTGCGGACCCACTCATAGGTGGACCCACCCATGTTTTGTGCATGAGTTTGCACATGGTTTTGGGGTACGATGGTTTTCTGGCCCCTGGTATTTTGTAGATTCAGTCAGGGGAACTACGGTTATGTTCTAGTCCAGGGTTAATGGATTGGGTTTTATGTATGCTTCGGCATGTATATATATGTGTTGTAACACTAAAAGCAATATAATGAAAAATCAAGCTGGTCGTCCCGATTTGGGATCCAGGGGAAAATATCTGTGTTTATCTGTTTTATGTTTTATGCTCTCGCTATTGTTTATTTTCTGTTATAAGATTCGTGTGTAGATAATTTATGTTCAAGGTTAAAACCTACGTTTGGTATCAGAGTTGTTTCGGCTTCAAGGGGACGCCTTTGTTGCTGAGGGTTTTTTGCTCGAGCCTGAGGTAGACCATGTTCAATGGGAGATCAGCGGGATCGATTCTTGCGGTGAAAGAAGATGGTGAGCAGCGGAAAGATAGAGATCGAGAAATTTAATGGTCAGAGTTTTGAGTTGTGGAAGCTCAAGATGGAGGATCTGCTAGTGGATAAATATCAGTGGATCGCAGTAGATCGAGGTACTAAACCAATGGAAATGTCAGATGAAGACTGGAAGAAACTGGATTGGAAGGCTAAGAGCACAATACAGTTGTGTGTCTCAGATTCAGTATTGTTGAATGTATCTGGGGAAGCTACGGCGAATAATTTGTGGGAAAAACTTGGGACTTTGTACCAATCTAAGTCTCTGGTGAATAAGTTGTTCCTGTGGAAAAAGTTGTATAACCTGAGGATGAAGGATGGAGACTCGGTGACAGAGCATCTAAACGCCTTCAATACTGTGGTAAGTCAGCTGTCATCTGTTGATATTAAAATCTCGGATGAAGATAAGTGCATCAGTTTGTTGTGTTCTCTACCAGACTCGTGGGACAGTCTGGTTATTGCAATAGGTAGCAATACAACTACCTTGAATTTTGATGACATTGTCTCAGCCTTGCTGTCGGAGGAAATGAGACGAAGAAATATGGAGGGTCAGAATGGAGATGCCTTATCTGTACGAGGAAGGTCCTAGAACAGAAACAAGAATAAGGTTTCGAGTGGGAGATCTAAATCTAGAGGGAGATCTAAATCTCCTGGAAAGTTTGTAAAGGTGTGCTGGAAATGCGGAAAGGAAGGGCACTACAAAAAGGACTGCATATCTAAAGCTCCTGAGAAAGGAAATGGATCTGATGATGCTCCTTCTGCAGAGGCAAAAACCACCTCGGATGAAGGTGGGGATGTGTATTTGGCTTCTTCTTCAAATACACATGTAGATCATGAGTCATGGTTGATTGACTCAGGTGCATCCTTTCACTTCACTCCCCATAGGGAGTGGTTCTGCGAGTATGAAAAATATGATGGTGATGTCTTCCTAGGGGATGATAGGAAGGCCAGAATCGTCGAACGTGGAAAGGTCAAGCTAAAGTTGCAAAGTGGAAGGATTAGAATACTTCTTGGTGTTCTGCATATTCCTGCATTGGCCAGAAATCTGATTTCTGTAAGCAAGAATGGATGATGTAGGTGTAAAAATAGTGTTCAAGAAAGATTCCTGCAAGATGGTTCGAGGAGCACTGGTATTAATGTGGGGAGTTCGGACTGGAACTCTGTACAAGCTACAAGGTAGCACTGTTATTGATGGGTGTAACAGTTTTGTGGTTCCTGAAAGTGGAGTGGAAAGCCTAGTTGTCTCTGGAGAAAATACCATGTTATGGCATCAAAGACTTGGACATATTGGAGAGAAGGGCCTTCGGATACTGCATAGAAATGGTATGGTAGAAGGTATGTCTAATTTCTCTTTGGATTTCGATTTCTGTGAACATTGTGTATATGGGAAGCAGAATCGGGTGAGTTTTCCTTCTGGTGCTAAGAGGGCGAACAAGATATTAGAACTTATGCACAGTGATGTGTTTGGACCTGTGTCAGTTCCATCACTGGGAAAGTCTGTGTACTATGTTTCATTCATAGATGACTTCTCAAGGAATACATGGATATATTTCTTGAGGAATAAATCTAAAGCTTTTGACAGATTTAAAGAATTTAAGGCTCTGGTGGAAAACCAGACAGAGAAGAAGATAAAGGCGTTGAGGACAGATAATGGTGGGGAGTTCTGCAAGAAGGAATTTGAAGAGTTCTGTAAGAAGTGTGGTATAGCACGGCAGAAAACTACTCCATACACACCTCAGCAAAATGGAGTTGCAGAAAGAATGAACAGAACACTGATGGAAAAGGCAAGAAGCATGCTCAGTGGTACCGGGTTAGGACAAGAATTCTGGGCAGAGGCAGTGGAGACTGCATGCTATCTGGTTAACAGATCACCTTCATTAGTGTTGGAGGATAAGACCCCACATGAGGTATGGACTGGTAAGAAACCTTATCTTTCACATATAAGGGTATTTGGATGTGATGCATATGTACATGTTCCAAAGGAGAAAAGGACCAAGTTGGATAATAAATCTGAAAGGTGCATCTTTATTGGGTATAAGGATGGTTTAAAGGGTTACAAGCTTTGGAACCCAGAAACAAGGAAGGTTGTGTACAGTAGAGATGTGGTGTTTAGAGAAGTGAAAGATGTTGTTAAACATGAAGTCCTACCAAAGGAACCTGAGAAGATAGAGTTTGAGCTAAAGGAGGATGAATCAGACTCTACAACAGAAGAAGACTCAGAAGATGAAGAGCCACAAACTCCGGCTTTGAGAAGATCATTTCGGGAAAGAAGGCAACCAGAAAGGTATAGTCCATCTGCTTTCTTTTCAGGTTTTGCCTTAACTATAACTGATGATGAACCCAGAACTGTCAGGGAGGCAGTAGATTCAGAGGATGGAAAACTCTGGAAGGAGGCCATGGTTGATGAAATGGCATCCTTGCACAAAAAAGATGCATGGGATCTGGTGGAGTTGCCGGCTGGAAGGAAGCCCATTGGGAGCAAATGGGTGTTTAAGAAGAAGATGAATGTAGAAGGCAAGGTGGAGAAATACAAAGCTCGGTTGGTAGCGAAAGGTTATTCCCAGGTGCCGGGAATTGATTTTGGTGATATTTTTCTCCTGTTGCCAAGGTTACTTCTATTAGATTACTTTTATCTGTTGCTGCTGCATTTGATTTTGAGATAGAACAGATGGATGTGAAGACAACATTTCTTCATGGGGATCTAGAAGAGGAGATCTACATGAAGCAACTTGAAGGCTTTATGGTGAAGGGTAAGAAAGAACTGGTATGCAGGTTGAAGAAGTCTCTGTATGGGTTAAAACAGTCACCAAGGATGTGGTATCAGAAATTTGATACCTATATATGGGGACTTGGCTTCACCAAAAGCAAGGAGGATCATTGTGTTTATTTTAAATTAATTGGTGACCGTGTTATTTATTTGGTCTTGTATGTGGATGATATGTTGTTGATTGGAAATGACAAAGAAATTATCCAAGATTTGAAGACCCAACTGTTCTCCAAATTCGACATGAAGGATATTTGTGCTGCAAACTATATTTTGGGCATGGAAATTAAGAGAGATCGGGCAAAGAGGACACTCTGGTTAAACCAGAGGAAGTATGTCGAAACTATATTGCAGAGGTTCAATATGTAGGATAGTAAACTAGTGAATGTTCCTATTCCTGTAGGTGTAAAGTTGTCTGCTGAATAATGTCCCAAGACACACGAAGAAGAGGATTATATGTCCCTTGTTCCATATGTAAGTGCAGTGGGTAGCCTAATGTATGAAATGGTTTGTACTAGACCATACATTGCACATTCAGTTGGAGTATTGAGCAGGTTTATGTCAAACCCAGGAAAGGAGCACTGGACAGCAGTGAAGCGGGTTTTCAGATATTTACGTGGCACTAGTGATTATGGCTTGTGCTACCAAGGAAGACCAGGATTGGAAAGAATGTTGGACATTTGTGGTTTTGTTGATGCAGACTGGGCTGGAGATCTGGACCAAAGAAGATCTACAAGTGGGTATGTGTTTAGCCTATTTGGAGGCGCAGTCAGTTGGATGAGTAAAAGACAGTCTGTAGTGGCTCTTTCAACTATAGAGGAAGAATACATAACAGCCACTCATGCAAGCAAGGAATCAGTTTGGTTGCAGATATTGTGTTCAAGTATGGGGTTGGTACAACAAGCTATAAGGATAGATTGTGATAGCCAAAGTGCAATTTTCTTGGCTAAGAACCCTGCTTACCATTCAAAGGCAAAGCACATTGATATTCAATATCACTTTGTTAGAGATATGGTTGAGGCTAAAAGGGTGTTGCTGGTAAAGGTGGACACTTTGAAGAATGTTGCAGATGCATTAATGAAGTCTGTGAGCACTCAGAAGTTCTCTTGGTGTAGAAAAACAATGGGTGTTGAAGAATTGGCCCAATGACTAAGCTCTCCTATGGCCCCCTGTCGAAAGAAAACAACAAGTGAGAGAATGTTGGGAATGTGTTATATTCTTTCCACGACTAGCCCCACGCGCTGTACGTTGCGCTGGGTGCAGCAGGGGGGTCACAAGGGGGGAGGCAGCCCCCACTGTTGGGGTCCGGGGCAGCGCCCTGACGAAATTTTTTTTGGTGTGTGGACGCACTCATAGGTGGACCCACCCATGTTTTGTGCATGAGTTTTCACATGGTTTTGGGGTACGATGGTTTTCGGCCCCTGGTATTTTGTAGATCCAGTCAAGGGAACTACGGTTATGTTCTAATCCAGGGTTATTGGATTGGGGTTTATGTATGCTTCGGCATGTATATATGTGTTGTAACACTAAAAGGAATATAATGAAAAATCAAGTTGGTCGTCCCGATTTGGGATCCAGGGGAAAATCTTTGTGTTTATCTTTTTTATGTTTTATGCTCTCGCTATTGTTTATTTTCTGTTATAAGATTCGTGTGTAGATAATTTTTGTTCAGGGTTAAAACCTACACTAATGGCGTAATTTATGAAATCCACATTAACATAAGGATTAGTGCATAAACATTTTTTCAGGGTTAATTTAAACCCGAATTAATCTTTAATCTCTGCCATTAGTCCTGGCCTCCTCTCCTGGTATTTGCATGTGGTTATATGGTGAAGGGGTTGGCCCCATCCTTACCCCCGCTGGTTCAATGGTATGATAATAAATATAAACGATGAGCATATAGAGTTAAGAACCGAAGTCGTGGTATAGTGGTAAGTTGGTATGCTCACTTGGGGTAGGTCGTGGGGTCAAGCCTTGACCTCCACCCTTCCACCCGTATACATTTTGCACCATAAAATAATAATAACCCAACCTTTGGTATATGACATAGTTTTCCAAACATATAAAATATTTTGACCATTAATAAATAAACCATAATTCGGACTTTAGACTTTAATAAAGATTTCGGCCCATATCATGGTCCACCAGAGGGGGCACGTGGCGGCCCTTGGCTACACCAAGTGTTCGCCTCTGGTTGGACTATTTCTCACCATATAATATATATGAAATTCGAAATTCGACCTTGGTTGTAAAAAAAAAAAAATTCACCTTCCAAACGTTCCAATGAATCTCGTAGTGACACTTGCCACAGTGTCATTGGGAGAAAATGATAGAATATTCCCACAATATCCCTTTTTTGATGATTAGGCTTCCATGTCACCATTATGTCCTTTTCTGCAAAAATTTTAGTTGTTTAGGAAAACAAACATCAGGCTCTATCTTCCTCATATAGAGTCGATTTGCGAAGAAACGAATTGCATCGGATTCCTAGTGACAAGCTTTTCGTTGTCGTTTAGTTTCCAATCAATTCTGAGCACTTCCATTTTTTAGCTTAACACTGAGCACCTGTTCATTCCCCCCCACTAGAAGCATTTTGGACCCCAAAATCTCTTTGATTATTGAACGTGTGGATGAGGGTACAGTTCCCTCACCCTCCCAGTCTCAATCCACTAAAATTTTCCCATTTTAATCGATTGGATCTTTTCACAAAAACTAATCTTTTTCCTTGACTCTTGAAACCCTCTCTTGTTGTTATAGACACTGTCATGCTACAATTTCCTTGAATTTGCAGAGCAGAAAGTTGTTCTTGCATAAAAAAAATTGTTCCCACGTCTTTCATCAATCAAAGGAAACTTAAAAACTATCTCACCTCGCAAATTATTGTCACGGTGATTATTAGCTGCTCTTGCTTTGTACTTGCGTCGAATTTTGACCAAGTATTTTTTCTATTTCCATGTACCCTTTCAAAACCAAAAATAAGCACTTTTGGAACCTATGCCTTCTTTGTCAAATTTCTTTGTTTCTTTCTCTTTGACCTTTGCGCTCTCTTGCACCGACATCTTGTTTCCAACACTGCTCAACACTGATGTTGACTACTGCAAATCTTTCGCATCTTGTTTAACTCCTTTCAAAGGAAACCTGATAGAGTCCCGAAACATCTCATTACAAGAATAAGTAAATTTAATTAAATCAACTTGTTCATTCGATGCATATTTCTGAAAGGCTTCATTCAAAACATCTCTATGTTTGATCATTAACAAAGTCAAATTTTGACTTGCATTCACTATTCTCTTCATTTCTCCTGCATGTATAAGAGACAAACTTGTCTTCTTCTTATGCACTCTAACTATTTACTCAATTCCATCTTTAAACAAGTGATACTTATTCTCATGACGATGAAATACTACTTTCCTATCATAAAGATAAGGACTTCCCAAAACAATACTTGAAATCTTAAGCGGTGCCACATTAAGTTCAACTTCATCAAGAAAGTTTGAATTGATGGCAAACCTTAGTATGCACTTTCTTGTTACCTACACGTTTTCATTCTTGCATATCCACCCTAAAGGATAAGGTCTTGGATGTATAAAAGTTTCAAGGTTTAGCTTCTTAATTAAGTCTTCGGAAATCAAATTAGCTTGAGAACCACTATCAAATAGTGTGTCTATCTTGGTATGTTTAGAAACGACTCTAATATGAAAAAATTCAATTCTTGTATCTTCATCTTGAGTTACATTGGAACAACTAAAAAAATAGTGCTTGCTATGTTCTTACCTTTCAAACCCATTTTTGTAATCTTGGTTTCATCTGCTGAATATGAACCTAAGTCATGTTCAATTATTGCAACAATTTTTCCCTTCTCTTTGGCTTTCAGTTTGTTTGGCTTCAACTCTGGATGAAGTTGCCAAAAATGGTCTTCATCATAGCCATTCTTCGAACAATGTTTACATGTGATTTTCTCTTTCTCTCTTTTGATATAGCTCTTTTTCTTTCCTCTTCCATTAAACTTTCCCTTTCCTTTACCCTCGTACTCAAGGAAACTATCATTTTTCTCATCTACACTATGTTTCCCTCTTGCTTCTAAATGTGTGGCTTGAACACAAACCTCATCTAATTTTCTAGGATTGAACATGAGAATAGTGTGCCTAAGGTAACTGTGAAAACCCCAATATACTTTAATAAATTTTCTTGAGAATACAAATTAATACCCAAAATAAGAGCTCTTCTCCTAAAATCATGAGTATAATCTTGCACACTTTTCCCTTTCAATTGTCTAAAATTATACTAGTTAATAATGGCTTTTTTCATGTAAGCTAGAGGATAAAATTGCCTTTTAATGGCAGCAATAAAAATTGACCAATACATTGAGATATTATCATAGTTTTTAATCTCTTATTGAGTCCTTGCTTCCCACCATACAAGTGTTGATCCATCTATCCTCAAGGAAGCCAATTGAATATTTATGTCATCTTCTTGAAGATTCTAAATTCTGCAATAAACTTCCAATTGACAAATCCTATTGTCCAATCTCTCTGCATTTACCTTGCCATTATACATTGGAAGCTCAAGTTTGAGTAAGGGATTTTTTCCTTTTGGATTTTTTGAGTGAGTATGGGTGGTTTTGGCTGTGGAAGTGGAAGATAATGATGATGGTGATGATGAGGATGATGATGAAGATGGTGGAGATGGAGGAGGCTTTCCTCCACTACCCTTTGAATCCCTCTCTTCATCTAAATCTAAATGTTAGTTTTGTTGTGCTAATTTCATCTTCAAAATTATAAATAATTTGTTTATATTTTTCTTCATGTGCATAGGTTTGTTTAGGTGTTTGTGAGTGTTAAACAAGTAAATGTATTGATTTTTATGTTAAATTCATGAGCATAAAAAAATTGAAACATAATTTTGAATAACAACAATAATAAAATGTGTAGAAAACCATCAAAATGATCCATTAACACGGTTTTTTGATGAAGGAGTTCACCCCTCCTGGGCTACATCTCCTTGGTCTAGCTTCAATGGCTTGGGCCTATGTATTAGCGCAAATTGGAAAAAGGTGTTGTTTACAATCCTCTACTACTCCTAAAACATGCTTCAATGTGTTCAAATTGTCCAAATCATCCAAAATAGACTCTTCTTTAGCCTAATTTGGTCAAATTTTGCAAAATTTATGGCCTAAACAGTTTGGCCTAGGAAATCTCCTCTAAATCTAGAGAAAAATCCAATTAGTGCCACTAATTTAGGGGATCCGCCGAAATTGGCGGTCTCCGCCAAACTCTTTGCCGAATTAAACTCAGGTTTAATTAATTTTAAGTATGGTTTAACTAATGGATAAGTGCGGATTAAATGCATTAATGGCGCAATTTTTGAAATTCGTATTAACATAAGGATTACCTCATCAACATTTGTTTAGGATTAATTTGAACATGAATTAATCTTTAATCTCCGCCATTAGTCCTAGCCTCCGCTCCTAGTCTTTGCATGTGGTTATATGGTGAGGGGGTTGGCCTGCGGGGCTGGCCCCCTCCTTACCCCCACTGGTTCAATGGTATGATAATAAATATAAACAGTGAGCATATGGAGTTAAGAACTGAAGTCATGGTATAGTGGTAAGTTTGTGCGCTCGCTTGGGGGAGGTCATGGGGTCGAGCCCCGACCTCTTCCCTTCCACCCGTATACATTTTGCACCATAAAATAATATATAACACGACCTTTGATATATGACATAGTTTTCCAACCATATAAAATATTTCGACCATTGATAAATAAACCATAATGCAGACTTTGGACTTTAATAGAGATTTAGTCCCATACCATGGTCCACTAGAGGGGGCACATGGCGGCCCTTGGCTGCATCATGTGTCTGCCTCTGGTTGGACTATTTCCCACCATATAATATATGTATGAAATTTGAAATTCGACCTTGGTGATAAAAAAAATTCACCTTCCAAACTTTTCAACAAATCCTGCAATGACACTTGTCACAGTGTCATTGGGCGAAAATGACGAAATATTCCCAGAATATCCCTTTTTTGCTGAATAGGCTGCCATGTCACCATTCTATCCTTTTCTGCAAAATTTTTAGCTCTTTAGGAAGACAAACATCAGGCTCTATCTTCCTCATCCAGAGTCGTCTTTCAATGAAATGAATTGTGTCAGATTCCTGGCGACGAGCTATTCATTTTCTTTTAGTTTCCAATCAATTCTGAGCACTTCCATTTTTTAGCTTAACATTGAGCACCTGATAAAAATTAATGTATCATCTTACATGGATTACATTAATTCCTTCCTATAGTTTCCATTAAGTGTTATAAATAAGGGTTTAAAACCGTATTTTTACTCATCTTCCACTAAATATTTGCATAGTTCTCCCTCGACATTTCCTCCTTGTAGTGGCAGAGTTTTTCCCCCAGCTGACAAATTACTTACGATTAATTACAATTCCATAAGAGTAAGAATATTTACCTTTGAACTACTATTATATTTGGAAATGTAACACATGTTATGAAACTTATTTTTGTTTACTACATGCAAGTTCTTGAGGCATAAGAAATTGAAAAAATTTTGAAAAAAAAGAAAGGGAAAGGGAAAAATATTAATATCACAGAACCCATTATGTAGGATCTGTTTGTGAATGAAACCCACTTCATGGATATCGACGTCTTCGATAGAGCCGACATGTAGGCAAACCAAGGTAAAATTTACATGACCTAAGCCAACACACAATTCACTGAAGGAGACAAGGAATTTGGTGCTATGTGCAACGTAAATAAGTGAAAGATATATTTCGTTGACACAAGACTATCCATTATGCCATATAACGACATGACGAGATGGGTTGTGGCACATGTGGATTTGTAGAAAGAGTTCATAGTCTACATTGTGGCAGAACTCATAGTCTCTCTGAAACCTAAGGTCGTTGTCCAAATTTATCATCTGAATCCTCTAGAGGTCAGGATAAACAAGCAGTTCGTGGAAAAATTCTTCATGGGGAATACTAATTTCATCACAATCCTAAAAGGATGGTGGTGGGGCAACGACTCATTTAAAGAGTGTTCCAAAATCAATATCCCATCTAGCATCTGCAACCACCATTTTAACAACCATGAGAAGCAGAATATATGGTGATTTCAATGCATCTGATGGTTACCTTTGGCAGTCGAAATAGTGTCTAGTGGTTGTATATTCAATCTGTCAATATTGTTGGTAAACTTACTGAAGGTCGTCCAAAATATAAAGGAGCCTAATAGAATTATGGCCCCTCCTTTTACATTTTTTTCTATCTCATAAATGATTTTTATGTTTCTATTGAATTTCTAGGAATGAATTAGAAATGGGCGCCCAAAATTCCACCCATTCATATCTATTGTTAAGAGTTGTGGGCCGACTATTATCCTAAATTATTTTATGAAATATGTGATAATTTCCTAGCATGGGCACACCAAATCCTCTTTGGTTGTCTACCTCCTAGTGTCCAAAGAATATATAAAATTCCTAAGGGGTTGGGGAATTAGTATTATGAAGAACACTACACCTATATTTGTTTTTATTGTTATTCGACAACACCCCATCTGATGCCACAACTAGTCCCTGGTCGATTGATGATTATAGATATTGCTTACCAAACTATCAGAAAAGGAATCACAATATTATTTTCCAAAAGTTATAAATGATCATGGTCAGGCTTCCCCATAAGAATTGGCCAATGTGCATTGATTAAGTTCCCAAAAGAAAAAATGAAAGTAGACAGTCGCAATGATCTAAAGTTGCTAACTAGTGTTTTCAGGAAACACAACTATCACAATGTGAAAAAATAACCCTGCAAGCCAGTGAAACTTTCACAAGTATATGAACATGAATCCCTTCCCAATAACTTAATATTTCAAGATGTATTGACATACTAGGAAGCGAGGAAGAGAAAGTGGAGGAAAGGGAGTAAGCGTACATGTTTCCTGTGCAATATCTTGTAGAAGGGAAAGAAAGTGTAAAGTGAAAAGTGATTTTTAGATATTGATGCAATCCAAGAATCCAAAGAAGAAGAGGAGAAGGATAAGGTTGAAGTCTTACAAAATAAACGACTTGATGCTTAAGAAAATTTCATAGGTATATGAACATGAATCCCTTTCCGATGATTCAAAATTCCAAGATGTATTAACATATGAGGAAGCAAGGATGAGAAAGGTGGAAAGGGAGGAAGTAAACATGTCACATGTGCAATTCCCCATAATAAGGGATGAAAGAGAAAAGTGAAAATTCCTTTTTATAGATTGATGCAATCCAATAATCCCAAGAAGAAGAGGGAAATGATAAAGTTGAATTCTTAGAAAATAAATGACCTGATGCTAATGCCTGAAGAGAACATGAAGGGCTAGCCCAGACTGAAGCTGAAATGAGGGAGCATGTTACTAATGCGGAAAGGGAGTGATAGGAAAAATTGAAGAAATATGAAGAGGAGTCCATGAAGGGAAAAGAGTTAGATCCTTCCCCTTAATCCCCCTGTCATGAGAATATTTCTCTGACAAAGACTCTAGTGACCAACCCAATACCAAGCTCCATCAAATGACATCTACTTAGAGATTAAAGATCCACCTGCAATCAACACCGCTATTGGCCAATAAGAACACCATATAGGGATGTAGACAATTCATTTATTTCAGTAGATAGAGAAATATAATTCCCATCATAGAGCAAGTGGTATTTAGTCATTAAATTGCTATGAAAGTTTTATCATTTGTTTAAGAAAGTAATGAGAACTTTTCCAATTAAAGAAGAAGGTCTAATCTATTCCAAAACTTGACTAATAAAAAACTAGCCTAGATCCATCTTAACTCTGGATCTATCAAGCACCTAGAGAGATCACATCTCTCAAGGTGAAAATCTATTTTTTGAGTGCAAAACATAAGGAAAGATTTCAACCTCGAGAGATTTGATCCATCTCAAACCTTGATAGATCCGAAGTTAAGATAGATCTAGGTTGGTTTATAACATCTATATATTATGACTTTTATATATTATATATTATTATTATACTTTTATTTATCTCTCTCATTATTATAAAATTAATGAAAAATCCTCTAATATTAAATCCCTCTAATTCTTTTCAATTATCATTTTTTAATTATAAATTATAATATATGAATATTACATATGTGAATATTTGATTCGTATTCATATATTTTATTGCATTTTACACTATTAAAAAAAAACATATTTTATTGTAATAAAATATGTTATAAATTTACATAATGTTTACTTTTTATAAATTAATATATTAACATTTTTAAAATTAATATAATAACTAATGTAGTAAAAATAAAATAATGTGGTTAAAAGTCCATATTTTAAATCTTAATGATTCTATTAATATCTAAAAATATCTTTGAAAATATTAATAACCTAAACAAAACAATATTATAAAACATTGTTTACATTAATCATTAAAAAAAAAAAATTCTCACTCTTAAATTTTATATTTAGATTTATAAACTTTTTATTTATAATTTTTTTTTGCATTGCAGCCAACATAAGTGAGTCAATTATAAAAGCATATAAAAATATAAAAAGGTTTAACCTTTAATTTTCTTCACATATTGGTAGCATTTTTCATATATTGGTAACACTATATAAACAATCATTATCACTTTGAATGCAAATATAGTACAATATTTGATTCAAAATCTGATAATGAGCTTAGATGTGTGGACCAAAAAATTTAATAGTTATTGCCTATTATGTATTGCGGAATTTTTGGGTAAATTGAAACAACACAAACAAACTAAACCCAAAAAAATATTTCACAAACATGCTCAAATTTAACCTCAAATCCTATTCCAAATATATGCCCAAAGATTTCACACAAAAAGTTTAAAAGAAGAATAAAAAATGGTGAAAAAATAAAATAACGTGGTAGAAATTTTATATTTAAAATTTTAATTTATTTATGAGTATGTATAAATATTTTTGAAAATATTAATAACATAAACAAAAAAATATTATAAAACTTTATATATATGTGTGTGTAATATTCCCTTTTCTTGATATGGTCAAAATGGAAAGAATTTGGCCATGGTATTTACCATGGTATTTGCATATACCCATGGTATTTGCCTTCATTTTTCGAGGAAAAACAATAAAATAAGGTTTCTAGAGAGTCCATCAAGCCAATAAAAGGGGCTAGGAGCTAGGCATTTGGATCATTCAAAGTTTTTCATCTTATTGTGTTTTGTTGAGAACTTGGAAAGGCTAGTTCTAGTTTGACCCTGTGGGTGTCATTTGTCGCATGGATCCATCCAGGGTTCACAATTGTGCATCATTGTCTTTAATTTCTTGTGCTTGAGCAATCCCATTATTTTTCTTATATTTTGCATACATATTTTTTCTTAAGCATTAATTAAAATAAGGGTTGCATTTTTCTAGATCCCTTCCGTGTTCAATGTTTTGTTGAAAGTATTTTTATCATAACACTTAATTTGGCCATATTTTTTTATTTTATCATTGTTTGGGATATTAAGGTGGTATCAGAGTTGTGCATCCTTCCAACCTGAGGGTTTTATGCACCGAACTTTGGTGGGATTTGTTCTCACCCTTACCAACATTTCCATATTTTATGGTATTTAATATCACCCTAGTTGGTTTATTTTAAAATTTTCCTACTTCTAGTTCAAGGGGCGGATCTAGATCTATATGGGGTAGAGGGTTTCGAAAAAACGAAAAAAATAAAAATTGAATTTTGATTTTTGGGGTTCTTGTGTTGACCCTCTTCTAAGGTTTCATGTCATTGGATTCACTAGTTATCTAATCATTGCATCAAGGGTTATTAAGGGCAATCATTTTCTTAATTGAGGCTACAAGAGAAAGGGACATGAGGCCATTGTTCATGGTTCAAAGCGAAAAATGCCAAATCAGGGTCATTCGGGTAAACGTGGGATCACAAAGGACATAGGTCAAGCCTTCAGTCATGATTCGTAAGCATAATGACTGGGGGGTCATGCTGACAAACTTCAGTCATGGGGCATATAAGTGGAAATTGTAGGAGTCATGAGATGTCAACATTAATTGTGGTCGTGGTTGCAGGAGTAAAGATACGACATGCCACGACAACATTGTGAGCTTGGTAGGAGGGTCAAGCGAAGTTGAATAAATTCGAATATCATGGGATATTTGCAATAGAAGGGATGGTGACCAATATCTCTTACAACAAATTCTTTCTATTAAGATTACACAATATAGTATGTCTGCTATCGAATGAGTAGTAGGAGTACTGACATGACGACATTGTGATTGCAAGGACCCAGAGGTGGAGTGCCAAGCTAGTGTTTCGGGGCAGAGGATTATGAGAGATGAATAGGAAACATTGAGAAATATGCTTTGAGGAGCTGAATATTCCAATGTTCCAAACTTAAAGACCAAGATCTATAGCCACCTTGGAGATTGGGTGATTCATCTTGAGGTTGCAATTCTCTTTCGATGGAAATGAGGGTGTAAGAACCATTCCTCATCAAGTTATTCTAGTGATCCATCAACAAGGGATCGAGCTAACTTCAAGGGAAGAGGACGAGAACATAAGTCACTTGGTTGAAAAATTGTTATTTCCATATTCACATCTCAGTCATTTAATTATCATCCTATTACTCTCCAAAAATTCACAGTGCCAGAGAAGAGAAAATTTTATCAATAAGGA
This sequence comes from Pinus albicaulis, assembly GCA_034641835.2. Taxonomy (NCBI): domain Eukaryota; kingdom Viridiplantae; phylum Streptophyta; class Pinopsida; order Pinales; family Pinaceae; genus Pinus; species Pinus albicaulis. The sequence continues at coordinate 1,247,856,857 of CM076580.1, forward strand.
GGATTCATATCAGACAAGGAAGAGGGACGTGTAGGAAGAGGAGGGAAAGGAGGCCAAACAAACAGGAGACCCAGGTTTGATTTAACTAGGTCTAGCCTCTAAGGGATTGAATTTACCAGGGACCATCTGATTCTCTTTTCATGGATTATTGAGCCATTATCACAAACATGGTTATGTATACACATTATAATTAATAAATAATTTGAATTTAAATTGGTATCAAAGGTTGATAGGGCATAAACTACTGCGTAAAATCATAAAGGCTGAAAGGAAATTAAGTGGAGGTCCCATGATCATTGGTGCCAAACAGGGGTTTGAATTCAAAGATCAAGTTTCATATCTATCAATTTTTCTGGATCGAGAAGCATTCTTCTTGTTAGAGGGTCGAGTTGGCTAAAATTTTGTTAAAGTTAAATTGAGGTCAATAGGGGTCAAACCCGCAACCTCCCTCCAACTAAATTCCACTCATACCATTGCACCACACTATGGTTCTTATAAACCATATGATAAAACATTTATTTAAATGGTAATGTCGTCGCCCCCAAAAATTAATATTAATTAATCTAGCCACCATATATTAATTAAAAATTTGGGATTTTAGGACGCATTATGCATTTAAACCATCCCAAAATTTGCGTCAAAATTGCATTTATTTGTTTCTCCGTTAGGGAAAAAATGGGGCGAAATTGTAGGACAGTTGGCCGAACTTGGCGAATTTGCGGATCAACTAGCAACAAACCTTGGGAAGCTCATAACTTTCTTAGTTTTATATTTTTTGGGAGCAGAAAGAGGCTAGACAGGAATTTTTTATAGCTCTGAAGTTGTTGGAGAAGGTATTGAATCCATTTGAGCACTGTAAATATATGTAAACACCATTTCTTGAGCATAATGAAAGAGGCCCAACCATTAGAAGCTGGACCAGGAGACGTAACCCAGGAGGGGTGAACTCCTTCATTACTTGTTTGTGTTGTGGTTATTTTTATGGTGTATTTATCTATTGTTTTCTTCTATTTTAGATTTAAAATTCATGCTTTATCTGTATAATAATTTAACATAAAATCTCATAAAAAAACTCAATTTTAACACTTTCAATTTAAAACTACATCAAGCACATTAACATATATATCTCATACATATCAAGTTTGGTATCAGAGCTATGGTTGAAGCTCAAGAGAGGATAATAAAATCTTGTGGTTGCAAGTCCTCAAGTTAGGTCAAGGACAACGAGAGCAAGTTTGCCACAATCTCCACCACAAATTCTACCTCAAAATGTAGTTGAAGCTTTAGCAAGTATGTCACATGAAGGAGAGCCTAAAAATATGTCAGAGGATGAAAAATCCTTCAGGAAATCATTCTTTGATATGACAATAATGGTGAAATTTCTGTATGAGGAGAGAAGCACAAGGATGCAAAGTGAGAGCTCCAATATTCCAAAGGAAGATAAATCTTCAATAGGAGATGGAGGATATGGATACAAGCCTCCAAAATGTAATGGTAATGATGAAAAACCACCTTTGACACCACCATTCTCCTCACCACCATCTTCACCATCATCTTCTTCCACAACAAGCCCTTCACAAACACCTCCACATTCTCCAAAAGGTCATGGTAAAACTGCATTTTTGAAGCTTGAAATTAAGTTTCATTTGCCTATGTATGATGGAGAGGTAGATGTTGAAAGATTAGACAATTGGGTACGTCAGCTTGAAGTTTATTGCAGGATACAAGGAATCTAGGATGATGACACAACGATTCAACTTGCTTCATTGAGATTGGAAAGTGCAACACTTATTTGGTGGGAAACCAAAACTCAAGAGGACATGAAGAAACATGGTAAGGTCTTCACCTCTTGGAATGATTTTTTTGTTTCCTTAAGGAGAAAATTTTATCCATTAGCATACATGAAAAAGCTATAATGGATTGGAAAAACTTTATGTGAGGTAAAGGACAAAGTTTGCAAAGCTATACTCAAGAATTTAGGAGAAGATCTAATTTTGGGTGTAGATTTGACATCTCAAGACACTTCTTTAAAATATATCTAGAGGCAAGAGAAAAACATGTTTCAGAGGAGACAAGTGAGGATACCTTTGAGTCTTAAGAGAAAGTAAAGGGTAACTTCAAGGGTAAAGGTAATAAAAATGCTTCCATCAAGATGGAGAAAGAAAAACTCACATTCAAACATTGTTACAAAGATAGGAATGATGAATATCATTACTGGAAACTCCATCCAGAGATGAGACCCAACAAGCTTTAAAACAAGGAGAAGGAGAAGATAGCTGCCACAATAACACATGATTTAGGTTCTTATTCCGGAGATGAAACAAAGATCATCGCAATGGGTTTGAAAGGTAAGGACATTGCAAGTACTAGTTCTTCAATTTGTCACAATAGTACTCAATATGATGAAACAAAAATTGAGCTTTTCCATGTTAGGGTTATTTCAAAGCATACCAAGATTGACACCCTATTTGATAGTGGTTCACAAGATAATCTTATTTCAGAAGACTTAGTCAAGAATTTGAATTTAGAAACCATTCCTCATCGAAGACCTTATCCTTGAGGTTGGATATGTAAGAATGCAAATTTGCAAGTGACGAGGAAGTGCATACTTAGATTTGCAATCACTGCAAACTTTCTTGATGAAGTTGAACGTGATGTTGTTCCACTTGATATTTATCATATTGTTTTTGGGTAGCCCATATCTTTATGATAGGAGAGCAATCTTTCATCGCCATGAGAATAAGTATCACTTTTTCAAGAATGGGATTGAGTACATTGTTAGAGCACATAGTAAAAAGATGAATTTGTCTCTTATGCATGTTGGACAAATGAAGAGAATTGTGAATTCTAGTCAAAATTTTGCTTTGTTAATCTTAAAGCATGAAGATGTTGTGAATGAGGCCTTTCAAGGAGAAGCATCAAATGAAAATTTTGATTTCATTGAGGTTTCTAATGGTTGTGATAAGATGTTTCAGTACTCTAACATGTTTCCTTCTAAAAGAGGTAAACAAGATGAGAAAAAATTGCAGCAACATACATCATTGTTGAACAGTGATGGGAACAAGGTGTTGGTGCTAAAGGGTGAAAATATCAAAGAGAAAGCGCCAAAGAAAATTGGCAAAGAAGGCATTGGTTCCACAAGTTCTTCTTAGGGGTTTCAAAATGGTACATGTCAATGGGAAACACACTTGGTCAAGAGTTGAGCCAAGTACAAGTCAAGACAAGCTAAACATCGTCATGTCGACAGTGTTCAAGGTGAGAGGAATTTCAAGTTGTTTAAGTTTCCTTTGATTGACGACCAAGGAGGGAACATGTTTTTTTATTCAAGGATAGTTTGGTGTTCTGCAAATTCTAGGAAATTGAAACAAGATGGTATCTACAACAACAAGACAGGGTCTCCAAAATCAATAGAAAAGATTAGTTTTCATGAAAAGCTCAAATTGTTGAATTCGGGAAAACTCCATTAAATTGAGACTAGAAGAGTGAGGGGGCTCTACCCTCATCAAAATGTTCAGTAATAAAAGATATTTTTTAGTCCAAAATCTTCCAGTGGGGAGGGGTGATTTGGTGCTCAAAAATATGCTCAAAAATGAAAGTTTTCTGATTAGAGAGAAACATGAACGATCGTGTATATCTCGTCATTCTAAATCCAACGCAATTTTTTTCGCAAAAAACCGACATTGTATGCTCTCGGAAATGAGTTCTGGTCCATTTGGAAAACAAACAAAATTTTGTGCAGAGCTTCCCAATCAGCAATCTGTATTGATGATCCAAGTGGCTCCAGAGAGACACACAGGACCAAGAGGGCTTATGAAAGCTCAAAAATCAAAGTGGTCAGAATGATTTCAAACCAAGACTAGAGTGTAGATCTCGTCGTCTTGATTGCAACAATGTGAATGGTTCATCAAACCGAGTTCGTATGTGAAAGTTAGAGCTGGTCAAAGTTTTTGGGTTGACTTGGTGATGTGGCAGGTTAAGGAGGCAACAATCGGGAATTTTTCCAGTGACCAGATTCCAGCCAGCTCCGGCCGATTTCTAGGCGAAATTGTGGGGCATTTAAAATGTCCTCTTCTGCCTAAAAACCGAATTCCAATTTTAAACAGTTTTGTTAATTTAAAACAAAAAAATATTAAAAAATAAGGGTGGTGGGCCATGACCCCCGCCGCCCTTCTCGGACCCATATCCCAATGGCATGTTAAAAAAAAACAAATTAAATATATAGGTGGTGGGGCCACCAATCCCGCCACCCGACTGAACTTCATGTCACACGTTACCATATATATATATATGTGTGTGTGTGTGTGTGTGTATGTATGTATGTATGTATTTATGTATGTATATATATATATATATATATATATATATATATATATATATATATGGGTGGGGCGCAGGTTGTCACCCCCGTCACCCCTCCTCCACACTCTATTATGAACCCTCTCAACGATGGGGCGGGCCGCCTGATGCGGGTATGGCCCCCCAAGAATACACATGCATTGGGTTAAAAACAAACACGTGCCCATTTGGGAGGGGGCGGGGTTTCACCGCCCGACCTCCTCCGCACCAAATCGGATCGCCGCCATTGCGCCAACGACTTCCTTTGGGAATTTTGCCCAAAATTTAATATTTAAACCTCGTTCTTCAGTGCGCCAAGGCAGAGGAGGAGCGCGCAGCTCGAGATGGACAGGTGGAACCCTAAGCCACTCAACCAGATGTAGTGGAACCATGATTTGAGCTCAACCTTCAGAGGGGCCAAATTTTCCCAATGTCCAAATTGAAAATAAAATTATATGGATTTTACACCTCTCGGTGACACGAACCTAATGGCGATGTCGATTTCTACAACAGAAGTCTCGATTTCCTAGCCATATTCCATAATCGGATGACGGTGTCAAATTCCAGCATGTGGACAACCGATTTCTCGCCATTCGACGCCACGTTTGCGATGGTGCATTTAGATCCAATGATTGAGCAGCCTATTCTTCAGCCAGCATTAGAGTTTAGGTATATGAACTGTTGTTGCCATGTACTTCATTGATTATTGTTATAGGATGCTTTATGTCGTGTCAATTCTTGCTTGATGTCTGATGAAGAATCATTATGTTCATTTGTTGTTGTTGATTCCTGCTTGATGTAAGATGCAGAATCTTTATGTGTATTTTATGTGGTATGTATTTATCATAGATGGTGATTTATGTTGTGAGATCCCTTTGTTGCTTTGATGGCAGGATACTCTTTGTCACCATGTGTGAAGTTGTCATGCTGATAGGAGGTTTTTGATGAGTGAGAGTTCCTTGTAATGGAATGTCTCGAGGAGAAAATTTTCCACTCGTGTTGAGGGATTTTCCTTGTATGAAAATTCAAGAGCAGCCATGTACATCATCACCAGTTACATCACTGAATGAAGCGACCAACACCATCGAGACACTGAGGCTCGGAGACATAGTCCAAACTGGACGAACTTCGTTATTAAACGTCTTGTGTTTTTGTTGTGTGATTGTTGACATGTGTTCATCTCAATTATATATGCATGTGTTCATTAATGCTTTTGATAAAATCTAATTCTAACACATCGGCCGAAGTAAAAGGTCTTGGTTAAAAGGGTATCAAAAATATACCCAGATCAACTGTTGACATGGCATGCTGACTAGACCATTGACCATTGACTATTGATTGTACCTTGTTGGGCTAATTAGAATGTGCCACTTGTCATTTGCAGATTGGTTGAAATTTGGAAAACTTTATTGGTTGGTTGATAGGCCAAAGAGAGGCCACCACATGGCCCAATCAGAGGCTACCATGTGGCGCCTCCCAGTTGGCTAAAATTTTGTTAAGGTTCAAGTGAGGTCGGTGGGGGTCGAACCCACAACCTCCCTCCAACTAAATTTTTCTCATACCATTGTGCCACACTATGGTTATTATAAATCATATGATAATACATTTATTTAAATGTTAATGTCGTCGACCCCAAAAATTAATATTAATTAATTCGGCCACCATATATTAATTAAAATTTCATAATTTTAGGTTGCATTATGCATTTAAACCGTCCCACAATTTGCACCAGAATTTCACTGATTTGTTGCTCTGTTAGCGAAAAATGGGGCGAAATTGTAGGATAGTTAGTCGACTCGACGAATTTGTGGGTCAACTAGCAGCAAAACTTGGGAAGCTCGTAACTTTCTTAGTTTTTATCCTTTTTGGGAGCAGAAAGTGGCTAGACAGGGGGTTTTGATAGCTCTGAAGTTGTTGGAGAAGGTATTGAATCTATTTGAGAATTGTAAATGTATGTAAACACTATTTCTTGAGCATAATGAAAGAGGCCCAATTATTAGAAGCTGGACCATGAGACATAGCTCAGGCACAGGGGCATCGCTCAATAAACCTCTAACATATCACGTGCGATCATAGCATATTAAACAATACCCTTAATTTGAGTACATATTGGAAAATAACCCTAAAAAACACATTATTTAACCCCTACCAATATAAACCCACTACACCTTTCCAATTTAAAAAACCCCTACTTTCACTAGATATTATAGGTATCCATATTTTGATTAACATTTTTTATACCCCTTTATATTTTTTCATTAACTTCGAGCTCCATTTTTTATATTTTTCAATATAAAAACCCTTTATCCCCTATATATCCCCCAATATATTATGTCATTTTTCCGTTATTATATATCCCCCAATATGAACCCATGTGGTATGGTATTTCTCCCACAGTGAAGCCCCCGTGAGCCCAGGAGGGGTGAAATCCTTCATTACCTGTTGTGTTTTTGTTTTTTTATGGTGTATTTATCTGTTGTTTTCTTCTATTTCAGAGTTTAAATTCATGCTTTTTTTATTAAGAATTTAACATAAAAGCTCATAAAAAACTCAAATTTAACACTTTCAATTTAAAGCTACCTCAAGCACATTAACATATAGATATCATACAGATCATGATATATGCAAGATACTAAGATCCAGATTATTGACCCTTTGGAGAAAGGAACCAATGGTATCACGAGTCGCCTATGATCTGATAATTTGGTTAGGAAAAACATCAAATTACTCAAAAGGGTGTTGACCAAGAAGGACTTGATAAGTATTGATCAAGGAAGAAAGAACAAAGGAAGTAAAGCCTACAACAAGAATGAAATAAGAAGGAGAGGAATATGCTTTATCTACAAGGGACTGTGTGCACATGACAATTCATGCCCAAGTGATAGGAAGGAGGAAACCAGGACAAAATAGGAGGATATTCCTTCATATCATGGGGGGTAGTTTATAGTTGGGTCCACTGATTTTTAGGAGAGAACACATGAAGATTCTGAGCAGTTAAGTAAAGATGATGATAAACAACATGATGTTATTCAGGGAAACTTATAGGATGACAAGCATTGAAAAGTGCATGGTGAGGTAGAATCGTATACAATGAAGTCCATAGATTTCCATAGGGACATCCATGAAAAATATGAAAATTCAAGTGTTGGATAGCAATGCATTAGTGAATCCATGTTTGACAACCAAAGAGGATGAACAAGATATTTTCCCCACAAGTGGAGAAGGCTAAGGATAATATATTCAAGGAAACTTAAGTGAGGATCCAGTAGTAGTGAATCGACATGATGAGAATGATCATGAGGGGCAACATGAAAAACATAAGATGCAGGATGAGCCATTTATAGAGAGATGGTAAAAGGCTCAAGATGAAGTTGTGATAGTTGGGAATACGGTGCGGAAAAATGCAGAGAGATTCAGCAGGGCGCCATAATTTTCAGGAGGATTGTTAAGAACAAATTAAGAATTTTAAGATAGATCTTATGATGTTGAAGTAGAGGATTCAAACAATCTGAGGCAATATCTTGCAGGAGAATAAGAAAATTGAGGAGCTCATAAGATTATGTATCGAATCAATATTCAAGGTGTCTAATGTTGAGAAACAACTCAAGTCTCTCACAAGGTAGCAAGAGCAGTACAGTTGAGAGTTCCAAAGAAGACCTCTACATGAGTACATAAATAGGGCTTGCAGCACTACTAACCCACCTTTATACATTGGAGAGAGAACGACAGAGTTTTTCAAATGGATCATGTTGAGTGTTATGGTGGAGAAACATCAGCTGGGCATCGAGCAACGTCAACAAAGTAGATTTGTTCCATGTGCAAGTATTCATCCTTCCCACTGAATGGATTGGCGAGATATTATGAGTTGGTACTATATTAATGGGAGGATTCTTAGGAGGATACTCTTAGCCAATGGCATATCACAACATGGGCATTTAGGCACAATCCCAGGACTTAGGTGGAATTAGGATCCAGGTGGATCTATTGATGGGAGGATTATTTGGAGGATTGTTTAGGACCCAGGTATCAGAGGATCCATTCATTTCCGTTTAGCAGGGAAGTATAGGTTAGAAAAATGGTTTGTATGGGATCTTCACATCAATATACATATGTGTCTGCTATGGATAGATGAGGATTTCTTTAGGACAAGCAATATTGGGGCTGGAGGATTTGTAATATTCTATTTTCTTGATATGGTCAAAATGGACGAAATATTCCCATGGTATTTGCCTTCATTTTTAGAGGAAAAACAATAAAATGAGGTTTCTACAGAGTCTATCAAGCTAATAAAAGAGGATAGGAGGTAGGCATTTGGATCATCCAGAGTTTTTCATTTTATTGTGTTTTCTTGAGAACTTGGCAAGGCCAGTTCTAGTTTGATCCCCGAGACGAAAACCCTGTGGGTGTGATTTGTCAGGTGGATCCATATAGGGTCCAAAATTGTGCTTAAATGTATTTAATTTATTGTGCTTGAGTAGTCGTGCATGTCGAGGCAAGGTATCTATTATTTTGCTTATATTTGGCATGTGTCTTTGTTTTAAATTATTAATTGAAATAAGGGTTGCATTTTTCTAGATCCCTTTTGTGTTCAATGTTTTGTTGAAAATATTTTTATTAGAACACTTAATTGTGACAGATATGTTGATTATTTCATTGTGTGAATAATTCTCACTCTTAAATTTTATATTTAAATTTATAAACTTTTTTTTTTTGCAGGTTACAGTGCATCCAACATAACTATTTTGATTATAAAAGCATATACAAATATAAAAATGTTTAATCTTAAATTTTGTTCACTTTGAATGCAAACATAGTAATCATTAATTCTAAATTTGTCTATTAGCATAGATACATGGTAAAAAAAACACCTATTGCTTAGGATGCATTATTGAATTAGAATCATTTTTTATCACATTGAATGCAAACATAGTAATCATTGATTCTAAATTTGATTATAAGCCTAAAGGCATGGTCTAAAAAACACCTAATATTTATGATGCATTGTTGAATTAAAATCAAACTCTATCACTTTGAATGCAAACATAGTAATATTAAAAATATTATATTAAAAAATTTATTATCGCAACGTTTTAAACTTAATTTATAATGCTTTAATCCTAACCCATAAATATAAATTATATTAAAAAAATTATGAATATTAAATTTTAAATGTAGATATAAATTATAAAACAATTTATTAAGAAATATATATTATTATCCTCGCATAGGTGGTTTGAACCAAACGTATAATACTTTGACTCTAACCTATATTATAAATTATTATAAATACTTTGACTCTAACCTATATTATAAATTATTATAAATTATATATTATAATAAAGCTTATGTATGTTAAATTTGATCAAGAATATTATAATTAAAATATAAAAACATATAATTAAAATTGTGAATAGATATTATCTTTTAGAGAATGTAGATTTCCACAATTAATCATATTGTTTTAAAAATTTCTAGAAAATTTGTGTAGATATTTACCCTTAAATATTTACACAGTTTTGAGTTTTAATCAAGTTTCATTTAGTTTGTGTCAGGAATCAATAATATGACTATTTTATATTCTTCTCGTCTGTGGATTTCATTGAGCGAAATTTACCATTAAACCACATATCAATATATTATATTCCCCTCCATTTTACTCACGATTCTTAGTGATATAATCAGTCTATCTATTCAAAGTGAGTGATATTGGCTTATCTATCGAAAGTGATATGAGTTTATCTATTTAATTCTTTTTTAAGACATGTTTAGAGAGACTTAAACTTTATCTCTGAACCCAAAGAGTTAACCAAACCATTAGAATAGAAGTTCCTCCAAACTTAATTTCATTAACTTACTTTCATTTCTAAAAAATAATTAAAAATTATAATAATATCTAAATAATTACAAATAACTTAGTTTCATTTTTAAAAAATAATTACAAATAATATTAATATCAAATAATTACAAATAATAATAATATCGCGATAGTATTTAAACATGGGCAATGTATTAGAATTCAATTTTAAAGCCAGCTGAGGGAAACGATGGCGGTTGTATTGGCAGAGTGCTCTCGCTGCAATTGCACGGGCAATGAGTGGACAGTTCAGCTAGCTCAGTTTGTCCCGCCTCCTTCCTTGCACAGCTATAAGAAAAATTCATCCGTTTTCCACAGAGTCAAAACATGGAAGACACTTAATGGAGCATGGATTTCCTCGAGGAGTCCTGCAATTCTTACGATCTCAAGTGACAGCAATGAAATTATACTCCGTGTAAAACTTCACGGTAAAATTCACGTAAGTAGATCTTGAAATTATTGAAGTATGTAGATGCATTAAATTACCATATAGATATTTGAAGGTAAATTGATAAGTAACTGCCATTCCAGAAATTAAAGGTTGAAAGCGTAGGCGTGATTTTCTTATTTCTCCTCCTAAATGCTCAAGAATATGATCTTACAGCTTCAATTGTCTAATTGTTTTTCCAAACTCTTTAATCTATCACATGCCGTTCTATATTTAGGGTGATCTTACAGCTTCATTTGTCTAATTATTTTTCCGAACTCTTTAATCTATCACACGCCGTTCCATATTTAGGGTTTTGTTTAAATATGAAGCTATTAAAATAAAAAATTTGCGCCTTCTGACAGTAATTTATATATTTTGAACTTTTAATCCTTTGCTTACAGCCTTTGGCGCCGGACAATGATTTAGATTTTTCTGTGTGTCAAATCCTTTGCTTGAAGCATTCACAGTTTGATATTTTTCTCTTTTTCCTCTTTAATGCCCAAGAATATGAACTCGCAGCTTGATTTTGGCAGAACTTTTTCCCGAAATGTTAAATCTGCCCTATCTAGCTTCACTTTTAGGAATTTGTTTCAATCTGTAGCTATTAAGTAAATGTTATCAGCGCATTTTTATTTCAGCTGAGCAAAATTTACAGTCCGACATGAGCTATTGACATTCGATTATTTATACGTTGAAGTGCGCCGTGTTCTTCAAGCTAACCTGTTTGAAGTTTAAGCAGGAAGAGCATTTGATTTCCAGGTTAAAATTCACCTGGCCGCAGTTATCGTGCCGGGCAAACTTTGGTACAACGGGAAGCAGAGTAGTGTTTGGGACTTATTACCGGGAATGTCCAGACAAGGTAAAGCGTAAAATTATTAATATTTGTCACAAATATGCTTTCAGGCAGAAATCAATTTAAATACGTTTTGCTCCACTCGCTACATTTGTCTCCAGGTTCCAACCTTCACATCTCTTCGCAAGTCTAATTTTCAAACCTTTAAAATTTACTGATAATAAAGAAAATTTTAATGGAATTAATTTCATTACTTCCTGTGAACCTCATTGAGAGGAATCTATTACTTGATTTAGGGTCGTGAGAAATCGAAATTTGGTCTGCAATTCTACACATCTGATCAGGCACGCAGCTTCTTGACCCGGGTACAGGTGATAGCCAACTCGTAAATTTCGCTTTTCCAAAGCTCAAGTGCTTCTCCTTTGTACTTCATTTTACAGACTTAAGATATTGCTTTTAATGGAACTATGAAACCATTAACTGTTTACTGTTCCAAGCAGGAACTGCTGCAAGGAGAAAATTTCCCACAAGATAAACAAGAGCCACGAAGCATCGTCATTTGGGAAGAATCCTCTGTCACCGAGCGCATCGGCGTGCCTAAATCTCAGGCTAGGTGAATAATTTTTGAAGTATTGAATCCTTAAAAGAAAAACAAGAATACTGAAACCTCTTGGTTCATCTGATTATCCAAATGCATACAGGTCAAAGACCATTGCAATTCCATCGGATGAAGCTGACACTCAAACACCGGAGCCGTTTTCTTCAATGGACACTGTGCATTCTGGTTATTCTCACGAGCATCAACCTGAGTTAATCAGGAATCCGAATCAACTCGAATCAAGTTCTGTTGAGCTGCGTCCAAGCTTCACTCCATCTCTAGAAGAGCAAAACGAGTTTACGAATACGAATCAGCGCAAAGCAACTTCTGTTGAACAGCCTCTAAGTTTCACTTCATTGCTGGAATACAAGTTTAAGAACCCGAAACAGAAGAAATCAAGTTCTGTTGAGCCGCCTCCACGACTCGCTTCATTTCCAGAATCATGTTCTGTTAAGCGGTCGCCGAGAGTTAATTCATTGCCAGAATCAGGTTCTGTCGAGCTTCCTCCAAGATTCACTTCATGGTTAAAAGGCTGCGAGATACTCGAGCCGATTCAACCAGGTATTAAGATTTTACCTTCGCTCCTCGTATTATTTTAACCTGAATCTTTATTAATCTGGTTCTGTATTTACCCCTATTCGACTGCTGACGGTTGTATAAACTCTTCATTGTCAATTTACCAGATGATGGATTAATTATTCCTCCTCCTGCGGGTGACATCGAATCCTCAGGCAATGCCTGCTCCAGTTCACTTGATCTCACAGGGCAAATCACGGTATGGCCTTGGATAACATTAATCTGGCACTTAATTAATGCCTTTACATTCAGCCCCATCGAAAAGAGAGCCTGTGTTTTACCCTATCTCCATAGTTTACATGCTCCGCTCACCATCTAAGAATCTTGGCATTGCAGGCTTGCCTTCTAGATCCCACGTTTCAAGGTATGATACTTTTTCCCCTTTTCTAAGTCCATATATCTCATGGGAGAGTAAAATATGGCTCATGAGAGTGTTTTTTCCCTGTCTTTTATAGATTTCATATCCAATGTTGAAAAAATTTGGGATGAGCTTCAAGCGGCGGCGTTGGACAAGGCCGTTAAAAACACGACAGGGAAGCCAATGTCGTAAACCAGAGTACTCACAGGAACTTCTACTTCATTTTATGTGGCTTGGGTTAAAGGAAAGCCAATGTAGTAAACCAAAGTTCTCACAAGAACTTCTACTTCATTTTACGTGGCTTTCCCTTCTTAGACTAATTCCTTCAAAATTGTGTAAAATTACAGTAAAATTGAGAATACATTGGATGGCAATGTTCGAGTAAGAGTTTCTTATTCTAAACAGCTTTTAGATTTGTTTGAAGTCGACTTACTCCAGATAATATAAGATTCAAGAAACGTTCACTGTATCTGAAGACGAGATTACTCCGTAGCTTCAAATATTGTGCAAGATACAAAGGTAAATCCGATAATCTTCCATCTTTTGCAGGTTTGAAAGCATGGAAGATTTAATAAAGAAATTATTTTGAAAATTGAGGTACAGTTAAAATAATTGACTGTAACCATCTTCAAAACCATCAGATGTTTATAACGAAATAAACCAGTATAATGAAAATATAATTGACTTTAACCATCATCCAACCATTAAACGATTATAACGAAATATGTATAACGAGTGGAATGAGAATTACGTGGTTTTCTAGAGAACGAATCTTCATCACATCATAGTAAATAAATATTGTAAAGTTAGTCGATTCATGCTGCAATGTATATGGATATAAAATTAATTAACAATTTTTATTTTTTATCAAAAATAAAAATAAAAATAAGGAAATTTTCCTTTATTAAATGAAATAATTGATAAAAAAAAATATTTTGGTTTATTATAATTTATTTTATGTTATATTATAAATTACTCTATATTTAAAACATGGTTGAAAAGAAAGAGGATGAGTTTAATGTTGATGAAGTTTTTAAAGAGATGGTTTAAAAGATCAAGCAAACACTTGTGTATGAACGTTATGTTTATTTGACGCTGTCATAAAAAATATTCCCGAAAAACGAATGTCATGTTTATTACCAAATAAATATTTTATTTTAAAAATATTATTTTATATTTATTATAAATTATTAAATTTTATTATTATATATTTAATTTTAAAATTTGATTTTTATTGGTATAATCAATTTAAATGATATTTTTGGTATATTTTATAGTTAATTTACAGATGAAATTATATTTTAAAAATTTTGAGTTTAAGTTGTTCAATTTTTTATGGTTTTTCGTAGGTTTTTTTTTTCTATTTTTGTATTGAAAAATGTATTTTAAATAACAAAAAAACCATATTCTCACTTGACATTGTATAATTAAATTTACATAAAAATACTATTTAATCTATAAAAGAGATTAGGCATTTTATGTGTTCTATTAAACTTTAGAAAACATCTATTCATTTTTAATTTCACAATTTATCATGATTACATAATTTTTTCCAAAGCATCAATTAAACAACCATAATTTAAAATAATTAATATGTTAATATATTAGATGACTTTAAAATGTTGAAGTTTTGAATAAATGGCAATCATGGGATTTATCCAATGGATTTTTCAAAATCATTTTATAATTGGAGAAGCATGTGATTATGATGAGAAATAATTTTTATTTTTTTAAAGGAAAAAAAAGAAGTATATTAGCAGAATTCACTTAGATATATCAAGGAAAAAAGAACCTTATGATCACCATTAAGATACAACAAATATGAAAAACAACTTAGCAATCTCATAAAGGAAAAACATAGGACCTTTGAAAGTACGTTGACATAAATTTCCACATACTACATGCTATAGTGATACAGGAAAAGGCCAAAAAAGATAACTATCTCAGACTTCCCCAATTAGAGGGAGAAAAACCCAAAATGGCTGACAAAATCATTAATCGAAAACTTATAGTGAACATATCTAGGAGCCAAAGAGCATCCTTGCTTGGACATGAGGTTTGCCACTGAATTTTTCTCATGGTAAATATGTGTGAAGGAAATTCTCCTTAAGGACATCTTCAGATCGCGAATAAGCAACATCCAATGGTGAATTTGAGGAGGAAAAATGAAGATACACCCCTTCCCCAATTGATAACAATCTATGAGTCCACATAGATTACAACTTCATCAATTTCCAACTAAGAAGCACAATGGAGAGCACCCCACAATGCCAACAATTGTGCCCTATTGTTAGAACCAACCTCGCCAAACCAAGAGAAATGGTAGGAGAGCCCTTGATCAAGGACAATGAACACTTCATAGCCACATTGACCATCCTATGAAGCTCCATCAAAAAATGCAACAAGGGAGGACATTCCAATCTCATGCCTAAAATAGGTTCTCGAATTTAGCTTGGGGTGCGAGGGGCCTATTTCTAAAAAATAGGCCTAAATTCTAATGCAGGTAAGACTCACATCCGGAAATGACTCTTGGAAAACACATGTAGTCTTATTCCTCCAAATGCCCCATAGGATATACAATGGAAGAAAAACATAGTCCTGTTGTTGCTCAAACCATAAAGATAGGCAGACACTAATAGAGGATCTGAGCACCGATGAACTTAGGTTAAAGTAAAGGGAGACCTCCTGCCAAACCTCAATAATAAAAGGACAATTCAGGAAGAGGTGTAAGGCATCCTCCTCAGCCTTCCCACACATCGGGAAAATGTCAAGACCCTGGAATCCTCTTTTGGAGAGGTTTTCCCATGTCAAAATTTTGTTCTTATATACCAGCCAAGTAAAACATTTGAGTTCAAGGGGAGCCTCTCAGCTCCACATGTTAGAAAACCATAGAGGATGGGAAACTGAACCCTTTTTGGAGAGATCTAAGAGTATACCTCTTTAACCAAGATGCTTTCATTTATATCCTTTCCCCCCCACACAATACGATTTAGTATCTCAGTCAAAACAACCCCTACTTGACATAGATTGTACCTATAACGATCCCATTCGGCTTCCAGCCAAGATGCAAGGTAAAGGTATGAAGAAATAGGCCATGAAGGAGAGAGAAGGGAAGAAAAAGTGCGAGGGGAAATGTGTACCATATAGTTGTTGAATTTCCATGACCGTGGTGTCTAGGATAGAATCTTAAATCTCTGAAGCTACCAAACCAAGAATCTCAAAAAAGCTACTTTGCACACTAGAACAATATAATGCAGTAAACCAATCATGTGCACAATAAGAACTATGACAACAATATATGTAACCCAAAATCGTTATATTATATAATACAACATTTTGGGGCTCCCGTACAAGAGATAATGGCCCTCAAATATCCAAAAGTACAAGAATACAAGATACAATGACAATATCATTGTTCTAGTGCACAATCATAGCCTCTATGTCTTATCTTGTCATGTTGGTCCTTTGCTTTTGATATGCTCTGTAGCTACCCCTTAGTCCATCAAGGAACAACACATAGAGACTCCAAGAGGGCTACCACCTATCCCTGCTGCAAGTCACTTCGGGCAGATCTGATCTGCTCTTCTAGGCTAGGAAACACCTAAGCTCCAATCTGCCTTCTTAGTAGCTTCTTTCGTCCATCAAAGAGCTACACATAGGCTCCAATGACTTCACCCAACCTTCAGTTGTAAAACTCCCTTTATGACTACTTGTCAAGGGCTACTTTGGGCTACCTACATGTTTCCCTTCAATAGTCCAAAGGTGCCCAATCCAATCACTATAGAATTGTTTTCCTAGATTAGGCTTCTAACCACTAAGTCAAGCCCAACCACTTGGCTTCCACAGGATGCCAAAAATATATGATCCAATGTGGTCAACACTTGACCCAACACAAGGCAAAATTATGTCAAGTACATACCTTACTACTCAATGTTTGGTCTACTCCTTCTATTGTTGACTTCGACCTAGTTAGGGCTAGTTATCAGTCCATTCCAACCCTAAACTCTTACTCAGAAAATCCTCTAACAACTGTGGTTTTCAACACTTGAAGGGCTGCTCATATACGCTGAAGATAAAAAGCTATTTATAACTCTACTTTCTACCTAACAAACCTGAATTATGGTTGCGACTCTCCTTCAGAAATCTATATAGAATGTGGCCCTCCTACACAGAATTACCCACACATAAAATCTTTCCAAAACAAACCATATCTTCCTCACACAACTCAACCTTACTGCATGGTTGTCTAGCCCTCAAAACAATCATGAAAATGCTAAATACCTAGCCTTTTTCTCCTTCCCTAAGGTGCCTCCTAACCTGTGGCCAAAACATAAGTATTATCCTCCTCTCTTATGCTTCAAGATGCTCTATTTGCTCGTGCGTTGAACTCTTGGATGATCCTAAAATAACCTCACCTCACCTCCTTTTTATACACTAAAGGAGTGGTCCATTAAGACATCTAAATGAGCTTGATAACTTGCCATTAGGCCATTATAACACTAGGCCAACCTTAACACTTGTTGTCCATGCCCACTCCTTAACTTAAAAAATTCATAACTCATTGTAGACAACTCAGAATTCGAAGATTTTATTGCATTGGATTCTCCTCAACATCCTCTATTATCTTCATCCATCACATGTCCAAAATGCTCCATGGTTTTGGCCTAAACATCAATGGGTGCATAACCCCAACCTTGGGTTCCACAAATGACTTATGTGTTGCTCCAACCTCCAAACCCTGAACCCTAGGCCTTGGAGTACCTCCCAAGCTACCAAAAATCAACAATAGTATCTTCCTGATTCATGGAAAAACTGTAATGCATTGACTGAAAGGAGATGACCCTAGGTCATACCTTTTATAGCATCAAGGCCAATCGCAACCTCATTCCCCTTACCAACTTCCCACCACAAGTTTTCACATAACTATAATTTAGTCTTCATAAAACTATGCAAATGAAGGAAAATTTATTTTTTTTAGGAGCACCAGAGCAGACCCAATCTTCCAAATTAGAGTTATGAACATATTTGTCATTGATAATTTGATGCCATATATTGTCACCTGTAAGAGCCCTCCATGTGTTTTTTGTGAAAAGGGCAAGGTTGAAAATCTGTGAATAATGAATGCCCCATCCACCATCATCCATCTCCTTTGTGAGAGATTTGAGGCTAGCCAAATGAATTTTTTTTCCTTTTCCAGCTACGCTTGATAAGAAATCACCAATAATGGCATTGATTTTGTTGATCACAACCTTTGGTAGATGAAACAGGTCAATCCTATAAACTAAGATGCCTTGTAAGATTGATTTTACCATCACAAGCCAACCTCCCAAGGAAAGTTATTTATGCTCCCACAAGCCCAATTTGTGCTTGAAATTTCTAACAAGCCAATCCCAATCATGATTCCTATAGTTATTTATTTTAGATTGAAACCGAAATACTTCAAACCATCTGTGAGAGATCAGGATTTGACACTGAAAAGATTAGCAATTGCCTCGGTAATCCTCACATCCACCTTGTTAAATATCAATTCATATTTGTCACAGTTCATGAAGAGACTAGAGGCTTTACCAAAAATAGACAAAATGTGATGAAAATCTTGTCATTCCTGAATTTGGGCACATCCAAGACAAAGAAGATCATCCATGAAAATGAGGTAGGTGGATCTTGTGCTTTTGGACATCTTGCAGCTTTCGACCAAACCATTTTTCATTGCTTCATTGATGCCCTTGCTCAACTCATCTACAATCAAAATGAATAGGAGAGGAGAGAGCACACGTCCTTGGTGGAGGCCATGGGATATCTTAAATAAATATGTTGGTTTTCCATTAATCATAATAGTCAAGTTTATAGAGGATACATAAGACATAATCCATGCATAATGTTTTCTCTCTAGGCCAATCTTGTGAAGAATCAGTCTCAGCAAATCCCATTCTATCATATCATATTCTTTGATTAAATCTATTTTCATGAGGCACACGTCCATATTTTGGGAAGTGATTTGCAATCTCCATTAGCGCTCAACCTCCCTCTGGATGTCTTGTTGCGATGTGAGCATATATTATTCTGATGTCTCTGATGTTCCAAATAAAATTTGATTTTTTTCATTTTGAAGCCACCCTATGGAAAAAGCAAGTGGTTCTTCTTTAGGATGAGCCTTCACAGAAAGCACAGGAGATGAGAGTATGGTGGATCCACGCCCCCTGACCACAAATTCCTTTTCAGCTGCTATGGTGACATTATTCAAACCATCCACGTCGATGATACTATCCATCACGGATGTAATGTCTGCCATTTTCAATGGGATGCATGCTCCCTCCCTTTTCAACCAACCAGAATTCAGAGTAAGTTTAATGGTTAAGAATATTTTTTTTCTCAAATGTAATATATTCAAATTTAGCATGTATATATTTTTTTATAGTTTAAATAGGCAAATTGTTATCTTAAGAGGTTTCTTGTCTCACGAGGAAGAGGGTATCATATATTAATTTGGAATTTGACTAACCCATGAATATTAATATATGTAAAATTTATATCTACATGGATTATTACCATCCAAAAAAGTCAAAAATAAAAAAGACTATCTAGATGCCCACCAAAAGCTAAAGGTAATTAAAAAATAATAAGTACTAGAAAGATATATCATTTAACATAAATATAGTGTCACATGACTAGGGAAATTTTGGAGAACCCTTGAATTTATGTGTATGAATTTGGATCTACCACTTATGTATAACTCCAGATCTACCAAGCAAAGAGAGAGATCATATCTCTCAATATGCAAACTTCTTTTTCAGTGTAATACTTGAGGAAAATTTTACACCTCCAAAGATTTGATTCCTCTATTGTTTAGTAGATTGAGAGTTAATATATATTTATGTTGGTTCTTAATAATGCTATCTATATTAAATATAAATTTCACACACACACACACACACATTTTCTTTCTTTTAATTTTATTAAAACCTCGATAATACATAACTACACATATATGTGTTGGGCATTATTTTTTACATTTTTTAATATTCTTTAATTTATTTTTTAATGTGATATATGTTGTATGCATGTGTGTGTGTGCCCCAATGGGGTTGGATCAATCCCAAGGCAAGTTGTATGAGGGACACCCTCAATGCATGCATTCGCAACAGTTACTCATTGTAGGAACGATACACAACACACACATCGAGACAAATGTTAAAGGCCATTTTATGGGCTCTATTCATCGTGTGTCCACTTCTACTCTAGATCATGAGGGGGATGAGACTATTATTGATGTCGCCTAAAGAAAATTCTCATTGGGACATTCATTTTGTCCTAGGAATTTACTTTGCGGAACTAAAAATGGAGGATCTCCTTCAATGCATTGGGATTTCAAAAATCACTAGATATCTCAATGGTGCAAGCTGGGAAATATTTCCATTTCATACTCATTATATACTGGCTCGACTAGTTAATAGGGCAGTTATAGTGGGACATGCAAAGGAAAAAACCTCTTAAGCTTTGTTGTAATTGTTCTAAAAGTTGAAATATTATGCTCTCCTGACCTGACCCCTTTATTTCCATGAGAAATGGACACTCATCAACATCTGGCGTTCAAAAATTATCTTAGTGGCGAGTGTTTCTCCCTCTTTTGCTTCAACTCCTCTTCTCGCAAGTCCACCTAGGTATCTTTAAGGTCTTACAAATGACTTCTTTTCTTTTTCTTAACTCTACCTTCTATTCATCTCATGCTTTTTAATTGTGAGCCAAGTTCCATTTTCTTTCATTGCTTCATTTTCTTCTCCAATCTCCATTTGGCTTGTATTCTCTCTAGGGCTCTTCTTCTATATTCTCCTACTCTTGTTTATTCTTCCTCTCGACTCTTCTCCCCCCAAGTCTAGGCTTCATCTTTGGTTCTCTCTCAACTCCCTCTCTAGTGTTGAGGGAGAGGTCATGTTCGCATAGTAGAGGATGGGGATGAGGCTCGCAAGATCACGCAACGACTTGGGTCAAAACCCACACCCCTATAGATCTATCTTATGAAAATTCACGCGTGGTTGTGCAACATGACATGTCTAACATCAAGCAAGAGTTAGTTGGAGAACGAGTTACACTTTCGATTCAAAAATTTTGGAAGAGTTACCAAGGGCATAATTGGTGTTGGTTGACTAATTCCTCATTGATTTCTTTGATTTCCCACTATCCTTGATCAAGTGTCAATCCTCTCTTCAAATTTTGATCAATCATTCTTTTTTCATGTAGATATGTGTGAAAGACAAGTGAGAAAGATCTTGTTCTATGGATAACGTTTTGATATAATGGAAGGAGGGTATAGTTTTTCATTCTAATTGTACCCTACATCCATTTTATAATGACCGGGGAGTCTCCAGAAATTTTAAGCCTAGAGATATGTATATAATCAGCTAACTGCAATAATAATGTAAGAGTGAATAACTCAACAAAATTGTTTGATGCATTTCCAATGTTGCATGAGAAGGAGAATAAATGAGAATATTTCAAATAAATAATACCCCTCAAGCCATGAAAGGAAGAATTTTGTTGTGATGCTTAATCAAAAAAATCTCATCATTTGTCTTTAACAATTTCAAATTTGGAGCTATTCTGGATTCAAGTCGTGGGTTGATTTGTCAAAAGAGAAATTTGGAGGGCTACATTGTTTACTGCCACTCTAATATATTATTGAACTTAATTTTCAAAGAAATAATTATTTCATTCAAGCCACATGACCCAACATAAAATTATGGGGAGATATTTTATATTACTGAGGGGCTTCTTACCTAGCCAGTCTTTTAGGCATTCATCAACAAAGTTCCCTTTCCAAGTATTGGTAGATCCAATGGATTTTTGAATCTATTTCCAAACTCTAACTGTGAATGGACATTTTATGAAGAGATCGAGGATATCTTTTGCATCCTCTAAAATGAGTTAACATCTACTAGACCCATAGAAGGATATTTTCTAAATGATATCCACGGTTGGGGCTTTATTCTTTAGGAGCAACCACATAAAGAGTTCCGTTTATGGTGGGTTGTTTTGTTTCCAAATCTTTTTGACCCAACAAGGAGGTGGGTGATCATTTGGTTATTGTGTAATTGTGAGATACCCATATTTTGGTTTATAGATGTTTGTAGGAGCATGATACAAAACCATGGTGTCTTTGGAAGGTGAGAGATAGATGAGATTGTGGAGAAGAGATTTGGTATACATGTTACATTCAGTAGCCAATTCCCCCTCAATATGTAAATATTTTGATTTCTTCGAAGCTTGTTGGCCCATAAATGCCATCTTAGAAAAGCCCTAATTTAAGAAAAAAATTCCTTGAGAATGAACAACATGGATAATTTGTTCAAATAGAGTGTGTGATTCCCCATTTCTTGTCCAAGGATCCATCCTAATGCGCAGTTTTGAACCATCCCTGATTTTCCATCTGAGGCCTTGAAAAATGACAATAGCATAGTTTTTGATAAATTTCTAAACAAAGATCCTAATTTAAATGGTCTTCTATGGGCTCTAAGCCAATCCGAAGTAGGAGTTTAGTGAATGTATATTTTAATCATAGTTTGAGCCCAAAGCCCAGAATCTTGAATCAACCGTCATAGCATGCCTTTTGTAGCTAAATCTCTTGAGAAACATACGAGTTTTTCTAATCCCATCCTCATAGTTGCTTTGGAAGGGCAATAGAAGACCAAGTTGTGAGAGCAAAGGGTCTATGATCTTGTTTCCCATCACAAAGGTATCTTAAGGAGATCTACTTAATTTTATGTAAGATGCCCAAGGGAACCCATGCAAAAGAAGCCCAGTATACAAGAATAGCTTCAATCACGGCTATTAACGAGAAAAATTTCTTATGCTTTGCTGCCAACTTCATCAAATCTCACAGGACTAGTGAGATAATGGGACTAGGCTCTGAAGTTTAATGCTCTGAATTGCACTACACTAATATACATCATAATTTTACAATGAAATAAGCAGAAAGGAGACAACATAAAAAACCATATACACTGATTAAAGTAAATAAATTGAAACTTTAAAAAACTAACAAAAAAATGAGAATAAAATCACGAGAAAATTCTTAAGATTATGCCCCATCAGCCATAGGAATTCACAAGTATGTTATAAAATATGATATAATTTGATTGATAATTTCAGCCACTAATATCATAAAGATATATTAGCAATATAATGTAAAGTTTTTTGAGAAATATGCCAAAAAATATAGGTTGCCAACTGCTGATTTTATTAATAAAAATATAAGTAGAACATATTGTTTTGGTTGATTCCTATGAAAATCGGGACTAGAAATCAACTTTAAAATGTCTAAGGTGTAAAAGGACTCATACATAGATACTCATAATGTCAAATAATAAGCAAGACAAGATGTTGGGCAACTTGGACTCTTTCGATAATATTGGTTCAACAATATCTTCGGCAAAAAGTGCACTAGTTAGCACTGATATGACAAACATCAGACCTTCTAATAGAAAAAATAATGCAAGAAATAAACAATAACCTTAACAAAAGAACCATAAATTGATGAGTTCACTTTGGGCCTTGTCACTCCTTGAAGGATTTATGTTGTCACCAAAACATGTGAGCTCTTGTGCTCTAGAATAAATTAACTAGAGGAAAAATGACAAGTTTCAAAACTTATACATACCTCTCCTCACTAGTATTTTCCATCCTCCCTCCTATGCCTTATTTTTAGTTTTATACTCTCCTTGGGTAGTTCGAGGGAAAAATGGTCTCATAACTAATATTTGTATTATGTAATTTTTATTTATTTATTTAGGAGAATGCATTTAGAAGGGGTCTTTTTAATTAATTAAATTTATATTAGTAGGTAGAGTCCCCAACAATGTGTGTAAAATATTTAGAATAACCTTGTAACTCATATATAACAAATTATTTATAAATATGACATCAATGAGAACACCATCGTCATAAAAAATCACATTTATAAAGCAAGTTGATACCCATAATCATGTATAAATAAGCATGTGGAATCACCTTGTGTCTCACATTAGCCATAATGTCATCAAAATATGTACATGTTGGGGAAATTAATTTCTTAAAAAAACAACTAATCACCTAGATATTAATTATCAACCCAAAGGATTTCCTACGGGCAGGTTGAGGCTACAGACTGGATTTTATAATTTTGTAACCTGCTTTACAAATATAAATAGAAAAAGAGAAGTCCTACCAAATTAATAATAATTAAAAAAAAAAATATCAACCCAAAGGAGTGTATTTTTATTTATGCAAGTAACCACCAGAAAAACATTGATTTTGTATGAAATCTCCTATGTTATCCTATTAATCACATAAAATTCCTAAAACAATGCCACTTAATAGATTCGTTTCAACTATGAAATCAATTATGCTACTCAGCAAATAAGATTTACAAAATGCAAAACTAAAACAAAAACAATAAATTTATCCTTCCTCAATAAACCTTCTTTATTAATAAGAACAAGAAATCTATTCTACTTTACTTCTACCTGAATTGAACTTTGGGTGCAGGAATAAAAAGCTAAGAAACAACTGGAATGAAATGCTAATCTGAAATATCATTTTTTAGGAAAATCCACTAAAACATAATCAAGAAACAACACAAGAAATTCTCAACCCTATTCCAATCGTCTATACTAGTTCAACAATTAACTGCTCTTGAAATAAATTGAATACTAGTAACAACAAATTCTATCTAAGAGACGACACTTGAAAATTAAAAAAGCAACATATGTATTTCAAGGAAACAACAATTACATGTCGAGAGGAACAATTGTCAAGAAATAATAAACTAAATCGCTAGACAAAATATAAATAAAACCCAAAAGAACTATTTACCATACAAATAAAGAAACAACAACTAATTAGAAAGGAACAACACAAAGCTAGACTAATCTATTTAATGTAAGACAAGATCTTGTCCAGGGAGCTAGCCCAAACTGCCCGGATTCAGTTTAGATCAGAATGAAAACAGGCGAAAACTCGAATTAACTGAAAGCTTTTTACATTAAGAATCTCCATAAAGTAAATACAATAAAAACTATAAAAACTCAGTACGTACGTACAGTGATTTAAAAAAAAAAAAAAAAACCTCCCAAAAATGTGTTTGACCTTTATGTTAATTTAGAGTCAACGTACCATCTTCACCAAGGCATCAGATATATTTGAATTATAATCTTAATAAATCATCATCAAGCTAAAAGTTTATATTCAAAATATTTTTTAAACAAATTGGTTTTTTCACCCTATCTTGTCTAGGCCTTGGAGGAATACACATTACTTTCCACCCTCAATAGGATGTATACTTAGGATAACATTTCATTAGACTAAATGAATTGAAATTATGCAGACAATTTCTGACAGTTTTCAGAGCTGATGAGATTGAACACAAGTTAACTTAGAACTTATAAGTTGTCAAGAATGCTCATCATTCATTACATACTCAAGAGTTGCATAACCATAAGCTCCCATGACTCAAGTAGAAACATGAGGTTTGTCTCCTTCAGGTCCATCTTTTGCTAGACCAAAGTCAAAATGTTTGTCATTGTATTCTTGCATGAGGTACAGAGGCCTTCAGCCATACAAAGAACTTATAACAATGCAATCAAAGACTTACAATTCATATTGTGGCAATGCGCTTAGTAATTTAAATTATTTGGGGCTAAAGGAACAAACCAAATCCAATAGGATGTTGGATGTCTTAAAATCCTGATAAATCTCATGCCTTTCAGCTCCTCCATGAAGAAATGCCAAGCCCTTGGCTGCATCCAATGTAATTTTCATCTTGATAGATCATAGCAGGGGTAGGGACTCTTATGCACGCACAATGGTAACACCAAATTACATTAAACATCCGCAAAGAATTTTTGTTAGTATAATGTTTAAACAACATAATAATCCCTACATCTAAATTTAAGAGATCCCTAATAGATGTGGGGTATGCAGTCAAGAAAAATGTAAAAATTAGATCCATGACTTTATAATATTGTGGAAATATGTATTGAGTTTTCTATTGGTTGTTTTGAATGAAAACCTAGTACACTTCTACAATTTAGGTTAAAGAAAAGGTAGGCATGACCATCAGAGTTCATCCAAAAGAGAAAGTAGCACTAAAGAAAACATCCAAATACTTAATCCTAAAGGATGAACACTAAAATATGGAGTTGTCTAAGGAGGCAAAGGAATTGCCCGAACGGTCAAAAGTGGCCGGAATTCAGGCAAAAAAAAATAATAATAAATCTTGCAGTAGCAGTGTTTGAATCATGTTTTTGAATTTTGATAGCTATAACTTGGATTTACAAAAATCCCTGTCGGATTTTCTTAAAATTGTACCAAAATTTCAATGATTTTCAGGGGAAAAAAGTAGTCTAGTTAGACTATGGCCTAAAATATTGTCACTAAAAAACTAATACATGATAGCATGCACATTTCATATCTCTGCAAGCTAATGCGTGATCACATTACGAGGATCATTACTTTATATCTGATTCTAGAAGAGTGGGCTAGTTTACAATTTGATGGGGCTGTCAGTAATAGAAGTTAATGAGGGATGATTGGTTATCACCTTTGCCCTCAAGATTGGTCTTGCTAGTAACAATGAAGCCAACATTTTGAGAGATTTATCTTTGCAGGAATCTGAAAATAAACAAATCATTGATGTTTGGAATTTTTTTGTTCACCATCAAGCTTAGATATAGAACTCAGAGCAAATTAGGAAGTTGTAGAAATTTTCAGAGTAATGCAAAGGTTGCATTTTACTCTTTCTAGAAGTCAGGTTTATTGCGAACATATAAAAAGGAAACTAAAAGATCAAATTATACACCTTTAAAAATTCAAGGTTGTCCCACTTCAAGATGGCACTAAGAACCCTGATTGTAAACCTAGGACCATTAAATTATAGTGTTGGCATGTGGTGAATATATTGAAATAAGGGTGAATCAGCTCCAACGTTTCCAAGAAAATTACCATCTCATTTCTATTTTGTGGAATTTCATCTGGGTTTCAATTGATGTTGTTAGGTAACTGACATAAACTCATCCACCTTAGACTTTCAATTTTGTGGAACTTCATCTAGGTTCCAATTGATGTTGTCAAGTAATTGACATAAACTCATCCACCTTAGACTTGACTAGCCTCAGCATTGCTTCATGTGCAGCATCTTGAGAGTTTAAAACCGTTGTTGTGCTCTCAAATCCTTGAATTTTTTAAATGGAAATCAAATTGATGAGTATGTTTTCAGCATTCATGAGTATGTTTTAAGTGTTGGGTACTCATTTTTGTTTGGTATAAAACTTGTTCTGCTCTGTGCACAGTGGTGACGCATTCTGAAATTTGTTGCCCAAAATACATGGTATCAAACACTTGCAATTCTCACAATTATTTTCGCACCATTTTAATTATGGTTATAACGGCAATATGTCACCACTTGAAACTTACTTTTTCATAACAATGGACCTATGGAACTTGATATAAATGATTGTGATGTGCTCTAAATCCATAAGCGCATATTTACTTGTTTATACGAGTACTTTTTATCAGAAATGATCATTCTTACATGATTTCATTAAAGTATTATCGATGAATTGGTTTCATATTTGAAAGGCATCATTTTGATATAGCCTAAATCTTTTCAGCGGTTGCAAATCTGTTGTGAATGTTGATTTATCTATCTTACTGGTAAACGATGTTGTTAAACTTGGCGCAATAATCACACCTTAAATGGTTGTTGACTAAACACACTTCGAGTAGACTTGTTGATATTGATTTGTTTTCCTAATGGATGAAGTTTTGTTGTTTCTGTTATTGATGCCTATCGCTGGCAAGAGAAAATCTATAGTAATATTGCCCAACAAATTTCTTGTTGTGTGTTCATTACTTTTTTTTCGATCTTTACTTTATGGTTAATTTGATAATCACTATTGTGAAATATGGATTGTGGAATGTTTCTCTATCCTGAATTTTGTCGTCTTAAAACAGAGCCAATCATGTTATTGAATATGTGCAGGATAGTAAAGTTGGTTTTGCACACAGTTTCAAATTGAGTGAACTGCATATATTTAAAAAAAAACCCTTTCAGCTGGATGTAGGGATATTTTCCATGACTTGGCATTTGGATTTAGGCAAAAATTCAATGGCTTGGTAAGAAGTAAATAATTATTACATTGTCCAAAAGCATAGTAAAAAGTCCCTATCGATATGGTGTGTAAAACAATATGGCTTGAATAGATTCTAGGTAGCATGAGCCTCTCACAAACTCAACCCATGTCCCTTCATTCTCCATGAATAAGTTTACCTTGTGTTCAAATCGCAGATTAACATTTTTAGCTGTAAGCATGGGACATAACTCCCAATGACTATTGTTTTTAGACGTGTCAAATCCATCATAATAAAACCAATGCAGAGTTAGTATTCTTTTTTGAAAAAATGATCACAATCCTATCTGGCTCATTGAAGAGGAGAACTCTCGATGGTTGAGATGTTCAGAAGATGACAAAGTTAGTAATCATTTTGGAGAGGAGTTGCTCGTTATGTGGTGCTTTCAACTTAATTATCTGCAATGGTCTAGATAGATGGAAAAAGTCTGGGAACTTCACTTGCAACATATACAATGGGGCAAGTGTCGTTGTCTATATTATTGGTTCACAAAGCCTAATAGAAAGAATAGATGAAGTTAAGATTGGAGAGCATATTTGGGACTTAAAATCAGATCATAATTCAATTTATATAAATTTATCCCAGTTAGAAGAAAGACGGAATAGGAGGAAAACTCAATGTTCTCAACAATCATCATCAAGGGGAAAAATACTTCTAACACAAGAAAATTGCACTATCTTCAAAAAAATGTTGAGCAGAGCAATTCAGAAGGAGAAAATTGGTCCCCAAAGCCTCAACAGCCATGAGTTAACAAATATAATCTGAGGTGCACTTGAGAAGTGCAAAAGAGCAAAAAATAGGAAATCAAAATCAAATTGTTTTCCAGTGAATGTGTGGTTCGATGAGGAATGAAAAATGGCAAGGAGAAACTTGAAAAAGGAAGGAAAGGGGAAGATGAATGTAAAGTTATATAAGCAGATTTAAAAAAAAAAAAAAAAAACATGAGTTCATGCAAACAAGGCAGGAAGAGCTAGGCAAGAATAACCCAAAAAAAATTGGCAAGAACTTCAACCAAGGAAGAAGCAATTTGAAAATAATATTACAGTCAATCAGTGGTTTGACTATGCAAGGCAACTCTATGAAAAATAATTAGAGGTTGAGCCTCCTCCCAGGATCAACACATCTACAAAGTTTTTCACGGTACATGAGGTGGAGGTGGGAATTAAAAAGTTGAAAAAAGGGAAGGCAAAGGACTTGATTGAACTTCAAGCAGAGTATCTAAAGTGGGGAATGAACATTTTGGCACCACACATCATGGAAATATTCAACAACGTCATTCAGCAAGGATTCCCAACGGATTGGACAACTAGTCTAGCAATTCCTCTTTTTAAAAGTGGAGACATAAATAATCCTTCCAACTATAGAACCATTATGATGAATCCTTTGTTTTCAAAACTTTTCAGTGGCATGGTAGAAAATAGAATCAGTAAGTGGGTAGAAGTAAAAGAAAAGAGCGAAAAAGGGCAAGCAGGTTTTAGGCCAAAGAATTCTACAGTAGATCATGGTGTCACATTGAGACACAATGTTGAAAAGGTGTGGGGGAGCAAAGAAGAAATATTTTGCTGCTTTGTTGACTTCAAAAAGGCATTTGACACAGTCCCTAGAGATAATTTGTGGCATAGAATGGAAGAACTTGAAATTCCTTTACAATATAGAGTTGTTGTCCATAGGCTTTATGAAGAGGTGAAAGTCAAAATTAGAACTTCAACAAGCATTTCAAAAAGTTTTAGAAGTGACATCAGAGTCAAGCAAGGTTTCCCTTTATCCCCTACCCTTTTTGGTTTATATATTGACAAACTAGAAGAGTGGCTAAATTTTCAAGGTGGGGATGGTGTTCAATTGGGGTTGTTTGTGATAAATCTTCTTCAATATATTGATGATCTTGTGCTGGTTGCTAAATCGGCCCATGGATTGCAAATGCACCTATATGCCCTTGAGAATTTTTGTAAAGCAGTGGGGATGCAAGTCAATACCAGTAAGACCAAAATAATGATTTTATCTAATAAAAGGAAGCAAAGCCAGCATACGTTCTCCTTTGAAGGCAACATTCTTGAAGAAGTAAATGAACACAAGTACCTCAGGATCGATTTCAACAACAAGCTTAATTAGGAGGATTGCAGAAATAAAATAATTTTAGGATGTTGGAAAGCATTATATGCACTTCAAAATAGATGTATAGAGGCAGAGTTATGGGATTGGAACACAATCAAAGTAATTTTTGGACTCCTACTTTGTCTAGTGCTATTATATGGGTGTGAATTGTGGGCTAGCAGTATCTCTATTTCAAAATGGAAACAAATTGAAAATTTTCAAAAACGCTTGATCATGAGAAAGTTCAAGATAAAAAGTTCAGTTTCCTATGAGATAATGTTGAGTGAAACAGGAACAATTCCCATCAAATCAATTGCCATGTTGCATCTTATAAGGTATCTAAAAAAAATTGAGCAAATGGGAGGAGATAGATGGCCGAAAGTTATCTTCAATGAAAGTATGAGTGAAATAAAAAAATCATGGATGAGACAAAACAACAAATGGATGCAAAAATGGAATATTTACCTTAATGCATGTCCCACAAATAGCAAGGAGTTAAAGAATTTTGTGTTGGATAAGTTCTAGAAGGGTATATATGGAAAAGAGTTGGATAGAAAGAAGAAGTATTATGTTCAAGAATTCAACCCCACTTGTGTTCTCCAACAAAAAGAGTACATTGGAAGAGACCTAAAGAAGCTTGGGAAGAAAGGGCATGTACTTTTTGCACTTCTAGAGTAGTGGAATCAGAAAAACATTTCATTTTGGAATGTGATGCTTTCAGAGACATCAGGGACAGTTACTGCAGTATGTTAGCATCAATTCCATGGCATTCTCTTTTCAGTGAGGGAATTGTTAGAAGGTTGGGTCAGCTCATCATCAATTTGAGTAAGAAAATGATTGACTTACAAAAGGCAAAAAACAAAGAAGCTGGTAGTCCCATAGACTATTTTTAGTCTCATGGATGTTCATTCATTCATTCTACATTGTTTTCAACACTAGTAGACAAATCCAAAATAGAGAAAACTTTATGATCTCTGACACTAAACTCAATGTAGGCTTCAAAAAAAATTTAGCAGTTACTCAAACAAACTTGGGCATATTTTAACGTTATTCAATAATAGACTTCACATATAGGCAGCCCCTTATCTTATATAGTCGTAGCCGGACTTCACTATCTATGTATGTAAAGTCATTGGATGGAAATGCCTTCCATTCTCGTCCCGGTCCAGCTAGAAATGATATAACCGAAGGTTTGAGGGTGGGGTTATGGGGTGGAGGTTTGAGGGTGGGTTGATGGGGCACGACAAGAACTATGACACTAACAATTCTACCATGGCCAAACTCCAACTTGTTATTGCTCAAAATTCATGGAAGTGGCATGGGAAACCCACCAGGCCTGGGATGGCGTGCATAGGCCTTTTTACCCCCTTAACAGCCCCATCCTTAATGGCCTTTGAAGCTCTTTTTGAGCATTTTGCTTATGGTTTTTTCATTGTATAACTTTTTATCAAATATTACAATGGATTCTATTGGTTGTTTATACATGTAATATGTGTGTGTGGATAGGTACAATTCAATAGTCCACTTCTAAAGGATTGAAATAATATTTTTGTAAGTAAATTGAATTCCAACGTAATGTCTCCAAATAAATAAAAAATAGACTATGGAACAAATTCTGATTTTAGTGATGAAATGTATTCCCTTGATACGTAAACAAACTACGAGATTAAAATACCATTAAAGAATTATGGACACAACCAATTTGTCATTTAATGTTTCCTTCCAAAATAAAGTATCAAGATAAACCAAAATTCTGACCAGAAATACCTCTGGACTCTTATTTTGTTGTTCATAACATTCACTAATGATTCAAACCAAAGCCAATAAAGACAAATTGACCATAATCAACCAGTTGTTTTCTTTTGCTGGAATACCACTGCAAAGATTGGAACACCAAAACCAATGCTAAAACAAGTCCATACAGCTACACCCATTTTCAGCTTTTGATGCGTCATCTTGTCCAGATTATACATGTGCTCTGTGTAAATATAATACGGCTCTGAATTCTCACCATGTTCTGCCATTTTCTTGCATCCTGTTGAATGTACCGATAGGGAAACCGTTTCACACAGTGTAGTTTTAGAACACTATACAGATGTTACATTTAAGATTGACTTGTTCAAACACACCAATAATTTAACAATTGACATTTCACATACTGGACTATATGCTTTGTTAAAATTAACGACTAGTAAATTTCATGTTTGACTAATTACATTTAAATAGCATACGTAATGACTAACATATATTAACATATATTAACATAAATTTTATTAAGATAGAAAAAACCAGTTACATTTGACTAACATATATCAACGGTCATATCAGATATGAGCTAGCATCATCAGTCATAGAGTGTGAAAGTCATCATAAAAATTATTCAAGTATTCTGAACATTGGTTCTACCAGCATATGCATAAACTCAATCCAATGTTCAATGGGATAAATATTTTGAAAATGCTGTAACTGTTCATTTTTTTTAAAAACAAAATTATGTGAAAGAAAACAGTGATCAGCATGACCGAGACCACTTCCATCCATGGGATAGAAATTCGGCCTTCCTCCCTCACATCGTCATCGGAAATCAAGCTGTAGAAAATGAAACCTTCTGGATCGCGCAGTCCCCGTTTTGAAAGTGCATCAGCTATCCTGTTTGATTCTTTGTGTTGTTCCTGAAATATCGAAACAAAGTCTTGATTCGATACCTCCATCTCCGAATTTCTAGAGGGTCAAAACAGAATATACCAGAAAAACCATCGATTATTGTTTTAGAGTCCCCATATATATGTATATATTGCAGCTCCCTTTCCCTTGCAAACCATAGTAAGCCCCAAAGGGCTATCATCTCTGCCCTGGAGTTTGTAACTCTCCCCCTTGCCAGTGTAATTTGTAACTTGTATGTTCATCAATGAGCAACCATCCCCCACACCCACATTGACCTTGCTGTGCAGCGCCATCAAAGAATCTTGCCAACAGTATTATGCAGTGGCTTAAGAAACGTCTTGACGTGTCTATTTCTTAAAATTATGCAACTGTGGTCAAATTCCACTTTGGACTACTCATTTGACAGAGATGATGATGGCATTGAGTTCCTCTTTCCGAGAGGACCAAAATTGACCTAAATATCACCTCATTTGGATAAGCAGCAGTTGACTTTTGATTTTGCACCCACTCATGGATATTGCATCAGGTCATCTTCACTCATATGGATAGGTTGTTCTCAACATCAAATAGGCATCATTGGCACCCCTTTGAAGCATATAAATACAAGTGACCTAGAAGCTCATTTGGACATCACAACATCAAGCATCTTCTTCTCTTCTATCTAATTGGGTTCGATACATCGAAGAAGAAAAATATTGTACGGAGGTCCGAAATCACAGGTCCGAAGGTCGCTCTGAAATTAGGGTTTCTAGCTAAGACGCAAGCTTAACACTAGCGGATCCGGGCTAGCTATAGACAAGGTAGAGGCTTAGATCCTAAAGTCACTGGCATGTAGTCTTATGGTAGCGGCTCTAGGTTTGATTGTTGTTGACTATCATCTGAAGTTTCCTGAAGTTGCCTGAAAGCTGAATCAAGTTGTCTCTAATATATTTTAACTTTGTGCACAGGTTCATGAAGTTGTTGGGTTATATTATTGTACATATTGTATTGGGCTCATTGCACTCTCTGCTGAACCTTTTATGACAATATCATAGAAGAATATTTTCAAAGTGTTTTCCTTGTAGTGGGTTTTTCCCTGGTCTTTGACCAAATCTGGTGTCTCTTGTTGATGTGTTGATTGTCTCCTTTGTCATTACTTTTATTGTTCTATCTTCAAATATTGTTGATGAATGGAAAGACTAATTGTAGTTGGAAATATTGCTAAGTGAAGTTTGGAATTGGGCTAAAGTAATTGATGCAACATAGAAAAAATCTAAAATTAACATGGAATCAGAGCTAAGGCAAAGGAAAAGCCCAAGAGGAGACAAGGATTGAAGCAATAATCTTTGGAAAGGTTAAAAGAGCCAATCTAGTCAAATCAAGATGACAATGATCACCTTCACGGAGAATGAGAAATTGGGTGATTCATTCAATTTTGCTGCATGGAAAACTAGGTTGGAAATCATAGCTGACAACAATGGTGTTTTGGACTTCATTCAAGGAAAGGTAGCTGAACCTCCTGAAAATGCATCCGCTGCCGTCAAAAGTAAGCATAAGAAAGGTGAGAATAAAGCAAAGAAAATTATAGCTCATGGTTTACAAGACAACTTTCTTGCATATGTTGGAAACTTGAAAAGGGTCCAAGGACATGTATGATAAGATAGCCGGTATGTATGAGGTCAACAATTTGAATGAAATTATCACTTTGAAAGATCAACTCAAAGACACCAAGATGAACAAAGTGGAGTCCATACAATCTTACATAATAAGGATATCTCGTGTTAGAGATCAATTGATAAGAGTTGGAGAAGTTGTACGTGACAGGGAACTAGTGATCGTGACTTTAAGAGGTCTCCCTCCTATTTGGGAAACATTCATCACTACTACTAGCAACACAAATGTCCTTCCTTCATTTGATGAGATTGTTGGAAATCTCACTCAAGAAGAGTCCAGGATGATAGGAAGAGGAAGGATTCAAAAGCATAAAGAAGGAGAACTCGTTGCATTCAATGCTCATGACAAGAAGAAGAAGAAGAAAGGTAAAGGAGGTCCATCAAATTCAAGAAAGCCTGCTCCTCTAAATCAAAATAAAAGGAAAGAAAAATCGCATATTGAATGCTACAATTGTCACAAGAAGGGTCATTATGCTCGAGATTGCCCCGAGAAGAATAATGGACCGCGTTATAATACTAGAAGCAACAACAACATATTCAATGATCAAAGGAGGAGAGATGATTGAAGGAATGACTGTGATGGAAGAAATGATAGAAGAAGGAGAGATCCTCCAAGTGATCATGAAGAATATCATTGTCCACAAAAAAATAAAAATTCTCCAGATATGAAAGTAATGTTGCAAATCAATCTGAATATATCCTTATTTCCGCTCTTACTAGTTCATCTCCTCTAGATTCTTGGGATAGTTGGTTGGTTGATTGTGGGGCCACTCATCACCTCTCTAGTTTCAAGGAAGTTCTCTCTAACTTTGTAGAGAGGGATTCAAATTTGAAAATTATTCTTGGAGACAACTCCATTCATCCCGTCAAAGGCTTTGAATCTGTCAAATTTCATTTGAATTATGGGGAATCTATTATATTTCATGATGTAATGTATGTGCATGGGTTGAATAAAAATTAGGTATCAATTTCTGCTCTAGAAGACAAAGGGATGAAGGTTGCCTTCATCAAGGGAAAATTTCTTACTTGGCCCATTGGATCATATATGAAAGATGCATTCACTTTGGGAACAAGATATGAAGGACTCTATAGGGTCACTGGAAGGCCACTATTGACATTGGTTCATAATACAAATAATCTAAGTGACTTATGGAACCAAAGGTTAGCTCATCTTCATTATGATGCGCTTCCGAAATTGGAGAACTTGGTCTCCGAGATTCCAATGGTTCAAGCTCAACATGATGGAGAATGTCCAGGATGTGCCAGCTGAAAGATGACAAGGAGACCATTTCCCTTTAGTGAAAGAAAGACAAATGACATCTTCCATCTCATTCACTCTGACTTGAGTGGTCCAATGCTCGTACACTCTCTTGGTAACCATCTCTATTATATCACCTTCATTAATGAATTTTCTATAAAGACATGGATATACTATCTGAAGCATAAGGATGAAGCATTTGAAAAGTTCAAGGAATTCAAAGCCTTGATCAAAAACCAAACATGGAAGAAAATTAAAATATTCAGGTATGACAATGGTGGAGAGTACGCTTCAAATGAATTCATTGATTTTTGCAAGAAGGAAGGCATCAAGAAAGAAAAAACTACGCCTTATACTCTCAAACAAAATGGAGTAGCCGAAAGGAAGAACAGATCCATTGTAGAAGCTGCCCGTGCCATGCTCCATGATCAAAAGGTACCAAAGTTTCTTTGGGTAGAAGCAACAAATGTTGTCGTATATGTTCAAAACAGGGTGCCTCATCAAGAATTAGACAAAAAAACACCCGAAGAAGAATTCACAGGTGTCAAGCTCGATGTGAGTCATCTCCATATCTTTGGCTTCCCCATATACATTCATGTGTCGAAAGAGAAGAGGAACAAAATGGAAGCTACTGGAAGAAAAGGTATGTTTGTTGGGTATTGCATAAATTCTAAGGCATTTAGAATATATATTCATGGTCAAAGGAAGGTTGAAATTAGCAGGGATGTCACATTCGATGAAGATGCGACACCTGGAAAAGCCTGAGACCTTCCTTCGCTTCCTCCTCCCAAGAAGAATGATGAATTGGATATCTTGGATGCCCCATCCATGCCCGAATCTGAGACCAATATTGATGATCCCATGAATCCCATGGATCCCTTAGATTCTCCTCCTAGTAATCCTCCTACTAGGAAGAGACCATTTTGGCTCTGAGACACACTTCAAGATGTTGATAGACATGTGACCCCTTGAAGATCGTTTAGAGAAAGGAAGAAGCCATACAAGTACCAGGGATATCTTGCAGCCATGAGCACCATGATTCAAGCCGAACCTTCCACATTCCAAGAATCCATAAAAGAAAAAGTCTGGAAATATGCTATGGCTGAAGAATATGAATCTATTATGAAGAATGATGTATGGGATGTTGTGTCGAGACCGAAGGGGAAATCCGTGGAAACTTAGAAGTGGGTATACAATATTAAGCATGGAATTTGATGGAAGTATTGAAAAATACAAGGCCAGGTTCATGGCTTGAGGATTCTCTCAGAAATAGGGAGAGGATTATGATGATATATTTTCACCCGTGGCTCGATATTAAACCATTTGCTCGATAGTTTCCCTTTCCGTAAGTCAAGGATGTACCCTTCGTTAGATGGATGTAAAGATTGCATTTCTCCATGGCATGCTAGAAGAAGAAGTATAAGTTGAACAACCACAGGGATTTGAAGTATAGGATCACATGACACATGTTTGTAGATTGAAGAAGGCATTGTATGGCTTGAAGCAAGCCCCAAGAGCATGGTACGCTCGCATAGACAATTATTTGGTGAAGTTGGGATTCACGAGAAGCAATGTCGATCCCAACCTATAATTCAAGGTAGTTCAAGGTATGCCACAGATATTGGTTTTATATGTTGACGATATATTCCTGATAGGTAGTGAGCCTCTAATGATGGAATGTAAGAGGGAGCTAGCCTCTGAATTCGAAATGAAGTACCTTGGACTCATGCACTACTTTCTAGGCCTTGAGGTATGGCAAAGGCCCGATGAGATTTTCCTTTCACAAGGAAAATATGTTGTGAAGTTGCTAGAAATATTTGGGATGACTGAATGGAAGTCTCTACCCACACCAATTGAAATAAACTTCAAGAAATTATGTGGATAAGTTGCAGGACCAGATTTGGTGAATCCATCTAAGTATAGACAGTTGATTGGGGCTCTGATGTTCCTTGTGAACACCCGCCCGGACATATGCTACGTAGTAAACATGTTGATTCAATTAATGATCGAGCCTCTCCATGCACATTGGACAGATACCAAACACATATTGAGATATTTGAAGGAGACGATTACACTTGTTCTGAGATACTCTGCCCAAGATGTCTGACTTCATGGATACACCGATGTTAACTGGGCAGGAAATGTTATCGACGGGAGGAGTACCTCTAGATGTTGTTTTAGTATTGGTTCTTCCATGATATCTTGGATGAGAAAAAAGCAGAAATCCGTAGCATTAAGTACCATCGAGGCAGAGTATATTGCCGCTAGCATGGCTAGCTGTGAAGCAGTTTGGTTGAGGATGTGAAAATTTCTAAATCTACACCAGAAATCCTTCTACAGTAAATTTGATTTGCATTACCTACTTTCCTTATTTAAATTACAAGTTATTTTCTGAATATTCAGTAAAAATACTAATGCAAACACACTACATCCTACACAATTATATAGATCAAGTACTAAAAAATAAGTATAACAATCAGACAAAGGACACACAAATTTTTCGGACAAATGTCCTCGGAAAAACCCAATGCGGTAAAACCGGTGCAACAAATATGAGGGTTTATATTATTAAGAAGCAGTATTCTTAGTACATCTAGGGTGCCAAAATCCGGCTCACCCAACAGAGAAAAACCTCGACAGATAGAAATAAATTGTGAGTTTTACCTAAACTGGTGAAGCCCCAACTGCCTCTGCGTAGTAGATGTGTAGGCCTGCGTGTGTCTGGATGAGAACTACGTCACCCCTTCCCTATGTTGATCTACCTCTCAGAAACTAAGTTTCATTCCCAATCTCCAGCTAAATCTAGATTGTATCTCGAAACCAGTGTGCAGCCCCTACGTGAGCCCTGTGTGGGCCTGCATCACCCTCTTTGGGATCCATGTCACCTCACCTGGTGGTTGCGTTGGTCTCTCTGCTGCCCTTGCTCCATTATGTACTCTTGGTCCTCCAACCAATTACTGCATCTGCCCCTCACTGCCTCTCTGGATCACTCGGATTTGATCTTCGTCCGCGCACTGCTCCATCAAAAGAATTTGATCTCTTAGACTCACTGTGTGTGTTCTCCAACTGACCCCAAGCATTTTCTTTATACTTTTCCTGTTGATGAATCAATGGTCGTGATCTAATCTCTAATCGACAGCTAATATTAGAAAATACTTTATCTTCATCACTTAGAACTTTCTCACCCACATGTTAAATTAATTCACTTTAATTATTTAATTTCCATAAGTTTAGATTTAGGGTCCCCATTAAAATAATTTATTATTTGAATAACTTAAGCTCTGGGTGGAATTTCTCCAAACGATTTCTGGGTCTTGGAGATCTCATGTGCCTAGCCCCTCCACAAATTTTTGGAGCTAGATCACATTTGACGCTACCCCAAAAATCAACACTCCCTCTTAGCGAGGATTGTGCTCTAGCAATACTTCAATACCAGAAGCATCACCCTGATCCACCGCATCTGTCCTCTGCGTTGTTGATGCTTGGTTGTTTCCCTTCATCCACTGCGATGCTGCCTTCTGTACGGTTGCCCATGACATTGCCACTTGTCACTACCTCATCTGTACTGCAGCTCCCTCTAAAATGTTGCATCATGTTGCCCATAGCACTGCCACTTCTAACTGTTGCACTACAACTCAATTGTTGAGAGTTAAGAAACTGAAAATCCACCCAAAAACTCGACATACAAGTCAGTCTGGATGCACCTCGATGGTAAATCTCCCTCTACTACTAATTCTACGCTGACCCACTGATGCTCTGCGCTACTGCTGCTATGCATTGTGTTGTTGTTGTTGCCTCTACTTTGTGCTGCTTTAGTCTTCAACGTCCTAGCTCTACCATTGTTGCTCCATCCTCCTCACACCAACTGACTCCAATCATCCTACTACTGTCATTAAGGGCTCCCGTAGCTCATATGTGATCCAATAGTTTGGGCACCTCAAGGATCATGCCTGACACTGAAGTTCAAAAGAACTACAGATCTATGTCGCCCCACCTCTTCTTTCGAGGCACATGAGCACTCATGGCAACATCATCATCATCCCCATCATCGTCCTTTGTTGCAGCAACCTTCAAATCAGAATATTATTTTCCCTTCTTCTTTTGAGGGCATTGTGTGGCGAAATGTCCCAATTCACCACACCTAAAGCACATAATCTTCGAGAGGTCATTATTCTTCCTTCTTTGTTGCCCATGTTATCCCTTAGATGCAAGAGCTGCATCTTCCTCTTCCTCTTTCCTGATCTTGATTCTCGTACTGTTGCTTCCCGCCTTGGTCAAATTTCTGATCTCTTCTTTTCGAAGAGCTGCCCACATCTCCTCCCAGTTTGGAAGAGCTTCTCTGCCCAAAATACCTTGGACAAAGGTTTCCCATTCTTTCGTGACTACATTCAGGGCAGTCTTGACCATAAGACCATCATCTAATGTAACCCCTATGGAATCCAACTGATCTCGAATCGCTCGCAATCCGATAAGGAAGCAGTTGATCTCCTCTCCCTCCTGCATCTGAAACAGTCTCAGTTGATTCTCAAGCAACATCCTCCGTGAGACGGAGGTTCCCTCATACATAGTTTTCAACGAAGTCCACATTTCCCTTGCCATGTTCTTCTCGGCAATATGTGGGATCACATGATCCTTGACTCCATCCATGATCAAGCCTTTTGCCTTCACTTGATCCTCCTCGTACTTCTTGATAGGATCAACATCAACATAAACATCAACTACATGCAAGACATGATCTTTGATGCGATGTTCATCCAAAACTGATAGGATTTTGGTCTTCCAAATGACAAAGTTGGATGCTACATCCAACCTGTCCTGATCTCTCAGTCCATGTGTGGTCATCTCTGCTCAATAAAAAAAAATTCGAACTGGTTCTCTTCTCCCTCTTTTTCTACTACCCCAAAAAAACTCGGTTCTGGGTTTCTTTATCGCTAAAAACCCTCTAAGGAACAAGCTCCCTCTGAAACTCGATTTCCTTCACATAAATACTTATACCAACTAATGTCAAATCATTCCTCTCTGATCACTCTTTGCTGCTGATCAACACTGGATCTAGATTTATTGGCAAGAAGTCTTCTGAGGAACTGCTTCCCTCTACTTTGCCACAACCCCACTAGACATTGTTCTGCACCCAAAAAAACAATGCCCCACCAACAACTCTTGAAGAAAAATGAACTGCTCTTCCAGCTACGGAAACCGAAAATACGGAGGCTCAAAACTTCTATGTTGGCCCAACAAACACTGCGCAACTACAACATCACCCTAGTTGGCTGACGCACGCTCTGCGTGAGCCCCTCTGGTTACTACGTCACCCTTCTTTACCTCTTCTGGATTTGCGTTGTCACTCAGGATAGATGCTTTCCTGCAACGGAATTTTCCCTCCATCTCTTCGCTGATGGATTCAACTCTACTTGATCTGCAACAACTCTGATAACATGTGAAAATTTCTGAATCTACACCAAAAATCCTACTACAATAAATCTGATTTGCATTACCTACTTGCCTTATTTAAATTACAAGTTATTTTTCTGAATATTCAATAAAAATACTAATGCAAACACACTACAGCCTATACAATTATACAAATCAAGTACTTAAAAATAAATAGAACAATTAGACAAAGGACACACAATTTTCAGATAAATGTCCCCCAAAAAAACCAATGCAGGAAAACCTATGCAGCAGATCTTAGGGTTTATGTTATTAAGCAACAATATTCTGAGTACATCTAGGGTGCCAAAATTTGGCTCACCCAACAGAGAAAAACCTCGGCAAACAAAAATAAATTGTGAGTTTTACCTCACTCTGCAACTCCCAGCTAATCCGAATTAGAAATTGGTGAAGCCCCAACTGCCTCTGCGCAGTAGATGCATAGGCCTATGTGAGTATGGATGAGGACTACGTCACCCATTATCTACATTGATCTACCTCTCAGAAACTAATTTTCAGCCCTCCCGGCTCAGAAACCCCAGTCTCCAGCTAAATCTGGATTGTCTCTCGAAACCATTGTGCAACCCCTGGGTGATCCCTACGTGGGATCTGCGTCACCTCTATTGGTGTCTGTGCTAGTCCCTCTGCTACTTCTGCTGCCCTTACTCTGTTATGTACTCTTGGTCCTCTGACCAATTACTACATCTACCCCTCACTTCTTCCTTAAATCACTCAGATATGATCTTCGTCCGAGCATTTCTCCATCAGAAGAATTCGATCTCTTAGACTCACTGTATGTGTTCTCCAACTGACCCCAAGCCTTTCCTTTATACTTTTCCTGTTGATGAATCAATGGTCGTGATCTAATCTCTAATCGACGGCTGAGATCAGAAAAGACTTGATCTTCGTCACTTATAACATTCTCACCCACATGTTAAATTAATTCACTTTAATTATTTAATTTCCCTAAGTTTAGACTTAGGGTCTCCATTATAATTATTAATTATTTGAATAACTTAAGCTCTGCGTGGAATTTCTCCAAACAATTTCTGGTTCTTGGAGATCTCATGTGCCCTAGCTCCTCCACAAAGTTTCGGAGCTAGAACACATCTGATGCCACCCAAAAAATCAACAGAGGAATCTCTTTGGAGAGTTATTTAATGAAGTTCTAGACACTATAGTGATATATTGCAACAACAAGAGTAGGATTCGTCTGGTAGAAAATCCTGTATTTCACGACAATTCCAAGCACATATAGATCTGATATCACTTCATTAGTGATATGGTATAGAGAGGAGTCGTTCGTCTCCATCACATATCGACGAATGAGCAGATTGCAGATATTCTCCCCAAGGCTTTGCCGAAAGGGAAGTTCTTGGTCTTCAGAGAGAAGTTTGGACTGATGGATGTGATCCCTCCTGATAAGGGGCACCAATGATTAAGAACATTGAGCCATAGTCTTCTCCCCTGTTTGAGCTCCCAGGGTGAGGAATTGAGATAGAGGGCTCCTAGGGTTGATGGAACTTTGGAAAATAAGGGCATTTCCCATACTTGTTACCTATAGGGTTGGAGTAGTAGCTCACCCTATCATGGTCTTCGCAGAGTATAACCCAATTGGCATCATACCCACAATATTGGGCTTGTTGGGATTATCCCTCTCCGTTTGGCCAACGGTTGAGGAGGCTTGGACGCATGTGATTCTTACCTCTTGGTAAGTCGGGTATCTCTTCCAAGGTAGATTATGATGCAGGTGTTCTACCACATGACTCCTATAGGTTATTGTTGGGAAGATCAACAGGCGATAGGATGGGTTGAGTAGTAGCTCCCCTACATCACCTATTGCCCGATATGGGTTGAGTTGTAACTCCCCCATGTGACATTTCCAGGTAGTAGCATGATGACATTTCCGAGTAGTCGTCTGGTGACATTTCCAGGTAGTAGTATGATGCCATTTTCAAGTAGTAGCCTGATGATATTTTCGGGTAGTAGCCCGCTGACAGATGTTACGGTGTTGTAGCCTATTGGTTGGAGGGTGGTAGATTTTTCTCCCCATGATTCTTCTTCTTTATATTCGAGAAAGTTTTAGCAGATAGAGTTGAGCATATTGCTACACATGATGACAGGATGACACAATGATCGAAGGACATGTTTTATAGGTGGAATTCTCCCTAGTTGAGAGGGAGTGTTAAAATTATGCAACTGCGGTCAAATTCCACTTTGGACTACTCACTGGATGGAGATGATGATGGCATTGAGTTCCTCTTTCCGAGAGGACCACAATCGACCTAAAAATCACCTCACTCGGATAAGAAGAAGTTGAGTTTTTATTTTGCATTCACTCATGGATATTGGATCAGGTCAGCTTCACTCATATGGGCAGGTTAGCCTCAACATCAAATAGAAATCATTGGCACCCCTTTGAAACATATAAATAAAAGTGACCTAGAATCTCATTTGGACATCACAACATCAAGCATCTTCTTCTCGTCTATCTGATTGGGTTCGATACATCAATGAAGAAAGAGAGTGTACGGAGATACAAAATCACAGGTCTGAAGGTCGCTTTGAAATTACGGTTTCTGGCTGAGTCGCGGGCTTAACACTAGCGGATCCAGGCTAGCCGCAGGATATCTATAGACAAGGTAGTGGCTCAGATCCTAAAGTCATGGGCATGCAGTCTTATAGTAGCGGCTCTGGGTTTGATTGTTGTTGACTGTCATCTGAAGGTTTCTGAAGTTGCTTGAAAGTTGAATGAAGTTGTCTCTGATATATTTTACCTTTGTGCACAGGTTCATGAAGTTGTTGGGTTATATTGTTGTACATATTGTATTGGGCTCATTGTAATCTCCATTGAACATTTTATGACAATATAATAAAAGAATATTTTCAAAGGGTTTTCCCCGTAGTGGGTTTTTCCCTGGTATTTGACCAAATATGGTGTCTCATGTTGATGTGTTGATTGTCTCCTTTTTCATTACTTTTATTGTTCTATCTTCAATTATTGTTGATGAATGGAAATACTAATTGTAATTCAAAATATTACTAAGTGAAGTTTGGAATTGGGCTAAAGTAACTGATGCAACATATAACAATCTAAAATTAACACTATGGTGAGTTGTCTCCTTGGTGCCATATGCTCCAGCCATGAGAGAACTTTCGCACAGATTCTGTATGCATTGATCGGCACCCACGGAAGATACAGTGATTGTGTGTCTTCCAAATCTCCCAGAAGGTAAACAGTGGAATAAAGGTTTGAGACCCCACCCCAGAGGCTCCCCATCTCAAACAACGTTCAATTGACAGAAAAACTCTGAAATTTATCCTGCAAGACAACATAATCACAAACCAGATGTGTAATGCTATGTTGCAGTGAATGAATAAATGATTTATCGTTTCATCACCCCCACCACAC
This sequence comes from Pinus albicaulis, assembly GCA_034641835.2. NCBI lineage: Eukaryota > Viridiplantae > Streptophyta > Pinopsida > Pinales > Pinaceae > Pinus > Pinus albicaulis. The sequence continues at coordinate 1,247,901,470 of CM076580.1, forward strand.
AGGACGCAACAGCCTGGACCAATAAAGTTGTGTTTGCACAAATATGTGATGAGTACCATCACAAAAAGATTTTTTAAAATTTTGGCATTCCTATTACGTGAATGTATATGGCAAGCCTGAATGCACATCTGGGAAAATTATAGTTTCTTTATAATTACCACACTTACGACTGAAAAGGTACTTCATGTTCTACTATTTTGGTCATTATTCAAAAATTACATAGAATGGAGATTTTTTGAACAATAGTTGCAGAAAGTAGATAGAATAAAGACTTTTTTGGCGACTGCCGCCTGCAAAACAGACCATACTTAATCTTTTTTGTCACAGCCTATGCTGCACCAAGTTTCAGGGGCTTGGGAAGAGGGAAGGATTATGTTCAACGTCTCATGTTTAAGACCATTTGTCACTGCAATATATCCTTGAAGGAATTGACTTCTTTCTAAGATTATCCAACCTGTTGCAAGACCCCGGTAGAGCCCCTTTTTAAGTCATATAGTTGGCCTAAAGAGCATAAGAATCGGACACTGCGATACTGAAAATATTTTCAGAAAAAATAGAAATATCCCTCATCTCTTTTGCATTGTAGTTTCAACATATGTGAAAAGTTATCTACATTACAACTCTGTAGCCCATGAAGCTTATATTAATTTAATTAATTTAGTAACCAATGTTACATTAAGTGACATATCAAAATTGCAAGGACTATATTCAGAAAAGAGATTGGTGCCAAACACATTGCAATACAGAACAAAAACTCCAAGAGTGGTGGGTAATACATACACATTAGCACAATCACAATGGCGAAATTGCATAATACAATTTTTTTACACTTTTAACAGCTAGGAATGTTGGATATATTTACATATTGATATATGCATAGCAGCATGTCATTTCTTGTATATTTAAATTTCTTGCACTGAGTTCCATGCATATATATTTTGTATGTAGCAATTCAGATTGAAAATTTGGCTTGAAGGGATTTATGAGGTTTAAAATTTGATTCTCTATGCTGTCAATTTCTATAAACCATGCCCTAGAATTGGATCGAGACAAAGCACTTTGGACTCCATTTACCCTCAGAACAGCATCTGGTCATCAATTTCAGTTTTAAAAAACTTGGACTACTCGTCTGTCTCTGAAAAAATAAAATCTAAAATCCATGTCTAAGAGACAGTTTTCTCTGAAGCAACTTATCTTTAGTAGTTCAATTTTTCAGGTTCTTGGTTGCCAGAAGTTTGAAATCTCAGGCAGGACGCTGGAAGCTCCTTGTGCAAAAATAGTAAGGGCTTTCTTAAGAAATAGTTGATTAATGACTTGCACGACTTCTCTGGTAGAGATTCGGAATACATTGTGAATAACGAGTTGCTAGCTGAGAACCTCCATGAATCAACAAAGCAAATATTTCAAGCTAGATAGGGAAAACAAAGGAATAATTGAAGTTTGTAAGTGATAGCAAAAAGGTGGCCAAAAGAAAAGGACGCTTGGGAGAAGAGGAATTATTATTACAAGAAATATGCAGCAGAGCATAAAGAGAAGCAAGCAACAGAATAAGATGGTACCCAACTCCATCTGGTTCTTGGTTGCTAGGAGTTTGAAAGTCCAGGAAAAAGGTGTCGGCAGTTCCTTGTGCAAAAATACTAGAGGATTTCACTAAGAGTTGATTAATTTCTTTCATGGCTTCTCACCTGGAAATTTGAAATATGTGGTCAATAATGAGGTGCGATATGAGGACTTCCATAAATCTGCAATACAAATATTTCAGACTAAGGATACGACCAAAAGAGGAAAAAATGAAATTTCTATGGGATGGAAAAAGGTGGTCAAAAGCCAAGGATGCCGAGAGGAAGAAGAATTTTAATTACAAGCTACAAGCATTAGTGCATAAAGGGAAGAAAGCAATAGAAGATGGGACCCAGCTCCACATTCACCTCCCTAACACACCTAGGGAAGTATGTACTTCTATCCTGAAAAGATATCAAACCCAATTACAGCGGTGGAACCTGTTGGCATGGCCAAGCAAGCAAATTATGTGATAAATATAAGGGGGAAGGAATTGTTCTGAAAACAGGGGTTGTGGTATCAGTGAGATTTTCAATACAGATCTACACGAATAACCTGAGTTCAAACCAACCTTGAAAAAGTTACAACAAAGGGGTGTTATATCGTACTTACACAAATAATTCCTTTGGATAATGAAATTTATAAATGGTATGCTGAAAATTAGGTCCAGAGGATGGCAGATCAAGTCGTCCTGGGGGCTTGGGAAGGGTTAAAACTGTGGTGTAAGGTTCTGAAGGACCAGCAGCTTAGGTGTTGCTCTCATGAATGATTGATTGAGTTTGTAAATAGGAATTCATGTGGATATACCACTAACCTGTGTTGTATTGAAATGATGTGATCTCACACACATATTCATTAAAACAGAGTTACATTTATAGTGCAAGGTTACAGGTATAACCTAATAAATGAAAAACTGTTTAACTGTAATTAAACTGCTTAACTATTAATTGTATAGAATCCCATAGGATTACAACAATTCCCTTCTTAATTTGAAGGGAAATCTAACATACCAAATAAGGATTTAAATTTTTCGAACATTTCACGCCCTAATGCTTTGGTAAAAATATATGCAATTTGTTCTGAAATTAGACAATGTGTTAGATGAATTTTTTGGACTCTACATGATGTCGAATCAAATGATACTTGGTATTGATATGTTTGGTTCGATCATGAAACTTTGGATTCCTGGCCAACTGGATTGCAGAAAAGTTGTCGACAAATAGATGAGTTGATGCTTTTTGTTTCTTCTGCAAATCTTCGAGTATTTTACAAAGCCAAATGATTTCCTTAGTGGCTTGATCTGCTGCAACATATTCAGCGTCGGTGGTAGAATCAGTAGGAACATATTGCTTGCGTGATCTCCAACTGATGGTTTTTTATCCAATATTCATCAAATAACCAGAAGTTGAGACTCCATTTTCTTTATCTCCATCAAAAGAAGAATCTAAATAACCAACAAGATGGAAGTCTAAAACTTTGGAATATTTGATGCCGTAAGTTTGAGTTCCTCTTAAATATTTCAAAACTCTTTTTGCTGCTACCCAATGCCCCTCACAAGGATGATGCATAAACCTGGAAAGTATTCCGACAACAAAAGTTATATCAGGACGAGTAATAAACAAATAAATCAAACTTCCAACAAGTTTCTTGTACTTTTTTGGATCTTTAAATGGTTTTCCTTTTTCTGAAGTGAATTTCAAATTCTGCTCCATTGGTGTATCAGGATTACAATCCGGCATACTATATATGTTCACTAACTTACCAACATATTTCTTCTGAGAGATGAAAATATGTTGTGGTTTTTTATCAACTTCAATTCCAAGATAATAATGAAGTAACCTAAATTTGTCATATCAAAAACCTTTTTCAATTCCTTCTTTATAGATGATATATATTTATCATTGTTTCCTGTGATCATCAAATCATCAACATATACAACTAGATATACAATTTATATTCCAACTTTCTTAACAAAAAGAGTTGCATCATATAGGTCAAAATGTTTATAGTTTAATTTAAGAAGATGTTCAGTTAGCTTCTCATACCATGCTCGTGGCGCTTGTTTTAAACCATACAAAGACTTCATTAGTTTGCAAACCTTTTGTTCTTTCCCTTTAACGGAAAAACCTTCTAGGTAAAACATGTAAACATCTTCTTTCAAATCTCCATTTAAAAAGGCAGTTTTGACATCAATATGATGAATTTTCCATTCTTTTTTAGCTGCGATAGCAAACAAAGATCTAATGGTACCTCATTTAGTTGTAGGAGAAAATGCCTTTGTACAGTCAATACCCTCATTCTGTGCATATCCCTTCGCTACATGTCTTTCTTTCTGTTTGTCTAGCGAATCATCAACTTTATACTTAGTTTTATAAATCCATTTGCAACCAATAGGTTTGATGCCAGCAGGATGATCCACCAGCCTCCATGTGCCATTTTTTATGAGAGCATTGTATTCTTTTTGCATTGCATCTTTCCACTAATCATAACTAGCAGCTTCTTCAAAGAAAGTCGGTTCACAATCCACAGAAAAGTTAAATTCACAATGAGAATAGTTATCTGAGGAACTTCCAGCCTTAAACTCATCATATTTATTTGGAAATGTCCGAATAAGATTTGACCTTCACAAAGGTTGTGTAGGAAGTTGTTTAGGAAGTTTCTCATCTTCTTAATCTATCTCAGTTCTTGTCATTTATGTCATTGTTTCTGTAGAAACACTTACATCACCCAATTTCTCATCAGCAACGAAATTATCATCATCAACCAATTTCTCATCATTGAGAGAAGGAAACTCCATAGACTGATCTAATATAGGAATCCCCCCTTCAGGATGGGGAAGTATATTATTCAATTCATAATAAAACTTTTGAGGCACAAACTTTTCTATCTTATTAATTTGTCTATCAACAGTGAGGGAATCTTTATCAGTTTCAAGAAAATTTCCATCTCTTGACAGAATAAGCTTCTTGTTCTCTTCATCATATAATCGATATGCCTTATAAGTCATGGAATACCCTAAAAATATACATTTTCTTCTTCGTTCATGCAACTTATTCCTTTGATGTTTAGGAATCAAAGCATAACATTGAGAGCCGAAAATTCATAAATTTTTAACACTAGGAAGACGATTATACAACATTTCATATGGAGTTTTTTTGTTAATGACAGAGGAAGGGAACCAATTTCTAATGTATGCTGCACAGAGCACTGCTTCTCCCCAGAACATCAATTTTACATTCTTAAAAAACATCATTGACCTTACCATATTAAGCAATGTTATGTTCATTCGTTCAGCAACATCGTTTTGTAGTGGATTATATGGTATTGTGGTCTGGTGTTTGATGTCATTTGCTTGTAAATATATTTCAAAATCATGTGAAGTATATTCTCCTCCATTATTATTCCTTATAGTACCAATAATAAGTTGTGCTTCATTTGTTATCAAGAGATGAAATTTCTTAAACACATCAAAAACTTGTGATATTTCTTTAAGCAGATAAACCCAACACATCCTTGAATACTCATCAATAAAAGTGAGTATGTATTTATTTCCATTCGCAGTGGGTACAGGCATTGGTCCACATAAATCATAGTGTATGAGGCTTAATTTCCTTGTAGCTCTAGACTTAGAATTCTGAAAAGACAGCTTGTGATGCTTGCCCAATATACAAGCATTACATGGGGTCAATTTTCTAGGAACTGTTGGAAGTCCCTTAATCCCCTTCCGTTTCACAATTTGAATACTTTCATAATTAACATGACCAAAGTGTGCATGCCATAATAAAGAAGATGACAGAGTATCATTTTGTTGGACCAAATAAGTTGTTTTCAATGCAACAAACGACATACCATGAAACTTCAATAATTTATCTTCTTCCACACCAGTTATTACAATTTTATCATCAGTTGCTCTTCTAATTTCTATTTTACCATCAAATATGTGAATTTAATGTCCCTGGTGTCTTATTTGTATAAGAGATAAAAAAAATTATTTGGAACTGCAGAATGTAAAGAACATCACTCAAAGTATAATTTGAAAGTCCGAGAATTTTTAACTGAATTGAACAAATCCCTGATGGTTTGATTTGGGACTTATCAGCAAAATACACTACTCCGTCAATATTATCACTAAATTGATCAAACAAATCTCTTCGAAGGTCATATGACAAGTGGCGCCTATGTTTAAAATCCAATTGTCATACCATGAAGAAAAAGAAGTACTAAAAAGATCTTCCATGTGAAAATTACAATTTGCAACAACATAATGTGCATTCTCAGAAGGATGTCCTTTTTCTAGAATTGGATGATCTTTCCTTTCAAGCATTTGTTCTCTTCTTTCATTAATTTTCTCCTAGGTAATTTTACAATTTGTAGCAGTATGTCCAATTTTACCACATCTAAAACATTTTACAGTTGGTTTATTAGAAAAAAAATTCTTTGTTTATAATTCTATTTTCTATCTCCCTGAATATTTTTGCCCCCCTGCCTCTATAATTCTTCCTACCTCGACCTCTATTACCCTTAGTATTTCTGACAGATTTCTCTTGAGGGTTTTGGTGTTTTTGAGCAAGACATATGGTTTTCGTATTAGAACTATGTGATGCTTCCTTCTTGCCAAAATCCTTCTCTCTTTCTGCAATTTTCCCTACTAATTTTTCAAAATCTAAATCTTTTTTATTTCCCACTAGCATGGAGAGATTCAAAGTAGTGTGAATAACTAGGTAAAGAGCCTTTATAAAGGCAGTAAGTTGTAAATCAAATTTAACTCTAGTAGATTCAATTTCATGATTGATGGCTTTAATTTCAGAGGAAAGTTTTAGAGGACCATTATCACTCATTTCCAAATTAAATAACTTCAACAATAACTGAATTATCTCCAATTCAGAATGTGAATCATAAAGTTATTTTAATTTTTTGATGGCATCATAAGTTGTTTTACTCTAAACAATGTATTTGCTTACATCTTCTGAGACTGAAGTTGATATTAATTCATAGGCCTTCTTATCCTTACTTTGCCAGATTGCTAGTTGTTTCCACTCATCAAGCTGCTCTAGTGCATTCCCTCCTTCTCCTTCACAGACTCCATCCCATAAATCATTAAAAATGAGATTATTTTAATATTCCTGAACCATTCTTGTAAATTTTCCTTTCCGGACAGAACAATCCCAATTAAAGATACCAGGGAGTTCATGTTTTCAGATAAGTCTATAAAAATACCAAAAAACTTTTTTTGATCACATGCACAGAATTTTGTCTTTAAAAATTTCTGATTAAACCACAAAAAAAACTTTTGCAATCACCGGTAGATATTTCTCTAAAAAAAATTGTTTTTAACTAACAGATTCAGTGCTTCTATTTTTTAACCACAAGCAAGCACATATTTCTCTTAAAAAACACTATGTTTTTAACTTGCAGATTTAGAGGTTTTAACTATTTTTTCCCTCAACGGGGAACATATTTCCTTTTAAAAAAACTATGTTTTTTAACTTACTGATCACCAAAAACGATGCTGGAAAAATAGTTTGAATTATTTTCCCAACAAAAAATCCTCTCTCGGGGTTCACGCTAGCAGTTACTTGATCTCAACAGTGAACATAGCTTCACGCTGGCAGTCACCACAACAAAATACAAATTTTCCTCGATAGCGTTGGTCCACCAAAAAAATAATGCATCTTCTACACCGGAAATCTGTTGGCAGTGTTGGTGCAGTGCTGACAGTCTCTCCTAGGCGCAGTTTGGTTCTTCTTCTGCACCGGAAATCCAACTGGTCGGTGTTCTATGAAACTGTGGTACAGATGGAGAACCACATATGCATTGAAGACAGAGGGGGGTGCATTTGCAGGTTTGAAAACAGTTAACCACTCCCTTAACATCAATGTTGCCACCAACCTCCTCAGATCTCAAGTGCTCTGATACCACTGTTGTATTGAAATGATGTGGTCTCACACACTTATTCATTAAAACAAAGTTACATTTATAGTGCAAGGTTACATGTATAACCGAATAGCTGAAAAATTGTCTAACTATAACTAAATTGCCTAATTGTTAACTATACAGAATCCCGTAGGATTACAACAACCTGCCTATGCTTAAAAGAACCATTTCATTTTTCCCATATCTTGGTTGAGCTAAAGCATATATGCAATCTTGTTCATTTGAGTTTGCATCCCAATAAAAGTACCACCAGCTTTGGCTTAAATTCCCATGAATATCATAACAATATCAAAGCATGTATAATAATCAAGCCATTTAGGAGACAACTAATGAGAGGAAAAAGGGAGGCTAGGTCTCTGAGACTGACCATTGTGGTGTAGGATGAAGCTGATATTAGAAAAAAATATTCTACTGAGATCCGACATAGATTACCCGATCGTGTTCACATCCTAAAATAACTCTATCTTACCTTCCCTAATGCGTCTTTTGTATGCTTTTATCCAAGTAAACTAATTAGATGTTATCCTATGAACTTTGAAGAAAGAATATAGAACCAATAACAAAAATTTTGACCAATATAAGAAAAGGGGCAAGAGTTGTATAAAGAGAAAAGGTAGGGAGAATGGCTAGGTGAAGTTCATAAGAAGGAAAGGAGTGACCAAGCTTGGTGCAAATAAAGGGAGTCAAAATCTCTAAAAGAGAATTCAACACTATTGACCTAGAAAAGCTTAAAGGGGAAACATAACACCCTAGTTTATTGCCTATAAAAATTTGCAGTCCTCAAACAGGGAGTTACAGAATGCAAAAGAGGTTCAAGGTTCTACATGGTATCAAATGCAGAAGCTGCATAATCAAATACATGTAACCTAATTTTGTTGAATATTTTTTTGATAACTTAGAGCCCATGATCGATGATCCTGGAGCATACTAATATGGGAGACAAGACTTTTAATATAATTAACAAACTGTCCTATTTTGACTCTAGGTAGATTGGCAGTTCAGGATTCATCCAACCCTTCCACGCCGCTTTATCATCCCATTGCGAAATATCCTTTAGCTTGGAGAAACTGTTTTGTTGCATACAATGGGCAAGGTCTCAAAATACAAAATGTCCCATTTTGAATTTAGGTAGATTGACAGTTAAGGATTAATCCAACCCTTCCACACCCCTTTATCATCCCATTGCGAAATATCCTTTAGCTTGGAGAAACCGTTTTGTTGCATCTAATGGGCAAGGTCTCGAAACTCATAGTTGTTGAAAAAATGATAAAAAATTAATGTAAATGATATATTTATTTGGTAAATTTTATTTTACCATTTAGTCATTTTATATAACGAAAATTTATGTAAGCAAATAGTCTATATAAACTGGTGATTTCCCTAGAAACTTGTAATATATAGAATCATTTTTTATTAATAATATTTCCAATTTCTTGGCGAGTGGAGGTTTTCTTGACACACTATCAAGATTTTACCATAGAAATTTCTTGTGTTATTGTGTGTGATTCAATTTCTCAGTTTTATGCATTTTCTTGCTTGTTTGAATGATTATTGACTCTGAAAAACCAACAAGTGGTATAAGAGCTCGAGTCGAGAGTTGTCGGGTAGTTGAGAAACGTTTTTGAAGTGGGTAAATAGCCAACTTTTGGTTGTAGAAACTGTTGAAGTGGGTATATTGTCGGTTGTAGAAACCGTGTCCAAGCCATCGTTTATCCAAGTAGGAGGCTAGAAGGAGCCATTTTTTTATTTCTAAAGAGTCGTTATCTGGAGTCAGAATTATCCAAAGGAAGAGTAGTGATTGTCGTCGTGATACTGAACCCCGTCTACCCTACCACCGTGACTTTTGTCGTTGGATAAAGGAAGAGCTTGTCGAGGGAAAGGAGTTGAAGTCACCGAGTCTGCAGAGCCGCCAAACTGGAAATAAAGGAGGACATCTGCTGCACTGTGGACACTTGAAGTTCGAGCCTTGTTGAAGTTGAGGCCAATGCTTCGAGCTCGAATAATTGCTCTTGAAGTAGAAGCGTCTGGAGGTGTGAGTGTTGTTGAAATGAAAGCTAAGGCCAACACAATTGAAATGAAAGTTAAAAGTCGAGTATTTTAATTTTTAATTTTTTGAGAGTAGGAAATTTTTTGGTTGGTTGATGATTCGTTGAGCAGTAACAAAAAAGAAAGGAGGTATTTTTTGAAGTGTTTTGAAGTTTTATGAAATTAAGAAAAAAAAGAAAACTTTTTTTCTGAAATTTTAAATTGTAAAGGATAAGTAGGGTTTTTTGAGCAGTAACAAAAAAAAATTTGGACTAGGGATTTTTTGAAGTGTTGGGAAACCCTAGAAATCAAGCTTCAAATCAGAATTTTATTTCCCTTGTTGAAAACCCTAGCTGAAAGCAGAAAGGGTAGCAATTTCTTTTAGAAAGTTGAAGTAAGAAGAAATGAAAAAAATGACAAATGTTAATTTTGAGGTGGAGAAGTTCACCTACAACAATAATTATGTGTTGTGGAAATTGAAAGTAAGGGATTTGTTGGTGCAGCAAGGGTTGTACAAAGCTTTAGATGGGGTGAAGAAGAAACCTGTTGGCATGAAAAATTTGGATTTGGAGGACTTGGATGCCTGAGCCCTCAGTACTATAAGGTTGTGTCTAGCGAATAAAGTTCACTTCAATATTGTTGAAGAAACTACAGTTGCAGGTTTGTGGAGGAAATTGGAAACATTGTATATGACCAAATATTTAACCAACTGAATTTATTTGAAGAGACAACTATATAGCCTTCAGATGAAGGAGGGTACTAAAATTGAAGAAAAATTATTTTCCAATTGTCAGATATGGAAGTTAAATTTCAGGAAGAAGATAAAGCTATCACCTTGTTGTTCTTTATGCCCAAGTCTTGGGACTACTTTGTGAATTCTATCAGTTTGAGCACAACTAAATCTTTGGAATTTGATTCAGTTGTGGGAGCTTTGTTATCTGAAGAAGTACGAAGGAAGTCCAACATCGAAACTTCTGCACCATCCATGGTAGCTAGAGGCCGGTCATAGGAAAGAGTGGAGAAATTAGCAAGGATTTATTCCAAATCAAAATCAAAGAGAAAGAATTGTAAAGCCAAATGTTGGTATTTCAACAAAATTGGAAACCTCAAGAAATACTGTTGGAAAATAACGGAGTATGTTGAAAACCAAAAGAAGGAAGAAAATCAAGTTAATTCGGGTATGATTGATGAATTTTTATCTATTGATTTAGGTATGGTAGATGAAGCTTCACATGTTTGCAATGTCTCTCATAATTATGAAAATTGGTTGTTATACTTTGGTGATTCTCATCACATGAGTCTGCACAAAAATTGGTTTACCTCATATGAAGTTGGGAATGATAGTTTTATGTTTATGGGTAATAATGTATCTTGTCAGACTGTTGGGATGGGAAATGTTAAAATTAAAATGTATAATGATACAACTAGAACATTAACTTATGTTAGACATGTACCTGAATTAAGGAAAATTTTGATTTCTTTGGGAGTCTTGGACTCGAAAGGTTATAAGTTTACAGGTCATAATGGAGTGTTGAAAGTTTCAAAAGGAGCTTTGGTTGTTATGAAGGAGGAGAAGATCGGAAATCTTTATAGACTCAAAGGAAGTACTCAGGTCAGTGAGGCAGTGACTGTATCTGAGAGGGTAGGAGAAGGTACTCGCCTATGGTATCAATAGTTGGGTCACATGAGCGAGAAGGGCCTTCAAGTACTGATGAATCATAAATTTATTCCTAATCTGAAATCTTTGAAGTTGGATTTTTGTAAACATTGTGTATATGGAAAACAATGTAAACAAAAATTTAAAACTGGAATTCATAATAATAAAGAAATTTTGGACTATATTCATTTTGATCTTTGGGGACCATCTCCTACTGTATCTTATGGATGTGCACTATACTTCTTAACATTTAGTGATGATTCCTCCAGGAGTGTTTAGGCCTATATGTTAAAAAGAAAAGTTGATGTATTTAATGTTTTTAAATAATTTAAAACTATGGTGGAAAAGAAAACAAACAAATCAATTAAATTTTTAAGAACTGAAAATGGATGTGAATTTACTTCCTAAGAATTTAAGCAATATTGTAAAGATGAAGGGATTGTTAGACATAAATTTGTTATCTATACTACTCAACAAAATGGTGTTGTTGAACGCATGAATTAGACTCTCATGGAAAGATCCAGAAGTATGATTAGCAATGCTAACCTGTAGAAGGATTTGTGGGAAGAAGCAGTTTCTACTACTTGTTATTTGGTAAACAAATCACCTTCAGTTGTCATTAATTGTAAAATTCTTGAAGAAGCTTGGTTGGGTCAGTCTTATGATTATTCACAATTAAGGATTTTTGGTTGTGATGTTTATGCTCTTATTCCAAATAATGAACGTTCAAAGTTAGATCCAAAATAAAAATGTTATGTCTTTGTTGGATATGATTATGCAGTGAAAGGATACAGGTTGTGGGATCCTTATTCATGCAAGAGAGTCATTAGTAGAGATGTAACATTTTATGAATCTTCTCTTCTAAAATCAAAAGTTGTAAAAGTTGAATAGGAACATGTATCGCAAAATAAACAAATTTGGCTGGAGGCTAAACCTTTTCCAGAAAGTTGAAAGGAAGGAGAGACTTCTGAATAAAAAAAGGTGACGAAGAGGATGCAAAGGAAACTGTAGAAGTTCTAGAACTAGTTCAATAACTAGTCACTCTAAGAAGGTCTACAAGGGAAAGAATAACACCCACAAGGTATGAATATTATACTTCATCTATTTCTTTGATTGTTGAAGATGGGGAACCTTCTTGTTATCAGGAAGCAATGGATGATACGGATAGCGAAAAATGGAAAAAGGCTATGGAAGAAGAAATGGATTCCTTAGCCAATAACAAAACCTGGGATCTTGTAGAAATTCCTGAAGGGAGAAGTGTTGTTGGTTGCAAATGGGTATTCAAATTGAAGCGAAATGTTGATGGAAGTATCGTAAGGTATAAGGCGAGACTGGTAGCAAAAGGGTATTCTTAGGTTGAAGGTACTGATTTTCATGATATTTTTTCACTAGTATTAAAACTTGTTTCTATTCATACTATGTTAGCACTAACTACATTACTTGACCTTGAGTTAGAATAGTTAGATGTTAAAACAACTTTTCTTCATGTTGATTTGGATGCAGAGATTTTTTTGGAATAACCAGAAGTTTTTGTACAAGTTTGCAACAAAAGATTAGTTTGCAAGCTCAGGAAATCATTGTATGGCCTAAGGAAGCCCCCAGGTAGTGGTACAAGAAATTTGACTCCTTCATGGTGAGCAAGAAATTTACTAGAACTAAGTATGATCATTGTATATACTTTAAGATTTTTAATGGAATATTCATTATCTTGGTATTGTAGGTTGATCATATGCTTATTTCGAGAGAAAGCATGGAAGAGATCAACAGGTTAAAGGCTCAGCTCTCTAGGATGTTTGATATGAAGGATGTTGGAGCGAAAACATATCTTGGCCATGGATACAAAAATATAGGAAAAATGGTAAGCTTTGGTTATCACATCATAAGTATGTGGTGAAAGTACTTGAAAAGTTTGGTATGAACAATGTGAAACATTTTAATGTTCCATTAGCTTCCCATTATAAGCTTTCTTCAGTTTTGAGTACTAGAACTAATGAAGAGAAGAAGTATATGTCTTATGTACCATATGAAAATGTGGTAGGAAACTTAATGTATGCGATGGTATCTACAACACCTAAAATTTCACATGTAGTTGGATTTGTCAGCAGGTTCATGGCAAATACAGGAGAAGAACACTGGAAAGCAGTGAAATGGGTGCTTCATTATTTGAAAGGCACAAATGACCATTACATCATCTTTAATGGTAGTGAAGTATTAGTCTGCGGTTATGTGGATGTTGATTATGCAGGTGATTTGGACAAAAGGAGATCTAGTACAATTTATATCTTTACTCTTGCACGTGGAGCAATTAGCTCAATGTCAAAGCTTCAAGAAACAATTGCTTTGTCTACTACTGAAGCAGATTATATAGCTACTTCAGATTCCTGTAAAGAGGAAAAGTAGTTGAAAGGTCTACTTTATGGGATTGGAAGGACGCAAAAGTGAATGTGTTTTGTGACAGTCAGAGTGTTATTCATTTGGCTACAAATACAACTTATCACAGTAAGACTAAGCACATTGATGTAAGGTACAATTTTGTGAGACATGTGGTCAATGGCGGCAAATTAGCTCTCAAGATGGTCAGTATGTAGGAGAATCGTGCAGACATATTCACAAAGCAAGTCTTAATAGATAAGTTGCAATGGTGTTTGGCTTCTCTTGGCTTGTAGAAGAGATGATGAATGGGCATGGGAAAGTGATTAGGAAAATTGTTGTCAAGGTGGAGATTGTTGAAAAAATGACAACAAATTAATGTAAATGATATATTTATCTAGATAAATTTTATTCTATCATTCAATTTGTTTCTATAACGAAAATAAGTTATGTAACGAAGTAGCGACATATAAATTGGTGATTTCTCGAGAGGTTTGTAATATGGAGAATCATCTTTGATTAATAAGATTTACAATCCCATGTCTCGTGGAGGTTTCCTTGACACACTATCAAGGGTTTACCACATAAATTTCTTGTGTTGTTGTGCGTGATTCAGTTTCTTAGTTTTCTACATTTTCTTGCTTGTTTGAATGATTATTGACTCTGAAAAACCAACAATAGAAATCGTCAAAAGGGCTAGTAGGAAGTATATGATCTTTCAAAATATCTATGTGAGCTCCATTTCGAGGTTTCCCACTGAGAAGGTCAATAATAATAGGGGTTGCTTCCTTACATAATTTCCAAATTTCATAAACAAAACCTAACCAATTGACGGATTATGCCCCGAGCAGACAATTCTTGTTGAAATATTTCGTCAAAAATACAGTGTTCCATCATTCCTTACAGTTAGAAAGGAGCCTCCACACATTTTTTTATCATAGACCAATGCTCATATACATGTTTACAGTGAATCCACCATTCGCCTTTGGGAGACAAATACATTCCAATTTACTAAACAAAACTTTTTTTTTATTATTCTTTCGCCCTTTCTATAGGAATTTCCAAATTAGCAAGCTCAATTGGTTTAGCATTGATTTTAGAGCCAAGATTCGAGAACAATGATATATTGGTAGGGATGAAAAAATGGATTTAACCTAAACAACAGGGCTAGCTGATCAAAGCCATTGAACACCCAAGATTTTATTTTCTTCCTGTATTTATTTAAAATATCGATCCAGATATCCAAACTAGAAGAATATCAATCCAGTTGTCCAAATTACAAGTGCTAAGTGAGATAGGGATTCCAAAATATTTAAAGTATTGTCTTCCTAAATATAAGAGAAATCCTAGAACCCAAGATATTTCATCGAGGGTTGTGATAGGTCAATTCCAACCAAATATCAAACTCTTTTTTTCTTTTGTGGGTTAACAAGGCCCCCAAAGAGGTCGAGATATTGGTCAAAACCTTTTTAAAACACTGTGCAACTAGCTTTGAATCTCCCCAAGCAGCGACATATCATCCGAAAACTAAGAATGATTAACCTCCTTGCTATTTGTAGCTATACTTAGACCCCTAATTCTCCCATCCCTTTTGGCTATCTCCATATTTCTACTTAAGCTTTTAGCCACTTGAATATAAAGGAGGGGAAAGAGGGCACTCTTGCCTCAACCCTCTAGAGGCAGAAAAGAACCCTCCAGAGGCAGAAAAGAAATTACAGGGACAACCATTTACTAAAAGAGTGATTTAGTGGTTACCAATACAAGCTTTGATACAATTGATAAAATCATTACGAAAACCTTTTTTTTCCCATTACAAAAAAAAAGATATGGTGAATTCTTTCGAAAGCACTTACCATGTCAATATTAATAACCATACCTAGTTCATTGCTTTGTTTGCTAGAATTAATTGCCTCTTGGACAAGGATAGTATTTTCAATAATTTGTGGATGCTTCATAAATCCACCGTGATTTTCTGAGATTATTGCAAGAATGTCCTTTATAAGTCTATTAGCTATTACTTTTGTTAAAATCTTGTATGTTGAGTTACATAGAAAATTTGGCTTGAAACGGAAAAATGAGGATTGCTTTGTCTCCTTTGGGATTAGAGATAGAAACAAAGAGTTGGTGTTTCCACCTAGATTTCCTTTAAATATGGAAGAATTTTGGCATTAACATAAGTTCCATTTTAATCAATCCCCAAAAAATTTTGTAAGAAAGTAGTAAAGTTTACCGATCCAAGGGATTTATTTGTCTCCAAGGACTAGATGGCTTCTATCACATCATCTTCCTCAATCAGCTTGACTAGTTGAGAGTTTTCCAAATTCTATACAATGGCAGGAAGACAAGAGATGAAGGAATTTTCCACATTTGGATCATTAATTGAATCCTCTGAGTATAAAATCTTGAAAAAACTAAAGGCATCAGACTTGATTTTCGGTAAGGAAGAAATTTTAGGACGACCTTCAACAGAGATTTCTTTTACTCGATTCCTTGTTTCCCTAGCTTTATATTGTTTGTGGAAAAAGGAGGTGTTTCTATCACCTGCATTTACCTAGAAAATTCACGACTTTAATCTCCAATAGTCCTCTCCCTTCCTATTGATTTTAAATATTCGATTTCTCAAGTGTTTTTCTTCATCTATGAGTCGATTTGTGACTGGTCCAATCTCCATAATTTCTTGATGAGCTTCAATATTCTTAATGAACTCTAAAGGTGTGATTCACCTCCTTCAACTTAGCTTCCCAAAAGAAAGCGGTAGATCTGTGAATCCCAAAATTATCCTTTTTCACTATATTGAACTGGAGCATATATGTTGATAAGAGAGATTTTGTCTTTTGCCTCCTTGTCCTCTAGTTTTATTGCCACCCAAAACCATGATTTGGCACTATCTTTCAATTCAAATCGAGATTATGGCCATAATGCATAGACCATTAGAAGCTCCAAGGGAGCTCTACGTTATACCCAAGATATTTTTCCATATTATTCTTGATAAGGTCATGACCTCTTCTTCAACTAGCTTTGTTTCTTGCAGAACAGAACTTGTGGTTTTCTCAGATTCACTAAGTCTTTTACTATCTTGGGTTTAATAGGGCTAGTTCCCTGATATTCCATTAAACGATTTTCACTTAAACTTTGAGGCAATGGATTTACCTCCTCTAGACTTTGAACTCACGTTTTCTTTGATGTTGAACTGATTATGGGCAAACATGTTATTGCTATACAAGCACCCTCATCAGTATTAAAAATGTGTTTAAGGATTGTCTCATTTAACCATTTGTGAAAGGGTTTATGTCTGTAGTTTCATGTGTCTTTGATGATCAAATTATGAGTTAATTATATTTTAAAAACTCATAAAAAACAAATGAAATGCAGAAACATAACTCACAGCAATCACTTAATACAATGGATGATGATGGAATTCACTCCTCCTGGGCTACATCTCCATGGACCTACTTTAACTAGCTAGGCCCTTTTGGGATTATGAGTAAAATGTCTTATTACAAGCACCAATATTTCTCCAATGGTTTTTTTTTACTGTTCCATTGGCTTCAGAACACTCAAATACCCCTAAAATGACTATTCAACCTCTAAATTTGGTTCACAACTCCTCTAGGCTTGACCTCCAACATCAGTGGCCATGGGCTTGTTTAATCTCCAAAGTGACAAAATCACCTTAAAATATGATCCAACGCCTATATAAATTGTACCATTGTGTTCAAAGCATCAAATACATCAAAAATTATTTATTCATTCACTGAAATTGGCCTTCAGCTAATCCGAGCATAGCCTTCCCTCCTGGTGACCCCAGGCTTCAAAATTCTTCAAGTGACAAAAAAAACACCTGTAGATGAGCTCCATTGCTCTGCAAGTTGTTCCAATGGATTCAGAGCATGCCAATCTGCTAAGTATGACTATCCTTCAGCAAAAACTAGTCAAAAATTGACCAAGATAGGCCCTATTAAAGTTTTCTCTAAATTCTGCCTCTAAATTTGGAAAACTGCCAAATAACCCCGACAAATTTGAAAGTGGCTCCAAATTTGGAGATTCCTCCAAAGTTTCCACCATCTTTAACTGCATGTTTAATTAATGGATAAGCATGCTTAGTGCGCACTAAGTCACACTTAACTAGACACTTAAGCATGGGACAATTCTCACATTTTCATTGAAAGGAACACTGGCCCACTCCATTCCCGCCATCTAACAAACACATGCATTTAATTACAGGTCGCACACCATCCTCAACAAAGAATGATGACGTGGTGCATAAATAAATAGGTGGAGTGGTAAGCTGGAAGTCACTGGGTCGAACCCCGACCTTCGCACCCATAATATGTTTCTACGACCGAATATAAATCTGGCGCCCAATATAAAATACGCTGTAACATATTGCGCTCCAATACGATTTATGTTTGCCACCGAATAATGTTAACGTGGACTTTAGGTTAGTGGTATTCCAACATTGGTATTTAACATGCCTCCACCATGTTAATAAATGTATCCACCCTGCCAACATATTACGCTCCAAATACGATTTGGAGTTGTCTTTAGTGTGACTTTTTGAAGTTTCAGGTGCCGAAATCCGGTGAAAATTTTTGAGGTAAAATCTTGGTTTTTGTTATTCAAACTGGTTTTTTGACTCTATATATGGATTCAACACCCTCAAAAACCTCTAGGGCACTTCGATTGTGAAAAGTTAGCAATCAAACTTCTCTTTTCAATAAATTCCTGCCAGAATTTAGAGAAATTACATCGTAAAAAGTCACCGTAAAAGCCTTCAAAAAGTCGCACTAAAAACTACTCGATATAATTTATGTTTGCCACCGAATAATGTTAAAGTGGACTTTAGTTTAGTGGTATGCCACCATTGGTATTTAACATGCCTCCACCATGTTAATAAATGCACCCACCAACGTAATATGCCAACGTTTAACTTCTCGACCATATACATTAAAATGAACTTTGACATTAATATGCCTTTGGAAATAAACTTTGAACTTTGACTTTTGGGTTTTAAAATGTGTGGATTTAAAATATTAATAATATATAAAGTAATAAATAATATTTATATGATTATATTAATATAATATATGATATTTTAAAATCATACAAAATATTAATTATATATATAATATATTAATCTAACTTTTAATATATTAAAAAAATAATTTCAATCATGGACTTACATTCAATTTTAGAGGATATTGGACGATTTTTACCTTCAAAAACCAGACTGGTGAACATTTGTCATAGTCCCATTGGACAAAAACTGAATAATATTCTCTGCACGCTGACTAGACTGCCATGTCATCAGTGGTACCTATTCTGCAATATTTTTTTTTTAAATTTGCTTGTTCTGAACAACAATCAACAGACCATAACTTCCTCATCCAAACTCGGTTTTCGACGAAATGAGTTGTATTGGATTCCTTGCAATGGGCCGATCATTGTGGTTATATTTTGGTGTAATTCTGAGCACTTTCATTTTTTAGCTAATTTTTGTTCCTGATCCAGACTCTGATCAGTTGCTCACATTTCTGAGAACTTTTGTAACTTGAGGTTGATTTCCGATTTTGATATTCTACTTTGCCTCAGCTTCCCTTGCATATTTCTTGGATGGACATCCTTTTTTTGGATATTTCCAGCTCGTGACTTATAGAGTTGCTCCCCTAGTTTAGTCTCTGTTTTGTGCTTCTTTTAAACATTTGTCCCCCTCTTTTGACCGAGCCATTTGATTCAGGCAAGAATTCTCCTTCTTGATTTTAAAACCTATTTAGGATCACTAGAGTTGAAGAGCTTTGTTAGACTTGGGTCAAAACATTACTTGCAGGAATGATACTATTCAAGGGTTCCTCCTCATGGTTGACCTTTTATGCTCCTTCAACCTACTAACCTTCAAATTCTGGAATTTCTTCCACCGCAGGGGAATCCTCTTGCTCCTTCTCTTCCTAGGAGAGAATTGCATATGGATTTGTTAAAGAATAAGCCACACGAGCTTCCAAGTCTTTTAAATTCATGGCATTACTTTTTCCTTTATTTTCCTCTCTTTTTTGGACTCGCCAATTATCCTCAGGATACGAAGCTAAACCATTTTCATTTGCAACTAAATACTTCTTGCAATCCCATACAAAGTGATCGTATTCATTGCAACTCTTGCACTTGAAGGGGAGTTTCTCATATCCTAGAGGTTATATTTTTTTATACTCTCCTTGGGTTAATATGATTTTAGAGGGTAAGAATTTCTCTTAATAAACCTTCACGCAAATTTATGTGTAGGGAAATTGTTTCCCTTTCAATTTGGCTCGATCCAAAAAACAACCCACTCCATTCTTGACGACCTTCAAACAATAATTGCTCTAACATAAGAGAGGCAACCGAGGAATATTAACCGAAATTGGCACAACCGTGGGAATATCCTCGTCTGGATTAAAATCTAATGACCAGATATTCAAATACATCCCCTGGAGCCAAAACAAAATAAGGTTCATTATTGAGTGCAATGCCCCTATTATCACCAAATTGAGTCTTTTTGGGCTACTTAAATGGTCAACTTGGAGTAACTATTTCAAACCAAGTTTTGGGTGAAGATTAGCCTCTTCAGTCTGAGAGGGATCTCTCAACTTATTAAAGGATTTACTCAATTAGGTCTTAAAACAGATGGCTAACTCTGTGAGTGTTTTAGTGTATGTGATTTCAGGTGAAAAATGAGGAAGATTCAACTACCATTGGGCTTATGGAGTCAGTAAAAGGAAATCAATGACAACCATTCCTACTTATGGAAGCTGAGGCTTTTTCTGTTTTAATGACAGAACAACATTAACACATGGGAATAATCAGTGACTCAATGCTAAAAGGAAGTCAGAGCATATATGATATGAATTCTGAGTAATTTAGCATCAACACTACTGGAAAAAAGACATAAAAGAGACACATAAATCCATTGAAACACATCAAGAATCTCAGGTAAAGCTAGAAAATTCATTGTTTGTCTATTACTGATATCAAAAATTACAATTTCAGTTGTGTCAAAAGCATTCTAAAACCTATTCTAATTCTAAAACTGTCTCATTTATAGAGTGAGGACTCATACAAATGATTTTCCACCTTGTTAGCTTCGAACTCCCACCTCAGAGACCTATTTCAAACATGATTCCATCACTTGGAGACTTCCTAGGGATATTTCTGTTTTGCAGAGTTTGAATACAAAAAGGACTATTCTTTCATTAATAGTTCAACAAATCCATTTAATAACCCTTATCAACTGCAACCAATTAATTTGCTGAGTGTACTAGAGTTTTGATGTGTAATTATGCCACGTGGATGCTGAGTTGGACCTCCTCCAAGACGAATTTTACAATTTTTTCACAAATCTGGTTAGTGAAAATTCTAAGAAACAGTATTCAAATATGAGTGTATAATTTCCAAACCCTAATGGATTTGTAGAAACTGAGAGAGGTTTTGGTAGATGGACCTGTGCTGAAGAAAAATCTCTTTGATATTTCCAAAATCCTTTTTCATTTGGTCAAAAATCAAACTTGAAGTTGACTGCTAAAATAGTCATGTACAGATAATTTCGTAGCGCTCATTTCGTAGCAAACTCCAAATTCCACCTTTTGCATAACCTTTGACCTTTATGACTATTGGAGGATATTCCTTGGGGCTAATGAGCTAAATACAAATATTTTACCTCCTTGGATCTCCATCAAAATTATTTTTGAAGCAAAAAACATCCTACAGAAATTTCATAGCGTATTTTGAGCTTTAAGCGTGGAAGGTGCTGCAAAAACACCTAGTTTGACAGCAGATTTTGAAATTTTCAATTTCCACCTCAAATAATGTGCATGTCTGTGTGAGGTGATAGTATGAAGCATGATAAGGAAAATTTGGTTTCAAAATACCTCTTATCCTCCTCAAGAAACAACTTTTTCACCTTCAGCAAGTTCATCTACCAATAAAAATTACTCTGTTTTTCTGAAAAAATAGGGCTGCGAGATGAGCTCCTATCTCTCACTACTTGATATATTTTGTAAACCGGGAGAATTTTTTTGTAAATAATATCATCTTGAAGGAAAATTTCTCTTGTTTTTTTGAAAACCATCTCCAATTGTCGGGAAATTGCATTATAAAAACATGTCTAAAACAGGCAGAAAACACACTCTGAAAATAACGTCTAAATATCTCTTCAAATATCCAAATTGAAAAAACTTGTGAGAAAATTGAAAGAGGTCTTTGTTCCTTGTTCTATTATTGACAATAACCTCTCTCAGTTTCTTAGAATTCTCCTATGTTTTCCCATAAACGGCTCTTCAATTTGACTTCTCAAACAGTAAAAAAACAGAGAAATCCCTTTGTATCTTCTTCTAAAAGCTCATGCAACCAGCTTTGATGAAGTCCTCTGCAACACTAGGGTCTTCCATGACCAAATTTAAGTCTATATGTTCATACTTTACCACTGAGCCTCCATTTATTAGTCTTCTTATGCATGTTTATCTCTTTTAACACTGTGTTGGCCTTCTTGAATTGTGACACCTGCAAGGAGAAAAACTGAAAAGCAAGTTGCTTGCTATGAGACTAGACTTTTCAGAGGTGATAATGGATTGATGCATGAAAATCTCTAATGAAAGATGACAGAGAGGTGCTTGGGGATAAGTTTTAAAAATGGAATTTGAATGTGGAGAGAATGATGACAAATGAGGGAGTGGAAAGCAATGATAGGTTGTATTTACGCTTTTGCATACTTGAATGATTATGAAAATCAATTGTATGACTTCACCTTTACCCTAAACCACTAAATACTTGACAGGTCATCATCCCATTCATTTTTGCAGAAAAACATGATTCTGCAGTGTTCTTAGTTATAAATTTGACATATTTGTTGTAGAATGATCAGGTGATTTCGCAACGAAAATCCCTTGTTTTGCATAGAATTTGCTGCGGAATCAGGAAAAATCACACATATGGCTAAAAAAAAAATTTAAACCAATGCATGTGAACCTAAATTGAAACTTGATAGATATGAGTGAGATGGCATGACTAATGAAGTATTTTGGACTTAGGATAGAGACTTATTTCATGAATTTTTCATCAATTTCATGGACCAACCACAAAAACAAAATGGAACCTAGGTGAATGATGTGAAAGACCCTATCAATGAAATTTTGAAAACCTATGTGTGATAAAAGCCCCTATCCTCTTTAAAGTCAAATAGGAAAGAGAATAAGCCATTATCAACCACAAACACACCGAAATTGTCAACCCACTATTCAAATGACTTTGGAGAGGGCCACATTCTCACGAACTTTCCAACTAGCACCCTATCAGAGAAGGTTAAGGAGGTCCTCCGAAAAGTAGACTGTAGTGCAACCGATGGAATATTCTTGACTCTTTTCACAAATTTAATCTACGCATCTTTTGGTTGGGGGTTGGTTTTCAAGGAAGAAATATGTCATGTCCCCATTTTTATGTTCCTCTATAATATAGCCAGGGTGGATTTCCAAGGCACAATATGACCAAGTCAAGAGAGCAGGATTATGTGATGTAGGTGGATATTGGTGGCCACCTACCTATTCCACTTGGACCTCCAACATTGTTTCTTTCAATTTCTTTAATTTTAGCACAATTTATTATTTTTGGTAGTTTTTTGGGTCTTAAAATTTTGAATTTGTTTTGAGGTCCTAAACAATGTTTTTTTTGGGAAAGCGGGAAAATCATAGCTCATGATAAGGGTATGCAGTCAAAATTTGTTTTTCTCAGAGAGATATTTCTAACGAGGTGTCATACATGTCAAACGGATATCTAATGTCAAAGTTACGAACCTTAGAAGTTGATTTACCAACTAGCCCCAACGGGGCCCACAAACTTTTGGTGCTTCAACTCCTAGGGTTAGGTTTTCAGATGTTTAGGGTTTTCCATTGTTTCTCAATAATAAAAAGGTTACATAGCCTCATTGAAACACAGTTATAACACTTGTCATCATATATCTTCTCATAAATAAGCTACCATCTCTCGAGCTAGTTTGTTTCCATTCTGCATGTAAGTAATTTTTAGTATTCAGTGTTATTAATTAATTCAAGTTAATTTTTTGTTGTAGCTTTGTGTTTTTGTTTAAATTTACATTTCATTTTATTCCTGCATAAATTCAAATCAATTGTATCAGAACAATCTTTTTTTTCTTTGTTTTTTTTTGCATGTCCCCAACGAGGTCGGGGTATAAGGAATTATGACTTCAACTAGTTGAACCCTTGCAAGAATGACCTTGATGACCTCCCATGGTGGAAGAAAATAAAGATGAGGGAGCAGGAGATCCTTTCAAAATGTTTCTCAAAGAGACCCTCAAGTGAAAAAGGAATGTGATGATGGATAAATTTTCCTAGATCTTCCAGTCGGTATCAATAGGCAAAGCATCCTCATCCAACAGTAACTTCGAAGGTGTCGCCCCATTTAAGGTACAAGTTAACTTTGACATCCCTATATTTGAAGGCCAAATAGACACAATGTCATATATAGATGGTTAAATCTGTTATAAGGATATTTTTCGGTCCATAATTTTTCCAATAGGGAAAATATTACTTTTTCACTCCTCAAAGCCATCCCCCATGTCAAGGACTGGTGGAAAACCTATTGTGAGTAGAGGGACAAGAAGGAACCCTCACTATTTTTAGTCGCACCCACTTGGAATTATTTTTGAGACACCATTAAGGAACAATAGTACCCTGTTAGGAGTTATTAAGATAAGTACATAAAATGAACCACACTATGACAGGGAATGGACCAAGACATGTCGAAGTTCACAAATATTTTTCATACCCTTCGCATAAAGTTGGGTATAAAGGATTCTAAGCCACATATAGTACTCAAGTATTGCGTTTTTCTGCACAAATACATCCAGGATAAGATGGAGTTCTTGAAAATCTCCTTTTTTGGTGTCGCATACTGATATGCTTTCAAGATCGTGTTGAAATTTAAAAAGAATAAGTGATACTTTGGATCTGCAAATCCAAAAGTAGGGAAAGGTCACCCCCAAACCACAAAACAAAGGAAAAAATCCAAGGTGGGGTGACCCAATACAACCCATCGAAGCCATAAGCGAAGAATAACACCACAAAGATGGGGAAGGAAACATGAAAATGGTGTGAGTTACACAAGAGCCCCACTCATAACATAAATGAGTGTCATGTCAAGTAATCACTGGTGGTCGAACTGAAAGCTTTAGATTCAAATGCATGTTCTGAATCTGATTCAAAACCCAAAAATGGGAATGACAAGGGAAAACATATTATCATTGTAGAACCTAATGTCACTTTTTCCACCATCAATGTCCAGAAGATTGAACTTGAAGATCCAGAGGAGGGGGAGTGTCTCTTCCACTCAAAGATATGGGTGAAGGTTTCTCTATTGCAATTAATTATCAATAGTGGAAGCCAAAATAACCTCATCCCATATGAATTTTTGAAGTAGTTGGACCTAGCAACAACAAAAAACCCACAGTCGTACACCATCGAGTGGCTCCACCAAGGGTGAGATATCTGTGTTAGCCAACAATTCCACCTTCCCTACAACATCAAGCCCTTCACAGATGAGGTATTGTGTGATGTTTCTCCCCTTGAGGTTTGTGATGTATTATTAGGCCAACTATACTTGTGGAATTGTTATGCTTTTTATGCATCCAAGCCTCGCAATGTTATTATTACTATGGGCAATAAGCTCTACAATATACTAGAGATAGTTTCTCCTACCTCCATTTCTTTGCTCTATACTAAGAAATGCAGTAATATCATCTCTGAGATGGTGAGTTCTTTTTTCCTTCTAATTTCCTCTCAAAGTAAGGGGAATATTGTGGCCACATCTGTGACCCCGGGGAAGGGTTCCTCTACATAGAAAAAGTAGGTGGATAAGTTCGTGGAAGAATATAGGGACATCCCCTCACCCACAGGGGTATCTTTGCATTTTCAGGTCAAACGTTCAATCGATCTGACTACTGGGGCACCACTACCCAAAGAGTCGATATGCAGTCGCTCTCTTCTCTAAAATTATGAAATCAAGAGGCATATCCAAGAGTTGCTACAAAAGGGGAACATCTAACCAATATCCTCACCTTGTGGGAGCCCAATTGTAATCGTACAAAATAAGGATGGGACCTGGAGACTCTACATTTATTATCGGCACTAAATAAAATAATTTTCAGAAACATGTATCCAATCTCATAGATTGATGACCTTCTTGACCAGCTCAAGGGGGCCAGTGTAAACTCCTCACCCCACATTTAGCCAAATTCACTAGATTTCCACGGTACACATGAGACGAGTGTCACTATGATATGACTCGACCTCTAAGCTCCAGTTAAGGAAGTGGGACCTACAAACTGAACACATACTGACATCCCACAAGGACTACAATTCACTCAGGAGCTAAACAACCACCCCAAGTGATCAATCCCTGAGCTGGTACCTTTTTTCTCTGACCTAGTACCCCAATTGCATGGATAGGCATGCTTCCATGCCATTATGGCTCCTTCAGTTCTGAGCATACTGTTTCAGGATCTGTGCACCCTTTTCAGGAAAGCTTCCAAGCCACTTCCCAGAATTGAATATAACTTTCCATAATCATAATCTACATGATGACAATGCCAAAAATTCAATCTTGAAGCAATTATTTGAACTAGACAACCTAATCCATAACAAACATTTCGTCAAACATATATCAAACATGTAAGCTACATGTCATGAATGCATATATGATCATAAATTGAGTGTCTTCATCTGAAAATCAACAATAAGGCTCTAATCCCTCTCTAGCTAGCTTCAATAGCACTTGTTAGTTCATGCATTCATTAACCAATCAATAACTTATCAAAACATGTCAAGAGACATAAATAGATTACATCATATAACCAGTAAATAACTAACATAAAATCCATTGAAAATCAACCATAATGTCAACATGGTAACCAGTACAAGTATTCATAAATCATAGTAGGAAAATAGCTCTTATTCTCCTATGAAAATAGCAGCCAAGTCAGGGACTTCCACATAGCACCCGACCATAGATTGGGCTAAACCAAATCTATCTTTCATCCAATCACCCCCGTGCGATAATCCAAGCATGAATTTGGTTCTCATGGAATAAACCAAGACAAACCAACCAGGGCTTCCTGGGGCTAAACCACCTCAACCCTCAACCACAGTGATTCCACCTCTATGGTTTAGAAATCACTAACACTAACCAAATCGGTCTCTACGTAAGTTGTCTAGGGCTCCAGGAACTAGTAACTCAACCCACAACCTTCCATAGCTCTAGAGTGTTTGTTCCAACCACGACTCTAGGGACTAACTCAACCCACCAAGGGCTCCACAGTGTTTGTCCCAACCAATGGCTCCAGGAAGTAGTAACTCAACCCAAGTTGTTCCAGGGCTTCCAGAGCATTTGTTCTAAACCCAATCCATAAGGAACCTGAGCACCATTCGGAAAAAAAAGTGGAAAAACCCACAACACCATGGCTATCCAGGAAATGGCAAGGCAAGGCTAAAACCACTTTCAATCCAGGAGAATCCCCATGCCAATGACAACACATAACCAGAGAATCACACACATGCCATGCATCCAAAAATAAGTAAGGAAATCACACATGCAACCTATTACTTGCAAAGCAATCCAGTTGTAGATGCTAATCCAAATGTTTCCTTGTGCTCTCTACTTTCCTTTTCCTTCTTTCTCCAAATCTAAATGTGTGTCAAAGTGTTCCAAGAATGCTCCAAGAATACTCTAAGTGTGCAAGAGTATGAGAGAATGAGAGAATGAAATGGGTGAGCCAAATTGAACTAACAAAAGATAAACTTATGAAAAGTTGTGGACTGATCCTTAAAAGCCTTTTTATCATTAAGGCCTCTATTTTCTTCATTTTTCTCATTTTTCCTCTAATTTCCCTTGCATGTAAATATGTTTCCCTTCACCTTCCTTTCCTCCTATTTTCCTTTTTTTTCATAAATAAATTCCAATTATTATCTCTTTGCCTTTTCCAATGCATTTGTCGATTTCTATAGCATTTATTAATCACAAGTGATGCCCACTAAAGTGCTTTTGTCTGACAATAATCTTGGAATATGTGTCCCATGGCCTTGGTCTTATTTTATTTATATGGAAAATGAATCAAGGTTTGTTACAACCAAGTACTCCAGCAAGATTGATTTTGAGTCCACGTATCACAAGGTTCCAATAGAACCCACACATGTATGGAAGACCACCTTCAAATCCAAGGACGACCTTTTTGAATGGTTGGTTATGCCCTTCGAGTCGACAAATTCCCATGCAAATTTTATGAGGTTGATAGATGCCATATTTCAGCGCTTCACCAACTCATTCGTGGTTGTATATCTGGATGAAATACTTATCTTCAACAAGAGTTTGGAAGAACACTTGTAACATATTCGACATGTCCTTCAAACCTTGCGGCAACACAAGCTGTGTCAACTTGGAGAAATGCACCTTTGACATTAACTAGGCCCAATATTTAGGTTACATAATTGATGAGAAAGGATGGATGTGGATCAGGCTAAAATC
Source organism: Pinus albicaulis (assembly GCA_034641835.2). Classification (NCBI taxonomy): domain Eukaryota; kingdom Viridiplantae; phylum Streptophyta; class Pinopsida; order Pinales; family Pinaceae; genus Pinus; species Pinus albicaulis. The sequence goes on from CM076580.1 coordinate 1,247,929,569, forward strand.
CAAGTCATTCGAGATTGGACAGCCCCGACCACTCTAACAGAGCTTTGCAACTTTCTAGGCCTTGCCAATTTCTATAAAAGGTTCGTGTTGGGATTCTCTCATATCACTTGGCCTTTTAATCAAGTTACCAAGAGTGGAGCGAAAACAAAAAAAAGTTGGTCTCAGTCCCAACAAAAGGCATTTGTTGAGCTAAAACACTGCCATTGCTCCGCACTAATACTAGACCTGTAACAACCATTTGAAATTTATACAGATTCCTCCAACTGTGCTATAGGTGCAGTCCTCACCCAACAAGAACATCTGGTAGTCTAGCACAATGAGACACTCTCCGATCAATCTCCAACTTATTTTAAAAAATTATTAAGAATTTCGTTGACTTAAAAAATGAAAGCAAAACTAATGATAAATAAATCTCGTTTTAAATGAGGTGAAACAATAACCTCATATTACCACTTATTATTGTATCGTTGAGCTAAGAATACCTATGAACCCTCACCTTTGAACACCCTTAAATGCTCTCACCATTATACCATCAATCTACCCTTAAGTCTCTACTCTTATACCATTAAATCTCTACCTTTACGACATCAATTTTCCCTAATGCCAACACCTATTAAACACCCCCATTTATTGAAATTATTTAGTGCCCTCATCTATCATATTTTCAAAAGAACGAAGGCTAAACAGAATGAAGTAGAGGGAGTTATCACTTTGTTGGTTGGTACAAAGTCAATATGATCAATAAATCTATGGATTATTAGACATCTTGCTCCAACAACTGATCACTACAATTGATTGATTAGTGGTCTGAATGCTTTTCGATTCAGGGGATTTGCATCATTAAAAACTTGTCTTTCCCGAAAATATGCACGGTCTATTTAATATGAATTTAAACCTAATTTAAATAGAGTAGTATATGCCCATCTATAACATTTTCAAATTAAATCATTTTTCCAAAATTGGAAAAAAGTTAAATCAAAACCGCATACATTAAGGACAATTAAATCCTATCGCATTAACTCAGTAAATGAATATATGAATTTAAATTACTTTATAATTAAATTTTGTTATAATAAAAAGTAAAAGTTTAATTTTGTTTTGTTAGTAATGAGAGTTTTGAGATGAATAGCTCAGAGTAATTGAAATTTAGGGGCATTTAAGATGTAAAAATTATTTAGGGATGTCACTTGACCTAGGTCACACCAATCCTTAGCATGATTGGATTTTTGCCGAAATCGGTGACCTATTCACAATGGAGGACCTATTCACAATGGAGTGCCTTGAACCTATTCACAATGGAGTGCTTTGATAGAACACCTTATCACGCCTCATAGAAATAATTTAACACATATTAAGTTCATATGGAAAAACTATAATCTATAATAAAAGCAAAGACTGATAACAAGGATATCCTATAATATATAATTTTGTAAGTAGTTTGGATCCATTTTAAATTCAAATATATCATGGAGAGGGATTAAATTATTTAATGTGTAATTTTTTTATTAATTAATTCTATATCATGTATGAATTTTTTCATATTAAAAAAATTACACATTAACAATTTAAAAAAAATTAAACTTTAACCATTTTTATAAACAATGTAGTTATTATATTGTTTAACTTATTAAAATTACCTATTGAATAAAGAAAATAAGAATATTAAATTATATAACATATAATTATTTATTCAAATTACACAATAAATAATTATTAAAAAATAAAAATAATATATATATATATATATATATATATATATATATATATATATATATATATATATATATATATATATATATATATAAGTGTTAATTAATTATTTTTTAGATTATTTAAATTTCTTATTCTAGTTAAACTAGTCGTTATTTACAACTGTTAGTTGGAGCTTTCCTCATCTATATTTAAACTGGTTTTTAGATCATATTTCTCCTCTTACTCTGACGATGAACCACAGTGACTAGTTCTAAACTCGTCGACAAAATATACTTTGATGTAATTTTTACAGAAAAATTTAATGCTTGATACATCTAAATTTAAAATAGATCTAAATTGATTTTTTTTTAATGAATGTTCTTACATATATCCTTACTTTTATGTGTAGTTAATTATTTTCTATTTATTTTAATTTTATATTGTTTAAAATAGAGTCACTTGTATTTTTATTTTTTAATGTAATATTATGGTAGTTTCATTTATGACAACTTTTTCCCATATTGAAACACCTAATTACTCTAAACTCAATAATTATGTATGTGATAAACCTTTTATATATTTCTATGTACCTAAAAGTGTGTTATTAGATGAAAGATATCTAAAGATACACCTTTAAATGTTTTAAAATATATAAAAAATTGATATAATTTAACTAATAAAAATTTTGATATTTTTTTGTTTTACTATAAAATTGATTTTTTATTATTTAAAAATATAATTTTTAAATATATATATAAATTTAATTTTTAAAATTTTTATATAATATACCTATTACATAAGATATATCTTATGCTTATTATTTAAAAAAAAATTATTAAATTTTAGATAAAATTAATTGAAAAAAATATACAAATAAAATAAAAATAAAAACAGAACATTATTAATTAAATTACATTAAAATATGTCAACTAAAATCTAGCATGTTGGGATTAATTAGTTTATTGAATAGGTGATCTCAACTAAAATAGGGTATATGGAGAAGGAAATACTCGGATATAACTAAATATAATATACATATAACCGGACATTAATATAGTATGCATATAATTAAACATTAATATTGTAAAATATATTTGTCATTTATCACCACCTTCACTTTGATCAATAATTAAACCACATTTTCATATATATATATATATATATAATTAATTAATTAATTAATTAATATGACTAATATTAATTAGCTTCACTTACGTTATATATAATTAAACCACACTATAATTTAAATAAAAGTTAAAAAAAAAACATATAACGATAAGACTTAACTAAAAATATGATGTACATATAATGCATCATAAATGACTTTAATATTCCAGATTATATTTGTCATTTATCACCAGCTTCACTTCGATCAATACTTGCTTTTCATGTATAATCACGTCATCCAAAAAAACCACGTTACATTCCAACCAAAATTTCTAAAAATTATCTTAATCAGTACGAGAGAAAATAAATTCTATACCATCCTCTTTTCAATATGGTCCATTTATACCAATACATGTCACCTTCAACCAAAACAAACATTGATGAGTATATTTGATTGGTTAGAATGAAAATATGAACAATGGTTGATGTGTATATTTAATTTGATTATATATATAATAAAAACCTATTATCTTACAATTTATTAGATTACATTGTTGAATAACAAGCGAGTGTTTTGACTTATGCAAACAACTATGATTTATGTCTAAAACACATGTTAATATAATGCACAACTTATATTTGAATGTGAAACTACGGAGTACATCCATTTAAGATGTATGCAAATAATAATATTAAATGGCATAAATATGATTATATTTTCATTTTTGTTATTTTATTTTATTGATAGCAAAAAAAAATACATAAATAATTTTTTTTGTTTTATTGGAAAATGATGAGTAGTTTTCACGATGACATAAATTAATTTGAAGATTTTTGAGGATTTTTGAGAAAGCCCTTACACCAAAGAGTATATATGTAACAACCTTGTATTTACATATGAAAACAAAACAAACTATGATTGTTGTAAACCAATCCGGGAGCCATTAACATTGCTCGATAGAAAAAAGAAAAAAAAAAGTATAATGATTTCAAAAGCAGAACGTAGCTACCAAAAAATGAAAATAGACAGTAAACATAGTGTACATAGAGAGTCGGCATAATGGACATACTAGTCCAAAATGATAACTGGAGAGTGAGGAGGAGAGTTTGCATTTACATGTTTATCTTGACCATGCTAAGCAGTGTTTCCATCTTACAATGTAATGTTATGTTATGGAATGGTTTTTGGGATATGGTTTGTTATAAACAATACATATAACATTGAAAGAGTGGTATATTTATTTTACCAATGTACTCTAATTATTTTTTAATCAATGTTTGTTATTGAGATGTGTTTTAGTTATTCATTGAAGATATAACTATTTTTAAGTATAATTATATGCATGAAAGTGAAATAACATGTTATCCAACAATTTTAGAGCTTGGAATTAGAAAGTCAACATGAGCTCAAAGCACTTTGTTTTCATCTTTTGACACACTTAAATCCTCTTTTTGTGTTTTATGTTGATTTATCAAAATGGAATTGCATAATGGATGGAAATTCGAGTGGGGAAAGGGTCAAATCCCTTCTAAATTTTGTTATTTCATGGATACAAGGTTTCAAGTTGTAGGCAGGTCTTAAGCTCCTATTTTTTATTGTTGTATGTGTTTTTATATATGATGCTACTTTCGCATCTATCTTGAACCCTTACTTACATGTAATATAGATAAGTATCTACTTCTGGCTCTATCGTTATTGGTATTGTTATACATGGTGGTTTTGTTGTTGAATAAGCCATTGTCTCCGTCATCTACTATTCCTCTTGTGAATGGATAAATGGGTTATGAATCAACCCTAACTGCTTGCTTTTGAACAAGGCCTAATTAGGCTTAAACCCAAATAGGAATATGTACCCTGGCCTCAAGCTCTCATCTATCTCCAAATTCTCTTAATTTGTATATGATTTATTTTCTCTTCATACTAGGACTAACTATCTAAGACTACGACAAAGAAGATAGATATTAGAAGTAATCACTTGGACAAGCTAGTCAATTTATGTAAGGTAATGACCTAGAGAAATAACATTTCCGTGATAGAGATAACTCCAATAAAGAGCAATTTTGTAGTAGATAATAATAGGTGACTTAATGAACAAATTGAAACTTCGCAGAATCTTGTTGTAAATTAAAGTCAAGGTTCCTGGTATAGGTCACTAAGGTTGCCTTAAAGTGAATGTTTTGTGTCTTGAAACATTGCATATAGTGGCTTAGTGTCACTCCCTACTTTCCTATGAGAAGGTTTCTTATTCCCATCGTCTTCCTAATATAATGAATTGGTTGACAATTAACACAAAGGCCCTATAGGTATAGCAATGAGGATTAAAAGGTGATGTAGGCATAGTGATAAGAATAAAAGGCGATGAGATGGTGTAGACAATAGTACCTAAGTTAGTGAGTCAACTAGCATGTGAAAGTTGAGTGTGATTTACACATGTTTAATATGCCTCATTTGAAGGTGTATGACATAGCTTTGATGCTTTGAAAATGCCTCAAGCTCTAATGTGCTACTAATTCCCTAAGTGGTGCATTCGTTATAATACTTAAAAATCGATGAAAATATTTACAAGGTGAATTAAATAAATCTTCTATGAATATTCAATTGGATATTTTATTTAACATACACTAGGCATTTTTGGCTCACCCCTACATCTCTTGAGGCCAAAATTTTGTGCTAAATAACCCTTGGAAATATGTGCTCTAAAAACTTTCCCTTTTCTAGGAATTACCAGCATAATATAATGCATAACTAAATGCACCATTATATGTACAACATAGGAATAGACCAAAGTAGCATAATTAATCTAATTAATATGCAGATACATTTCACAAGCACAAGGAAATCTCTCTCTCTCTCTCTCTCTCTCTCTCTCTCTCTCTCTCTCTCTCTCTCGGGCATGTGGTATTGATAACCCATGGTATTCATTTAAAAGATAAGCATTGTCTTTTGTGTTTTGTTGCATTTTTCGTTGCAACACATGCCCGAAAAAATCATAACTCATTTCATATAACTTATTTTCATAAGGAAGGGACGAAAGATTTATTTTGTGGATGACGTAGCCTAGAAAAAGCTGAAGGATAGGGTTTTTATTGCTAATGTTTTTGGATTTTGGTGAATTATAGGGGCTACTTAGTGTTTTACTATGGTGAATTTTTGGAATTCTGGTAGTAAAAATGGAAGAATTAGTTGATTGTGGTGCTTACCCTAGTGATTTTTCCTTGCCATGGTTTGATGCACCATCTCAGCAGGGTAGCGATGTGGCTCAAGTTCCAAATATCATCTTCATAGAGAAGATCTTGGGTTCATATCAGAGATATGAGTGTAACTTGGAGGCTGGTCCCTTTATTTCTTCCTTTGGTTGTCCAAATTCCTTGGTTCGAGGGGATTTTCTGGTTTTCATGCTTTTCAATGGAGTTGGATCTGAAAATGCTAGTCATGTCCCTTCATTTGGGAAGTTTCTCACCCCTCATCTGTCGACTTGTGCTTTAGGCCACATGTAAGTGGATGGTTGTTGGTTGAGACTACTTAATCGAGAGGATTTCTAGCTAGGGGTTATGACCATTTTTTGGAGGTCAGTTTTCATGAATTTTTTACTAATGAAGGTTTATTGTCGAGAGGGGGGGTTGCATTGCTCATTATACCCTTGAACAAAAATTTGTTGTGAGTTCCTGGTGTAAACCATAGGGGTTTAAACAAAACAGTATATACACTAGAAGGGAATATCAAAAGGCATCAAGGTTTGGAAGGTGCCCAAGAAAAATTAGTGGAGTACAAAGGCGTTGGGATGCATGAAGAGGGAAATACCTACATAGAGAAGGAAAGGAAAAAGGGGAAGTGCGTGAAGGTTAAGAAAGAGAACCAAAATATTGTACTTTAGGAATACATACAACTTGATTAAGTTATGGCTATGTATGAAAAGGTTTTGGTAGGGGATGACAAAGGCCAACATTTCTCGTTGGAGCTCCTATGCAGCTGGGTCAATAAATAATGGGGGAAAAATCCAATGAAGGTTTTGGAGGTAAGTATTATGGTTCATGGTTTTTTTATGATGAGATTCAATTTGGTGGAAGATGTTTTGTGGGTTCTAGATAAAAAAATGAAGTATTGACTCCTCCATGATGTTGTTAAAATGTTGAAGCCCTTTGTTCGATGCAAGTCGTGAATGACTTGATGTGTGCCTATTTGGGTTAGACTATTAGGACCCCCCCTACAATTATGGGATTTGGATGTGTTTAGGGCCATATGGAACAAATTAGGGGTTTTTCTTCAAGCGGATATGTATTTCCAGATTGCAAATATTAGAATAATGGCAAGGGTATTAGTGAAATTGGATCTGTGAGAAGGGCTTTATGCAGACTTGAATCTACGTTACAGGGGGTTTAAGCATTGAAAAATTACTGAATACGAAGGAATTACTTTTAAATGTTGGAGGTCCCATCATCAAGTACATTTCATGAAAGATTTCTCCCACTCCTTCAATGGGGAAAAAATAACAAGGGTTCAGTGGGAAGATCGATCTATGGGGTCACCATCTAGAGAAATAGAATATTGGTTGGTTTCTTCTCCTTCCCCATCTCTACAGACCAATATTTTGTTTCCTAGATCAAAGACTACAAGCACTAATGGCGCAGGTGCGGAAAATTTTGAAGCGGGTCTACAATATTTTTGGGAGGTCAACGCTCCATCTGCAATGGTAGTCTCCTCTCTAGGGAAAGGGACACAATGGTAGACACCCTGTCTAATGAAGGTATTAAATAGGCTATGGGCACTTGGAAGGTCATTGAACATTTAGGAGAATATGAAAAAAAATACTTTCACCATTATTTTATGGAAGGATGATTGAATATATAGGAACAAACAATACTTTCTCAACAACAACAATATGCTTATATGTATGATTTTTATATTTATGGACATGTGTGCACCTTACGTAATGCACGCACATGTTTTTTGAACATTGACTTGTTTTTCAGATAATTTTTTAGAATGCATAGAAATGCATCTACAAAATGTAACCTTTTAATTTTTAATGAAATGTTATGATTTTGTTATGAGGAAAAAAATTGCTTCTTTTATATGGTGCAATTGGCTACAAACTTGTAGCACTCCACCTAGACACATACCATGTTGTTTTTTTATTCAATAGTGAATCACCACTAAGTTGGGGCTTTGGCTCCATGGGACATTAGTATTATCTTTCCCAAAAAACCTAGTACACAGCCAGTACCAACAACTATTGGTCAAGGTACCAAGCCCCACAACCTCCAACCAACAATATTATGGTTTCTAGGAGTTCCAATGCCCTCAAAGCCCTTCCAGACCTCACATAGCTAAGGTATCAAGCCCAAATACCTCCAACCAATTGTGCCTTCCAATACTTCTACTACCATTTCAAGCCTTCTAAGCACCCTTCTAGGCCTCCATTTCCACCATAGACACCATGTTTCCAAGGATATCCTTCCAGAATATCTCACTGGAGTCAATTGTACTCCCCACAACATATGAATCTATCGTATTTATACCTTCATAGAGCTAACAGACTCATTTTTATGTGCATTCCATCCTACCACTTGGCATTCGCCCAAGCCCTTCATGGAATTTGGTTATATGCATGGAAACTTTATATGACTATTAAATCATATAAGATATTTAAACTCACTCACCCATGGAATTTCAACCCCTCATTCTGGTCTATGTCTTTTTAGTTTGCATCCAATTTGGTTTTATTATTATGTGTAAATAATTACATTAACATGCCTTCTAGCCTCATAATTTACAACATGTGTACACGCGCATACCATCCCCAAAACATAAAACATACCTACTTGGGCACATTGCAGCTCACCAAGCTAGTTTCATATTTACATATTATTTACATTCTAAGGGTTGAGAAGGGGTATCACATTCCACTCCCCCTAATTTAGGGATTGTCCTCATTGTAATATATATACACATATATACAATATCTCATTCAAAAAATGAGGGTATTATTCCCTCATCACATCCTCATTCTCCTTATAAAATCTTTGGACCGAAATGGGTCCACTACATCATTACTAAGAAAATGACTCGATTCCAAAACACTTTGAATTTATCTTCCAATATCCTTACTGGTTGGACCTAGAAATCTCCCTCGGGCTCCACCTGAATCATGTTCCAACCAATTACATGGTTAGAATTGGGAACTTACCTTTTTAGAAATTAAATGTGGAATACATTATGTATATGCATGGATGCCGGTAATGCAACCTTATATTCAACCGGATTGATCCTCTCTAGGATGTGAAATGGTCCACAATATCTCACTATTAATTTTGCACAAATGCCCAATTTCAAGGAAATTTTCCTTGCCTCAAGAATACATGGTCACCAATTCTAAATTCCTTGTTTGACATATTTCTATCCACATAAATTTTCTATTTTTCCTACATAAATTTCAAATTTATTTTAATCTTCGCTACTCGCTTCCATTTACCTAAGCATATCTAGACCAAAAATGGTCTTGCCAACTAGATTGTCCCAAATTACTGGTGTATTTAATTTTTTTCCATACAATGCATCAAATGGCCTCATCTTTAAGGATGTTTGATACCCATTATTATAATAAAACTCCACCAAGTGTAAGTATTATTCCCATTTCATTGGTTTGTCCATCACATACATCCTCAACGTGTCCTCAATGACACAATTAACCTTTTATGTTTGACCATCTAATTCTAGATGGTATGTTGTGCTAAAATTTAAATCAATCTCAAATCCTTTAAATAAGCGTGTCCAATAATTAAATGTGAACTTGAGATCTTTTTTCGAAATAATTTCCTTGGGAACCCCATTTAGCCTGAAAATTTACTTCATATAAATCTTAGCAACATAATTTTCCTTGTGCGTTGACTTCAATGGAATAAAGTGGGCATCCTTGATGATTTTTTCGACCACAACCATGATGGAATCATGTTTCTTCACTATTATAGACAAATTTGTAATGAAGTCAATGGAAACAATTTTCAATTTCCACTTAGGAATGGGTATTGGCAATAGTAACCCTGCGAGTGTCTATGATAATTTTACTCCAAGAACCAAGCTATATAATCAGTCTCTACATTCTGCGCGCTTATTCAAAAGTATTATTTTCTGATTGTTGTGATTTTATTTTGATACCCTGGTGCCTAGCATAAGGCACTTTGTGCATCTCAGTCAACATTAAATTTTTCAACCTCTCGGAATTCGACACATAAATCCTACATTTATACAAAAGAACTTCATCTTCTTTCATCTCATAATCCCTATATTTGGGTTGCATTTCACCTTGTTGTAGGTTTATTTTTATTTCCATCTATTGTTGATTTGAATTCCCAACCTCTAAATTTCTTATTTTTAAATAAATTTTACATGTGTTTATAGATGTAGCATGCATAGCATGCACCCTCCCACTGAATGCATCAACAACTTTATTTTCATTCCCATTTATATGCTTAATTTCAAAAGGATAATCAACCAAAAATTCAAGCAATCCGATTTGATTGGAATCTAAATGTGGTTGTCCAAACAAATGTTTTAACCCACTATGGTATGTTCTTAACTCAAACCTCTTCACCATGAGGTAATGCCTCCACATTTTCAAGGCCTGTATAGTGCTTTCCATCTCCAAATAATGAGTGGAATAATTCCTTTCATGTTCCTTGAGCTTCCTAGATTCATAACATATCAAATGCCAATTCTACACAAGGACTCCTCCAAGTAATTATTTAAATGCATTTGTGCACAAAATAAAGTATTTAGTTGGGTCAATGATCTTAAATATATGTGCACTTGTCAATTATCTCTCTAAACGTTGAAAGGTATCTTCACATTTCTGAGACCAGTTAAATTTTGTACCTTTTCATTACAAAGATGTAATCAAATGGGATATTCTTGAAAACCCTCGAAATAAATCCTCTATAATAACCTGATAGACCCATGAAATGTCTTAGATTTATCACAATTTTGGGTGCTTGTACCATTATTTAATAAACAAGAGACACAACTTTCTCTTACACAAATTGTCTCAAATAATATGCATGAACCTCTACACGCGCCATTTTATAAGTATAAAAATGGTTATAAACTACATATATTTAATATTGGTTGCAAGCAAGGATATTTCTATTAGTTGAATGCTAAGGTGAGAATGTGGTCGACACACTAGTTGACGTAGTATACATATGATCCAGGTGGCTTCAGAGACACACATAGGAAAAAGAGGGCTTACGAAAGCTAGAAATTGAAAGTGACAGGAAGGTGGAAAACTCAGCTTCAGATTGAAGAGCTCGTCGCCATGATCGCAATGGTGCAAACGACGCGTCAATCCGAGCTCATATAAGAAAGTTAGAGCAGTTTGAAGTTTTGTTAAGGCAATGGAAGTGAGGCCATAACATGCCACATGGCGTCCTAGTAAGCACATGGGGCCCACATGACATACCCTCAACTGTTGACACATGGCGCTCCTCCATGTTATAACAAACTCAAACTTGTGGTAAAGCGGATAATGCGGAAGGTTGGGTTGGGGCCGCATGGTGCGGACCCAGCCCGCCTATTATTATATTAATATAAGGCAATATGACCAAAATGGGGAGGTGGAATTTGATCCCCCGACCTCCCCTCAAATAATTGCTGCATTTACCACTGCACCATTGGTACATTCATGGTTAAGTCCGCCCAATTTTTTTTATAAAAACCATTATTTCGTGTAGTGCGGATGGAGAGTAGGTACATGAGGGGGTGTGTAGTTCAAGGCGGATAGGTGAAACCCTGAGCCACTTAGCGAGATTCATTAGAACCATGATTGCGCCTCATTTCTAGAGGGCCCAAAATTTCCCAGTGTCCAAATTGTACAAATTTTATATGGATTTTATACCTCTCGGCGACACAAATATGATGACGGTGTCAGTTTCTGCAACAAAAGTCTCAATTTTTCGGCAATATTCCAGATGGGAATGACAGTGTCAGATTTCAGCGTGTGGACAGTCGATTTCTTGCCATTCGATGCCACATTTTCTATGGTGCATTCAGATCCAACGATTGAGCAGCCTATTCTTCAACCAATATTAGAGTTGATGTATATGAAGTTTTGTTGCCATGTACTTCATTGATGATTGTTGTAAGATGTTTTATGTTGTGTCGATTCTTGCTTGATGTATGATGCATAATATTCATGTTTATTTGTTGTTGTTGATTCCTGCTTTATGTTTGATGCAGAATATTTATGTTTATTTGATGTAGTATTTATTTATCATGGATGGTGATTTATGTTGTGAGATCCCTTTGTTTCCTTGATGGCGGGATACTCTTTGTCACCATGTGTGAAGTTGTCATGATGATAGGAGGTCTGTATGAGTAAGAGTTCCCTGTAGGGAACATCTCGTGGAGAGACTTTTCCACTCATGTTGAGGGCCCATTTCCGTGTATGACAAGTCAACAACGTCCATTGAAACCATAACCATTTACAACACCAAATGAAGCATCCAACACCATCGAGACACCGAGGCCCGGAGACGTAGTCCACATTGGACGAACTCTGTTATTAAACGACTTGTGTTTTGTTGTGTGATTGTTGACATGTGTTCCTCTTGATTATATTTGCATGTGTTCATTAATTCTTTTGATAAAATGAAATTCTAACATATCAGTTGAAGCAAAAGGTCTTGGTTAAAGGGTAGCAGAAATTTACCTAGATCAAGTGGTATCAGAGTGATCTTCTTGTTGATGCGAATTGTGAGTGTGAACAACCATTGAACGTGCAGCAATGGAGGATGTCAAAGACATGTATGAGGCCATGATGAGGACGTCTGAAAGGATGGAAATGTTGTATGAATCTTATAAGAAACAAGTAGAAGATAACACTAAGTTGGAAACACTTCTACAAGAGGAGAAGGAGGACAAGAAGCTAGTGCAGCTTCAGTTGCAAGCCACAGAGGTAGTCTTAGAAGAACTGAAGCGCAGCGACCAAAGTCTTCAAATAGATCATGATGCATTAAAGACACTTCTCCAAGAAGAGAAAGCAAAGAAGAAGAGATTTAAGCTTCAATTGCGAGTCGCGGAAGACGCTTTGGAGGAATTGAAGCGCAACAAAGGCTTGAAGCAACCATCATCACCTATTTTTGCATCGACATCTGAGGTAAACAATGTCGATGTTTCTTCAATTTCATCTTCACATGCTATTATTTCTGTTGGAAATGTGGAGATCCCAATTACAGGAATTGGCATGAGACTCCTTACCAGGATGGAGTATAAAGGAGGAGGACTTGGCATTCATGTCCAAGGCATAAATTATCCATTGGAGGTTGTGTAGAGACCTCGCTACATAGGTTTGAGATACACAGAAGAAGAATGCTCAAAGTTGTCAGAATCTCCCACGACATTGATGAAACCATCAAGGAAAAATAATTATGGGAACACTTCCCCATCATCTTATGACAACACATATTGCAGAGAGAAAGTTGAGGCAAGCTCTCATCACCATGATCGCACCAGAGACCACCAGGAAAGGTATAACAAGTCTCAATATTCGCAAGTTCATTTTTATTATAAGCATGTTTCTAATCATGAACGTAAATCATGGCATAAGAAAACTTGTTGTTTTTGTGGTTTGCATAACCATGTCATTTCTGAATATTGGAAAATAATGGAAGCACAAAGGAGGATGAGGCATGGAAAGCCGTCTCCACAACAAGTAAAGAAAATGGTTAAGTAGGTCTAGAGGAAGAAAACCTTTCGCAACCATTGCAACCAAAGTGGACCTCAAAGATCCATGTGTTCGAGGCTCCATCCAAAGCAACACCTTAAGGATGAAGCATTGGTGCATGAATCAGTTGGAACAATTGGTCAACAAATGAATCCACCAGATTCATGGTGGTCCTCTTTATTAGGAAAAATATGGTTTTCCTAGATATGGTAGTGTGCCATGGATGTGTTTTGTAAATCATGTGTTGCAATTTATAATGTAAAAGTGATGATGTATTTTCAATAACTTATGAGGCAACAATGATATTTTTACGTTGTATTGATTGTTACACCATTTTTTGGTCATCTAACCTTTCATCATTAGATGGACCCAAGTACACCATGTAAGACCAGTTTTACCCCAAGTAAAACTGCTTTCGCTATGTTAATTAGGAGACCCCAAAAGGAATAATTAATTAAACCATAATTTAATTATTATTCCCAGTCATGTTTAACCCAAAAACAAAGAAATTAATGAGATAAACCCATAGTTATCTTATTATTTTCTATGAATAATTATTTAAATAATATTCCTTGTTAAATATGACCAAATCAACCACCATTAATTAAATAAATCATTATTTATTTGATTATATCCCAACCACTTCCTTAAAAAGATAAATAAATCATTTATTTATTTATTCTTCACTAATCAAGGGATTTGACCCAAGTCAAACACCCTTCCCCTCCAACAAATAATAATAAAATATTCCATAGAGGTGGATCTAGATTTGGTTAACATTATTTTAATCATGCACCAAGATCTAGAATGACCCAATATTTTGTTATAAATAGGAGGGTTTTCCCCTTCATTCTTCACCTTTTGTCGCATACTAGATCACTCTGGATCTATACACTCGGTCTCATTTTCTGCCATTGTTGCTCCCATTGAGCTCTACCTTCTACATTGGGTTTTCTACATCTACAAGAGAGAGAAAGCTTAGATCTCAAGTGCTGAGGACTACAAAGAACCCATCCCATTGAGGAGATCTGGATACACCTTCTTGTTTCCTCCCAGGTGCCCTGTAATATAAAAATTCATTCAAAAATCGTGTTCTTGTCTTGTCTATTGGATGCATGGAGCAAACTCTTTATTTTTCTGCTTAATGTCTTTCCCTTTATAGATCTGTTTGTTGCAGCATTTTAACTACTAATTGCAGATCTAAAGATGTTTTGCAGCCTCTATTGTTGTTAGGGCTATTAGTTATGCGTAGCTAAAGTGGTTCTTTTTCGTACACTTCGACGAAGAATTCATACTAACAAATGGCGACTCCACACGGGTTTTAAATTACGACCGCTGTCGTTTTTCATATTCCCGCATATCCAGCTACTTCAGGCCCTAGGGCTTCTTTTTTAGCTGCTTAGTTTTTCTCTTTTCATGTCATTTTTCTCACATAAAACCCTAAAAACCTAAAATTTCTAACTTCCGTGTGTTTCTGGCCCTATTGCGCAGGTAAGCGACACCAGCCGCACCCGAGACGGCAATTTTTCAGAAAATCTGCCGCCGAAACAGCCGGAACGGGGGGGTCGCACCTTTTGGCCCAAAACCTGCGACCTGGACGCACTTTTCAGCCTGTAACCTGCGACCTCAACCAAAATCAGGTCAGAACCTGCGACCCGCCTTTTTTCCAGCATTTTTTCTGTAATTTTTCTGGGTTCTGCTGCAGCCTCTGCCAGGGTTTTCCAGCCTCTGTCTCAGCCCGCCTTGACCAAGATCTGATCTGTTTTTACTCACCTAAGTGGGAACCCAGCCCCTTAGGGCTTTAGTACCCTCCACTTTTTGTGGAAGAGTTTCAGCTGTTTCAGCCGTCGGTTTCAGAGCTTCAGCCCCCTCTTTTTCCAGATCTGTGACCTCACTTCCAGATCCATTGAAATCAGCCTCTTTTCCTTTCAAATCACCACTTGTCGTTTTGTTTGGACCTCCCCTAAAGGCCTCTGCCTTGCCCCCCCGGCTTTTTGCTGATTTCCCTTTTTCCAGCCACCTTGCCTCTGTCTCTTGGCTGTGATCTGCACCCCTTATCTGCAGCTTTATCCTCCAGATCTCTGTCCCCTTTGACCCTAGATCTGTTGAGCTTCCCTTGTGTGTGTTCCCATAGTTTTTCCCTTTCTTTTCAGCATAGTTTTGAGAGACCCACCTTCTTGGGTTAGATAGATGCATACGTAGCTGTTATTTTTCTGTTATTTTAGCATTTTACTCTGTTCTCTGTAGGTTTATTTTCAGCTACGCAGCACACTTTTTTGCTCTCAACAACGGAAAGGGTTTAAAAATTAAAATTAACGCACACCACACATTGACCCTAAGTGAAGAAGCGCCTGGTTTACACCGCCTGGCAAAGACTCTAAAATCAATTGTCACTGCACCTTATCTGCCCTTGACCTTCTTGATTCTGTCCCTTTCTGCCCTTGTCGGTTTCCTTCTTCCTGTCATCATTGCGCCCCCAAGGCGCTTTTCCCGGAGACTTCTTGGCCTTCATCCTCAGTTTCCGGTTGATCGACCTGCTCCGCACCGTCGTCGTCGAGCCAGTCCACCTTCGAGTCTGCACTCCGACTCCTCTCCTGATTCATCGGGTCCCCCTTCTCCTTCCGGTTCTCCCCCTCCGACTCCTTTTACCTTCACCATGTCCGGATCAGGGCCTAATGCTAGCGGTTCTCCCGGCCCCAATGCCGGCCCTACTTCTAGCGGAACCGTCACCACCACTACTCCGGCCACCCCTGTGCTGCCGTACATTGCAGGCCTCAGCCTCCCCGATTTCCATCAGTTGATTAACGACCCCATTCACCATAATACTACCTAGCCCACTATGCCTACCAAGTTACCCTCTGATATCCCTAAGTTCGAGGGCCTTAATGGCGAAGACCCAACCAATCACGTCCGGTCTTTCCACATGTGGTGTTCCTCCAACTCCATTACCGATGACTCCATCCGTCTTCGCTTGTTCCAACGCACGCTTACCGGCGAAGCTTCTAAATGGTATGTCGAACAGGCCACTTCCTCCCATACCACGTTCGAGACTCTTGCCCAAGCCTTCTTGTCGTACTTCCAGCTCCCCCTCCGATACGACACTGGTACGGAGCTCTTGACTTCATTTAAGCAATCCTCTTCCACACGCCTTTCTGCCCATGTTCAGGAATGGCGACGAAGACGGAGCTTATGTCGAGCCCCTCCCTTTGAAGATCTGGTTTACATGGACTGGTTCCTTCGCACCCTCCCGTCTCCCATCGGCAAAGATGTCGCCTCTCACTTTCCTCAATCTGAAGAAGCCGCCCTCCAAATAGCTTAAAAGTATGACCTGATCTATGCTCAATCTGGTTATGTTTATACCGTTCTTCCTGACATCCCCCGGCCCGGTGGCGCTAACGCCCCGGGGGCATCTCATTCCGCCGACGGTATTGTTGGATCTCTTTCCCACCCCTCTGCTCATCCTCCTATGAGCCATGGTCTCCCCCAGGGAGGGGCCAGCACCTCAAGCACTCTTCCCCCTCCCGGCAACATGTATCCAGGATACGGCATGCCTCCTCCTTTTGCCCAACCTCCCGCTTACCTCAATGTCGCCCAACCCAACCCTTACCTTCATCCACAGCCTGGTGCGCCGCTCTCCTCCAAAGCATATGCGCTTCCGCTCCCTTGCCTCCTCACCACCTCGCAATACTCTACAACCCTCCATAAGTATTTGCGCAGCAGGTGCGTTTAACTCTTCTCTCAAAGTGAGAGGCAACCGTAACCCATCTCGCCCCAGAACCGAGGTCCCACTGTCCGACCCTAACACTAGCAACCAGCCTCAGGGCACCCCGCCCAGGCCGGACAGGCCGCTTCGCACAAACAAGCCCTGTTCGTGTTGCGGTGTTTACGGTCACTACACTCACGATTGTCCTCTCTTACCCCAGATGCGACAGATGTGGGAGTCTCAAGCCACATTGCGCGAACAACACGCCTCCCCTCACGCTCCTCCTAATGTGGCCACTACCCCGCCAGCTGTGTTCACTGATCCTTTCCCTCAACAGGGATTCGTGGCTACCCAACCCCCCGACAACCATGCAGCCACACCCTCGTCCATTTCTGGTTCCTCTGACTACCAGATCCTTATGATGCGCTCCGATCCGTCCCCTTCCGTCGACCTTCACCTTCAAACTCGGTCTCGCCAGTACCCCAAGCCTCCTGCTCAGTCTGCCCCCGAGCCTCCATCTTCAGGTTCTACAGAGCCTCTTTCGACGTCCAGTGGCCCCTTACACATCTCTCAACCCAAAGTTGAGGTTCACCCAAAGATTCCAAAGGGTCCATTACGCCGAAATGCTGCTTCCGGTCGAGCCGCTCAATCGTACAGTATAGTAGATGATTTGGCACAATCCCCTGCTGCCATTTCCACACTGGAACTCCTCCAGTCGTGCCCTTCTCAAAGCAAGGCTCTACTATCTGCCGTGGGCGCTGTTGATCCTGCTGATGACCAAATGATTGTTTTCGACGCCACTCAATCGGACCACCCTCCTCTTCCTCCTTCCGCTGCTTTCCAAATCCCAGTCAAAATCCGGAACGCCACTGTATCCCGGTGTATAATTGATGAGGGGGCATCCACCTGTGTGATGTCCGCTTCGGTTTGGAAGCAACTCGGATCCCCTGAGCTGGCCCCTTCCACGATCACCCTTCGAGCGTGGGACGGTCATGCCTCCCAGCCTATTGGTCTATTTCGTAACTGTCCCATCACCCTCGCCGGTAAGACTGTTTGCGTTGATGTCGAAGTCATTGACGCCCCTCTAGACTACAACATTCTATTGGGGTGAAGCTACACCTATGCCATGTCTGCTGTCCCATCCGCGGTCTTCCGCAAGATGTCTTTTCCACATAACGGGAAGATAGTCACCATTGACCAGCTATCGTATCATGAGCCGTCGTCCCAGTCCTCCTCCGAGACGACCATCTCTTCTGTAGCCAACAAGCAAACCGTCGATTCCTTGACCAGTGTCTCCCCCGGTGTTTATAAAGATTCCACCCTGCTTGGTACTTTTCCTCACCTTCCCCCCCCTCCTATTACGGATCCCAGCTTGTCGAATATTTGCATGATGCAATCGTCTCAGGCTGCCCATAAACGGCCTGCCTCGGCTAGTCCGCACCCTCCCCCCCGCCCTCCGCAACCCGCTCCTAGCCATTCATCTCCGCCAGCCGGACCTCCTCCTTCCGGCCCTCCCCCTACAGCTGGTATCCTCGAACCTCTTTATCCTCCAGGCTCGGTCCCGCCCGGCCTTAACCATCTTGGAGCCGTACCTCCTGGTCACTACCCTGCTGGACAGATCCCCTTCTTGGCTCCCCCTCCCGGAGTATATTCTGTCCCCGTCATGGCCACCCTCTCTCTCCCTAACTTGACCTTGGGTATTCCGGTTTGGTACCTTGACCCCCCAGCCGCCACCCCCCCCGGTCACCCCAAACCTTACATGGCTTTGACACCGGTTCAACCGGTCCCCCTCGCTTCCTCCATAGCCACTGTGCCCCCAGCACCTCCACAGGACCCTTCTCCTGTTGTGACGGCTCCCGGGAAGACAGGCAAAGCCCGAAGGGGGGCAATCCATCACGATCCGGCCCCCCCAACATCCGTTACCCCCCACGACCACCAAAGCCTGCCATTCGATGCGCTTTGTGTGATGTCGTCGGTCATGCCACTCACATGTGTCCTGAATTGCCCCACCTCAAGCTTCTGGTCAACGAGACATTCCCCGACTCTGATCTCCCAGAAGTACATGTCACTATCCCCGACTACCTCCCAAAACTCAAACACTTGCGCACAAACCACCCTTGTGCCTTGTGCGATTTTCACGGCCATTACACCCACCTCTGTCCCCGCCTTGACGAGTACCGTTCCTCCTTGGACTTGTACCGCCAATTCAAGGCCGCTTCGATCGAACCAGAGGACATTCACATTCCGCCTCCCGCTTTTAAGCCAACGGAGCCCTCAGTCACCATTTTGTACCTGTCATCATCCATGAGACCATTGGGGAACGTTCCATCTGAATCCTCCCCTGTTGTTTCGCTTGACCTTCCTTCAGCGGTCATCTTGGGCTCAACATCGGTAGATCCGTTATCTACTTACTCTTCGGTCACCCATTGTGACGATGCGCATGTGAACCTCTCTTCTCATGATGATGATTCAGGCCACTTCACCACGTCAGGTAGTTCTTCTTCCACTAGTCACCCCATCTTCTATCACGATGACGACATTATGGAAGAAATTCCCACCCCCGACTTCATCTATTCCCCTTTACATCGAACCCATGCGTTCACACCACATCCACCTTGTGGTCATTACATCGAAACCCAATGTTTGGGTAAGGGGGCACCCACATTTGAGAGACCAAGAGAAGCCATTCTCCACCACTCTCCTAGTGTATCTGGTCGTGTTGACTCTAGACCCCGTATTCTTCCACATTTAGAAGAACCTCTAGAGTCCCATATCACTTCAGATCACTCTCTGGACGATACCCCTTATCGTTCCCTCATCTTACATCAGCAACCCAGTCTCTTAGACATTATTATTGACCAACCTATAGCTTTTCTACGAGAGCATCAGTTCATTATCTCCACATCCTCCTTTTGGGATAGTGACACCAGGTATGCCAATTCGGAAACTTAAAGTCCATTTGATCCCTATATGCAGTACCAAAAGAGATTGGTAACACTCCATTTCCTTTCTCAAACCGCATAACCATAACCAGAACAAATGGCACACCACATCATTAAAATGTGGTTAGATTCCCCTTTTTATAAATACATTTTGGCATGCCCACAGCATGTCACACAAACTCAAAAAATGGGGGCACCACCTGCCCCTACATACATCACCGGGGGCACCATACGCCCCCCATACATAGACTTACGACATGCCCATAGCATGTTCCAAAAACTGGGGGCACCATACGCCCCCCCCATACATATACATCCGACACGCCCATAGCATGTTACAAACAAAATCCAAAAACTGGGGGCACCATATGCCCCCCCATACATTCTGGGGGGCACCACTTGCCCCTACACACATCCGCGAGGGCACCATATGCCCCTATATCTGGCCAATACACGACGAACGCCCTGATCCGCCTGGATCTCTGTCCGAAGTGTTCCCAGATCCCTCTCTCTCCAGTTGACCCGCAACTCTGCCATACTTGCACAACCACATTCTTTTTGTCAGGGTACAGATCGGGAAAACCATAACCACACACCACAACCCAACTCCCAGCCATCAAACAGCACCAAGCCCTCCCCGTCTCCCAGGTCGCAGTTTTCTGCCATTTTCTGGACCAGGTCGCACTTTTTGCCCCCAAACCTGCATCCTGGGTCGTACTTTTTGCCCCAAAAAGTGTGACCCGGCCATAGAGATGAAGGAGGGGCTGTTTCTGGGGGTTTTGGGCCCTAAACTGCAAATGTCATCCAACAACATGCAAGAGCAAGGTTAGGCCTCGTACCTCCAACTGACAGATCTCGCTTCCAACGGTCGGTTTGTCTGCTACGTTCGTCGCAAGATTTAGGGCCTTCTCTCCACATTCACCACAGCAACAATAGCAAATGAATGATTTTGGAGGGAAAACTGCCTCATTCAAGAGAACCCATGTTTCTCCTTTCGACTGCTGCAACCACACCGTAGCCCCGTTCGACGAACCGTCAGCACCGCTGGGCAGATCTCACCGAGCTCTCAAATGGGTTTTAGTTAGTTTTTGGTGATTTGATACTTCACCCGGACACATTTTTTCCACGAAGGGTTACTTCACCGCTCCTTAAATCGAATTTCCTCACTTACGACACTTGTACTTGGGGCACCATATCGCCCCCTTACTTGTCCATGTTCGTGTTGATTTTCGTCATGAGTGCCCACCTTGTACTCATGCTTCCTTGGTCCCCCATTGGGGCCTTTACTGTGTGGCAGCACTATCATGTCGCTCTTGTTTAGAGCATCCGAGTTGAGTCATCATTGCATTCATGGAGTCTATCCCGCGGCCTTTTACACCCTACTATAGCCCTCCATTCTTTTTGCTTGGTTCCTCTCTTGTGTCGCATATCATGACCTTCAGCCCCACTGTCCCCTATCCTTTCGATATTGTGCTAGTCGCTGCCATGTCATTCATGCCCTTTATGCTCTAACAAGGGAAGTCGTCCATTCGCCACTCCATCCTTCCCATTTCCACCATCATCATTAGTGTCAGTCTGTCCGTCGCTCTATTGTTCTTCTCTCGTGCCTTAGTTGAGGATCTCTCATTGCCTCACCTACGGCGAACCTCCTTCTGTCGACATCAGCACATTTATTCCAGAAGCAAGGTCTAGAGGGCGGTGTACCTTGGTTCCAGCTTCCACTCTTGTTCGGTGCCTCGGATCAGGCAGGGGGATCTCTCACTTCCCTTTGACTTGATTGCTTCTCCAACTCCTTTCAGCATGATCGAGATTCGTATACTGGACAGTCCAGTGACCCAGCAGCAGCTCTTGATGATTCCCGGGCGTGTGTGAGATGTCTCAGCCCTCATGAGGGGGTGGCCCTGCAGGTAGCCCCCCACATGCCCGAATGCCCTCTTCATTGCAGCCTTTGATGCCGCTCCAGATTTTGATGATGTTGGCCTTAGCCACTTGCAGCACCTCTATGATTTGCATGTATCAGTCAGATTTTGTGAGCCCTTCCCCATTTACAAGGGGCATTTGGGTTGTATTTATCTCATGTACTCAGCTATTATTGTACTAGTCCTGGCTGTTATCCCAGACACAGCATGTATGTGAGACTCTTCATTGTATTTTTATCTGGCCCTTGATTATGCCAGCTGTACTCTATGGTTCGGTCCCTTGTTTACTGGACACACTATTATTTTGTACTTTGTCACGGCGGGCATAGGTATGCCTCCCCCGCCGCCTTCAGCACAGGTACCCTCTCATAACAGAGACTTGTTGCACCTGCGAGTCTCGTCTCCTCGGGGTCTAGTCCTTCAGCACACTATCTACCTCATATTTCTCTCTCTGACATACCCTTTTGTTGTCTAGTGATTGTCTTCTTACAACGTACTTCGGTCATACGATTTGCTCCTGACACTCGCACGCTGGGGGGCAATCTGTTACACTATTTTTTGGTCATCTAACCTTTCATCATTAGATGGACCCAAGTACACCATGTAAGACCAGTTTTACCCCAAGTAAAACTGCTTTCACTATGTTAATTAGGAAACCCCAAAAGGAATAATTAATTAAACCATAATTTAATTATTATTCCCACTCATGTTTAACCCAAAAACAAAGAAATTAATGAGATAAACCCATAGTTATCTTATTATTTTCTAGGAATAATTATTTAATAATATTCCTTGTTAAATATGACCAAATCAACCACCATTAATCAAATAAATCATTATTTATTTGATTATATCCAAACCACTTCCTTAAAAAGATAAATAAATCATTTATTTATTTATTTTTCACTAATCAAGGGATTTGACCCAAGTCAAACACCCTTTCCCTCCAACAAATAATAATAAAATATTCCATAGAGGGGGATCTAGATTTGGTTAACATTATTTTAATCATGCACCAAGATCTAGAATGACCCAATATTTTGTTATAAATAGGAGGGTTTTCCCCTTCATTCTTCACCTTTAGTTGCATACTAGATCACTCTGGATCTATACACTCGGTCTCATTTTCTGCCATTGTTGCTCCCATTGAGCTCTACCTTCTACATTGGGTTTTCTACATCTACAAGAGAGAGAAAGCTTAGATCTGAAGTGCTGAGGACTACAAAGAACCCATCCCATTGAGGAGATCTGGATACACCTTCTTGTTTCCTCCCAGGTGCCCCGTAATATAAAAATTCATTCAAAAATCGTGTTCTTGTCTTGTCTGTTGGATGCATGGAGCAAACTCTTTACTTTACTGCTTAATGTCTTTCCATTTATAGATATGTTTGTTGCAGCACTTTAACTACTAATTGCAGATCTGAAGATGTTTTGCAGCCATTATTGTTGTTAGGGCTATTAGTTATGCGTAGCTAAAGTGGTTATTTTTCGTACGCTTCGACGAAGAATTCATACTAACATTGATAGTTGGGGTATTGATTCCATTTAATGTAAGCCTGATGACCGAGTATGTGTTATAAACTCGTGGCGAGTATGGAATGCTTGGGATCATAGTTGGTCATAATTTGAGCATATAATTTGTAGGAGATTGTACTACAGGTTTGCAGAGGATGCAAGTGTCAGCTCATTGCTTAAGGCTCCGAAGAACAAGGGTGAAGGAGATGGAAGGGTGACCTTTTTTAGGACACTTGTGGTGCAAACATTGTACACAGCAGTTGCAGATTATTGTTGATTCTTTTGGAGGACCAAAAGCTCCTCAGTGGGGAGGAATGATCCATGTGGCTCTAGAGAGACACACAGGACAAAGAGGGCTTATGAAAGCTCGAAATTAAAAGTGATGGGAAGGTTGAAAAATTAGCTTCATATTGAAGAGCTCATCACCCTGATCGCAATGATGCGAAGGACGCGTCAATCCGAGCTCGTATAAGAAAGTTAGAGCAGTTTGAAGTTTTATTAAGGCAAGGGAAGTGGGGCCCACAACATGCCACATGAAATCCCAGTAAGCACTTGGGACCCACATGGAATCCCCTCAGCTGTTGACATATGGTGCTCCTCCATTGGTCCTCAACCTGTAGAAAAGACATAACAAAATATTAAATCACCCACATAAAAACAAACATTAAAACATAACCATATGGTTATTACACCAAATCATTTTAAATATTAAAATAGTTATTTTAATAAATATTTATATTTAAAAATTCAAATAAAAACACAATTATTTTAACAACATTTGGTTAAGAAACCATGTTAAAAAAATATATATGTGATGGTATTAATAAAATCAAATGTTAACAAAGATTTATATGGTGGGTTGTTATGGTATTAATACCATGCCACGGTTATAACAAACTCAAACTTGTGGTAAAGCGGATAAGGCGGAAGGTTTGGTCGAGACAACATGTTGAAGACCCTACCTGCCTATTATTATCATTAATATAAGGCAATATAACCAAAATGGGGAGGCAGGATTTGATCCCCCAACCTCCCCTCAAACAATTGTTGTATTTACCACTGCACCATTGGTGCATTCGTGGTTAAGTCCGCCCAAAAAATGTTATAAAAACCATTCTTTTGTGTAGTGCAGAGGGAGAGAAGTTACATGAGCGGGCGCGCAGATCGAGGCAGACAGGTGGAACACTGAGCCACTCAGCCATATGCAGTGGAACCATGATTGAGCCTCGTTTCCAGAGGGACCATAATTTCCCAGTGTCCAAATTGGACAAATTTTATATGGATTTTATACCTCTCAGCGGCACGAATGTAATGGTGGTGTTAGTTTCTACAACAAACGTCTCGATTTTTTGACCATATTCCATATGGGAATGACAGTGTTAGATTTCAGCATGTGGACAGTCGATTCTTGCCATTCGACAACATGTTTTCGATGGTGCATTCAAATCCAATTATTGAGAAGCCTATTCTTCAGCCAGCATCAGAGTTGAGGTATATAAAGTGTTGTTTCCATTTACTACATTGATTATTGTTGCGGGATTTTTTATGTCATGTCGATTCCTGCTTGATGTATGATGCAAAATATTTATGTTTATTTGTTGTTGTTGATTCCTGCTTGATGTATGATGCAGAATATTTATGTTTATTTGATGTAGTATGTATTTATCATGGATGGTGATTTATGTTGTGAGATCCCTTTGTTGCCTTGATGGAGGGATACTCTTTGTCACCATGTATGAAGTTTTCATGCTGATAGAAGGTCTATATGAGTGAGAGTTCCCTGCAGCGGAACGTCTCATGGAGAGACTTTGCCACTCATTTTGAGGGCATTTTTCCTTGTATGACAATTCAACAATGTCCATGTAAACCATAACCATTTACAACACCAAATGAAGCGGCCAACACCATCACCGAGGCTCAAAGGCGTAGTCCACACTAGACGAACTCCGTTATTAAACAACTTGTGTTTTATTGTGTGGTTGTTGACATGCGTTCCTCTTGATTATATCTACATGTGTTCATTAATTCTTTTGATAAAATGAAATTCTAACATATTAGTCAAACCAAAAGGTCTTGGTTAAAAGGGTAGACGAAATTTACCCGTATCAACATATTAGTGAATCTAGAATTTCTCACAATTTTAAAGGGGGTCAATACTTAAAATATCACAAGATAAGTTCAAAAAGGTATCACCTAAAGTGTTCTCATAAAATAAAACATCCCTCTTGAAAACAACTTATTGTTTGAATGAATCAATTATCATGTATACTTTTCTCATTAGACTAACCAACCATAATATAAGTATGACTATTTTCATGTAACATATTTCATATATCATCTAGAATATGAGCCTGCATTATACATTTGAATATTTGAGATGTCCTATTAAGGATTTCCTTCCACTCAATTTATCAAGAGGAGTCATATCCCACATAAATTTAGTCACAACCATGTCGAAAATATAATATAGTAGTAAAAAAACCTCTACCCAAAATTTATTCAACATACCTTTGGCTTGAAGAAAACACCTTTCCAACTAAACCAAATTTATATTCTCCCTTTTGACAACATCATTCAACCAAGGTACACATATTACCTCGAAGATGTCATTTCATGGCATATAACTCTCAAATTCCTTGCCCACATATTTCATTTATTGTTAGAATTTAAAGATTGCACAAGTTGGTCATGTTTCCTTTCTAATAATGTCCTACATTACTTGAACCGTTCAAAGACAATATCCTTATTTTTTAAGAATAATGTTGAAGCATACCTAGAAATATCCATCAATGAACATAAAAATCATATTGCACCAACTAATGATGGTTGGTTCATTATACAAAGGTCAATACGAATATGTTCCAACTAATTTTTTTTCTCTCTGATACTTTCATATCTAAAATATAGCTTAATTATAATTTCTAAGCATACAACCTTCAAATACACTATTAGGAAGAAATACTCTAGGGAATCTATCAACAATATTAAACTTGAACATCTAGGAAATTCAAATATTTGAGTTTCCCATTGCAAGTTCTAGTTTGGATGTTGGTCCTCCGTATGAGTGAAATCAATCATATCTTTTGTTTAGGGAATGTAAGTTATAAATATTCATAGTAAGCAATGCACACATAAATACTTTATATAAAAAAAAAATCAAACAATTAGATTCACACATAAAACTCAAAGATGTTGGGTATGTCTTATATTCATTACATGACTAGCCCCATGTGGACCCAACCACTGTTTTGCGCATGGTTTTATGCATAGTGATTTTTCTTATGGTATTTTATAGATTACGTCAAGGGAAATACGATTATGTTCTAATCCAGGTTTAATGGAATTGGTATTTATGAATGTTTCAACATGTATATTATGTATTGTAAAATTTAAAGGAATATAATGAAAAAATAGTCTAAGTTTCCAGATTTTGGGTTCCAAAAGAAAAATCTTTGTCTATATTGTATTTTCTCGCCATTGTATATTTTTTTATTTATTTTTTAAGAATTTTTTTGTAGGTAATTTATGTATAGGGTTAAAACCTTCAAAATATTTACCCTGAAAACCCTTAAACCTTTAATAATATTAAACTTCACCACCTAATAAAATCAAGTGTTTGAGTTTCTCATGACGATTTCTACTCTAGATGTTGGTCCAAGGTATGATTGAAATCAATGATACACCATGTTTACGGATGTAAGTTTTAAAACTTATAGTAAGCAATGCACACATTGATTCTTTATAAATAAAAAAAGTAAACAATGGCATTCACACATAATACTTAGAGATATACCCTTGAAACCCTTAACTGGGAAAACCAACAAGATGTTTAGATCTATATTTCTAACTCCCATTCTTTTAATATCATCAATTACAATAAAATATATAAGATCCTCTAGTATCCAAAACCATAAACCATTGACTAGTTACATGGAAACCTTAACTTTTCTAACCAGAATTAGAAAATCATCTGTTGAAAAATCATGTACTAAAAAATGTAAAAAATGGACATTAAAACTACCCCAATTTTTTTTCAAGGTGGGCCTAACCAAAGGGGGCCTACCAACCCCCCAACTCATATAAGCTAGCCATGTAAAGTATATAACACATAACCCATAGTGAAGTCGTAAATCTTATATAACTTGTCTTTAAGGTCATGGATGCCCTCAATAATAATAATAAATTCATTGTTAATATCATTCACAACAAACCTTCTAAGCCAAAATTCAAGCATCTTGTGGTAGTCACTAGGAAAGCACCCATGATACCAGGGTTGGTAGCCCCAATAGAGCAAAAGTAAAATAATAATAATAAAAACGCAAACAATCATATAATTCACTTATAATTCACAAAGTAGGATATGGTCACTTACAAGTGGGTCCTACATTTTATGTAGACCCTGGAAGGTCTAAACCCTTATTCTTCATCCAAAGGAGAAAACATGCAACACAAGCAACAACCCATAAAGAAGGGTGATGAATTGAGAGCATAAAAAGAGATATATGACCCATTAATCCATCAAACATCCAATAAAATAACCATAAGCATAACACATCAAACAAATTGGAATGGAACATGAGCTTCTTTATTGAAATTTGTAGTAAAGAGGTAGTTACACTATCATTTGATCCTTACTACAAGCACTGAAAGGAACCTTCATTTGGATCCTCCATTCTCGAGCTACTAAATATCTCCTCCTCCAAAAAAATATATATGAGTATGAGATAAGGGAACTCGACACCACAACATGGAAACCACGGTTTCTTGAAGCAGGTGATGTGCTTAAAAACATAGGAAATAACATACCTAATCACGAACAATTTTTCCAGAGTTTGGATGGAAAGGAAAATCATGACCATGAGGACCACCCATGACATGTATAAATACCTCTAAAAATTGGTTTGGGTGATGATGTTGTAGGCTACAATAGTTGGGTGATGGTCTAACCCATAAACCCCACCTAAAAAATCACACACACACACACACACATATATATATATATTCAGGCATATGTTTGTTTCCTTGGGAGTAACTACATATATACGTGTTTTAAATTTGAGAAACTTACGTATATAATTTGACGAAACCTTTTTCGAGATAATTTCAAGTCTACATAGGGAAAAAGATATGTTGCTCTGGCCAATAAGTGATTTTATAGATAGGTGTGGAAAATATGATATAACATATGCCCCCTAATGTATAAGGTTAGAAGGGGGTCTAATGGCCAATATACATTATGTATACATGGGAGGATGCATCAGGGGGGATCAAGAAGACATTACCAAATTTAGGATTGATCAATACATGCAAAAGGAATAAAAAAGAAACTTGTATTGGAGGCAGGCATACCCATGCTTAGAGGAAGGAAGGCATGGATGTCAATCAAGTACACTATATATCCATGATGTTATATACAAAGTATGGCATAATGATCACGACAATACATAGTGGATAAAAAATTAGATCATAGGCACAAATAATAAACATGAAATATATGTCTCAACATCATACAGGAGGATGTATGGAACAAAGTGTAGTGTACAATTGATCCCCAACTGAAGTACCAAAGTCATGAAAAAATGAGTGGTATTGTCCAAAAAATCAGGTATCAACACATAGAATGTTGTTAAACTGAGGGTAGTGTATAAATATGGATTTCAGTGGTAGGAACTAAATAAGTTGTTAAGTGATCATGGATTTTGATACAACATGAGGTGTCTAAAATCAACTGATGGTGGTACATTTCTTCACTAAGGGATTAAATGAGTTGAAGTGAACCATGTGAGAAATAGTTTGACTACTGTTCATTGATTTATATCATTAATAAATAAAATACCCACCAATAATGACAATGGGCATAAATGTAACTAGTACAATCTACCAAGTGTGTATAAATGAGTTGAAGTTGAACAATTTAAAGAATCTATCGAGTAGGGGACATTGATGTATTCTTGTTAAAGAGTGAAACTAGGGCTAAATTCCCCATCCTAGAAGCCCCACCTTTGATGGCACCTTTTAGATTTGGATTTCCCTGGATGAAATCTTCCTTCACCTAGAAAATATAATTTTTTATCGCCTAAAAATGCTTCAAAATCAAGTTGGCCCCTAGTTACCCTTCTTCAAGTTGACCCAATGATGAATAGACATGTATTTTCATCCCACGAAAACTACTATAAATATCAGTTAAGACCTCATCATTTTGGCACTTTCATTCACAACACATTCTCTCCCATATTTTGATTGGTTCATACACCTTTTGAGGTAGCTCTATCTTCCACACATGTGAAGGGTTCCTTGGTTGTTCTTTTTTTCTTATGTTGACTTTTCTGCAGAAAAATTTGACCAACATTGACTGAGGACTTTCTGAGGTGATTTGACTATATCTTTACTTGGAATATTTTTTTTGGGTAGGCAGTATTCATTGGCACACAAACCGAGGACCACAAGCTATATTTTTTACTTTGACATGCTGAAGAGGTTGAGTTCTTGGTTGGTTTGACTGAATTGTTTGGAGGTTGTTTGACCTTAGTTGGATCATTGTTGACTGGACTAGTTAGGGAAAGTTGAATTTTGTTGACATACTTTAGAATTTTGAGATTTGATAGAGACAAATTTGGATCAAACTGGGCTCCCTTTTTTGGGCATTGTTTCTGGTTGGTCATCTTTCTTTGGATAGTCAAATTTTTTAATTTGACTTTTTCATCATTATACAAATTGGATTTTCTCTATGTGCTAGAGATTTGATATTGATTATTAAGAAGGATTGGTTGGGTTTTCCCCTTGTGGGTTTTTCCCCTAGAATTAGGCTAACTATTTGTGTTTATTGTCTTGGATTGTCTTCCTCTACATATTTTTGATGATGTTCTATCTACAGTTATTATCAATAATTGAATTTTAATGTGATTTTTATTGGAATCTAAAGTAAAATTGTTATCGGGCTAATAATATATTGAAGTAATTGTTGCGAGCATAGAACATACCATAAAAATTAACATTTTTCATTGTCAATAGTGAGGGAATTTTCCACTAATGACTACAAACCCCAAGGTAAAAAGGACTCTAAACCTTATTCCTAGACTAGTGAATTGGAGTCACTGGGAAAATATCTAATGGATGGAGGGCATTAGGGCATCCCCCATCAATTAACGCAAGTGTAACTAAAAGGACAATTATTTGGATGAACTTAGATGAAAATATTGAATGAAACACCATTGAATGTCCCTTGCATGCACTAGATGGAATATCACACAGAAGAGACCCTTTGAAGACCAACCAATAATGTCAGTCGTTAATAGAAGCATGGAATCCATCAATAGATTCAAATGGAAACCAAGGTATAACATGAATCCCAATGTGTTATAAGAAAATACAATGTTGAACACAAGGGAAACCACATAGTCAAAGTTAGATGATGTGAATCAATTTTGGGAACAATGTTACCTACCAACTATGAAAACAAGGATAAGGTGCTACTCTAGGTCTACTCTCAGAGTAATTTGTCGAATTCAATAAGAGAAGACCCACAAGTAGGAAGCCATTGGGGACCTTCTCAACTGACATGAGTACATGACTAAGATGTTGAGTAGATATTTAAAGTGGCTTGAAGAATCAGGTATGGCTAACACAATGGGTCAAGAGACAACACAAAATGGCCGATATAGAGGTAACTTCCCTTAAACATAAGCATGACACATTTTGTGAATAAGGAAGCATGGATTGAAAAATAAACATTGTATAAGTCTAAGATATAGGAGGAATCTACAAAGTCTCCATATGATCAGAAGAGTAACCAATCAAAGGAGTAATGACTCTAAAACAAGGTTTTGCTTCTTAAGGCCAAACTAAGTCTCCACACAATGAGGATAAGACTCATAACATAGTTCTTTGTTCAAGGGTGACACAATTGACTCTATTTTCATTCAACGAAAGAAATTATTTCCCATCCCCTCTCCTTTTTTTAATTTTTTTTGTATTTTCCATATTATAAAATCTTGAAAAATAATAAAATAATTTGTATAGTAGTGTTTTGGGAAATAAAAATTGTTCCAATGCTTTTAACATTCCTATGCTCAATGCAAGGGAAATATTTTAGGATATTAACACTCAAGGAATTTCCCTTCTAGGGATAAGGGTGTCAAGTCACAAAGGCAATAGATGCAAGACTTTAAAATTTCAGAAAAGGCATAGGAAAATAACTTATAAGAGAGAAAGTTGGAGTCGACATAAGGCCAAAAGCACAAGCAGTTGAATGCAATGCAATAATATGAATTAACATGTGGGAGCCTCTGAGGTATAAATTAGAATGAGAGTGAAGGAGTATGTGGCTTCAATGCAAAGCCATGATAGGAATAAAGAGGACTGTTGGGCCTATGGAGAAAACTTCAGCATGAGTTCCAAGTGACATCAAGGTACTACCTAGAGCACCCATGATAAGTTACACTCTACCACACAAATTATGACACTTATAAACAATGAAAAGGTATTGCATCACAAAGTAGTGTGATCAATCCTATGGCCAAAATGAAATAGGAAACTAATAATGCACAATGTAAAGTGATGAAACTAAAAATCCTACCAGTTTCGAGATCTAATACATATTAGAGTGGATCAACATGAAAATACAAAAAAAATATGTCATTGAAATCATGTAGATAGAATTAGAAAATATAGGCGAGAATTTAATACAACCAATATATAAACTTATGACAAAATCTAGTGTTATAGAATACAAAACTTGAAAACATGCACCTTATATGTATTATATGGTATAAGGTACCATACAGCTTTGTGGCTTACTCATAATAGTTCTTTAGGGAAATCCCCTTGCAAGGTTTAGGCCAAAGACTCCTTTCGTGGTTAAAACCCATAGTCTCCAATTCTAGAAGAAAATATGATAAATCAACCAGTCATTTCTTCAAGGAAATCCTCCTACGAAGGCAATGACAAGTGAATGGCATGAATGGAATGAAGGGGTTTTTGTTCTTATGAAGAATCGAGTGGGAAGAGTATCCCTAACATATTTGTGAAGTAAATATCATGTGGATATGAATTGATATTATGTGTTTATATTATGCCTATGTTTATGTTATGGATAGGTTATGTTGAAGGATACGTCAACAGAATGAAAGTAGTGTGATCTACGGTACACTAGAACAAGCATGGATAGTGGAAATACACTAGAGGACAGGTTTCCTGGTAGAGGCAGTGTGGTCTTTGGATGTGCAATACTATTTTTTTGTATATGTTGTACATGATGTACCTATGGTGTTGTGTACATGTTGCATATGCAATATTGTGTACATATGGTTTGTTTGCACGTTGCATATATAGTGTTATGTGTGTGTTGCATATACATTATTGTGTACATATTGTGTTGTGTGTCTGTTGCACATGTGGTGTTGTGTACATGGTGTATAGCATTGTTGTGTACATGTTGTATATGCATTTTTGTGCACATGAGGTGTGGTGTCATGTTGTAGATATGGTGTTGTGTATATAAGGTGTTGTGTACATGTTTTGCATGCAGTGTTGAGTACATGTGGTGTTATGTACATGTTTTACATGTGTTTTTGTGGGTGTGCAGTGTTGTGTACATGTTGTACATCTGGTTTTGTGTGCACGTGGTGTTGTGTACATGTTGTGCATGTGGTGTTGTGTACACGTCGTGCAGGTGCTGTCGTGTCCAAGTTTTACATGTGCTGCTTAGTACATGTGGTGTTGTGTAGACATTGTACAGGCAGTGTTGTGTACAGATGGTACTACGTACATGTGGTACTATTGTACATGTGGTATTGTGTTCATGTCGTACATGTTGGATTGTGTGAATGTACGAAGGTTGAGAAGGAGACCAGCAAAGGTAACCGCAGACCACTTTGACTTAGTAGCTAGCCCTACTAGGCTTAGAGGGCTCTCTCAATGAGATCACAACCAAATTGACTGGATCATCGAGATTTTAGGCTAGATATGCAGATTCGGGTTTGGTTGATTTGGATTTTTGTGCTGGATGAAAATGGACCTTTAGAGATAGGCTTGAAAAATCTTGTAGGGTTACAAGAGAAAAAATTGCAGGGGAATAAAGGGCCAAGGTAGGCAAGCTTGAATGAACCTTAGGGATTTATGATTATGGTGTAGTATGAAAAGAGAGATCAGGAACAAGCATATACGTATGAATTCATTCCTTAAGAAGAAAATAAACACAACATCATCATCTTATCAAAACGGGGCATGTATTCCTCATGAATCCTACTGAAAACCTTTAAAGACAATGAGTGAAAGTAGTAGATATGTAATGGAAAGATAAAGCATTAAATGAAGTGACTTACAAAAGAGAAACATGGCCATAAAATCTCACCACATGAATCCCTAAATTTAAGCTACAACATTTATCTGTATTCATTGTATTACTTCGTCAAAATGAAATACACCAGCTCAATGTCCAAGACTCCAAACCTTGGAAATGATTACAAAAGGCCTCATATAGCTATTGAGGTCGAAGTACTCCCTTGGAGGTCAAATTTTCCAGCAAGAAAGTCAAATTCATGCACCTATATGAAGTCTGTTACACACTAGGGAGGTTACACAACAAATTCCTCCTTTATTTAACCATCAAGAGACATATCTTCAAAGAAATAAATGGAGGATAAGACACCTATTGATGCAGGAGCATTCGAGAAACCTTCATTAAAATTGGAATCCAATGCTACGAAAAGAGGAAACACAACATGAGGATGATATTTACTCAAATTTTGTTGAGTTTGGTAAATTTTTATTAATGAAATTAATATTTTAAGAGATTGTAAGCCACCTCATTAAAGTAGATATGGTCAACCTATTATAAAAATAGGGTAGTGCATGATTTTAGCAAACTATTATGAGATCCTAAGAGAAACGAATGGATCTGAAATGATCCATTCGATGTATTGTGCTCTTTATAAATACAGCCTTCGGCATAGTGAGAGAGATGGGGGTCGACGCAACCTAAAGACCAAAATTGGCCTTCATAGCCAATTATGTACAAACTGGCTCAACCACGAACCATACTATAGGAAATGGAATTTGTTTTCTTTGTGACTGTATTTGCGAGAATTAAATAGAGTTTTGATTCTTGTTTATTATATCTGCGTGTGTTTAAAATCAAGACTATGTAATCTTTTAATGCTGGATTATAATGCAACATTGGATGATATTTGTGTTATTGAGAGTAATATTGAATGTTTGATGATCAAAATGATGAGGAAATGAGACATTGATGGGAAGCGTTGAATTTTGAGTTAATATCACATAAAGGGAATCTAACGAGGAGTTATACATAACACACCAACTTGCAGTAAACGTTCTAGTGAATACAGAATGGTTAAAATATTTCAGAAAATGAATTATGATTACAGGTCTGTCTGGGATTGGGAAATATAAGAATGAGATTTGAAGAGAATTCGATTCCTGTTCAAGGAGTTATTTCCGGCTCCGTTCTGGCAAGGGGTTTGAAAATTATATCTGGGTGAATTCGAGGATATTCCATAGATTTTTTTTTTTCTTTGTAAATGAAATATGTCAACCAAATGTGGGCCCATAACCCACAGATCTACGAATTGGGAGAATTGCAATTTTACTGCATCAAAGTGGTATCAGAGTGGGAAAAGATTTCCTGCAAGAAGGAGTTTGTGTGCGAAGGAAGAAGAGGTACAATTTTGTTGAATATTGGTAAGCTTGTGGTCTTTATATCACTGTGCAAGTGAGAAGATTGCAATATACTAGAGCCAGGAGTGTTCAAATGGTTCCAGAGAAGAGAGAACCAGAGAGATGCCGAAAGATTGAGCTCAGCGGAGAGAAGCTCGGTGAGGTATCATGTAGCAGGGAGGACTTGCTATTGCAGAGGTTTTGGTTGTAGCTCACGGAAAGATCACGAAGGCAATTCCACAGAGAATGTGGGTAGAATTTCTAAGAGATGAAAAATACATATGACCAAGACGTCATAAGAATTTTTGTACCTCGGGAGTCTGATGCAGGAGCATCCGAGAAACCTTCATTAAAATTGGAATCCAATGCTGTGAACAGAGGAAACATGGCATGAGGATGAGATTTACTCAAATTTTGTTGAGTTTGGTAAATTTTTATTAATGAAATCACTATTTTAAGAGATTGTAAGCCACCTCATTAAAGTAGATATGGTCAACCTATTATAAAAATAGGGAAGTGCATGATTTTAGCAAACTATTACGAGATCCAAAGAGAAACGAATGGATCTGAAATGATCCATTCGACGTATTTTTCTCTTTATAAATATAGCCTTCGGCATAGTGAGAGAGATGGGGGCTGACGCAACGTAAAGAACAGAATTGACCTTCGTATCCAATTGTGTACAAACTGGCTCAGCCACGAACCATATTGTAGGAAATGGAATTTGTTTTCTTTGTGACTATATTTGCGAGAATTAAATAGAGTTTTGATTCTTGTTTATCATATTTGTGTGTGTTTAAAATCAAGATTATGTAACCTTTTAATGTTGGATTATAATGCAACATTGGATGATATTTGTGTTATTGAGAGTAATATTGAACGTTTGATTATCAAAATGATGAGGAAATGAGACGTTGATGGGAAGCGTTGGATTCTGAGTTATCACATAAAGGGAATCTAACGAGGAGTTAGACAAAACACCCCAACTTGCAGTAAACGTTCTAGTGAATACGGAATGGTTAAAATATTTCAGAAAATGAATTATGATTGCAGGTCCATCTTGGATCGGGAAATATAAGAATGAGATTTGAAGAGAATTTGATTCCTGTTCAAGGAGTTATTTCCGGCTCTATTCCGGCAAGGGGTTCAAAAATTATATCTGGGTGAATTCGAGGATATTCCATAAAAAAAAAAAAAAAAAAAATTCTTCTGTAAATGAAATATGTCAACCAAATGTGGGCCCATAACCCACAGATCTACGAATTGGGAAAATTGCAGTTTTGCTGCATCACCTAATCAACTCAATTTTACCATTTAAATTTACATTCATCTACTTTCACTTTTTAACTTTTACAAAAGTCAAACTAGAAATTGGAGAAAATTACACAGTGAAAATTTTACAAAAATCTCCGAAAATTGCAAATGTGCAGCGCCATCTTGGAGGCCATTTTTAGACACCTTCCTGAAGTCAAAATTGAAATATGAGAGCATGGAAAACTAGCCCTCTATGTCTGGTTTCCATAATATATTGAATTTTTTAAAATGACCCATGGGAAATACTTCAAAAACTCATTATCCCAAGGTGTCTCTAGGTGCGCAACACCTGTCAAAAACAGAGGCATAATGTTGATTTTTGACCTCTTTTCTTCATTTTTCTAAAAATATGAGCCCTTTTTGGAAAATATGAGGAAATGGGTTTTAAGAGGAGGGCATAATATTTCTATAAATGTAAGCCACTTGTCATTTTGAGCCTCGAGGAAAATTTGTAGCGCCAAGGCGCTGCGCTTCTAGCCCTTGTGGAATTTCTAATTTGCACCAAATTTCGCCAAAAAAAAGAATTTTCTCCAAATATTCCCAAAATTGATCTAGAAGTGTTGAATTATGTGTACTATGCAATCATTGAAGCATCAGAAATCAAATCAAGTTTACCCTTATCCTTTTGGTTGATTAGGGTTTGCTTAAGCTTGTCTTGCAATTGCTTGATTTTGATGTGTGCAATCTGATTTATTGTTTGGTAGAGGGAAGCCATGAATTTATGAATCTTGTTATCCATGTTTGAATTGTCAAGGAGATTTTCCAAGTGATTATTTACCTTCTCAATCCAAAACTCCTTGTCCTCACTGATCTCATTTGCAATCCTCTCTTCAAAAGTGAGCTCCTCATCTGTAGGGTTTTGCTCTT
The DNA here is from genome assembly GCA_034641835.2 of Pinus albicaulis. Lineage (NCBI taxonomy): Eukaryota > Viridiplantae > Streptophyta > Pinopsida > Pinales > Pinaceae > Pinus > Pinus albicaulis. The sequence continues at coordinate 1,247,967,022 of CM076580.1, forward strand.
TTTCTTTCTGTAGTGCCTTCTTGAGACCCATGGTTCTTGGCCTCTTCCTCTTCACCTATGGTTCATTTTCATCATTCTCATCCATTTCTTTTCCTTTATTATCATTTTTTTTTTCCTCAAACAACCTTTTCCCCAAAATCAATTGTTTTGTCTTTAGTTAACTATTCTCCTACTCAAGAAATGAAATGATGAATTTGGACCTTGCCAAATTGTCTTGGAACTATTTGATTTGAGCATCCTTGTATTATTACCCTCTCCAATGTTTCCTTCTCATCATGGTCCTCCAATTCAACCAATTCAAATTCATGTTCCTCCTAATCATGCATGGATGTCTCATGTTGTGCTGATGGTGATCCTTGTAGTGACGTAGGCTTGGCCCCTTCCTTAATTTGAGGAGAAAACACAAACCTCCTACCTCTCTGATAAGTGTGAGTAAACTCAGGCCTAGGCCTCTTTGAAACTTCAACAAGTTGGCTTGATGATCCAACCTCCTGCATGGTAGGTTAGATGCCTTGCTACTTAGTTGGTGTAGTAGTTGTATGCATCTGCAAAGCTCTCTCAATGAAGGCATCCCATGTCATGTTCTTCTCTGCCAACTGATGGAGAACTATAATCTTCACCTATATGTGGTGAAAGAGGCTAGGGTGATGATATGTGTTCATGATTTGCACCTTTTCAGCCATCTTTCTCACACTTCTATACAAGAAATTGCATAAATTAAGGGACTTTACTGTTGTGAAGTGCATGAGCAGTCTAATGTGATATTGGTACAATCTGGAAAACATGCCCTCACATGTGAAAAAATTCATGATAACCTTCATTAATGATACATATCTCTCCAGCAAATGTCTGAATGGGAAAATGTGAGTATGAGCTCCTTTATACTGTGATTTCAAGTAGGGTTTGTATTGCTGAAGGTCTAGGTTCATACCTTTGAACCAATACTCACCATGGTTTTGTATCCTTGTAGCATTAGATATGGAATATACTGAGAATATGAAATCAATCCTTGCAATGGTGGCCTTTTCTCTCTTCAATTTGATGGAAAACAAATTTATAAGCTCCTCATGGTAACCTAACTCCTCCACTCTTTGACAAAACCCTAGGCAGTTGACATCTTCAAAGCATTTCCTAATGAATGGTGAGGAAGTGATTTCACTGCAATTTGAAAGCTCATACCCTAGTATCTTCCCCCCTTTGTGGTGTTTTATTTTCACTGATGGTGAAGAATATGTTTCCATGATTGAAACCCTAGATGATAGGAGGGAAAAAATAGGGAAAATGAGTAAAGGGATAAAATGAGGGAGCTATGGAAGGGAGATGGGGGTATAAAAATTTAGGGAGATTGGCAGGGGTCTTAGGAATATTTAGGGGGTGAAATGAAGGTAAATGAGTGAGGTAAGTGAGCAAGGGAATTTCAAACATAGCACTATCTAGGAAAATGGCCCAATTTGGTAGAATAGGGCTAGGGTTTGTAGGGAGATGATGCAAAAATGATAGGAAATGGTTTGTGAAGTATGGGAATGATGTATAACTAGCAAATAGAGGTGGAAGGACAGTGGTACTAGGGTTTCACAACATAAATTGATCATTTTAAAACCAAAAGCATGAAATTCCTATAAAACCCTAGGGAACTAAGCTTGTTATCATTTCTTGGTTTGCAAAGGAAGAGAGGGCACAAAAATGAATGTACTTACTTTTTATGATGCTTGGAAGATGAAAAATATGGAATGGAGCTCTTAGAAATTTATTTTGGTGATTTTTAGACAATTTTGGGCAACTCTGCCCCATACGCAGCGTAGTTCATCAGTGTGTAGCACTTATGCACAACACAGTTCATCTACGCGTAGCACCTCCTCCAGATGCGCAGCACAGTTCATTGGTGCGTAACACCTCCAAATTTTTCTCCAGTTTGAGAAAAATACATGTTTTTTTCACAAAATGAGGGATGAGCTCGATAATGAGAGGTAATGAGGGTTCTAATGAAATGTGTTTATGACTTTTTGGCCCTTTTATGAATGTGAATTAACTCCCTTTTGAGTGATTATGAGCCCCACAAGGATTTTTGTAGCATGACTTTCATTCTCTTTTTTACTTTACAACCTTGGACATTTTGTAATATGAACTTTTGGTATCTTCCTTGGAACATTGAACTGCAGCTTTAGAACTTTGAAGTACTTATTACATATAGAAACATAAAATTACATTTTAAAATCAAAATTTATTGAAGAAACTTGCTTTATTACCACTCTTCCAATTGCCATATTTTATGCATGAAATGGCAGTTTGGTGACCTTGAAACCTTAATGGCCTAATGGAGACATTGAATTGAATGAGATCATGGTGGATATGACTTAAATTATGATGAAAATCTATGAATAATGATATACTCAGCTTATTTGATGACATGGACCAACAATTTAAATTTTTTGGAAGGAGTGGAAAATTGTCCTAAACCTAATGCCCAGTGACCAAATTTTTACTTGAAGACCTAGTGAAATGACAAAAAATTGATTATGGGACTCTAACAAGACATGATAAGAGTCCATTTGATCACTGGTGACAAGATGCAAAGACTAACACTAACATTCGCTCCATCTAGGGATGGAAGGTCCTTGGAGGTGTCAAGAACACTGTAGACCAAGTAGCCTAACCATTGGGCATGGAGTCAAAATTTAAAAAATAAATTGAATACTGAAAAATTGAGATGATAAACTGACTGAATCTAACTGAAATAAAAACTTACAAAAATTATTGATGGAAACATATCACCGAGACTTGAGGGCTTCAAATCCTGATGACAACCACCTGCCTGTTGAAGACATATGTACAATCATGTGAAGTGATCCTTCCAATGTAACCAATCCAATAGATGGCTACTTAATTGAATTATTCTCTCACTTTCCTCGAGCAGGAAGAAAAAACAAAAACTAGGCCACTCTGAGTGTCTACTGAACATGTGCTTCTGGTCCATGAAAACAAGAAAATACATCTTCCCTGCTAATTGTAGAAAATCAGTAAATGATCTTCAAAAATATGAAATGTTACTTTTTCTTGAGATCCAACAAAAACACAAGCACACCCTTCATTCTGATCTGAAATAACACTCGGTTGTTGATCCATAGGAAGGCATAGGGAAGTATGACCTTCTACTACTTGAGTGTTAACTGTAGATTCATGAATCATGGGAAACTCTGATTCTATCTCTGGCATACTATATCTCTCAGACTCATTCTCCTTCCATTCATAGTCTAAATCATCCTTGAACATAAAAAAAATCTTCAATATTGTTAAACATGACATTATCCTCTTTATGAAAGAAAATAGTCCCTGTTAGCTTATCTCTTTGCAAGAAATCATCATCACAAATTGGCTTATAACTCACAACAACTTCCTATATAGTTTCATCAGTCTCATGAATATCATCATTTAAACTCAGATTTTCATTTTCAATAATGGAAGATTTTTCACTAAAAAATGATTGATTATGTAAAAATTGTAAACCTACATTATCTTGGGCTATAACATGACCTTTCAGGAGCTAATCTATTTCATCTTCAGACAAAGGAGAAAACTGAGTTTTATAGCAGTAATTATTGGCTTGATTGTTTTCATTTTCGAGGTCGGGAATAGGAATTTCTCTCTTTTGGTCCCAGTCCATTTCATCCAAGGAGGAAGCTATTGATTTTGTTGGGAGGAAAAATCATGAAGGGCTTCTATGATCTCATCATCTAGACACTCTTCATCCTCATACAAATTTTCAAGAAACTCAATGAAATTTTCAGAAATCTCACAACAACTATCAATCATCGACAAGGAAGAATTAGAGATTTGATAATCTTGAAAGAAAACTGAATGAAATTCCTTTATAGAATACAAATTGGCAGATGCTAGACTCTCATACCATGATCTCACTCTTTCCTCCAAGGTAGCCATGAACATTTTCATCAGAAAATCTCCAGGAAATTCAATCTTTAGTCTGTGAATATGAAAATGAAATTTGACCAAATGCAAAATAGCATCTTCTCCATCCTTACCTTTAAATTTTGGCAACCTTGTTTTCCAATCTATACAAGGAATACGATTCGGAAAACCAGGAATATGAGGTCGATTCATAGGAGCATACCTTCGAGCAGTTAAATCCATCTTGAAAAAAGTGAGGTCACCAATAATTTCATTAAACTATCAGTTCTTGAAAAGTGGAGTCACCATGAAATTTCTGAATCTTTGGATTCTTCGAAACTAGAGTCGTCAGGTGAAATATGCACAACCTTCTTGTACCTGATCATTATTCACCATCAATAATCATATATGATCCTTTTCGTTCTTTCCCAAGGAATATTTGTCACCTCGCTCCCCGGCAATGACACCAAGATGTTAGCACTCCACCAGTTCCCTGAAGGCTGAGAAGGAGACCAAAAAAGGTAACCACAGACCACTTTGACCTAGTATCTAGCCCTACTAGACTTAGAGGGCTCTATCAATGAGATCACAGCCAAATTGACTGGATCATGGAGATTTTAGGCTATATGTGCAGATTAGGGTTTCTTTGATTTGGATTTTTGTGCTGGATGAAAATGGACCTTTAGAGCTAGGCTTGAAAACTCTGGTATGGTTACAAGAGAAAAAATTGCAGGGGAATAAAGGGGCAAGGTAGTCAAGCTTGAATTACCCTTAGGGATTTATGATTATGGTTTAGGATGAAAAGAGATATCAGGAACAATCATATAAGTATGAATTCATTCCTTAAGAAGAAAATAAATACATCATGATCATCTTATCAAAACAGGGCATGTATTCCTCATGAATCACGCTTAAAACCTTTAAAGACAATGAGTGAAATTGATAGATATGTAATGGAAAGGGAAATAATTCAATGAGGTGACTTACAAAAGAGAAACATAGCCATACAAGCTCACCACATGAATCCCTAAATTTAAGCTACAACATTTCTCTGTATTCACTGTATTACTTTGTCAAAATGAAATACAATAGCTCAATTTCCAAGAATCAAACCCTTGGAAATGATTAAAAAGGGCCTCATATAGCTACTGAGGTCAAAATCCTCCCTTGGAGGTCAAATTTTCCAGCAAGAAAGTCAAATTCATGAACCTATCTGAATTCTGCTACACACTAGGGAGGTTACACAACAAATTCCTCCTTTATATAGCCATAAAGAGACATATCCACAAAGCAATAAATGGAGGATAAAACCTATTCAACTTCATTTTAGCATTTACATTTAAATTTTTACTTTCACATTCATATACTTTCACTTTTTAACTTTTACAAAAGTCAAACTAGAAATTAGAGAAAATTACACAGTGAAAATTTTACGAAAATCTCAGAAAATTGCAGATGTGCAATGCCATCTTGGAGGCCATATTTAGGCACATTCCTGATGTCAAAATTGAAATATTAGAGAACGGTAAACTAGCCCTATCTATTTATTTTCTAGAACATATTTAATTTTTGAAAATGACCCATTGGAAGCCCTTCAAAAACTCATTCTCCCATGGTGTCTCCAAGTGTGCAGCGCCTGTCAAAAACATATGTAGAATGTTGATTTTTGACCTCTTTCCTTCATTTTTCTCAAGATCTGATCCCTTTCTGGAAAATCTGAGGAAATGGGTTTTGAGAGGAGGGAATACGATTTCTATAAATTTAAGCCACTTTTCATTTGAAGCCTTGAGGAAAAAGCGCAGTGCCAAGGTGTTGCGCTTCTAGCCCTTGTGAAATTTCTGAATTTGCAGAATGTGCACCAAATTTCACCAAAAAACAAAATTTGCTTCAAATCTTCCCAAAATTGGTCCAGAAGTGAAGAATGAGATGTAATATGAAATCATGGAAGCATCAGAAAGAAAATAAATTTTACCATTCTCTTTTTGGCTGATAAGGATTTTCTTAAGCTTGTCTTGCAATCACTTGATTTTGATGTGTGCAATCTGATTTCTTGTTTGGTAGTGGGCAGTCATGCGTTTATGAATCTTATTATCAATGTTTGCATTTTCAAGGATATTTTCCAATTTATTATTGACCTTCTCAAGCCAAAACACCTTGTCCTCACTGATCTCATTCACAATCCTCTCTTCAAAATTGAGCTCCTCATATGTAGGGTTTTGCTCTTTTTCTTTTTGCATTGCCTTCTTGAGACCCTTGGTTCTTGGCCTCTTCCTCTTCACTTGTGGTTCATGTTCATCATTCTCAACCACTACTTTGCCTCTCTTATCATGTTTTTTTTCCTCAAACAACCTTTTCTCCAAAATCAATTATTTTGCCTTCAGTTGTCTGTTCTCCTGCTCAAGAAATGAAATGATGAATTGGGACCTTGCCAAATTGTCTTAGAACTCTTTGATCTGAGCATCCTTGTCTTTAATCAAAAATTCTCCATTTTTTCTTTCTCATCATGGTCCTCCAAATCAACCAATTCAAAGGAATGTTCCTCCTCATCATGCATGGATGTCTCATGTTGTGTTGATGGTGATCCCTGTAGTGAAGTAGGATTGGCCCCCTCCTCAGTTTCAGGAGCAAGCACAAGCCTCCTACCTCTCTGATAAGTGTGAGTAACCTCAGGCATAGGCCTCTTTGAAAATTCAGCAATTTTGCTTGATGATCCAACATCTAGCATGGTAGGTGAGATGTCTTGTTGCTGAGTTGGTGTAGTAGTTGTATGCATCTGCAAATCTGTCTCAATGAAGGCATCCCATGTCATGTTATTCTCTGATAGCTAATGGAGAACAATAATATTCACCAAGTTTTGGTGAAAAAGGTTAGGGTAATGATCTGTGTTCATGATTTGTACCTTTTCAACCATCTTGCTCACACTCCTATATAAGAAATCGCATAAATTAAGGGACTTTACTGTTGTGAAGTGCATGAGCAGTCTAATGTGATATTGGTACAATCTGGAAAATCTACTCTCACATGTGAAAAATTTCATGATAACCTTAATTAATGGTTCATATCTCTCCAGAAAATATCTTAATGGGAAAATTTGAGTATGAGCTCATTTATACTGTGATTTCAAGTATGGTTTGTATTGCTCAAGGTCTAGGTTCATGCCTTTGAACCAATACTCACCATGGTTTGGTATCCCTATAGGATTAGATATGGAATCTACTGAGAATATGAAATTAATCCCTAAAATGGTTCCCTTTTCTCCCTTCAATTTGGTGCCAAACAAATCTGTAAGCTTCTCATGGTAACCTACCTCCTCCACTCTTTGAAAAAACCCTAGGCAGTTGACATCTTCAAATAATTTCCTAATGAATGGTGAGGAAGTGATTTCATTGCAATTTTAGGGCTCATTCCTCAATATATTCCCCCATTTTTGGTGTTTTATTTTCTATGATGATGAATAATATGCTTCCATGATTGAAACCCTAGAAGATAGGAGAGAAAAAATAGGGAAAAGGGGTAAAGGGATCAAATGAGGGAGTTAGGGAAGGGAGATGGGGGTAGAAAAATTTAGAGAGATTGGTAGGGGTCTTAGGAATATTTAGGGAGTGAAATTAAGGTAAATGAGTGAGGGAAGTGAGATAGGGAATTTCAAACATAGTCCTAGCTTGGAAAATGGCCCAATTTGGTAGAATAGGGCTAGGGTTTGTATGGAGATGATGCAAAAATGATGGGAAATAGTTTGTGAAGTATGGGAATGATGTATAAATAGAAAAAAGAAGTGGAGGGACAGTTGTACTAGGATTTCACAGCATCAATTGATCATTTTTATACCAAAAGCATGAAATTCCTACAGGACCCTAAAGAACTAAGCTTTTTATCATTTCTTGGTTTCAAATGAACAGAGGGCATAAAAATGAATGTACTTATTTGTTATGATGCTTGGAAGATGAAAAATCTCGAATGGGGCTTTGAGAAATCGATTTTTATGATTTTTAGACAATTTTGGGCAACTCTACCTCGTGCACCGCTAGTGTATTTCACCGGTGTTTAGCGGCTATGCGCAGCACAGTTCACTGTTGTGCAACACCTCCAAATTTTTTTCTAGTGAGAAAAAAATGTGTTTTTTTCAGTAAATGAGGGATGAGCTTGATAATGAGAGGCAATGAGGGTGCTAATGAAATGTTTTTATTCCTTTTTGGCCCTTTTATGAATGTGAATTAACTCCCTTTTGAGTGATGATGGGCCCCACAAGACTTTTTGTAGCATGACTTTCATTCTCTTTTTGACTTTACAACCTTGGACATTTTTTAATTTGAAATTTTTGTATCTTCCTTGGAACATTGAACTGAAACTTCAAAATTTTGAAGTAATTATTACACATAGAAACATAAAATTACATTTAAAAATAAAAATTTATTGAAGAAACTTGCTTTATTACCACTCTTCCAATTGCCGGATTTTATGCATGAAATGGTAGTTTGGTGACCTTGAAACCCTAATGACCTAATGGAGACACTGAACTAAATGAGATCATGGTGGAGATGACTGAAATGATGATGAAAATCTATGAATAATGATATACTCAACTTATTTGATAACATGGACCAGAAATTTAAACATTTTGGAAGGAGTGGAAACTTGTCCTAAACCTAATGCCCAATGACCAAATTTTTGCTTGAAGACCTAATGAAATGACAAAAAATTAATTATGGGGCCCTAACAAGACATGATAAGAGTCCATTTGATCACTCGTGACAGGATTCAAATACTGACACTAACATCATACATGATGCATTGTGTACATGTGGTATTGTGTATATGTTGTACATGTTATGTTGTGTATATGTGTTATTGTGTTATGGGTATTGTGTAGTCGTTGCATCGAGACATGTGTATCCATTGTGTTGTACTTTGTGTATGAATATGTATTTTTTGTGTTGTACAACAAGTGTAGGTGTATGTATTGTGTTGTGTTCTACACTACGTGTAGGTGTATGGGTTTTGTTGTATGCAGGGTGTAAGTGTATGTGTTGTGTAGTACACCGGGTGTGGGTGTATGTACTATTATGTTTTATGCCAGGTGTAGGTGTATGTGTTGAGTGGTATTGTACGTTGTGTGTTGGTTGTATGTGTGTGGTTTACACTATTTTTATGTGTACTTGATTGACGATTAGCGAAGGCACTCGGTGGGTGTCGGATGTGACAAATGATCTGGTATGTGTACAGAAAAGGAAAAGAACAAAGGTAGAAGAAAAGGATCGATTGAAGGATAAATATAAATATTTTATTTTAGTTTTAGTATGCATGTGATCTATGATTCTTATTTATTATGGTTACATGTGAATTATGCTTCTGATTTATGATAGTTTCATGTGATTTATGAATTTGATATAAGATCATTATGTTTTGAGCTAACCGGATGTGATATGTTTATACAAGATGATTTGATCAAAGAGCTAGTTTGACTTATTGTGACAAGAAGTAAACAAAATTGCAGGTGTACCTTATTGATGACCACTAATGAGGTATGATTTTAATTTACTTCAGTTCATTTTGAATCTAAAGATTATTATGTGCTTGGTATAGGAAAGCATATAATATTCCCGGTTTGGATGGTTGAAACTGACTGCAAGAATTAGCAGCAACAAAAAAAGGGAATTGGAACAAGAAGTAGTATGTTGGTAAAGCACTTCAAGAGCAGGGCCATTGTGGGACACTGGTACCCAATAGTTTCCATTGATTTCCATGAGCATGCTCTAACTGGTATGATGGTTTGATCCAAGGATATGCCTTGGTTTTTGGACATTTTGATGCGAGGAAGCCTTGCCAAGGGATGGATCTCCTATGAAAGGGGATGTCGGGGAACTTGGAAGGTGAGTCAATATAAGGAAGGGGGTGACCAGATTTCTCGAGGGACTGTGTAGCAGAGAAGGTAAGGTCAGGGGATGGATTTTTTTTGGTCATTAGCATTGCCAGATGGAATCAGTTGCATATTGGGAGTGTGCCCTAGGACAATGAGATGGTAATTTTTCACTAAGGGAGAAATTAGCATGAGGATCATAGCGTTAGACATTGGATGAAAGTTTGGCTTTGGTAGTGGACTTTGGAATTATTGGGAAGGAGGTGAATCCTAGTATTACTTTAAGGGTGGAGGTGTGAGCCTCTGGATTCCATTGTTGTTGATGCATGAATTGTATCCTTTTATTTGTTGGTTGATAAAATGTGCATATGTGTGTGTGTGTGTGTGTGTATTATTGTAAATATCGTATCAAGCTAGATTTATAAAGCTCCATAGATAGTATGCTTATTTGTTGGTTGAAGCAAATGTGGTTGTTACTGTAAATACTATAATGAGTTGTGTTATAAAGTTCCAATAAACAATATGTTTAACATGTTTTCAATAGGATGTTATTGTAATTACTGCAATTAGTCGGGTTATAAATATCCCTAGGTAGCATGTTTTGTCTTCATCGGTTTGTTGGTCATATGTGTCATAAAACACCGATGACGGTGTTCCCATAAGGGGTAATATGGGTCAGTTACAGCCCTGGGTTAAAATTTTGTGTAATAAAGTTAATAAAGAAAAAATTAACACCAAGGTCATGGGAAATGCATTCCAATCTGAATGTTGGGAAAAACATTCTGGTGGGTGCCACTTTGGTTTATTAATGGCTAAGGAAACTGGCAAAGCCATTGGTAAAGGAAAAGAGGCATTAATTGGCATTTTATTTATTAAAAAAAGGAAAATAGGAGAAAATGATGGTGAAAGGTCACAAATTTGCATGAGAGGGAAATTGAAGGGAAAATAGAGGAAATTGAAGAAAATAGAGGCCTCAATGATAAAAAGGCTTCTTAGGATCAATTCATAACTTTTGGCTGGTTAACCTTTTGTCAGTTTTAGCTTGGAGATCTCTCTCTATTCTCTCTCTCACACACTCCTACACACTTAGAGCATTATTGGAGCACTCTAGCATTGGAGAAAGGAGGGAAAAGGAAGGACAAGAAAGCAAAGGAAATAAAATATCAAACAAGGAAGAGTTGGATCAGGAAGCTACAACGAGATTTATTATAGGTATTGAGTTGCATGTATGTATTTGGTTCTCTTGATGTCATTTCCATGGGTTTTTCCATATGTGGTAGTGGTTTTAGCCTTGCCTTTCTATTTGTGGAAAACCATGGTGTGATCTGATTCTTTTACTTGGCCGAGCTTTGGATTTTCGGATGGTTTTCGAACTGAGCGGGGTGAACTCGGAAATATTCCCAATGGCCTAGGAATCATTTGACTGGTAATAGTGAGAATTATGGTAAATATTGAGGGTGGAGACGAGAAAATTCCTAAAGGTATTGGTGAAGAAATGCAGAGTCATCCAAGATGGTTAGGGCTTAGCCATCCCTTGACCAGTTTTGGCGGGATTGCATTAAGCCTGGTAGTGTATGTTTCTTTGTTTAGGCCTATGAATCCTTGACCGTTTTTGGTGTGATTGCGGTAAAGCCTGGTTGAGTAGGTGCTTTTTTCGGGAATAGGAGTCCCTTGACCAATTTTGGCGGCATTTCGGTAAATCCAAAGGAATCCTGGTTTTTTTGTTGTGAGTCCCACATTCATGCTTGGAATATGGCATGAGGGTGATTGGCTAAAAGAAATATTTGGTTTAGCCCAATCTATGGTTGGGTGGTATGTGGAAGTCCTAACTTGGTTGGCTTTTGCATATGTTAATAAGATTTATTTTCCTCTTGTATTTCATGAGTAATTATACTTCTTATTATGTGGATTTGAAGGTTGCTCTATCATTGTTATTATTCTGGTTATATGTTGGCTATAAACATGGTTTCATAACATGTTCTAGTTATGTATCTCTACATGTGTGATTGGTAAATGAATGGTTACTGATTGCATGACCTAATAGATGTTATTACAACTATTATGAGAGGGAATTAATCCTTCTCAATTATTCTCATATAAGTATCAGACCCCTATGTTCATATATGCATTCATGATCTATAGATTACATGTTCTAAATGTGTTTGACTGAATGATTGTCATGGTTAGGCCTTGTTAGGTCAATTCCTTAATCAAGTTTTGTGTTAGAGGATTTTTATTTGTGTCCTTCATTGTTTTGTAAAGTCTCATCAAGTTCTAGGTAGTGATTTAGAGTCTATCCATGAAAAGGTGGCACAAAGCTCACGGTTAGAGGCACAGAACTGAGAAATTAGGATTGTAGTCGCTACCTTGCAGGATTATGCATGTGACTGGAGGCCCACAGTTGGATGGATGAAGGCTTATGCATGTGACTGGAAGCCTAGGTCAATGAAAAAATAGTCTAGCTCAGGGCATGGGCTTCCGGAGTGGTTTTTTAGCTCATGGGTGTCCTATAGCTCTTGAGGAATATCAGTGAAGTTTCAGTTTGTCGATTCCACTTCCTTAAATGTACCTAGGAGGTTGAATCATTTCATTTTATCCCTCAACTCATGTTTACCCGGGAAGGCCGATGAAAGTGGGTAAATGTGGGAGAGGTGGTTATAGGGTGGTATCAAAGCTCTTGAGTTCAACACTTTGATTGGATGGGCAGAATGTGTTTGTCATGAATAGATGTTACTTGTTGATATGTTTGCTATGCATGCATTGTGATGGTCATTATTGCAGTTTGTGTCATCATGGTGTTACTGGTATGTTATGATGTTGATATGTTACTTGAGATAGAGTAGGAGATGCATATTATCAAAGCAAGGTTGCAACATTGGACCTAGGGGTAAGAGCAGATCGTCATACAGGTTTGTATGTTGGGTATGCAGGTATGTTGGTTAATAGTTGTTATATGCATTATGGATATTACGTACATGTATGTCATTCTATTGTTGGTGTGGTTATATGCATGATAGATGATAGTTGATCAGTGTCGTCATATACACATGGATCAAATAGTCATGAATGATCTTAATTTGTTGTTATATGCATTGTTGTTATATACATGATGATTATGGTAATTTTATTTAAGATCTTGATGTTACATGTATCATGCTAATATGGATTAGCATGTGTATATGGTTATGGTTATGATATTCAAGTATGAGTTGATAAACTTGTGATATTGTGTCATACTAATCTGGACTTACTTTCACAAATGTAATAGCCTCCCCTAAGATACATTGAGGTATGAGTTTGATTATGTCATCTATTTGGTTTATCTAACCTGGTATGTTTATAGGTTTTATGAATGTTTGATTAATTTCATGATATGAGCATGTGTTTATAAGATTTCATGAAGGAATGATCTTGCTTTAAGATGGTTGTACTAACACATTATGTGTTGATACAACTTATATGTACTTGAGTGAAAATGGGTGCTAGTTGTAGTATTATGACTAATGACTATGAGTTGATTATGATATGAATGTTAGTATTGGTAAAGGTTGATTTCAAATTAATAGACACAATGTATTTATCTTTGGACCATGTGACTAGCATGTGTGAACAGTTACAGGGAAACATGCTTGGTATTAGCATAACAAGGTAACAGTTGATTTTTGTATATAACTAACAAGTGGGTGATGTGATAGGAGATAATAAAAATCAATTGCAGCAAGGTAAAATGTAAAATAAAGGAATTGGGTGAGAATTCCTTTGGCTATGTTTGGGAAACCGCAATTCCAAACGAATAAGTGCTTTGCATACAAGAAGTCTTCTTAACCATGATTTTGTCTAACATTATGTGGATATGTGATATATTCATGAACATGTATTTGACAGGGGTAATAGGTAGTTTAATTTATAGATGGATTCCTCAAGGAATGAGCGTTCCTTAAGAGATGATATATGTATTTGTTCATTTACGAGTCATCGTGTTGGGTACAACAAGGTAAGGTAGTCGGTATATTGTTATGTTTACTTATGCACTAACAGTTGTGTGTTGATGGAAATATGATGCAGGGGATTGCATCAAAAAATATGCTGCTATGAAATCTTGAAGAATGCTCAGGTTGAGATTTTCCCTCGAAGAACTCGGAACCATGGGGATTTATTCATGGTGTTTATTACTAGTTTTGTGCTTTCAACATTTTGTGATTTGTTTGTGCTTGATTTGTGGTCTCAATTGTTTCTAGTGCATGGTCATGCCACTTTTTTGTGGTGTCGTATCGCTATTAGTTTTTCATGGTTTCTTCTGATTTGTTTCTTATTCTTGCCTTTCATGTTTTGAGGGCCTTGGATTTGTTTTGGGAAAGATGAAGGTTAATGGAGCTCAGGAAGAGTTGAAAGAAACCCAACAGGTAATGTAAGACTTGAATGAAGCTCAGTGCATGTATAAGGGTATTTGAAGATAAGAATGTGATAACTGGTTGGGTTGGTTGGGTTGATTAGGATAAATGGAAAATGGCAGCACAATCATGAGAAATGTAATAGGAAAAGTAAATTAAATGGACTTGATGCATCAGATGCCTTGGCTATGTTAGTAACTGTTGTTCTCAATGTTGTGCATGATTTGCACATATAAAGGGAGTTCTATTAACCTTGACCTTATGATATCTGGTAATTGTGTTTTTATTATGACTATGTTAATGTATATATATATGTATATGTATGTACATATTTCATTGCCTTATAGGGTTGTTAGGGATCATGATTGTTTTACGCTAATGTTTATATGTATATATGTGGTTTCTGACAAGGTTTTCATGGATCATTCTTGTGGAGGAATGATTTCTTATGCAGGTGAATGGCATGAAGAGGTTCCTGGTCTTATGATGAATCGAGTGGGAAGAGTAGCCCTGAAATATTTGTGACGCCAGTATCATGTGGATATGCATTGATATTATTTGTTTATATTATGCCTATGTTTATGTTATGGACACGCTATGTTGAAGGATATGTCAAAAAAATCAATGTAGTGTGACTTGTGGTATGTTGGAGCAAACATGGATAGTGGAAAGACACCAGAGGAAAGCAGGGAAAATTTTAAGAACATAAATTTACCTTAAAGTTTAGAAAACTTGGCGAATATTACTAGTCCCCAATATGCAAACTGAAAAAGTATTGGCGATAATTTTATAAAAAAATTCATATTTCTAATTATTTTGTATAGTCCCTATAAAAATTTGGCGATTTCTAAGGCAAAATATTCTTATACTATAAAATTTGGGCTAATCATACTCTAGAAAATTGGAAATTCACGAATCGTTATTTTTGAAAAAACATGGAAAATTAGCCCACATGCGAATATTAGCCCCTAAAATTTTCCCTGGAGGAAAGGTTGCCTGGTAGAGACAGTATGGTCTTTGGATGTGCAGTACTAATGTTGTGTACATGTTGCATATGCAATATTGTGTACATATGGTGTTGTGTGTGTGATCCATATATAGTGTTGTGTGTGTGTTTCATAAGCGGTATTGTGTACATATGGTGTTGTGTGCATGTGGCATATGCGGTGTTGTGAAAAAATGGTGTTGTGTATGTGTCGTATATGCAATGTTGTGTACATATGGTGTTGTGTACACATGATGTTGTGTACATGTTGTATATGTGGTGTTATGTACATGAGGTGTGGTGTACACATTATACATACATTGTTTTGTATATATGGTGTTGTGTATATGTTGTACATGCGATGTTGTGCACACGTGGTGTTATGTACATGTTGTACATGTGGTGTTGTGTGTGTATAGTGTTGTGTACATGTTATACATGTGATTTTGTGTACACGCCATGCAGGTGGTTCTATGTACAGGTGGTTTGTGTACACGTTGTGCATGTGGTGTTGCGTACAATTGGTACTATGTAAATATACGTGTGGTACTATTGACCATGTGGTATTGTGTGCATGTCGTACATGTTGTGTTGTGTACATGTCATACATGTTGTGTTGTGTATATGTGCCATTGTGTTACGGGTATTGTGTAGTCGTTGCATCGCGACATGTGTATTCATTGTGTTGTACTCTGTGTATGCATATATATGTGTTATGTTGTACAACAGGTGTAGGTGAATGTATTGTATTGTGTTGTACATAGAGTGTAGGTGTATGAATTGTGTTGTATGCAGGGTGTAAGTGTATGTGTTGTGCAGTACACCAGGTGTAGGTGTACGTATTGTGTTTTACATTGGGTGTAGGTGTATGTATTGTGTGGTGTTGTATGTTTGTGGTGTACACAATGTGTATGTGTACATGATTGACGAGAAGCGAAGGCACTGGGTGTATGTCATATGTGGAAACTAATCCGATGTGTGTATGGAAAATACAAAGAACAAAGATAAAAGCAAGGGACCAATCGAAGGATAAGTATCAGTATTTTACTTAAGTTTTATTATGCATGTGATAAATGATTATGATTTATGATGGTTACATGTGAGTTATGCTTATGATTTATGGTATTTGCATGTGATTTATGACTTTGATTTATGATTTTTGTGTTTTGAGATAATTGGATGTGATGTGTTTATGTATGATGATTTGATCAAAGAGCTAGTTTGACTTGTTGTGAGAGGAAGGGAAGAGTGGGGGATGGATTTGTTTTGGTCATTAGCATTTCCAAATGGAATCAGTTGAAAATTGCGAGTGTGCTCTGGGACAATGAGCCAGTAATTTTTCACTGAGGGAGCAAGTAGCACGAGGATCATAGCGATGGACATTGGACGCAGGTTTGGATTTAGCATTGGATTATGGACTTCTTGGGAAGGAGGTGAATTCTGGTATTACTTTGAGGGGTGGAGGTGTGAGCCTCTGGATTTGCTTGTTGTTGATGCAAGCATAATATCCTTTTATTTGTTGGTTGATAAAATGTGCATATGTATATATGTCATATATTATTGTAAATATTGTATCGAGCTAGATTAAGAAAGCTCCATAGACATCATGGTTATTTGTTGGTTGAAGAAAATGTGGTTGTTATTGTAAATATTGTAATGAGTTGTGTTATAAAGCTCCATTGAACAATATTTTTGTCATGTTTTCAGCAAGATGTCATTATAAATGCTACAATGAGCTGGGTTACAAATCTCCATAGGCAGCACCTTTTTTTTTCAGCGGTTTACTTGTCATAGGTGTCATAGAACACTGAGGATGGTGCTCCCCTGAGGGGGAGGTGTCTATAACAACCACGGGTTAAAAGTTCATGCAATAAAGTTAATAAAGGAAAAATAATACCATGGTCATGGAACACATATTATAAGTTGAATTTTGGGAAAAACATCCTAGTGGGTGTCACTTTGGTTTATTAATGACTAAGGAAATTAGCAAAGGAAATGGTAAAGGAAAAGACGAATTAATTGGAATTTTATCTATGAAAATAAGGGAAAATAGGAGAAATGAAGGTGAAAGGTCATATATTTGCATGAGAGGGAAATTGAAGGAAAAATAGAGGAAATTGAAGAAAATAGAGGCCTCAATGTTAAAAAATCTTTTGAGGATCAGTTCATAGATTTTGGTTGGTTAATATTTTGTTAGTTTTAGCTTGGAGCTCTCTCTCTATTCTATCTCTCTCTCACTCTTGCACACTTAGAGAATTCTTGCAACACTCTAGCATTGGAGAAAGGAAGGAAAAGGAAGGAAAAGAAATCAAAGGGAAGCAAAGATCAAGCAATGAAGTGTTGAATCAAGCTGCCATAGTGGGATTTCTTGCCGGTATCAAGTTGCATGCATGATTCCCTAGCTATTTTTGGAATGCATGTGTGTATTTGGTTCTCTTGTTGACATTGGCATGGGTTTTTCCAGGTGTGACAGTGGTTTCAGCATTGCCTTGTCATTTCTGTAAAGTCATGGTGTGATGGATTTCTTTTACTTGGTTGAGATTTGGATTATCAGATGGTTTTGGAACCGAGTGAGTGGTCTCAGGAAAATTCCCAAGCCTAGGAATCCCTTGACTAGTAATGGTGGGATTGTGATAAACCATCAGGGTGAATTCCTTGATCAAGTTTTATGTTAGAGGATTTTTCTTTGTGTCATTCATTCTTTTGTAAATTCTCATCAAGTTCTCGGTGGTGATCTAGAGTCTAACCCTGAAAGGGTGGCACAAATCTCGCTGTATATTCATAGAACTGAGAAATTGGGATTGCAGTCACTTCCTTTAGGATTATGCATGTGAATGGATTCCTACGATCACATGGATGCGAGCTTATGCATGCGACTGGTAGCCTAGGTCAATGAAAAAGTTGTCTAGTTCAAGGTTTCGGAACCTGAAGTGGTTGTTTAGTTCTTTGGGGTCCTTTAGCTCTAGAGGAAGGTCAACAAAATTTCATTTTGTTGATTCCACTTCCCTAATTGTACTTAAGAGGTTCATTCATGTCATAGTATCCCTCATCTCATGTTTACATTGGTAGGCCGGTGAAATTGGGTAAATATGGGAGGGGTGGTTACACTCAAAAAGATTATCCCAATCAAAGGAAGAACTCCTAGAACTTGGAGGGGGTGCACCGGAAGTAACTTAAATACTCCTTTAGTCTAGAAGACTTTGAACTAGAAATGAAGAAGACTTGGACGGTAGACACTTCACCCCCTAAAAGAGGAGTGGAATTGGCCAAAGATTGCACTAGCTTGACTACTTCATCAACCAATCATTTAATACATTGTTGAGAAGACATAGGAGGTTTAGGAGTAGAAGAAACTTAAAACTTAGACCACAACCTTTTTGTCACTAAAATTTTAGGGCACAAATAAGCAAGGTGATCTCCCTTGAAAATACTACAAGGGAACTTATGTTTAAATATTTTATGCCTAGGTCTCTTATTACTATTAATGCCCCTAGCATAAATCGTAGTGGTTGGTTGCATGACCATTTCTCATGGTAGTTGGTGACTTATCTCCAACATGACTCACAAGGGTTGGTGAATCTTTGGACATATGAATAGCAGTGATTTTACTTGTGCTCCTAGCATAACTTGCAGTGGTTGGTTTCTTACCTCCAATATGACTTGCAATGTTTGGTGGCATATCTCCAACATGACTTGCAAAGGTTGAAGACTCGTCTCCAACATGACTCGTATAGGTTGTTGACTCTTTACAGAGACCTTTTTTCTTCTTCTTATTTCTCCTCTTTCTACACCATTTAGACTTATGGTTGCAAGTAGCTAGACTTTCACCGTATGGGGAAGAAACAAGAAGCTTTGGTTTTTCTAGCAAAGAAAATGAAGGGTTAACATCCATATGATTCCCTTGAAATAAAATGATTATGTAAGAAGCTTCAAGAGAATTCATAATGTTCAAGGAGGACCATAGAAAACTAGTATTCCAATGTTCAATCTAAGAATATTCAAGGTGGCCATCAATGGGGCACCAATGTTTCCAGTGAAAGGAAAAGCATAAGAAGCCCCCTTTTTAGGGGCCCCTTGGTTGGTATCCTAAAGAACATTGGACATTACCAACTTATGCAGAGGTTCCTCCCTTATAGGATTATTCAATGCAACTTGAGCCCTTTAACTGAATTTTGAGGAAGAGATTCAATACAATCAAACCTTTGCCTTTTTTTTCCAGGAAAAAAAGCGTAATTTTTTTATCAAAAGAAATAAAATTACATTTTGTAGGTACATTTCGAGCATGTTTTCCAAGATAAGTATTATATGGATACATCATGATTATTGTATGCTAATGTTTATATGTATATATGTATGTATATATGTGGTGTCTGACATGGTTGTCAGGGATTATTCTTGTGGAGGAATGATTGCTTATGCAGGTGAATGGCATGAAGAGGTTCCTAGTCTTATGAGGAATCGAGTGGGAACAATAGCCCTGACAGATTTGTGAGGTCAGTGTCATGTGGATATGAACTGATATTATGTGTTTATATTATTCCTATGTTTATGTTATGGAGAAGGTATGCTGAAGGACACATCAGCAGAATGAAAGTAGTGTGATCTACGGTATGTTGGAACAAGCATGGATAGTAGAAAGACACTAGAGGAAAGGTTGCCTGGTAGAGACAATGTGGTATTTGGATGTGCAATACTAATTTTGTGTATATTTTATACATGATGTACCTATGGTGTTGTGTACATGTTGCATATACAATATTGTGTACATATGGTGTTGTGTGCATGTTGCATATATAGTGTTGTGTGTGTGTTGCATATGCAGTATTGTGTAAATATGGTATTGTGTGCTTGTTGCATATGCAGTGTTGTGAAAAAATGGTGTTGTGTATGTGTCGTATATGTAGTGTTGTGTACATGTTGGATATGTGGTGTTGTGTACATGAGGTGTGGTGTACACGTTGTACATACATTGTTTTGTATATATGGTGTTGTGTACATGTTGTGCATGCAGTGTTGTGTACATGTGGTGGTATGTACATGTTGTACATGTGGTTTTGTGTGTATGTGGTGTTCTGTACATGTGGTATTATGTACATGTTGTACATGTGGTGTTGTGTGTGTGTTGTGTTGTGTACATGTTGTACATGTGGTGTTGTGTGTGTGCTGTGTTGTGTACATGTTGTACATGTGGTGTTGTGTGCACGTGGTGTTGTGTAAACATTGTGCAGGTGGTGTTGTGTACCCATTATGCAAATGGTTCTATGTATAGGTGGTTTGTGTACACGTTGTGCATGTGGTGTTGAGTACATGTGGTGGTGTGTACACGTTAAGTAGGTGGTGATGTGTATAGGTGGTACTATATAAATATACATGTGGTACTATTGACCATGTGGTATTTTGTGCATGTTGAACATGTTGCATTATGTACATTGTGTATTGTGTACATGTCGTACATGTTGTGTTGTGTTTATGTGCCATTGCGTTATGGGTATTTTGTAGTCATTGCATCGCGACATGTATATTCATTGTGTTTTACTCTGTGTATGCATATGTATGTGTTATGTTGTACAAAAGTGTAGGTGTATGTATTTTATTGTGTTGTACATGGAGTGTAGGTGTATGTGTTGTGTTGTATGCAGGGTGTAAGTGTATGTGTTTTGCAATACATTGGGTGTGGGTGTATGTATTTTGTTGTACATCGGGTGTAGGTGTATGTATTGTGTGGTTTTTTATGGTGTGTGTGGGTTGTATGTGTGTGGTGTACATTATGTGTATGTCTACGTGATTGACGAGAAGTGGAGGCATTGGGTGTATGTCGTATGTGGCAATTGATCCGATGTGTGTACAGAAAAGACAAAGAATAAAGGTAGAAGCAAAGGATCGATTGAAGGATAAGTATATGTATTTTACTTAAGATTTATTATGCATGTGATTTATGATGGTTACATGTGAATTATGCTTCTAATTTGTGATATTTTCATGTGATTTATGACTTGGATTTTCGATGTTTATTTTTTGAGCTACCCGGATGTGATATATTTATGCATGATGATTTGATCAAAGAGCTAGTTTGACTTGTTGTGACGGGAAGTAAATAGAATTACAGTTGTACCTTATTGACAGAAACCAATGAGGTATAATTTGAATTTAATTCAGTTCTTTTTTAATCTAATTACTATTATGTGCTTGGTATATGAAAGCATGGAAAATGCCTGGTTTGGGTGGTTGAAAATGACTGCAATAATTAGCAACAGCAGCAAAAAGGAATCAGAACAGGAAGCAGTATGTTGGTAAAGAACTTTAGGAGCAAGGCCATTGTGGGACACTGGTACCCAATAATGTCCATTTATTTCCATGAGCATGTTATGACCAATATGATGGTTTGAGGCAGGGATATGTCTTGGTTTTTGGACCTTTCAATGTGAGGAAACCTTACCAAGGGACGAATCACCTAGGAAAGGGGATTTCAAGGAACTTAGAAGGTGAGTGAATGCACAGAAGGGGGTGACCAGATTTCCCGAGGGACTGTATAGTAGAGAAGGGAAGGCCAGGAGATGGATTTATTTTGGTCATTAGTATATCCATATGGAATCAAACATAAATTGTGAGTGTGCCCTAGGACAATGAGCCAATAATTGTTCACTGAGGGAGAAAGTAGCATGAGAATCATAGCGATGGACATTAGATGTAGGTTTTGCTTTAGCAGTGAATTCTTGACCTTTTGGGGAGGTGAATCCTTGTGTTACTTTGAGGGTGGAGGTGTGAGCCTCTATATTCGCTTGTTGTTGATGCAGAAATTGTATCCTTTTATTTATTGGTTGAGAAAATGTGCATATGTATATATGTCATATATTATTATAAATATTGTATAGAGCTAGATTTATAACACTCCATATACAATATAGTTATTTTTTGGTTGAAGCAAAAGTGGTTGTTATTGTAAATATTTTAATGATTTGTGGTAAAAAGCTCTAGTGAATTGTATGTTTGTCATGTTTTCAGCTATATGTCATTGTAAATACTACAATGATCTGGGTTATAAATATCCATAGGCAGTACATTTTGTTTTCAACGGTTTGCTGGTCATATGTGTCATAGAACACCAAGGATAGTGTTCCCCTAAGGGGGATATTTCTGTAACAACCACAGGTTAAAAGTTAATGTAATAAAGTTAATAAAGGAAAAATAAGACCAAGCTCATGAAACATGTATTCCAAGTTGAATGTTGGGAAAAAAATCCTAGTGGGTGTCACTTTAGTTTATTAATGGCTAAGGAAATTGGCAAAGGAATTGGTAAAGGAAAAGAGGAATTAATTGGCATTTTATTTATGAAAATAAGGGAAAATAGGAGAAAATGAAGGTGAAAGGTCACAAATTTGCATGAGAGGGAAATTGAAGGAAAAATATAGGAAATTGAATAAAATAGTTGAGGCCTCAAAGATAAAAAGGATTCTCAGGATCAGTTCATAGCTTTTGGTTGGTTAACCTTTTGTCAGTTTTAGCTTGGAGTTCTCTCTCTATTCTCTCTCTTTCTCACTCTTGCACACTTAGAGCATTCTTGGAGCACTCTAGCATTGGAGAAAGGAAGGAAAAGGAAGGACTAGACATCAAAGGGAAGAAAAGATCAAGCAAGGAAGATTTGGATCAAGCAGACACATTGGGATTTCTTGCATATATCAAGTTGCATGTATGATTTACTGTTGGTTTTGGTATGCATGGTACATGCATGTGTGTATTTGGTTATCTTATTTTCATTGGTATGGTTTCTTCCAGGTGTGATAGTGGTTTCATATTTTCCTTTTCATTTTCTAGACAACCATGGTGTGATGGGGTTCTTTTACTTGCTTGAGATTTCGATTGCCAGATGGTTTTGGAATCGGGTGAGGTGGTCTCAGAAAAATTCCCAAGGGCCTAGGAATCACTTGAACGATAATGGAGGGATTGCGATAAAGCCTAAGGGTGGATACAAGATAATTCCTCAAGGTATTGATGAAGAAATTCAGAGGCATCCAAGCTTGTTAGGTCCTAGTGATCCCTTGACCGGTTTTGGAGAGATTGTGGTAAAGCCTCAAAGTGTATGTTTATTTTTTTGCGCATAAGAATATCTTGACCAGTTTTTGTGGGATTGCAGTGAATCTTAGTTGAATAGGTGCTTGTTTCGAGCCTAGGAGCACCTTGACAAGTTTTTCCAGGATTGTGGTAAAGTCTGAGGAAACCTATTTGTTTTGTTGTGAGCCCCACATTCAGGCTTGGAATATGGCACGGATGTGATTAGCTGAAAGAAAGATTTTATTCAACCCAATCTATGGTCGAGTGGTACATGGAAGTACCTAACATGTTTGGATTTTTCATATGTTAATAATATCTCTTTACCTCTTGTATTTCATGAGTAATTATACATGTTATTATGTGGATTTGATGGTTGTTATATCATTGTTATTAGTATAGTTATAATTTTGGTTATAATCATGGTTTCATAACAGTTTCTAGTTATGGCTCTCTACATGTTTGATTAGAAAATGAATGGTTATTGAATGCATGACCTAATATATGTTATTTCGGCTATTATAAGAGGTAACTCAACTTTCTTGATGATTCTCAGATAAGTATCATACCCCTATGTTCAGATATGCATTCATGAACTATATATTACATGTTCTCAATGTGTTAGATGGAATTATTGTCATGGTTAGGCCTGGTTAGGTCAATTCCTTGATCAAGTTTTATGTTAGAGGCTTTGACTTTGTGCCATGAATTTTTTGGGTAAATCAGATCACGTTTTGGGCAGTGATCTGGAGTCTAGCCCATAAAAGGTGGCACAGATCTTATGGTTGTAGGCATAGAAATGATAAAATGGGACTACAGTAGCTACCTTGAAGGATTATGCATGTGAATGGATGCCTAGAGTCGCATGGATCCAAGCTCATGCATGATACTGATAGCCTAGGTTAGTGAAAAATCATTCTAGCTCAGGTTTTTGGAACCTCGAGTGGTTTTTAGCTATTTAGGGTCCTTTATCTCCAGAGGAAGGTCAGTAAAGTTTCAGTTTTTTTATTCCACTTCCTTAATTTTACTTAGGAGGTTGATTAATTTCAAAGTATCCATCAGCGCATGTTTACCCTGGCAGGCCGGTGAAAGTGAGAAAATATGGGAGGGGTGGTTACACTCAACAAGATTATCCCAATCAAAGGAATCACTCCTAGAACTTGGAGGGGGTAAACTCGAAGTAACTTAAATACTTGTTTAATCCAAAAGACTCTGAACTAGAAATGAAGAAGACTTGGTCGATAAACACTTAACCCCCTAAAAGAGGAGTGGGATTGGCCAAAGATTGCACTAGCTTGACCACTTCATCAACCATTAGTTGAATACATTGTTGAGAAACTGTTATCACTCCGCCAGATTTCTAAGGCTGAAAAATAAATCCCAACAGAGGTAACCACAGAACAATATTTTTGCTTGGTATCTAGCCCTACCAAACCAGAGAGGGCTCTCTCCACAAGTTCACAGCCAAGAGGGATGGGTAAATTAGGGTTTTAGGCTAGGTATGAAATGCAGAAGGATTTGTTTTGTTTTGATTGGGTTGATAGATTAGGATATTAGGTCAAAGAGGCTAGGTCAGGGAAAATAGGATTAGGGTTACAGTCCATTCCATGGGGCAAGGTAGGTAAGAAGGATAGCACATTAGGGTTCTTGGGATGGAATGATTCAGACAGGTGAGGAGCTAGGAAGAGCATAAAAGATGAATTATTACTTAACTGAAAGAAAGATGAACAAACTATGAAAACTTTCCCAAAACAGAGCATGTGAGATGAATTATGTTTATCTAACTTGAAAGTGATAATACAATAGAAGTGCAATGGATTATGAAGGCAACACATTCAAACATAATGAGACATAAGAAGAAACAATGCTAGACAACCATACCACAGGTATCCCGAAGAAATAGTTGCAACACTTTTATTAAGATCCTGCCAAAATGATTACAATAGAGTCTCTGATCAATATGCCAACATCCAATTGATTCCAACCTATGAAATGACTGAAAAATTACATTATATAGGCCTCAAAAAAACTCCTCCCAGCCTCATGGGTCGAATCCATGAGAGGAGGAGAAGTTCCACCAAAATTGAGCTGAATACCTAGAGTGTAGGGTGGTCAAACTAACTCATCCCTAAATTAAGTGAACTAATTCATTACACATCATCATGAGTTTTCATCTAATTTATTTACCCTAGGTAACAGTAAAAACATGATAATTAAATTTACTTCCATCAATTACATAAGTAAAATCATCATTTGGCAAAGTGAAAATCAAAATTTCAGTAAAAACTGAGAAAAATTGGACATTTGTCAAGGGCGCAACACCAGTTCCAAGGGTGCAACGCATAACACAGGGGCACAACACATAACCCAGGGGCACAACGCATAACCCAGGGGCACAATGCATAACGCAGGGGCGTGCACAACACAGGGGCACAACGCCTACCTCTATTTTGCACATTTCGCTTTCCTTCTTGGATTTTCGTGCTTTTGCTGAGGTTTCTTAGTGATGGAAAGAGAAAATGAATTTTTAATTGATTTCCTTTGGGTTCAAATAATTTGTGGGATTTAATTTTGATGATTTTAAAACCCACTTTTTCAATGCTCAATTTCACTTTTAAAAATTTGAAAAATACCCTTTAAGTCTTTCTTGTTTGCATTGCAGATTGATCATGTTGGAGTAGTAACTCATCATATTTTGAAATTTGATGTGTTTTTCATATGGAACTGAGTTGGCAGCTTTGGGAAAATGAGTACTTATTACATATAAATTGACATAAATTTACATATAAAAATAAAATTACAACTCTGTTTTTTGGATTAAAATTACATTTCGGAATGAAACTCACACTTCAAATCAAAATTACAACTTTGGAAACCATATTTTTCATGCTTGGAAATCATCTTTCGATGGTAAAGGGATATTATTGGATCACTCTAACACTTTTTCTAACCTTATGCAATGAAATGGTGTTTTATTTAGACCTTGGAAAAATGAAAACCTAGAGACCTAATGAAGACTTTGAGTGACCAGACTTCATGGTGACCTGACTGACATAATGATATGATGAAAAGGATTTTCATGACTAAAGTATGCTCAGCAATACATGAAGGTGGGCCAACAAGTATGAATTTTTGAGGAGGAGTGATTTTTTTTGGACTAAGACTACCATCAGTGAGTAAAGTTTTGCATGGCCTAATGGAATGATAAAAAAATTCTGAGTGGGACTCCTAAAATGATATGAAAAGAGGATTTTTGATCACTGGTGGCAAGATGAAAATATTGACACTAACAGAAACCATAGGAGGTTTAGGAGTAGAAGAAACTTCAAACTTGGACCACAACTATTTTATCACTAAAATTTCAGGGCATAAATAAGCAAGGTGATCTCCCTTGAAAATACTACAATCGAACTTAGGTTTAAATATTTTATGCCTAGGTATATTATTATTATTAATTCCCCTAGCATGAATCGTAGTGGTTGGTTGCATAACCATGTCTCATGGAAGTTCGTGAATTATCTCCAACATGACTCACAAGGGTTGGTGACTCTTTGTAAATATGAATAATAGTGATTGGATGTGTGAACCTAGCATGACTTGCAGTGGTTAGTTTCTTACCTCCAATATGACTTGCAGTGTTTGGTGGAATATCTCCAACATGAATTGCAAAGGTTTAAGACGTGTCTCCTACATGAATTTTAGAGGTTGGTGACTCTTTACAAAGACATTTAATCTTCTTCTTATTCCTCCTCTTTCTACACCTTTTAGACCTATGGTTACTAGTAGCTAGACTTTCACCGGATGGGGAATAAAGAAGAAGCCTTGGTTTCTTTAGCAAAGAAAATGAAGGGTTAGCATCCATATGATGCCCTTGAAATAAATTTATTATGTCACTAAGCTGAAAAAACATTCATAATGTTCAAAGAGGACCATATCCAAACTATTAGTCCAATATTCAATCTAAGAATATTCAAGTTGGCCATCAAGGGGGCACCAATGTTTCTAATGAAAGGAAAGGAAAAATGATCCCCTATTTGAGGGGTCCCTTGGTTGGTATCCTAAATAACATTGGAAATTACCAAATTATGCAGAGGCTCCTCCCTTGCAATATTATTCAATGCAACTTGAGTCATTTAACTGAATTTTGAGGAAGAGAGTCAATACAATCAAACCTTTGCCCTTTTTTCCCCAAAAAAAAACATAATTTTTTTATCAAAAGAAATAATATTACATTATGTAGGTACATTTCGAGCATGTATTCCAAGATAAGTATTATATGGATCCATAAAAAAAATGGCTTAACACTCTCATAACTAAGCAAAAAAAAGAAGAAAAAACTAGCTATGGTTCCTAACAACCGGTGTAGTTGTAGAAGTCATCCACTTTTCCTTTCTTCCCTTTCTTCTTTTTTACTTCCTTCCATACACCTGACGTGGGTTGGATAAAAACCAAATCCATACCCTCTAATTTTTCTATAGGGGGGAGCTCCTTTTCAAATTCCTCTCCCTTTGTTTCATGAGGTCTTTTAATTCTTGGTCAATTTATTCTTTGTTGTTGTTATGTCAATCATTGTGAGATTTGGTGTGAACGCCATCTCTATATTCTAATTTGGATCAATTGTCTGTAATGGAAACTCAAATTTAATGGTATGTTCAATAATTTTCATCATTTTCAGTGTTGGGGGGATCATTTTTGTCCTCCTCTTCTTCACTATCTAGGAAAGGGGGCTTGTATGGCTGCCAAATATTGGTTTTAATCTGCGCCCCATTCATTTTGTTTGTTAATTTTTTGCCAAAGGGAAGTTAACTTGTAAATTTATCGTTTGGTTGCAAACATGCCACCTAAATGTTGTGTTTTCATCATTAATACATTGTGTCCATTTAAATTTTCCATTTTTCAATTGGACGCGGTCAGGCATCCCCTTTCCTAGATCGATATTATTATGCAACCAACTCACAAAAATAAGAAAAATATAGATAAATGACTTAAACAAATTTCTCTTCGAGGGAGAAACCTCCTTTACATGACATAATTGAACAATTTTTGGATGCTACAAATGATAATACCTCCTTCGTATATATAGGAGTCCAAGGGGTCACAATATAATCAGAGCCTACATAACAATAATAATGTAAGGGGACACCAATAACTATAGTTGGTGTTTACGGGGCAAAACAATAACAATGTGGGGGATACATGAGCACAACAATAACAATAGGGGGCTACACTAATAATAATAATAAGGGGATACACTAGTATTATAAGGACCTAACATGCTTCTCTCCTTTAGAAAAGTGTTGTCCTCAACGCTTGAGTATTTCTAGATGCTTCTATATAAAATTCTCATCCTCCCATGTGGAATCTTCAGTGGGTAAGTTATTCCACTTAATGAGATACTCTGAAATCAATCGATTTTGTAGTTGTTGAGTTCTTGTTTCTATGACTGCTTTAGGCTCAAATATGATTTTTCCTTCTTCGTCAAGTTCTGGAAACTTTTTTTGAAGCTTAAAACCTTAAAATGATACACAAGAAAGGAAATTTTATCCACTTTCAGTCGCTTTTTACAAAATTCAAATATGATGCTCATAGAGGAATTTATGATGATTTTCCCCAAGGTCACCTATTTGAGACTGAATTCTAGAGCATACAAAACCCTAACTTCTTCAGACCATATCTCATAAAATATAGCGAATTAAGATCTGAAATTTTTACAAGAAGTTGACCAATATTTTGGCTCCATGTGGTCAAAATTTCAGCATCTAAACCTTCCCAGGAAAAAAGGTTATAGTGAAAATTCTAGTATGACATGTTTTAAGCGATGAAACCTTAGAATCCAAAGCTCTGATACCAAATTTTATGCAACCAACTCACAAAATAGAAGAAAAGACATATCAACGACTAAAAAAATTTCCTCTTTGAGGGGGAAACCTCCTTTACATTACATAAATGAACAATTCTTGGATTCTACAAATGATAATACCTCCTTGGTATATATAGGAGTCTAAGGGGTCACAATATAAGCAGAGCCTAAATAACAATAATAATGTAAGGGCATAACAATAACAATAATGGGACTCTATGGGGCACAACAACAACAATATGGGGGATTCTTGGGCACAAAAATAACAATAGGGTGCTACACTAACAATAATAATAAGGGGGATACACAAGTATTATGGGGACCTAACATATCTTTATGTGTATGCAGGTGTAAGTGAATATCCCCTTTGTTATTCACTCACAATATATTTGATGAATACTCCTAGTGTGTTTCTGATGTCTTTAAGAACTTGGCATTACCAAAGGGGGAGTGGGAGGTTTAAAAAGTGGACTCAAATAGGAATTTTTGTGACTTACATGGTGGATGAGTCAAAATATGGAAACTGGAGGGTAGTACCTAGCTCTTCCCTAGAACCACGATCCTTCCTCCAAGATTTTATGGTAATCTTCTTTTGAGTATGGATGTACTATGAAGAATCCCTTTAAGCATAACTAGATGTCACGTTCTATGGTCCAATTTATGTAGATTCAATGTTGAAGGGATTTGTTTTTAGGCCAAAAATCGTTAAATCTACATATTATAGGATCTTTATGAAAATATGAAAACCTATTGTTTACCTGAGGATTCTTAATCTCTATCTGTGGGAATTTATCCATTTTTCTACAATGTAAGCCCCAAGAAGAGACCCATCAGGGGTTGTAATATTAAATTTTCTAGCACACATTGGGTGATTCATTGTATAATACTGATGGGCTTGGTCTTATTCCACCACATAGTCCCAAGATCAAGGAGAGAATCGAGCCTATGATAGTCGTATAATATTTAAGAGCCCTAAATCTTGTAGCAATTTCCTTCCTGAGATGAGCTTTTTCTTTTCTATTGGGAGCTCCTCATGCTATTGATTATTGTATTTGAGAATTTCTACTAAATTCTCATCCTTAACCTAGATCAGAAATGATTTGTTGGGAGGTTTTTTATAAATATTTGGAACGTCTTGTTTTCCTTTGTGCATACTGGACAATGAATCGCCTCGGAACTAGGATGGATATTTTTGTCCCCAAGTAGGAAATATATAAATTCAATGGCTACAAGGAGTGGATCTGCACCTCCTACGGTCTTGATACTCTTCCAGTCTGAAATAAAACTAGATATGAAAATGTGACTGGTAGATCCCTATGTGTAGAAGGGGGTTTTATCGATGAAAATCCTTGAAAGGCATGACTGTTGCAACTGCCAAAAAAATTCCACTTCATCAACATGGATCTAAGCACTATGAATATTTTCAAATATTTGTCCCTTCTCTGCAATATGATAGGACCGCGCCCATGAGTGATTTTACCATAATGGAATTTTCACTTACCTTTAAGGAAATTTTGTGCAGAGAAGCGAGGAATGAATTGTTGTGAAAATTAACTATTTAATATAAAAAAGCTAATCATCTAGATATTAATTATCAACTTGGGCAACGTCTTTTTATTTCAAGGCAATCGGAAAATTTTATGCAAGCGGATACTAACAACTAATACTAGTTCTACATGACTTTGTTCTAAACTACCAAGCTCATTCTTCAAGAAATAAAATGTGAAACTTAAATGACACGGTTGAATTAGAACAGGAAATAAAGCGCAAAAAATAAATGGAAGAAATCAAATTTACTTACAAATGGAAATTAATATATACTATACACTAAAAGAAAAACTTAAACTAAATAACACAACTAAATTGAAACAATAAACTACCTCACCCAACAGGAAATTAAATGCTAATCTAGAACTCATAGCATAATTGAAATGTTACTCTAAAGCTGGAAATTAAATCTAGGCTATGATTTAAATTATAGTTTAGCAATGAAATCAATTAAAAATAATTTTTAATCTTAGAATGAAAATTAATATACAAATATGTGAATCATGCAAAACCATAACACTCATCAATGCATATACTATGAACTAGAAACAACAATTTGTATATAGCGCAAGGAAATAGTGAGTACAAGCATGAAAGAAATAGAAAATGTAATTATGAAGGAAACAACAAATGCAAAATGAGGGAAACAACAAATCAAATGTAAATAATAAAGAAGATAAAATCAATTTAATCACTATACAAAAATAGTGATCCATGCTTGGAGGAGGGGGGACTTCCTCCTTAAACAAGATGTTGGAATAAGATTACTAACTACAAATAAAATCAATGCTTAACAGATCCAAATGTAACTACCCATTAATCCTTCATCAATCAGAACTCGAGAAATACAAATCAATGCCTCTTCTTCATCGGTCTTTTTCATTCTTCAACTCTCTACTATTGTTTCCTATCTTTTCCTAAAATTTAACAAATGTCCATCCTCTGTCTCCAATTTTTGTCTTCATTTAAATACACAAAGAGAAAGTGCAAAATTACAACTAAATTGAACGTCATGATCTATGATTATATTACAAAATGATTTTCATTACAATTTTATATTGTTTACAAAATATCAATCACCAAGATCATATATGAAAGGTCTCTCCATGACCAATCAACTGGAACAAGTTGAATTTGGTTTTGTAATTGGGGAACTGACAACCAATCGCAACAGGAAATCTAGGAAAATCGCATTTTAAGAACCTATCGTATCTCTCAAAAGAGGGAAAAATTTAGGAAATTTCTCATGTGTCACCTAAATTGGCTAATTCTGCACAAAACCCATGTCTCATATTTTTTAGATTCACCCTCATTTTCCAATATATTAAGTGAAAAAATCATCACTTATTTTCCAACAAATTTTTGAGTTGGACACTATAAGTAAAATACCCTCTAGCGGAGGTTATAAAGGAGGTTTTTAGTGTTATAAAATTGGTCAAAAATTTCAAAAAAACATTTGCTACACCATGCGTTTTTGGTAATGGAGGTTTTGACGAAGTTGCTAACGGAACTTCAACAAAACTAAAAAAAACTGGGAGACTGGAGATTTTTGCGGATGTTTTTCTTATCGGTGCGTGCTTCATGTGTCAACGCACCCATGCGTTTTAAATGGTACACACTGGGATGGAAAACAAATTTTTGAAGCCACGGGGCATTTACATATACAACGTCCTAGTGCGTATCACCAACAAATACGCATCAGGCCGATAGAAGGTGCATGCACTGGTTTTATTTGGATTATAGTTGTAAAGCACTGATGCATTTAATGTAAACAGTACCGGTGTGTTACAAATACAAATGCACCGGTGCATGCACCTTCTATCCACTCGGTGCTTATGGGTTGTGTACATGCCCCAGGTCGTTAAGGTGTAAAAATGCATCAGCACATTCAAGGCAAACCATACTGGTGCATGAAACACCTATCCACCTAGTGCGTATTTGTTGGTGACATGCACTGGTGCGCAGTATCATACACACACACCGATTTTCATTTTCTATTTTTTAGAAACATCGACTTGTGACAGTGCAATTATTGTGATTTTTTTAAAATTCATTATTCATTGAAAGTCGACACATATCTTATAACAGTATTCATATCAATTAAATTTTTATTAGTGCATTTGAATGTGATGTTTGGATGAATTTATTATGATTTTTCATCTCTTCATTATAATATTTAATCATCCATATATTTAATCAGTGGTGTAACATTTCACAGCGAAAATGGAGAATGCAATAGAATAAATTAAAACACACACACACACACACACACACACACACACACACACATATATATATATATATATATGAGGCTCTTTGACATAGAAAATGGGTTAGTTATTGGTAACCCTTTGTCTTTCAATTGGGACACTATGTCCATTACATTAAACAAAATGTCTGATTCACCGAAAAATATTTCAAAAAATACAATGCCTTACTTTGATATCCAAACATATTGATCATCATTCTTCGTTGGAACTGTTGTCACTGCTCGAGCTACTTCCATTACTTGGGTTATTTGGAGGAATGTTTTGTTCATTGTGTTGATTGTTTTCTTCTTCTTCAAGTTCCATCTACAAACATAAAAATAAACTGTAACGAGTGTATCTACATTGGTGAGAATAATGAAATTTGAAATATTAAATAATATACCTCAATGTAAATCGAAAATAAATGTACCATAGCGAGAATTGACTCGTGAACTATACACATTATTTCAAAACCAAATTTCATGCCTTCTTTCAACAATTCTTTTGTCGGTGCAGTTCCATACTTTGTCTCCTACAAGTTTTATACCTCATTACAAATCATAGATTTAATATAAAATATTTTTTTGTTCTATTAATTATAGACAGAGCTAAGTAAAATAAGATAGATACTTACGGATTCTACAATTAATTTATGATATGCCAACATATATTGACAACCCATATTTAACCCAATTTCAATCAATTCTTCTGATGGTTCTTCTTTGTATGTTAGCACTTGTTTGAAGACATTCAATGATGATTGTTGTAAAACAACTTAAAATATACAAAAATGAAATCTATTTAAGGTCTTATAAGGAAGTAAAAATTACTCACAAACTTAGATATCAACCCTTTTCTTCCTTTTTGTCCTGTTTAATGTGCTGAATGGT
The DNA here is from genome assembly GCA_034641835.2 of Pinus albicaulis. Taxonomy (NCBI): domain Eukaryota; kingdom Viridiplantae; phylum Streptophyta; class Pinopsida; order Pinales; family Pinaceae; genus Pinus; species Pinus albicaulis. Next base: position 1,248,000,751 of record CM076580.1, read on the forward strand.
TTCCATTTTCTTTTCTTTTCTGTAATAAAATACTTGAAATTAATATTTAATGATAAATTATTTACTTATTGTACCTAATCGAAAATTAAATGATTACATAGTACATTTGAAGCACGTTGTTGTTGAGATGGCTCCTTGTGCGATGCAATTATGTCCATTTCTTTGACTATTTCCTTATACAACTTTTTAGACATTCCTACTGGCATATTTTTGATATCAGCTCGTTCATCCTTTGAGATTTTCATAATATTCCTGAAAAAGTACCATGACAATAAACTATTTAATTTTTATATTGATATATGAAAACTAAATATAACAAAAGTGATATTTATAAATGATTTCTTTGTAGCAATATATACATATAATTTTAGAAAAACATTTAAAGGAATATTACTTTTTCAATGTTTTTTTTTTTGTTGTACGTTTTTTCTATTAAAATTATGACATCTCCCATTTACCAATTCTTTGGAAACTCTTCCTATAGTTTAAATAAAATTTGGTTCTTAGAATCATTGGATTAATTTTTATATTATAAGTGGAAAGAACGTCTATACATTCGTTCCACTAGATTCCTCAAATTTTTGTAAAAGTTTTTCCCCCTTTTGTTAACCTCCAACACCACTCCAGATGAGTTAAAGAGAAATTCATTCTCATTTTCATCTTCTATTTTTTATTTTCTTAGAACAACATTCCTTTCCTGTGTTGTTGGTCCCTGTTGTTGGGGTTCCAATGTTTTGGAAATATTGGCAAGACCAAAAGATGAGACAACATCAGAACCACTTTCAGACCTCAGAATCTAGCGCTCTTGGGTCCAGAGAGAGATCTCTCTAATAAAACAAAGAATGATATATCTTTGAAGCTCAAAATGAGATGTTAGGCTAGGTATGAAGCACAAAGGGGGGTTTAAAATGATTTGGTTGGCTGGTTGCTGGGTTGGTCATGAGATCATAGACTGAGAAAGTGATGAGAGAAAAGGAACAAAACACAGGATGTTTTAGCAAAGAGGATAGGTCAAGAGAGTGCCATCCATTGGGCTATGGAGTCATGAAATGTGATTACATGCAACAACTAGCCAAAGCTTTCAGAGGGAAAGTGATCTAATACTAAAGGATATTTTTAGATTAGATGGTGGGATGGAACATTAAGGAAAGACAGTTAGAGAAGGAAAGCAACCCAATTTTTTGTCTATAGATCAGGTCAGAGGTCATTTAACTCCTGGCCTGCTTGGACATACTCATAGGTCACTCTCAAAGGGGGGACAAAGGGGCAGCTTATAGATCGGACCAGAGGTCATCTAAATTCAGGTCAGCTTTAGCATGCTCCAAGGGAAAACTGAGATAAGTTTAACAGGGAGATCTTAGAAATGCCAGCTGGTCGCACAAGGATCCTAGTGGACAGGGCTAACTCTAATCCCCAATTTTCCCAAATCTTCCAGCTTAAACCCAACAAGAACATCTAAGGACAGATTCATTTAATTCATACATCAGCTAGTAGGCAATGACATCCACTACACTGGTTAAATTAACTGAAATCAACCCTCAGATACCACATTTAGCAGAAAACATTGAGGGCAAGGAGAGCAGAAACATAGGGTACCTAACAAGGGTAAATCCTATGCTAATATTCTGATGCGAGCCCAGAAGAACAATGAACAGCATGAAAATGTAATTAAATGATTAGATAAGAGAAACATCACCCGTATTAATAGACCAGGATCTAAAGAAATGTGATTTGATTAATTGATGCAAAACCAGTCACATACACTGAGCTCAATGGTTGTTACAATCCAAACTTCTCCTCCCAGCCTACTACAATACAAACTACTCAGCTACTTTCTCCCAAACTGTTCTAATAGTCAAAACTGAATCCCTCTAACTACAATCGGAAACAACCGAACAACAATCATTACAATTTGTTCTCCGGAATTCTTATAGGCGAAGAGAAACAACAGGAGTAGATGACCTTTAATTTGTTTCATTAAGACTGAATGGCGGAAGCATTCATGCCCATACTACTTAATGGCTTTGCAGCACTGTGTGTACCCTGTAGTCTGCTTCGGGAGTCTTTGTCAGGCCAAGATTGACTTCGGATATTTCTTTGGATTCCTTCCTGGCTGTTTGGAGCTCTACGCTAGCCTTCTGGAATAAATGCACTGGGTGAAAAGTCTGCAAGGTCTCCATGCTTCATAATGGTGGTCCTGACAGTCTTTAAGAAGCTTATGTCAGTGAAATACATTTAAGGGCTCAAGGAGGCGTGAAGACTTCTGTAGGAAGGTGTCCATCTTGGGGAAACAGTGCTCTGCTGACATTAAACACGGATATGGCTTGTTTCGTGTGCATTTGGTCTTCAGACTGTGCCTTCTTCCTTTGAGTAAGTATTATCACATTTAAATCTTCAATTACGGGCTCAGATTCCCAAAATCCATTTCTGATGCTGCAACGGCCTCTCTGTGATCCCTGCACAATGAATTAAATCAATTATAAAATTTGGGGATGGTGGTGGAAGACTTGTTGTGGATGCCGGAGGAGTGGTGGTGGAGCAGTGGAGAAACAGTGGAAACAATGAAAAGTGGCGGAGAAATGATCGCATAGTGTAAAAACCCAAAGATTAACGTTTGGGCGAATTACAAAGGAAAATACGGAAAAACAATGAATGGAGTCGTTGGATGTGGGACCCGGCCAAGGCGGAGGGCAATTAGATATGAACTGTGGATCTTAGGAGGAGATCAACGGTGGCGGTTAAGCGATGAGGTTAATAGGGAAGCCCGATGGGAGAAATACAGCGGAGACGCGATGCGACATGGGCCATCGATCATGGATGAACGGACGGTCATGATCAAATCGGAGGATCGCAATCGGGGGAGCAAGGGTGACACATTTTAAAAATTTTCGATTGCGATCGGAGGGGTGTTGCGATTAAACGCCAACCGTCGGATCTGGGACCAGATCAACGGTCCACATTTAATTGGAGGGAGATGGATAGGGGCGACGGAAGGGGAGCGGGATGAATCTGAACCGTTAGATCTGGAGGGATGGATGGCTTAGATTGGATCAGGGGATCGCAATCACAAGGCGCAGAAGGGGGGTGAAATTAGAAAATGCGATTGCAATCAGAGCTGGGGATGCGATTATGCGCCAACCGTTGGATCGGCGAAGGGGATGGACGGCTGTGATTTGATTGGGAGATCGAAATCGAGAGGAGCAGAAGGGTGTCACGGGAGGAGTTTCGATTGCGATCGGGGTGGGATTGCGATTAGTACCGGGCCATCCGATCAAAACGATGGATCAACGGTGGAGATCACGGCGAAGGCCTTAAGGACCAAACTCAATCACATCGGAGTTTTTCAATGTTACAAAGGGATTTGCCCGCCCAACAACTCCGATTGCGATTAGAGCCCAAGATATAAGCGCTTGGTCTTGGTGCTAGGGGCACATGGGGAAGTGGTTTAAGGGGGCTAGCGGAAAAAGGGCTAGGCCCTATTATAAGGTGGATAATGGGTTTTTTTCCCATTTTAATGTGATTGGAGGCTAGGGAAGGGTAACGATAGGGGGGAAAAGGGGAAAATTGACCCTACCAGGGGTGTAGGTATGATTTAAAGGGGATTTGGGTATGATTTAGAGGGTTAATGGGGGAGAAGGAGAGGAATTAAAGGGAAGAAAACAGAGGTTTAGAGGGAATGAAATAAGAGGGAAAGGAGGCCTTTTGGGCATTTCTTCACAAACAGAGAGGCTTTATAATGGGAATCAAAAGAGGGGATTTTATCAAAGGACCAAAGGCACAAGGAGGCTTCAAGGATGATGTGTTTTCAGGGGAAATGCATTCCTTGAAGGCTCAAAAACATTTTAGCCCCCTGTTTGTTTGTCAAAAAATTTATGGGGGGCTAACACCTGTAGAACATTAAACATATCTAAATTAATAGATTGTTTGAAACACGTTATCTAATATTTTTAAGTATATTATTAATGAAAATTCAAAAAATAAACTCATATTGGATCGATAGTATTTTTTCATTCACCTAATTCATCCTTCTGCAATTTTTCCATCAAGATTTTACTCTCTTATGGTGTTAGATCAAAAATAATTTTATCGAGTTTTGTCATTTTGTGGCTCTGCATGACACACACTAAACAATACATATTATTTAAACTTACATATAGTTCAAAAATAATAATTTTTTTAAATAATTTACAAAGAACTTTCCTTTTTTGCTTTTCTGGATGTGCTATCAGTATTTTTGTTACTTGAACTCTTGTCAACCATTTTTTTATCGATATAAAACATGTACCATTCATTAATATATCTTATAAATAAATCACATAATTTTCAGGTTAAAAAAAATCAAGAAAACAGTGTATCTATCTAAATTAAGCGCCTGGTGCATTTATATTTTTAACCGCACCAGTGCGAATTTTGCCACTTAGGCACTGACAACGGGAAAAAAATTAAACGATAACGGTGCAATATGTTATTTTAAATGCACCACCACTACATTAGCAACACAGTGTGATTCTCTTTTTCAATAGGAGACCCAGTGCATTATATTAATACGGGAGCACCGATTAACATAAACATAAATGAATGGAATTTTTTTTTATCAAACAATGCTTTGTGTCAATACGCGCTCGGTGCGTTATACTAAAATCATGCACTGGTGCATGATATTAAACAAGGTGCACCGATTAACAAAATCCATTTTTTTAAAAATCGTGCAAGGGCCGACAGGGATTGGGATCCGACTCTGCAAGTGGTCCCACGGATTAGATGTCAAATGCCTATATATATCTAGTAATACACACTCTATAAATCTAAAATGAAAAGCCCTAATTGTGAATTTTTTCAGTCACATAAACAAGAAGAAGAAAGTGCTTAACGTAAGAATGATTTTTTTTTTCTAAATTTTAATTAAATCTAAATAGGAATATAGATTGTAAGTGATTTTATTAGTAAAATGCAGAGTAAAATTTACAAATTTTACTATGCATGTATTAAATCTAACAAAAAATGTAAAAAAACAATTATTACAATAAAATTTAACATTTTTAATATACTATAGGGTTTTTGTGTGAATCACAAGATGTTTCAACTTCTAATTCTCTAAATAGTGTTGTTGTTCGAAAGTATTTTGTTTCTCCAAAATTCTCTCTTGCTCCAGGTATGTCTCTCGTGCAAATCCATCCCTGAAAATTTTTGCAAAATAATGAAATAATGAATAGCTTTTACTATTTAAAGAACTTTATATGAAATTAGATTTCCTAAAATCATTCACTGCTCTTTTTTCAGTTTGCCTCTTTTTTTCACTTCAAAATAATAAAGTTGTGCTTTTATTTTCCTAATATTCGGCATGTTTGTTAACTAACAGCACTAGTGCGTCCAGTAATACAATTGCACTGGTACAATTAATAGTACATTAGCACCGATAACAATAACTCCTTTTTTAAGGTACCAAAATTACTTTTAGGTATGTACACTAAAACTTATTGTTGATTTTTCTCAGATGTAGGGAGAAAATCTCATAATTATATCAAATGGAAATTTCTTCAAAATCCATCTCGTTCCACAATATTTCTCAAAGTCCATCGCAGAGTTCTCCCTATCCATCTCCAAAAGTTATTACTTTAGATTTTATTTATATTTTCATTATCTAATTGAATTTTTTTTTATCCATGTCAATCAGCTGAATAAAATTAATGTATACAAATTTCCAAGTTCATGCAGATTCAGAATCGATTTCAGATGCACAAAATCTTCAAACAATTCGAAAAATTTGGAAGCTCTTATCAGGAGCAACATACCGCAAGGCGAGATTGGTAGATGAAAATGGATATTAGCTTCACCCTTCCAATTGTAACATGCCATCTTCTAGCCACAATCTTGGGACAATGATGGTAATAAGTGTTTGGTATAATGTAATTGTTTCAACGTCAAACCAATTAATCATGCATTGACGTGATTAATAATTGATATCATCGATATTGTATTAATCATGTTCAAATATATTTTTTGAAATTATTAGGATTCTAGTGATGATGAGTGACCTACCTACCATCTTTCTTTGCACCCCACGACAATGTCAAATCGAGAGAAGGATGAATTAAGAGAAAAACTCAGAGAGGGACGATGCCAAGAATGGTTAAATCGACCACCTATTCAATTCCCACTACATCCAGATTCAACAATTAGGAATGACTGCAGCAATAGTAGTTCTTCACAAGCTGGAAATGGAGGCAATCAAATAAAGGTTGGCATGGATGATTACTTAAGGGATATGACTTCCATGGAGACAATGTTTTTAGATGCATTTTAGAATGATGATCAACTAGGGGATGATACTCATATTGCTGATACCTTTTTCGAAAGCCTTAAATTTTCTTCCACCACCCCTCTCTTTGGACCTGGTGGTCAGTCAAAGTCTACCTAGTTGGGGACAACAAACGGTTACTGTAAAACTTGAAAGAAAATTTTGGCTTGTCAAAAGCATGTTTCTCAGAAATTTTGAGGTAATTGACCATCAAGTCCCTTATATTTTGAGAAATATTGTCACACAATTGACATTACAAATGGTCAATTTTATGAACGTTAATAATTATTGGCATTGTAAATTTAATATTTTCCGCCAACTATAGGTTATTAAACGATAAGGTTCTTTCGAGTGCTAATGTTTTGCCTGGTAGTTGTGAAGAGGCAAAGAAATTGTTTAAAATTTTGGGTGTTGAGTACATATCATATCATGCATGTCCAAATGATTTTATTATATATAGATAAGAATATGCGGATAAAGAGATATGTCTGAAATGTGGACATGATAGGTATGATAAACAAAAAAAGAAGGGTAAATCATGTGGTCCTCCTTTTAAGATATTAAGGCACATGCTTATAATCCCAAGGATTCAAAGTCTCTTTAATTGCAAATAATTAGCTATGTTGCAAGGATGGCATGCCTCACACACAAGTGAGTTGGGAGTTATGTGAATCCCAACAGATTCAATAGCCACGAACCATATATAGGATAAATGGCCCAAAAAATTGAAGGATGAAGTACAAAGTCTACGAATCAGCATAGTTATGGATGGTGTCAACCTGTATTCCCTCCAGAACACCAAATATTTTGTTTGGCCTGTATTAGTGACCAATAATAATATCCCCCATGGTTTTCCATGAAGAATGAACATCTTATGTTGGCTCTCATAATTCCTAGTAGAAGACAAGTGAAGAATATGGATGTCTACTTACAACCACTGGTAGATGAATTGAAGGAATTATAGTATGGGATAAATGTATACGATGTATCAAGACCCATCGCAACAGAGAGGAGTTTTATGTTGTATGGCATATTTGTTTACACAACACATGATTATCCAGGCTTAAGATTTTTCTCTGGTAAATTAAATTTTTAATGATTTGTTTATATACATTACAATATTCTTTTGCATATTAATTTAATTCGTTGTAATTTTTCTGATCTTCATTATATTCTTTAATGTGCCATGCATATTTTATACAATAATTTCGCATGTCTTCTAACAAAAGGGTATTATGGATGTAAATGTTGTGGACCTTCTATGAAAGCTAGATGGTCGAACGACCTATGAAAGCAAGTGTATGATTGCTCAATGGTATTCCTCCCAGAAGAACACCCTTACAGAAGAGAAACATCCGCTTTCAATGGTAAATGAGAGAGAACCCAAAGGCCTACGATAAGGACACTAGTTGAATGGCTTATAGCATATGAGAGAGAGGAGGAGAAGGAGTTCATAGAAATGTTTGATTCAAATGGGGAGCCTATTTTCAATGATCTTTGACGCCTATGTTGAGAAATTTCCCATTGGGATGAAAAGGAAATATATATTTTATAATCTCCCATATTGGGAGCATCTTAAGGTTCACCACTTACTAGATCCCATGCATATATTTAAAAATGTTTTATCTTCTTTATGGAGGCACATATCATCGAAAAAAAATGACACATGGGATATTAGGTAAGATCTTATTACTTCAAAAACTAAAAAGAAACATTGGCGAAGACAATTATAAAGTACAGGAGAGGCTGGTCCCTCTAATTGGTATTTCAAAGAAGGTGATGTCCCATGGATTTTAAAAAAATTTGATCCTTATTTTGCAAAGGAAGTTATAATGGGTGTGAGGGTGCCATATTCATATGGGTCTTCACTACGGCGCTGCTTCACCGTGGAATACCATTTTTTGGGGTTGAAATTGCATGAACATTTGAATATTCTAAGAGTACGTATAATGTCAAAAGCATTATTTTATTATTTGTTATATTAATAATTTGTATCCCATGGGATCATAAAACATAACTAATTTTGCATGCATGTGTTTATAAATTTGCAGTGTCATTATCCTTTGTTCATGTGTGGGTGTGTGAAACATGACTTCCCCCAAGACCTAGGATGTGCCATAGCTAAATTATCTACATTTGTACATTGGATCACATCGAAGGAGATTCATGTGGCTATCATTCCATGGTGGTGTCAAGAGATAGTTGAGATTATTTGTATGTTTGAGAAGGAACTGCCGACGAGTTTCATGGACTTGCAGGTTCATATTATAATCTGCCTAGTAGATGAGGTTGAATTCGTTGGGGTGGTTTCTTGTCATTGGATGTTCTTCTTAGAGAGGTAAATGAAAAAATTTAAAGGCTTTGTTCAACAATGGGAAAACCCGAGGGGTTTATGACAGAGGGGTACATATCATATGTGTCTTTCTATTATGCAAGTGAGTACATCAATCAAATCGATAACACACCAAGTGCGGTGATTTGGGACGATGAAAAGGATGAAGACAAAAGAGAAGGGGAGCTTCTCCAAACGAATGGAAAAAGGCGTTTGATAAAGAATAAGCGACTTATAATTTTTCAAATTTACAAAAAGTAAATATTCACGTTGAACTTCGATATAATGTATATTTTGATCACATATGTACTATATGTCGGTTTGATTTCATCAATGAATGTAGAAATTGAAGCAATCAATAAATTCATTCTTTACAATTCCGAAGTGACACAACCGTGGGTCGCATTGTACGAACAAAAGAGGATGAAATGGGAAAGTGACAAGAAAGAATTCAGACGGTTGAATGGTAGAAGTGTGCCATATCCTGATCATTTAAAAGAAAATATGCCAATTATATACCCCAACAATTGGGTTGCTAACCAAGTCAAAGAGAAATATGGTGCAATTGGTCATTACCCGCGTGTTGAAGAGGATGAGCTAAACGTAGGGATTCAATGCAGAAACTCGGAAATAATCTATTTATGTACATTTTAAACTTACTAATGCACCTTTGAAATGTAACATCCACATTTTACATTTTAACAGTTGGGTTATTAGATACATGACACTATGATTTTTTAACTTTTTTATAGGTGTATTCTTTCCCATTTATGTGGGCATATGGACACCATTTTTTCACAGAAAATGTCGATGATGGACACATGACACAAGGTTGTGGAGTGGAAGTCGAGTTCGATCAATCTATTCGAGCTAGCCACTGTGATCAAAACCTAGTACAAGGGGCGTTAGGTTACGTCGGAAACATACAATAGATCATTGAAGTGGAATTCTCTTATTTCCAATGTGTTATTTTTAGGTGCAAGTGGAGGGACACCTTTGATCGGAATAATGTAAATGAAGATCGCATTAGCAGGCTGATATGTATCAACTCTAGAGAGATGTAGGATGAAGGTAAGAGCCTTATGTTTTCCCAAAACATTGCAACCATGTGGTTTTTTACCCAGATGTGTTGGATAGGAATTGTTGGTTCGTATTGAGACATGACCCTAGATCAAAACATATTTTTGAGAACAGTAGTGGTATCATGCCAAGCGAGCTGGAAGATAATGAGCGTGATGAGAACAGAGAGTGATATGGTACATGTGTTACTTCACCATTTATACTATTTAAGATGGGTTTTTATAAATAAGAGGACTTTACCTTATAAATAAGACTCTTTTTTTCCAAACATTATAATATATATTTTGAATTAATTGGTTTGCATTGTGTTAATCTTAAAATCATTTCACTTGATGATTTTCAATTATGTTGATATTTAAAGCAATGCACTGTATCGAGTTCTTTTTTTTTTATGTCAAATCCAAAAATAATACAACTACTAGATTGCTTTAAATGATTTTTCACTATATCATTACTTAAATAAATGCACCCTATATATATATATGATATCTTCAAAAATTTTAAAAATGTATTAATGTATATTGTTATTTTTGGAATGTAAGATCATAATAAAATAATGATAATTCTAAACATGAATATATTTGCATTATTGTCTGAACTTTATTAAGCTACAAAAATTCATATTATTCTAGATTTATTAGTTTACAATTATTTATATTCTTACAGATTTACAATTTTACAATTTTACAATTATGGTAATTTAACAATATGTATGGTACACATTTTACAATTTTAAGATGATTCAATTTTACTGTATTTATCGTTCAAATTTGACAATTAATTTACAATTTTACAAATATACAATTTTTACAATTTTAATAAAATTGAATCATGACAATACATACAATTACAATTACAATTTTACAAATACCAATACATAATATTTAATAAATATCATGATTTAATATTAAAAACAAACATCACGATCATAATAACCATCGTACAAACATCATATTCTAAAATACACATTCAAATCCGCTAACATCATCTAATCATCATGATCATGATCATCTAAAAAAACACAAGCATTGTATAACATCATCAGAACACAAACATCAAATATACATCTCATGTCAAATAACTGCTATAACATACACATCTATCTGCAATCACATTAAATGAACATATCTAACATGACCTAACAATATACACATCATGATGAAAACCAACATGTAAATTAACTACGTCAACATGAACATAAAATACATGCACCATATATATATAATGTCAAAAATATACAATTGTAATAGAACTACCTATAAATATGAAATATCTGGTGGTATATCAATACTATAACTAGTCGAGGCATGCTCAGTCGATGGTGCCTCATCATATGGAAGTGCCTGCTCAGGAAGTGCCTGCTCAGATGGTGTCTACTCAGGAGGTGCCTGCTCAGATGGTGCTTGCTCAGAATATGCATGCTCAGGACTATATGTTGGCTACTCATCTCCGTGAGATGAAGGAGGAGGAGGTGGAGTACTAGAACTATCACTCCCCTCATGATCATGATCATCCGAGTTGTTGTGTTGCATATCTCCATGGCGCCTAGATGCTAGTAGCCTGGAAGCTCTGACAATATGAAGCATAAGGCTCATCATATCATGGGGCATGTCCCTCCAGAGCTCTGTGAGTGTACAATCTGCCTGGATATCTCTGATCGTCGTTGGGCAGACTCCCTCATCAACCAGGAGTCTACATAGTCGGTCGCCCAGCTCCATCCTGAATCAAATGTCCGCCCTATGCTGCATTCCCATGGGCATATTCACCCTTTGCTGATCCAAGTGGATATTGGTGGCCACCCGCCTATTCCACTTGGGGCCCCACCATTGTCTCTTTCAGTTTTTTCACAACTTACTATTTTTAGCATTTTTTCAGGTCCTGAACTTTCAGAACCATTTTGAAGCCCCAAATGGAGATAGTAATCCGAAGTTATGTCCCTGGGAAGTTGAAACACCAATTTTCCCAAACGGGGCCCATATTTTTGGCACTTCATCTCCTAGGGTTAGGTTTTTGAACGTTTAGAATTCTCCATTTTTTCTCCATAACAAATAGGCCCTTGAGCCTCATTGTAATACAGTTCAGAGGTCTGTAGTCGCCACATCTCTTCTTAGAGATTTGCTACCATCACCCTAGCTATTTTATTTCCATCGTGTTTGTAAGCATATTTCTGTGATTTGATATTAATGAAATGAAGCCTTATTTCCACTATATTTCTATGTCTATGGTTATTTTTGTATTCTATTGTGTTCCTGCATAAATCCAAATCAGTGGTATCAGAGCGGTCTGATTTTTCTCGATCCGTCTTTGCATGTCCCCAACGATATCGGGGTATAAGGAGTTAGGGCTTGATCTGGTGGAACCTTTGCAAGATCATCCTCGCAAACCCCGACGGACGCCCATGGGGGACGAAAAGAAAGATGAGGGAGCAGGATATTCTATCAAAATATTTCTCGAGGAGGCCCTCGAAAAACAAAGGAACGCAATGATGGATAAATTTGCCCAGATCCTTCAACGACTGCCCACCAGCGGCGCAGCTGCATCCAGCAGCCACTCTGGAGGCGCGACTCCCTTTAAGGTACAAGTAAACTTTGACATTCCTATATTTGAGGTTCAAATAGATGCAAATGCCGTAGATAGATGGTTGAATCTATTAGAAAGATATTTCTCAGTTCATGATTTTTTCGACTGGGAGAAGATTATTTTTGCACTCCTCAAAGCTACCCCCCATGTCAAGGACTGGTGGGAAACCTACTGTAGGAAAATGGATGAGACAGAACCCTCTCTGTTCTCAGCCATACCCACTTGGAATTCTTTCCAAGATGCCATAAAGGAACAATACTATCGCGTGGGGAGCTATGAGGACAAGTACATACAATGGACCATGCTGCGGCAACAAAGGGATCAAGATGTGCATGAGCTAACGAATATGTTCCATACCTTGCACACAAAGTTGGGTATCAAAGATTCATAGAAACATTTGGTGCTAAAGTATCGCGGTTGTCTGCACAGATACATTCAGGAGGAAATGGAGTTCCTTGACATCTCCTCGCTTGGTACGGCATACCGGTATGCTGCCAAGATTGAGCAGAAATTCAAACAGAAGAAGCGAGAATTTGGATCTGTGAATAAAAATCAAGGGAAAGGTGCCCCCAAACTGTAGAACAAAGGACAAATCCAAGGCATGGCGACCCAAGACAACCTGCCGAAGACACAAGCAAAGAAAAAAATCGCAAAGCCAAAGAAGGACACGGGAAAGTGGTGTGAGTTCCATAAGAGCTCCACTCAAAACACAAGTGAGTGTCGAGCCAAGCAGTAGCTAGTGGCTGAGATGAGGGCTTCTAAATCAGATGCATGCTCTGACTCTGAATCAGAACCTGACAAGGTGAATGAAAAAGGGAAGCAGATTATTGATGTGGAGCCCAACACCAGTGTTGCCACTACGAAGATCCAGAAGGAGGAACCAGAAGATCCAGAGGAGTCAGAGCGTCTCTTCCACTCCCAGATGTGGGTAAAGGGTTCCCCACTACAGTTCATTGTCGAAAATGGGAGCCAAAAGAACTTCATTTCATCAGATGTCGTGAAGCGGTTGGGCTTGCCGACCATAGCGCACCCACAACCATACACCATCGGGTAGCTTCACCAAGGACGGGATCTCCGCGTCAGCCAGCAGTGCCGCCTTCCCTATAGCATCAAGCCCTTCACGGATGAGTTATTGTGTGACATTGCTCCTATTGATGTTTCTGATGTATTATTAGGCCAACCATACTTGTAGAAGAGTCATGCTGTGTATGAGTCCTGGCCTTGCGCTATTATTGTTACTTTGGGAAATAAATTGTACAGGATACCAGAGGTACCACCACCTCCCACTATCTCTTTGGTTACTGCAAAACAATGCAGTAAGATCATTTCCAAAACCAGGAAATTTTTTTTCATGATGATCTGCCCCTAGGGCAAGAAGAATACTGTGGCCATGACATCCAGACATGGCTCCTCTATATGAAAACAACAAATGGACAAGGTTGTGGAGGAGTACAGGGACATCTTCACCTCACCCATAGGGGTGCCTCTACACTTTCAGGTCAAGCACCCCATTGACCTGATCCCGGGTGCGTTGCTACCTAATGGAACGATCTATAGGCGCTCTATTCTGGAGAATGATGAAATCAAGAGGTAGATTTAGGAGCTGTTGTAGAAAGGTCACATCCAACCAAGTTCATCGGCCTGTGGGAGCCCAATCGTGTTGGTACAGAATAAGGATGGGACTTGGAGACTCTGTATTGATTATCGAGCACTGAACAATATCACTGTTCGGAATAGGTACCCGATCCCACGGATTGATGACCTTATGAACCAACTCAAAGGGGAAAAATATTTCAGCAAGATCGACTTGAAGTCTGGGTATCACCAGGTACCAATCGAACCCTCTGATGTGTGGAAGACTACCTTCAAAGCCAAGGAGGGCCTTTTCGAATGGCTCGTCATGCCTTTCGGATTGACAAATGCTCCCACAACCTGTTGTGCTATACAACAACCCCCCATTTCATAAAATTTTACTTTAGAAATTCATAATATGAAATGGGTCCCTTTTAAATTTAATTTGTATTAACTCATCATTCCTCTTAAAATCTGAAAACAAACAAAAAATCGTTATAAAACCTTTTGAGTTTATAAAACATCGGCAATCGGAAATAAAACAATCACCAATGAAGGCCCTCTCCTTGCTCCGATGCGATATCATTATCGGCAATCGGGGATTGCGATATGAATTCAATAGAACTTTGCCTTAAAATCTCCCGATGCGAGTTAAGCGATATCGCTATCGGCGATCGGGGATTGTTCGAAAACTCAAAAAACTGCTTAAGTTCTCCTCCGATCGCCGATGGCGATAAAGCTAAGCGCGACTTTCAAAAAGGATTGTTATGGCGGCTCAGCATATTATGTTAATTATTATTAAAAAACCTTTTCACTATACAATGGTAATTGATTTAAGCCCAACCGCCAAATAAAAATCAAATCCACGTTTAATGAGGCTATTCGGGAAATAAAGGAAATGATGAGCATTTAATAGATTGGCAGGTTCAAACGGCCAATTAATGGAGCAGTTACGCCTAAAATCCCTTCAGAGATTACATACGCAAGAGTCTTATGATTATTTTCCATTATTTAATTGATTGACATAAATCTTCTGTATCAGTTTTTCGTCGTCTATTCTCCGCATTACGTTCATTTTATCTTTTGTGCAGAGCTTCTCCGCAGAAACAAGTTCAGACCAAATGGGGAAGAAATCTAAGAAACTAGGCACAGCTGCAGCTTCTGTAGTAACAGAACAACATGCCGCCGATCCAGGATCAAGCAAAAAAGGATTAATCTCAGATACCACATGTCTTGGTCTCGGAAATACTACTTGGCAGAGCATTTACAACCTGGTTGAAGCCGAGGAACCTCAGCAAACAACGGTAGAAGCTTCAGCAGATGCGAGCCAGAAATCTGACGCTACTCTGAAAGATTTGGCTGATTCTTACCTGCACAGAATAGCAGCTCGGGAGCAAATTCTTCCGTATACAGATGTAGTAAGATGGGCCATTGAAGAAATTCCAATTACCAAAAGAATATTCTGCGCTATTGATGGGAGAGTTTTTGGTTCATTTCAGCCTGATGATTTGAGACAAATGTACCATTTGCCCGAACCAGAGAAGAAGTATAATAAAGCATTCCTGGAGAAGTTTAGAGATGAAAATGAAATTGATTCAGAACCTATACGAGAATGGAGACAAAACCCGGCAAAACACAAACATGATTCCTCGGGTAAGTACTCCGTCAGTTCCTTATGTTCTCCTTATTGTTATGCTGGAGCTATGATGTGTCGAATGTGGGGATTGCATGATTCTTCAAAATTTTCCATAGAAATGGTACCTTTGATGGAAGCAGCATGTAATAGTGAAATCATGGATTGGGGGAATATATTATCGGATAAGTTAGCAAATGTTATTCTTGACTTCAGAAACAAATCCCGTGTTACTGATAGAATCATCCCTCCATTTTACTTTAGTGCCTACATTTTAGATACCCTCTGTTTTAATTCCGAGTTTCCTGTGTTAGGTTGGAGATGGACTCCACAAGACCCCATGCCCATTCATATATATCATCAGAAATTATGGAAAGCCCATTATAAACACCACCTATATCAACTCTGTAATGGACTCATGATACCTATTTATTATGCAATTTTTGCTAGACATACTCCTAAGATCTCCTCTCAAGCAGAGATTGACTTGACAGCCCTAGGAACCTGGTTCGGAGAGCAGAAATTCAATTATATAAGAGTTTTTGGCAGCCATGCTAGACCTCATGTCCTCCCCTTGTATATACCAGACAAGCTTTTAGCTCGAGAGATAGCATATCAGCTTACATCCGCATCAGCTACAAAAACTCTTAGGAATTCAAAGAAACAAGTCTGGCCTCCTTTCCCTATAAGGTGCGGCGTCTATACTCTGCGTGATTATAAACATGCAGAGAAAGAAGCAGAAAAGATTAATATGTTAAAACTCGCCACTCTGCCTAATAGACGCTTTGATCCGAAAAAGGTCGTCTATAATGTTCTAGATCAGGCCAAACTCACTAAATTTGAACATAAGGAAGATGAGTTTGATGACCTTTTCTCCTCGGCGGAGTCAATATTTCAGGTTCAAGAGATAGCTAAGATTAGATACCATGATGACGGGTTAGTTGAATTTAACAAACTTAGAGAGCAGAGGTTGCAAACTCTACCTCTAGATTTGTTAGCCACTGCCCCGATGATACAATCAAGCGAGTCTGAGCAGCAGCTTACCAGCAATCATCCTACTACATCCAAAATTTCCGAAGAAGTTAAAAGAAGAGAGCAGGAGGAACTCCAGAGGAAAGAACAAGAAAAGACAAAAAGGAAAGAACAAGAGGAAGCACAGAGAATACGTGATCAGGAACAGGAAAGGCAGCAAGAGCAGAGCAGCAAGAAGGTGAATGTTGACACTCAGATTGACCCAAGATTGCTCCAGGAATGGCAGCAATTCGATTCAATTATAAGCAATCTTGAAAGCTCGAAGAATGCCGATACATCCAAAGCGGCCAATACATAGGATACAATATCAAAAAGGGTTTCAAGAAAAGAAACCAGCGGTCTACCCCCTACAGGATTAGAAATAATTCCCAAAGATCCCTCAGATCAAATTATTTTGCAGGTAGAAGATATTCCTCCGTGGGATGTTTTCTATAGCCCAAAACACAAGGCTGTAATAAAGCAACAACGAAAAAGGAGAAGGATTGATCAACCTTCCCTATTTCTTGAACAAATAGTAACAACCAATGTAGTTTGGAAGGAAGAATGCAACCCCTCCGATGACCTGACAAAGTTGTCTCAATATGCTGGTGCCTATTCAGCGGCCACCATGGACAAGGCATCGGAGGTGAGTAATTTGTTGAAAGAAAAGGATCAACTAATCGCTTCACTACAAACACAACTATTGGAGGCACAACAGAAAGCAGATTCAGCAGCAATTCAGAAGCAGAAAGAATCATCGGAGGCATTAGAAAAATTGAAAACAATGAATGAACAAATGGTAAAAACAAAAGATGAGCAAATTGCTCAATTAACAGCTCAAATAGAAAAGTTCAAGAATCTTCCCCAGCCTGCCAGTTTCAGAGAAGAAGCAAAACAGATTAATAAGGCACTCATAACACAAATCAGATTGTTGTGTCATCAAATTGCCCAAGTTGAACCTCTGTGTGAAATAACAACATCTTTAATAAACAAATCAGTTGATGCAAGGCAGGACTTAGAACAAGCCGATGAGACTTTAACAGATTTTCTTACTTGGCAGAACACTAATGAGGGTCAGACAGCAAATTTGCCTAAAATCTTAGAATCCCATAAAGAAATTCTGTTCATGGAATGGCAGTCCCAGTTAATGAAAGCAGAGAGAGAAGTTTCTAGATGCAGATTATCTACGAACAATTTGATTGACTTAATTAATAATACTCTCTATTTGTCTAACATGATCTCTCAATGTCCTCCAGGTAAATTATTATCACCCAAGACATTGGAACAATCATGTTGTCAAGAGCTAGAAAAGAATGGGAAATTGATTACAGGAATTACAAGTTTAACTTGGGACACCTATTGGTTGTTCCTAGTAAAACCATACAGCCAGAAAGCCGCCCTCAAATGCTTAACAGATGCAATTGGGTGTATCATTCCCGAAATACATGATGCCACCTATGCTGCTCAAATCAATTCTCGTCTCAGCCGCCCTCAAGAAGTGGAACCAATGATAGCGATATGCCAACTCAGGACAAAAAGAAAAGAGTCAGAATGATGAGTCATGCTGCCGATTACTAGATTGCTGAAGAGGATATATTCAAGATCGTGTTATACCAATTTGGTAGCCTTTTAATTTTGTAGTTTGTTAGTTTAATTTAGTATTTATAGACCCTTTCATGTATTTAGAAGGGGTCGTAATTTTTAGTATATGACTGAAACCTGAAGTTGCACTACTATACTTCAGACATATTTTTTTATGAAAACTGGACCAATTTCTCCAAATTTTGATAACGAAGCTTTTATGTGGATGTGCACTACTGCCTTTATTTAAAAGCATTTCTGAGTCGGAAGAAGGAATTCAAATTGCGATTGACATTGGGAAAGATTTGCAGCTCATATGGTACTATTATCTATGTCTGAATTCATTCTTTTTATGTAAATTGTTATTTGATTACTCTTGCTATTATTGAATATATGAGTGTGTTTTAACAGCAGTCTTTATACTTTCCACTACTGGATGTTTATAGTTTGCTATTCTTTTAATCATTCATGTGTTAGTAATATAAAAAAGGATAAGTGTAACAATGTTTTATCAATTACTTCATTCAACTAATTGAACGAAGTAATTATTATTTAAATGAATATCTTTGTTTATTGAATAGTGTCATCTATATGCCTGTTGAAAAACACAGATCATCAAATGTTGCACTTAAGAATAGAAGCTTCCCGGGATAAAATAGTCATTTACATTTTCACTTATAGATTAAGTACTCCATTTATTATCACTTATTATTAAACCAATCACTCATTCACCCCTTTCTATTCTTTATCGGGAAACTGGTCCCATTATTTCCAGTCGGATCCACCATCCCAAATGGAAAAGGAGCTGTTTAAGGTCCGGACCGGGTGGTTATCCCCCAATGTTGATGTAACGATTTTCGGGGCATCAACACAACCTTCATGAGGTTGATGGACGAAATCTTGCGTCCATTCACCAACTCATTTGTAGTGGTATACTTGGATGACATTCTTATCTTCACATAGACTTGGGAAGAGCACCTCCACCACATCCAAGAAGTCCTCCAAACACTGCGGCAACACAAGTTGTGTGCCAATTTGGAGAAGTGCACTTTTGGCATGACCCAGGTTCAATATCTGGGATACATTATTGATGAAAGGGGGTGCATGTGGATCCAGCCAAGATCCAAGTCATTCGGGATTGGCCAGCCCCAACCACTATAACAGAGCTTCGCAGCTTTCTGGGTCTTGCTAATTTCTACCGTAGATTCGTGTTTGGATTATCTCATATCACTTGGCCCTTGAGTCAAGTCACCAAGGGAGGAGCGAGAGAAAAATTATTTTGGTTGGAACCTCGATAGAAGGCGTTCACAAAATTGAAAAATCGCCTCTGTTCTGCCCCAGTTCTCACATTACCAGATTTGCAACAACCATTTGAGATCGAGACAGATGCCTCTGACTATGCTATTGGGGCAATTCTTACTCAACAGGGACATCCAGTGGCATATCACAGTGAGACATTGTCTGAGACAGTTCGCAAGTATCCCACCTATGACAAAGAAATGTATTCCATTGTGCAAGCCTGTCGACAGTGGAAGCATTACATTTTGGGGAAGGAAACAATCATCCACACAGACCACCGGCCCCTGCAGTTCATACAGACACAAGGGAAGTTGCAGAATGATCGCCATCAGAAGTGGTCCACATATCTGCAACAGTTTCATTTGAACATCAAGTACAAGAAGGGTAGCATCAATAATGTTGCAGACTGCCTCAGCCGACCACCGATCGTGGCGCTCACCACCGTGCTCAACTCTTGTGGGCACGAGACTTCTGATTGGCCGCTTCTCTATGAGAGTGACCCAGAATTCGGCCACACTTACAAGGCACTCTTGGGGGGTACGCAAGTTCCAAATTTTCACCTCCAAGATGCACTTTTATGTCACCTAGGAGACCTTTGTGTTCCTTCAAGCGAGCATGCCAAGATGATATGGGAAGCACACTACAGTCGAGTCGCTGGGCATTTGAGGGTCAAGAAAATAGTGGCAGTACTGCAGAAGTATTTTTATTGGTCAAACCTTCGAAAGGATGTCGAGAAGTACATCAGATCTTGCAATGCTTGCGCCATTGCCAAACCGAACATCAAGAAGCAAGGGCTCTATACTCCCCTACCTACCCCTAGTCGACCTTGGGAATCCATCTCCATGGATTACATGTCAGGCCTTCCTTCTACTAAGCATGGAAATGACTGCTAAACTCTTCTTTGAACGAGTGTGGGTGCACTTTGGGATCCCATAGTCTATCATATCATATCGCGATAGCAGGTTCCTCAGCACATTTTGGTCCAGCCTCTGGTCGATGTTGGATACCAAGCTCACCAAGTCCACAGCCTTCCATCCCCAAACAGATGGCCAGACAGAGGTCGTCAACAGAATGATTGTACACATTCTGCGCATGTACAACTCAAAGCATCCACGCACATGGGATGAGAGCCTCCCCTATGTACAACACAGTTATAACCGGGCTCTCCACAGTTCAATTGGCCATAGCCCCTTTCAAGTGGGCTTGGGATTCCAACCACTATGTCCCATTGACATAGCCATGCCGTTTGCAGCTGCTCAGGCCGATTCAGCTCATGTCCAGTCTGAAGTTGACAAAGCAAGTAACTTCATCGAGCGCATTCAACACATCCGCCAACAGGTTCATGATATATTGGACAGAGCCAATGCCAAGTACAAGCAACGCCATGATCAACACCGGGTGCCACACAACTTCCAGGTGGGCGACAAAGTATGGCTACATTTGCAGAAGGAGCGCCTCACTGGACCCCATCGCAAGCTTCGCCCGCTCCGATACGGGCCGTACACCATCACCAAGGCTGTAGGGAACAATGCATTCGAGCTCAGTATTCCACCATTCCTTGGTCTGCACCCAGTCTTCAATGTGGATCGCCTTCGTCCTTACTTCCCACCTCTATTGGACACCTCGGACATTGCAGAACAACTCACACCAACAGAGTTAAACCCAGACTGCATGGAACAGGCCACCACAGATTGTATCATGGACATGCAAATCAAGAACACTCGCCAACAGAAGATCCAACTTTATCGGGTTGTCAAAGCTGGCCAACTCCTGCACCAAGGAAAGTGGTTCACCAGGGACCAAGTTCAGCAGAAATTTCCTCATCTCATGGAGGAACTTAACGCAATGGGGACCATTGCTTCCTAAGGGGGGAGGAATGATCCAGGTGGATATTGGTGGCCACCCACCTATTCCACTTGGGCCCCCACCATTGTCTCTTTCGGTTTTTTAGTTTTGGCATAACTTACTATTTTTAGCATTTTTTCGGGTCCTGAACTTCCGGAGCCGTTTTGAGGCCCTAAACGGAGATAGTATGCCGAAGTTACGTCCCCTAGGAATTTGAAACACCAATTTACCCAAACGGGCCCATATTTTAGTGCTTCATCTCTAGGGTTAGGTTTTTGGACGTTTAGAATTCTCCATTTTTTCTCCATAATAAATAGGCCCTCGAGCCTCATTGTAATACAGTTCAGAGGTCTATAGTCACCACATCTCTTCTCAGAGATTCGCTACCAGCACCTTAGCTATTTTATTTCCATCATGTTTGTAAGCATATTTCTGTGATTTGATATTAATGAAATGAAGCCTTATTTCCATTGTATTTCTATGTCTATGGTTATTTCTGTATTCTATTTTGTTCCTGCATAAATCTGGATCATCCGCGACCTCTACCATCTCCTCGTCATCTACAAGAGCATTCAGTGGGAGTGGAGGCATGTCCCCAACGAACGTGCCAATATCTACAAAATATATATTACACAACAATAATTAGGCAATTTCATTAAACAATTTAATAAAACAAGTTAAATAATGTGTTAGAATAAATTATATTCTAATTAATTAAGAGAATAAAATGAAGCTATATTAATTTAAAGAAAACACTAATATCACCTCTAGCATCTGGTGTCTCATCCTGTGTGAAGAGGATGTTGGTACACCCTCACCAATTTAACGCCGCATAAGGACATGACACCATCACAAACATGTGATCATCCTCACTGGCTAGCAGCTCCAGTGCATCACTATAAATCTTGGCTGGATACTCCGACATGCCCCTCTTTGGCATTATCTCGCCCCACATGTGAATGTGTACATGTATCATTGGCCTACGAGGCTGATGGAAAAAATTAGGCCTCGTCTCTGTAAATCTCTCAAAAAATAAAAAATAAAAAATCTGAAGCAAAAGGGGAGGTCAACCCCCCACGTGCCTGAGAAGGACATCTATCTAAGGCTATATAAAACTTCCACAAAAAAATGGAAGACCATCTAACAATTCGTGGCCTCTGGAATAAAGAACCAACATAAAATAAAAGAGGGAAACTAATGTAATGCCTGTCACTGGTATAATGTGCAATGGTGGTCAATAATAGTGAGAGGCACCTAACCTCCTCTGGACCAAAAGAAGCAATCAGTAGTTGTCCGCCAGACACCTGAAAATCTGCAGGAGAAATTATATCATCCCTAATGTATCTCTGGGAGTACACCAATTGACACCATGTTGCATAACCGACAGGGACATCAGGGAAATAGGGAAAATCCTCCCATCTCCTAGATAGGCCAGTAATAAAATAAATTTCCTCCTCAGTGGGTTGGTACCACTAGTCAGGACCGACATGGAAAGCCTGTTAGTGGGCATCCCACCTGTAGATCAAATGTATTAATAAGCTTTTGTGTACCTTCAGGGATGTAGCCTCCTCGTAGAACTTAAGGAGGCCTATCTCTCTTAAGAGCAACTAGGTGGGTGGTGTAATAGGGTGAGGATACAAAAGTCTCTCCCTCTCCCTTGCCTCCCACTGTTGTATCATGTTATAATTGTCATCCCTCTGCTCTTGTTGTTGTCTTTCCTCTCTCCGTTGACGTCACTAAATGATTCACATATTAAATACATCAACCTCCCTCATGCATAAAACCTATTTTTTTTTATTAAATGACAAATTTATTTACAAATATATAAATATAACTTTTATCGAAAAAAGCATTGGGTGCGCCATAAACAATAGTCAAGCACCACCAACTTCAGGCACCGAGACAACAAAAAAAATTACTTAAATCAATATTATAGGCGGTGCATTGACAAAACATATCCACCCCGGGGCATTTGTTATAACGCAATGCACCGCCAATTTGCAATATTTTACCACTAGTGGTGCGGTACCAAACACACACTACCCCTGTGTGGTATGTTTGACCGATGCACCACACATTATGTGTGTTCCCGTAATATGAACGCACCGGGCCATTATGTTTATTTTTACATAATTCTCGATGCGTCTTGTTAAATTAATGAACTGTCGTAAATAAATTGTTAATTTAAAAAAAATAAATGTCAGTGCAGTTGAAAACTGACACGCCTAGCACTATTTTATTGTTATTGCAGTGCACGTTTTCTCGGTATCGCATTGGGCTATCACATTAATCTCTCAGTGTAGTTTCCGTTAACATCGTTCATGGCATGGCTTGTAAATTTATAGGGAGCATCGAGAACGGTGCGAGCCGAACAACTTGAACGCACCGCGCAGGAAAAAATAAATTCAAAAAAATAGTGAATTCTAACTCAATTTTAAAAATTAATGCACTAAAAGCTTAATTTGGTGAGAAACAAGTACATTATCAGCAAATTTTCGTGTCGATGAGGCATATTTGTAACGAAATACTAAAAACCAAATTTTCCCATCGTTTTGCAAAATTCAAAGTCCACACACTGAACAATGGACGGAAGCAATATGGGAAATGGGAGCACCGATGGCAGGGAATATCAGAGAAGGAAAAGTCACACCAATTCTTGAGAGCTCTATAGCACTGTAACAAGTAAAAATTTATTTTTATGGCCAGTAATTTTTTTTTAAATTAACCCTTTTTCGGTACGCTCGATTATGAGATGCACCAGGCAGTTGTATCAATGGCACACCACACTTCGTTATGGTGCATTGTATTATTGAGACGCATCGAGCCATTTTTTACGGAGCACACATTACTTAATTTGAATAAAAACCCTATACTAGTATGTCATTGTACATAAACCGGAGCGAGTCATCGTCGTTAGTAAATAGCACTGAAACGCTGATAACACGTTGGGCTGGCGATATACGACCAACATCGAGCGTGTTATATAAAAATTACCAAAAATTTTCATTAAATAAACACCCTATTTCAGGGCGTCGTATCACCATAAACGCATCGGGGCCTCGTTGTTAGATTATAGCACCGCAATGGTTATATAGTGAGTGTCTTAGTGTTCCATTTAATAGTACACACTGGTGCGCTTTATATAAAACGCACCGGTGCATTGTATGTATGAAGTGCACCATTGTTTTTGTAGTACTTAAAAATAAATATGAAATGATTCTTAAACCTCTACTATGCACCGGTGCATCACATATATATCAAGTGCACCGGTGTGTGTTAGGATTATAAACACACCGTAAAAAAACATCCACCCGCCAACCTCCTCTAGTGACCTCCGCTACAAACAAATATCTGGGCTATTTTTATAATGGTCAAAAACATCCGCTAGAGGGTCTTTTCCTTGCAGTGGCAGTGTTTTACCATGAGTTGGAGCTTATATTTTCTATCGGGATGAGAACTTGGAAGCTGAAATCATGAATGTTGTAATAAGAATCCTCTTCATGAACCACCATTGTCAAAATCATACATAATTATATTCAATATATTAAAAATAAAGGAGAAAAACATTATTTAACCACAAGAGAATAAATAATTATGATATGGAATTATATGATAAATTATGATAAATAGAATAATAAAATATAAGTATAAATGGATGAAATAGATGTCGAGAAATTATAATAATAATGACAAATTAGTGGCCCAACATGAAACCTTCTACTGGATGATATGCCAATATATCCCTATGAAAGTTGCTCAATCGGATGAGAGTTTCTTCATCATTTCACTAAGGCCAAAAAACATATCATCACGTGGGTGAGGGAGCAGTGGCAGTGCCATGCAGAGGGTTGCAAAGAGAAAGAAAATTGACCCTAGCATAGATTGTGACCTACATCATGATAAATTCTTTCCAATCAATCATTTTCCCTTAAGGAGGCTACTTTACACTTTCAATAAAAATACCAAGAGCCTTTCAATACCAGTGGATGGCTAGTTAGCCACTCAAAATTAGAAATTCAAGAGTGACAAGAAAAAAACCACTTAAGGCCCACTAAATAAAAAAAGAGTGCAAAGCACGTCACTATAAAAATCCTAGAGAAACAACAAGCAAACGACCCTCCAATATTCTTGCTCCAGGTGATCAAGACAGGACACTAGAATATCAAAGAGTAGATAAAGGGGCTTCTAAAAGTAAGCTTGGGATGATGAGGGCACATGAGCTTCTAGAAAAAGTAAAATAAATAATACATTGACCTCTTGGAAATAGCCTTGATTAGTGTAAATACCCTCACTTTTCGGGGTGTTAGGGAGATGAATTGTCCTTTTAATTCTTAACAACCAAACAGACTCACATAAATTGTCAATCCAAGAAGGATTTTTGTTTCAAGGCTACTGTGAAAAATAAATGTAGGAACAAATGGAAACTAGCGCTAACCAAAGCTTAAAATCAATTGTTGTAACTATCACTCTCAAAACTCTAACACACTTGTTGTTACACTCCCAACCATAGTTCAAAAGGAAAATAAGCGCATGTTGCAAAATAAATCACACTTTGTAACACTATCACTCTTATTCAAAAATAAATAGCACTCCTAGAAACCATTCAACACTCAAAAACTTCTAAAACACTTGTTAAATCAACCACACAAACCAAAGAAATATAACAGTAATCAAATAACAATCACACCTATGAAGGGAACCGTCTAGGACCTATGTTGCTACATAATGATAAAGGCTACAATCTTGCAACTATTCAATGCATGAAGAAGATCTATCATGGTAATATTAAATCACACATAAATCACAACTGAAAAAGAATAAATAAGGAGGGCCCTACCTCCTTAGCAAGGGTTGGGGAATTACACAACATGCAATCTAATCAAAAAATATATATGGAGCCACGAATGGTAAAGATTTATATTAATGAAAGTTGTAGTATGGGATTATATTGCTAGTACTCCTTCCTCTGATCTTTATCTATGCATGCCTCGCAGATAGAGAGTACATATCTTTATAACTTAATATTACATTCCTATTTTCAAAACTTAGGATTATCATGAGAATCTCTCGATTCTCATGCGATCCAAATTGAGATTACAAAAAAATTGTGTTTTAACAGGTTGCCTTAATCGAGGCAGAGTTGTAACAACTTTTCTAAATTACAATGATTTTTCATTTGAAAATCCTAATTGTTTCAAATAAGTCAGTTGTGTTTTCCATTAATTTCTCCTTTCAACGGTTGAAATGACTTTGACCATGTTTTTGTTCAAATTAGTATTTTTTTCTAATCATAGAAGAACATAGTATCCAAAAACAGCTTGGTGTTGTATCAACAACATCAACAAAACCTGTGTTCCATCTTTAGACAGAATGAACTAGGGAGATATTGTCTTGTAATACCATGTTAAAAAGCTACACAACTTGAAACAACCCTTTGTCAATTCATTAATAAAATAACCTAAATTAGTTAACTTTTATGTCAAATTACAAGCAAAACTAGATAACAAAGATGACATACAAATGTTGAGATTCAACAAGATGATGATCCTAGTGAAAATTAAGCACCTACACTAGGTGGGGCTTGCAAGCTATTTTTAGGTGATATGTCTATTTTTAGAATATGGATCAAAGTCTATTTTTAGCAGTAATGTATTTATAGATGGTTGAGAAAATTATATGGATGGATGGGCGTCAAGTTTTGGAATGCATGTGTGAAGTTGTTTCATGGAATGCACGTCTAATAATAGATGCATGTCGATTGTTGTTATATCTTAACAATAATTAGATAATAAATAATAATCTACTCTCTTGAAGCACTTTATTTCAGTTAACTGATGTGGAAAACCAATTGACTGAAGGAATTTTGAGTTCTAAGGTTGGTTGGTGGGACATGCTAGTGGACTTCATTGTAACTGAGTGATACAAAGTTGTAACAGAGTTGGATGTGTAGTTATGTGAGTTGTAAAGTAGTTTAACTCATTTAAGTGAATTAAACTCAGTTGTGCTAGTTGTAACTAGTTGTAACTAATGATACACTAGTGAGAGATCAGTGACTTAAATATTAAATTAATTCACATGGAGTGATCTCACATGCAACTGAAGATTTACTATTATTAACTACATGCATGTTAGATCCAGTGGAGACCTAGTTGATAGATAGGTGAAAGGGACAATTTAACTATCAGTTGTGACTATAGTGGGTGCAAAAGTGCAACCAAACACACATTGGAGATGCCAATGAGGATTGCGTAGTCAAGGCAAGGAAATATCGAATTCATTTAGGGATTGTGATTAGCAGGGATTGCACAGTGGAGGCAGGATATCAGGAGGCAGTAAATTGGTGCATGTTTATGCCAATTTTTGTATGACAGTGTGAGACGATTATATATTGTGTTGAGAGCTATTGGAGTAGATTTTTGTATGATATTGTTTCATGATCCATGATATATACATAATATATGATAGTGGGTTTTTCAGCTTTATGATTTCTCGGTAAAAACATATGTGTTATGTGTGATTGATTTTTCTTCATGTGTTTGCAATTGGTGATCAAATTTCCACAAGATTTAAGTAGAAGGATTATGTATTTAATAGTGGCATATAATTTTTATATTAGGAGAATCTGGAAATACATAATTGTATTAAAATTTCTACATGGTATCGGAGCCGAGAAGATTGCAATATTGAAGCAGTAGTTGAGTTTTGTTGGTGGAAATAATTCAAATTTTTTGCAATAATTTCTTGGTGCGACAGTTGAGTAAACATCGAAATGGCTTTCAATGGTTTGTAGTTAGAGTATGCACTCGAGGGTAGCTCGAACTACATTGCACAGAAGGATAGGATGGAGGCAGATATTGAAGATAATGTCTTGAAGGAATTCATCGACAGTGATGTTCCTAAGCCCACTTCGACGGATGTTGCAGTACTTGATGCCTGGAAAACAAAAGTAGCGAAGACAAGAAGGATTCTTTTGGAAGTTGTGCGAGACCATATTGTCTCAAGCCTTCATGGGAAAGCCACTCCATATGCTATGTGGAAGGCTTTGACGGATCTTTTCCAAAGCAGCAGCGACCATAGGAAATTGGCGTTGAAGGATAAACTCAGAAATATCAAGATGGAGAAGGGCAACAATATTCCTAAGTATCTCACAAAGTTTGTCCAATGTCAGGATGAACTGGGAGTGTGGGAATCACGGTTGCTGATGATGATTTGGTGAGTTCATCTCTCTTGGTACTTCCTAAGAGTTGTCACAATTATCAAGACTCTGTCAATAGATGGGAAAAACTGTCAGATTGGAAACAACTGTGGTTGGATCTAGTGCAGAAGGAGTTCAGGCGGAACACCAGAGATGGCTCTTCATCAAAGCATGATGATGAAGAGTATTTTTATTTGGCTGCCAAAGCAAGGAAAGGGAAGGGGAAGAAATTCCATTCAAAGTCTGAGGCTAAAGGAAATAATTTGGATTTGTCCAAGGTGAAGTGTTTTCATTGTCACGAACATGGGCATCTTGCCACTAATTGCCCATAGAAAAAGAAGAACAAGAAGGATTTTGGAGCAGCAGCTGGTGAGGCCCTTGCCTTGCAATTTGAACTTGATTTCTCTTTGATCTCATGCTTGGTTTCAAGTGCAATGGGATTGGTGTGGTATCTTGATAGTGGTGCTTCCTTCCACATGACGAGAGATAAGGAGATTTTAAGTGACTTGGAGAAGAAATATCTCCAAATGCATATAGAGATGGGTGACGATGGACGATATAGTGCGACTCACATTGGTACCAATACCTTTGAGTGGGAGTCAGGTAAACCATTTATGTTGAAATATGTCATGCATGTTCCAGGTCTAAAGAAGAACTTGGTCTCAATCACGATGTTGGAGGATAGAGGTTATGACGTTGTTTTCAGCAATGGAAAAGCTTTCCTATGACATAAAACAATGGTTCAAACCAAGAGGATAGGGATTTGAGTTAAGAATCTCTACAAGCTAGAGGTAGATGGCTGCGCTGCAATGGTGGGAAAAACAGAGGAAGTGGTGAGCTGGGATGAGGGTGAATTATGGCATATGCGATTGGGCCATCTTCACCATGGCGCCCTGAATATTTTGCAGCAGATTTCTACTTGACTTCCCAAGGGTACACTTGCACAGTTAGATCAGTGCAAGGGATGTACTATGGGCAAGTTTTTGAAGACCACATTTCATGAAAAGGAGAACCATGCTTCGGCGATCCTAGAGAGAGTTCACATAAATGTGTGTGGACCATTCTCGGTTGATTCAACATCAAAACACATGTATTATGTTATTTTTGTTGATGACTATTCTCGTAGATGTTGGATCTTCTTCATTCAGAAGAAGGATCAAACCTTATCAAAGTTCTCTGATTTTAAAGCATTGGTGGAGAAAGAGTTGAGAATCAAATGAAGGATCGGCGGAGCGATAATGGTGGTGAATTCATCTCGAATGAATTCAAAGACTTCTATAGCAAAGAAGGAATTCGAAGAGAACTCATAGCGCCTCATAACCCAGAGCAGAATGGGGTCGTGGAGCGGAAGAACAGAATGATCTTGGGTGTTGCACGAGTTATGTTGCATGATCAGGGCCTACTAATGCACTTGTGGGCAGAAGCATGCAACACTACGGTTTATGTGCAAAGCCGTTGTCCTCATAAAGTACTTGGCATGAGTACACTTGAAGAAGCTTTTACTAGTAAGAAACCGTATGTTTCTCACTTTAAGATTTTTAGCTCATCTGTTTATGTGCATGTGACCAAGAACGCCAAGAAGAAACTGGAGCTGACTGCTAAATTTGGGATATTTGTGGGGTACACAGAAACACCCCATAATTATCATCTGTATTTTCCAAACAGTCGAATTATTATGGTGCGGCGGGATATAAAATTCAATGAGGAGAAAGACATGAAGTTGTCGCTTGAGAGGGAGCTATACTTGCATGCAGAGGAGGAACTTTTGGTTCCCAAAGATGAGTCTCTAGATGTGGATCAGCCATAGGAGGAGGTTCATGGAGTGGAGGAGTCCACTCATGCAGAGCCAAACATCAGAACTGGCAGAATGCATACCACAGATGCTGAGAGGTTGAAGCTTGATGCAGCATACAATGTAGGAGTCCCTACTTCACAACACATACAGAGACAGTCTCTTGACCATTTCACTGGATACATGGCTCTCATGAGAAAATTTATTTTGATAGAGCCATCTTCCTTTTAGGAAGCAGTGTAGGATCCCACATGGGTAGATGCAATGGTGGAGGAGTATGACTCCATTGTCAAAAACAATGCTTGGGAAATTGTTCCAAGGCTGGTTGATAATTCAGTGGTAGGTTCAAGATGGATCTACAAGGTAAAGCAAGCTGCTAATGGGAGTGTTGAGAAATACAAGGCCATATGTGTGGCTTAGGGCTTCTCACAGATCGAGGGGATTGATTATGAAGAAACCTTTGCACCTGTCACACAATATTCTTCCATAAGGACCATCCTTGCTCTCTCAACGTAGATGGGTTGCACATTCATTAGATGGATGTGAAGACTGCATTCCTTAATGGGATCATAGTGGAAGAAGTGTACATTGAGAAGCCTGAAGGATTTGAGATCTTCAACAGCTAGTCACATGTGTGCAGACTCAAAAGAGCGTTGTATGGCCTAAATCAAGCACCTCGTGCTTGGTACACTGGGATCGACAGCTATTTCACCGGACTTGGCTTCACAAAGAGTGAGGCGGATGAAAACCTATGCCAGATTGTGGTGGAGGGTAAGATTTTAATCATTGTTCTTTATGTTGATGATTTAATACTGACTGGTGATGAGCAACTGATACACTCATGCAAGGAGGACCTTGGAAAGGAGTTTGAGATGAAGGAGATGGGCCTCCTTCACTATTTCCTTGGATTGGAAATATGGCAGTGATATGGTGAAATTTTTTTGTCTCAAGGCAAGTATGCAAGGGAGATACTCAGTAAGTTTCACATGGAGGACTGCAAACCCATGAATACTCCTCTTCCAGGAAAGTGGAAGAAAGAGGATGCTACATCAGGAGAGGTAGTGGATGCTACTGTCTATCGAAAGTTGGTGGGTTTGCTCATGTATTTAGTTAATACAAGACTGGAATATGCTATGCGGTGAACTATATTAGTTAAGCAATGGTTAAGCCTACCAAGATCTTTTGAAAGGCGGGAAATCATGTCCTAAGATATCTCAGGGGCACATCTAAGTATGGCTTATGGTACAGACAGACGGATGAGGTGAAGATGCATGGCTTCATGGATGTAGATTGGGTAGGCAGCCCAATGAACAAAAAGAGCACATCGGGAGGGGTTTTCAGTATTGGATCTATAGTTGTTTCTTGGTATAGAAGGAAACAGATATCTTTGGCACTCAGTTCAGCGGAAGCGAAATACATGGCAGCAATTCAAGCTGCATGTGAGGCTACTGGATGAGGAATATCCTAGTCGATTTTTTTGGTTCTCATTTAGATCCTACAGTGATTCATTGTGATAATCAGAGTTGCATTAAACTCTCGATTAATCTTATGTTTCATGATAGATCTAAGCATATAGATATCTGGTATCATCATATCAGATATTGTGTGCAACGGAAGATCATGTTTCTTTAGTGCATTCCTATGGAAGATCAGGATGCAGTTATTCTGACGAAAGCACTCACCAAGAGCAAATTCAAATACCATAGAGGCAAGATCGGGGTGACTGATAATCCCTTTCATGTTGAGAGGGAGTGTTGAGATTCAACAAGATGATGATCCTAGTGAAAATTAAGCACCTACACTAGGTGGGGCTCGCAGGCTATTTTTAGGTAATATGTCTATTTTTAGAATTTGGATCAAAGTATATTTTTGGCAGTAATCTATTTATAGATATTTGAGAAAATTATATGGATGGATGGGCGTCCATTTTTGGAATGCATGTGCGTGTTGATATTGCAACAAGATGATGAGCTTAGTGAAAAGAGTCGCCTTCACTAAGTGGGCCCGCGGGCTATTTTTGGCGCACAATCTATTTTTAGACATGTCGATCATATTCTATGAGTTGCAGGATGCTATTTGTGGATGGTTGGTCAAGTTGGAAAAATATATGGACTTCTATTTTTATACATATTGGGCGGAATATATTTTTAGATTGCCAGTCTAAAAATAGATATGTCGAATATTATTAGCTCTTAATAATATTTGGACTCTAAACATTATCTTATTCTCTTGGAGCACTTCAGTTAAGTGCACAGATGTGGCACAGGAGATGACAGAAGGAATTACGCTATTCTTGAGGGTTAAGTGGAGCTATTACATGAAGACTTCAGTTAGAACTCGTGTGAGAGATTTTGGTGGAGTTGATTGAGGAAGTTAATGGAGTTGTGTTCAGTTTAACTAATCTAAACATAGTTGAGCTATTTGTATCTAGTTTAACTGATTGATACAATTAGTGAGAGTGGTGTGAATTAATTATTAATTAATTCACTAATTATAAACTCATTAATCAACTAAAGAATACATCAGTTAACTTCAATGCATGGACAGTTTCAGTGGAGACCAGTGAAGAGATAGGTGAAAGAGCAGTGTGACTATCAGTTGTGACTATACTGTTGCATGATTTGCAACAACCAGTGATTGGAGATGCCAATGAGGATTGTGCAGTACAAGCTAGGTGGTTCTAAGTTATTTATGAGCCATTATTCAGCATTGATTACGCAATAGAGGCTGGCTATCAGGTGGCAGAGATTGGAGCATGTGTTTTGCTAGATCTAGCTTGATTAGTGTGTAGAAATTCGAGATTGTACTGAGAGCTTGTGAGGAGATTTGTATAATGATTGTTACATGATCTCTATGACATATAATATATATATAGTTGGGGTTTTCAGCTTTAAGCTTTCCCATGAAATACTGTGTTCATATGTGTGATTGTTTATGGTTTTAATGTGTGCATGCGATTGTTTTTATTTCCGCAATTAATGATCAATGGTAGAAGATATTATGTATTGTGCATGAAGTTAAAATAGTGTGTGATCGGGGAGAATCTCGGTGAATAATATATCGAGTTTTTCAAATTTCTACGGTGCAAAGCTGTTTCGTGGAATGCATGTCTAAAAATAGAATGCATGTAAATTATTGTTAGCCCTTAACAATAATTAGACAATAAATAATAATCTATTCTCTTGAAGCACTTGATTTCATTTAACTGATGTGGAAAACCAGTTAATTGAATGAATTTCGAGTTCAAAGGTTGGTTGGTGGGACATGCTAGTGGGCTTCGTTGTAACTGAGGGATACAAAGTTGTAACATAGTTGGATGTGTAGTTATGTGAGTTGTAAAGCAGTTTGAGTTAGTTAAGTGAGTTAAACTAAGTTTTTCTAGTTGTAACTAAAGATACACAAGTGAGAAATCAGTGAATTAAATATTAAATTAATTCACATGAAGTGATCTCACATGCAATTGAAGATTTACTAATGTTAACTACATGCATGTCAAATCCAGTGGAGACCCGGTTGAGAGATAGGTAAAAGGGACAGTTTGACTATCAGTTGTGACTATAGTGGGTGCACAAGTGCAACCAAACACACATTGGAGATGCCAATGATGATTTTTCAGTCAAGGCAAGGCAAGATAGAATTCATTCAGGGATTGTGATTAGCAGGGATTGCGCAGTGGAGGCAGGCTGTCAGGAGGCAGTAAATTGGTGCATGTTTATGCCAATTTTTGTATGACAGTGTGAGACGATTGTATATTGTACCGAGAGCTCTTGGATTAGAGTTTTGTATGAGATTGTTTGATGATCCATGATATATACATAATATATGATAGTGGGGTTTTTAGCTTTATGCTTTCCTAGTAAAAACATCTGTGTTATGTGTGATTGATTTTTCTTCATGTATTTGCAATTGGCGATTAAATTTCTGCAAAGATTTAAGTAGAAGGATTTTGTATTTAAAAATGGCATATAATTGTTAGATCAGGAGAATCCAACAATACATAATTGTATTAAAATTTCTACAACAAAATGAAACATAATTTAGTCGATAGTTGAAAACAAAGTGATAAGGCATGGATTTTAAGGTCAAAATGGTGGGAAAATATAGCGAAAATAGGTGCAAAAGAATTTCAATCTTGTGTCCTAACGCCATGTAGAAATTATACAAACATATTTATATCAATGGATTCAATATGATCTAACAATTTACGAAAGCTAGATATTTGTTATTTGAATCGATTCACTAGTCAATTGAGGAAATTAAACACAATCGCCAATCACATGAAGCAAATAAATAATCAAATCAAACCACAACACATCATTTCCCGGGGAAAGATTGTTGCTCAAAACCCCTCTATCTTCTATTGTATATTAACCATGGAATCATGAAACAATTACAATGCACTCTTCTCACAAGAGTCTCTTGCACTCTCACAACTGTCTCACATTGTCTTGGAAAAAAACTGGCCAACAATTAGCCAATTCTTAGCCCTTAAACAGCCTGTCTTGCTTGCGCAATTCTTGATGAATGAAATCCATGTTCTTTAGGAATTTTTTCCTTCCTAAACTGTGCAAGGATCATGGGAAATCCAATGGATGTCTGGTTTCATGTGTTCAACCTACTAATCACACAATTGATAGTTAACCTCCCTTTAACATTTGTCTCAACTGGGTCTCCACTGGAACTGACATTCATGTAGCCATTAATAGAAAATCATTAGTTGCATGGTAGATCATTGATTGTGAATTAAATAATATTTAATTCACTTGATCTCTCACTAGTGCGTGACAAATTACAACTAAGTTCAACGCTCTAACTCACCTAGCGGGATTAGCCGACTACTCATGCATTAAACTAATGCCTGACTTCAGTCGAACTCCATAACTAATAGAATTACCCTACATGCCTCACAGCCACCCTCGAAGAGAGAGAAATTCATGAGCTAACTGAGTTTATCACACTCAGTTAACTATTACAAGTGATTATGAGACAAGATTAAATTTTATTGTCCAATTTAATTAAGGGAAAATTAAAATAGACACTGCACCAAATTCAGCCCACACTAGTGTAGGTGCTGCTAGGACTTATTGGTCCCACACTAGTGTAGGTGCTGAAATTTCTTGTTGGACTTCAACACTCCCTCTCAACAATAAAGGGATTATCTGCCACCCCAATCCTGCCTCTATGGTATTCGAATTTGCTCTTGGTGAGCACCTTCATCAGAATATATGCATCTTGATCTTATGTTGGAATGTACTAAAGTAACATTATGTGCCTCTGAACACAATATTTGAGATGGTGGCGCCATATTTCTATGTTCTTGGACCTATCATGAAACACAGGATTAACCAAGAGTTTAATGAAACTCTGGTTATCACAATATATTACTGTCGGATCCATCTGAGAACCAAACAAACCAACGAGGATCTTTCTCATCCATATGGCCTCACATGCAGCTTGAATTTCTGCCATGTACTCTTCTTCTGCTGAACTGAGTGCCACAAATCCCTGCTTCCTGTTGTACCAAGAAATTACTATCGATCCTATGTTGAAGATCCCTCCTGATGTGCTCTTTCTGTCTGATGGACTGTCTACCCGATCTGCATTTGTGAAGCCTTGAAGCTTCACGCCCTCTGTCTATCTATACCATAATCCATACTATGTAGTGCCCTTGAAATATCTCAAGACATGCTTCCCCGCCTTCCAAAAGATCTTGTTCGGCTTAACCATAGCTTGACTCAGTCGGTTAACTGTGTAGAAAATGTCTGGTCTGGTGTTCACCAAGTACATCAGTGAACCTACTAGCTGCTTGTAGACAGTAGCATCCACTACCTTTCCTGAAGTAGCATCCTATTTCCTCCAATTTCCTAGAAGAGGAGTGTCCATGGGTTTACATCTCTCCATGTGAAACTTACCCAGTATCTCTTTGGCATAATTTCCTTGAGAAAAAAAAAATTCACCATCTCGCTGCCATATTTCCAAACCAAAGAAATAGTGAAGGAGTCCCATGTCCTTCATTTCGAACTCCCTTGAAAGATCCTCCTTGCATGTGTGAATCAGCTTCTCATCACCTGTCAAAATTAGATTATCAACATAAAGTATGATAATCAAGAGTTTACCATCAACCACAATCTAGTACAGGTTTTCATCCGCTTCACTTTTGGTGAATCCAAACCCGGTGAAATAGTTGTCAATCCGAGTATACCAAGCACGAGGTGCTTGCTTCAGCCCATACACTGCTCTCTTGAGTCGACACACATGTGACTCACTGTAAAATATTTTGAAACCTTATAGTTTCTCTATGTAAACTTCCTCCTCAATAACTCCATTGAGAAATGTAGTTTTCACATCCATCTGATGAATACGCCACCCCATTTGCGCTGAGAGTGAAAGGATAGATATAATGGAAGAGTACCTCGCGGCTGGTGTGAAAGTATCATCATAGTTGATCCCCTCAACTTGTGAGAATCCCCAGGCCACAAATCTGGCCTTGTATTTCTTCACACTCCCATCAACAGCTTGCTTCACCTCATAGATCCATCTAGATCCAACCACTGATTTGTCGACTGATCTTGGGACAATCTCCCATGCATTTTTCTTGACGATGGAGTCATACTCCTCTATCATAGCATCAAACCAAATTGGTTTTTGCACTGTTTCCTGAAAGGAAGATGGTTCTATCACAATACACTTGCTCATCAGAGCCATGTATCCAGTAAACCTGTCTGGATATTGTCTTTGTCTGCGCTGTGAAGTAGGGGCTCCTATATTCTCTGTTGCATCAAGTCTCAATCTATCAGCTTCCATGGTGCGCCTTCTACCATTTCTGGTGGATGGCTCTGCATGAGTGTTTTCTTCCACTCCATGATCCTTCGCATGTGGCCACTCCACATCTTGAGGCTCACTATTTGGAACCAAGAGTTCCTCCTCTGCATGAAAATCTAGCTCCCTCTCAAGGGACAATCACATGGATTTCTCCTCATCAAATTTTATATCCCGTCACACAATAATCATTTTGTTCTTTGGAAAATACACCCAATAGTTGTGGGGAGTTTCAGTGTACCCAACAAATATCCCAATCTCAGTTGTTGGTTCCAGCTTCTTCTTCGCATCTTTGGTCACATGCACATAAACAAATGAGCCAAAAATATTAAAATGTGAAACATCAGGTTTCTTACCAGTAAAAGCCTCTTCTAGTGTACTCATGCCAAGTATCAGATGAGGACAACAGTTTTGCACAAATATTGTTGTGTTTCATACCTCCTCCCACAGATGCAACGACACGCCCTGATCATGCAACATCACTTGTGCTACATCCAAAATTGTTCTATTATTTATTTCTGTGACCCCATTCTGTTGTGGGTTATGAGGCGCAATCAGCTTTCTCTAAATTCCTTCTTTGCAGCATAAGTTCTTGAATTAATTGGATATGTACTCACCACCATTGTCTCTCCTAAGAGCCTTCACATTCTTCCCTGTGCCTTTCTCCACCAGTGCTTTGAACTCGAGAAACTTTGAGAACGTCTAATCTTTCTTTTGCATGAAGTAGATCCAACACTTTCAAGAAAATTCATCAACAAATATCACATAGTACTTATGCTTTGTTGTTGAAGAAGTAGAGAATGGTCCACACATGTTTGAGTGAAATCTCTCATGAACTTCGAGGCTTGGTTCTCCTTCTCATGAAAAGTGTCCTTTGCATACTTCTCGTGCCATAACTCACCCTCATCCCGGCTCACCACTTTGTCCGCCTTACCCATAAATGTTGTGCACCCATCTACCTCAAGCTTATATAGATTCTTAACTCAAATCCCAATATTTTTGGATTTTCCTTTTGTTTTGTGTCATAGGAAAGCTTTTCCTTCACTGAAAACAACATCATAGCCTCTATCCTCCAACATTTCAACTGGGACTAATTTTTTATTCAAGCCTGGTACATGCATTACATATTTTAATTGAAAGGGTTTACCTGACTATCTTTGGAAGGTAATGGTACCAATCCTGGTAGCACTGTATCGCCTGTAATCATCCATTTCGTTATGCATCTGGAGGTCCTTATCCTCCAAGCTACTGAAAAGTTATTTTCCTCCTGTCATGTGAAAGGATGCACCACTATCCAAGTACCACATCGATCCCATTGCACTTGACACCATGCATGGAATGAGTGATAAGTCAAGCTCAAATTGTGAGGTCAAAGCCTCACCAGCTTCTGAACCTGAAGCCTTCTTGTTCTTCTTCTTTTGTGGACAATTAGTCGCATAATGTCCTTGCTCGTGAGAGTGAAAACACTTCACTCTAAACATGCCGTGCTTCTTTCCATCTTTACCGAAATCGAATTTGGAATGGAAATTATTTCCTTTCCCTTTCTTTGTCTTGGCATCCAAAGCACAATATTCTTCATCTTCATTCTTAGATGAAGATCCATCTCTGGTATTCCGCCTGAATTCTTCTTGCACCAAATCCGACCAACTTCGTTCCCCATCTGGAAGATTTTTCCTTCCATTGACAGAGTCCTGATAACTATGCCAACTCCTGGGAAGTCCTAGAAGAGCTAGGCTCACCAAATCATCATCAGTGATAGTAATTCTGACGTTCCCAAGCTCATCTTGAAATTGGACAAACTTTGTTAAATATTTCGGCATGGTTTTTCCTTTCTCCATTTTGATATTCCTGAGTTTATACTTTAGTGCAATTTTCTATGATCATTTTTGCTCTGAAATAGATCTGTTGAAGAATTCAACATTTCATATGGTGTCTCTTTTCCATGGAGACTTGAGACAATGTGGTCTCGTACTCCCTCCAGTAATATCCTCCTCACCTTGGCAACTTTCTTTTACCAAGAATTAATATTTGCAGTATCTGTTACAACGGGTTTGGGAACATCATTGTCAATATATTCTTTCAACCTATTTTCCTCTGATATTGCCTCCATCCTCTATTTCTAAGAAATATAGTTAGAGATGCTCTCGAGTGCATACTCCAATCTCAAGCCATGGAAAGCCATTTCAATCCTAAATCACTTGTTGCACCAAGAATGTCTTCTACAAATTCGAATTCTATTCAGTCACAAACTCAGCTTCTCCTCCATTACAGTGATTTCATGTGCTCTGATACCATGTATAAATTATAAAAACATATGTATATCAATGGATTCAATCCAATATAATAATGTAATAAAGTTAGATATTGAATCGCTTCTACAAATCAATTGCAGAAATTAAACACAATCGCCAATCACATGAAGCAAGGAAAGAATCAAATAAAACCACAACACAGATAATTTCCTGGGGAAAGCTTGCTGCTCAAAACCCCCTATATTCTATTGTATATTAACCATGTAATCATGAAAAAATTACAATTCACTCTTCTCACAAGAGTCTCTAGCACTCTGCTAATTGTCTCACACCGTCCTGGACAAAATTGACTAACACTTATCCAATTCTCAACCTCTAAACAACCTTCCTTGCTTGCGCAATTCCTAATGAATGAAAACCCTATTCTTTACAAATTTTGGCCTTCCTAAACTGTGCAAGGATCATGGGAAATCCAATGGATGTCTGGTTGCATTTGGTCAACCTACTAATCACACAATTGATAGTTAACCTCCCTTTAACTTTTCTCTGAACTAGGTCTCCATTGGAACTTACATGCATGCAAATATTAATATTAAATCATCAGTTGCATGGTAGATAAATGGTTGTGATTTAATCAATATTTAATTCACTGGATCTCTCACTAGTGCAACAAACTGTTACAACTAGTTCAACTTACTCTAACTCACCTAACTGAGTTAACTAATTACTCATGCATTAAACTAATACACCAACCCCAATTCAAACTCCATAACTAATAGAATTACTCTGCATGCCTCACCAACCACCCTCAACTCGAAATTCATGAGCTAACTGGTTTTATCACACTCAGTTGACTATTACAAGTGATTATGAGATAATATTGCATTTTATTTTCCAATTTAATTAAGGGAAAATTAAAATAGACACTACACCAAATTTAGCCCACACTAGTGTAGGTGCTACTAGGACCTATTGGTCCCACACTAGTGTAGGTGATGCAATTTCTTGTTGGAATTCAACACGCCACCCCCCCTGGCCCCGCCGCCCCAAGTTAAACATTTTCATGTCCTCGTGCATAACTTTATAACTATTTTTGGAATACTGTGAATGGAACTATGAAAAACCATATGCCCCTATTATATCTTCATCGAGTGCTCTGTAACCTCTAGAGATAAATAATTCCATTTCCCACAATTTATCATATATTTGTTATGGGTATTGATACTTATAGACATGAAACCAAATAAGTGGAAACCTGAACCTAAGTCTATTCCAACCAACCCAACTTTCCTAATACACTCTACATATTGAGGTACCCTAGAAAGTTCATGTACAAAGTTTTGGAAACAGTAGTGATCCTCATTCCTCAGTTTCTCCCTACAGGCTTCCCATTTTAGCCTACTTCCTTATAATGCATTTTTTTTAGTACCCAGATACTCATAAAATAGCACACTAGGACCCTATTCCTGAATTCCATCAATAAATTTTTTAGTGGTTAGGTATTGCCACATCCTACTATATGCGACATATATTTTTTTAGCAGGCCCTGGTTTCTTTCGAATAAGAAATTTCAAATATTCCTAATCGGTCGTTATAGGAATATATGTGACCTTCTAGTTGACCTTATTCTGCATAAATGATGTGAAATCCCTTAATTGAATCCCTCAACATAGGGTGTAATATTTAAATTCCTCACTCCAAAACAAGCAAAATCATGTAAATACAACTCACATAATAAATGTTGCTCTGAAAAATTTTCCTTTTAGAAATTTTATAGGAAAGCTTGGCCCTCTCTTACTTCATATGCCCATTTCTCTTTGATTGTTGTTATTTGGAAGAGGAATAGTTTTTCTTGCAGTTATAGAGGGTAGGAAGGAGAAGTGGTTATGTTAATTAGCACATTTTGTATAAGGTAATACATATGCTTCTTCTTTTCCTGTAATAGATTTACTTTGTCCTGAAATTCTCCTACCTGTAGTATTGCTTACTTCCTTTCTTCCTTAATCTTTACCAAATCTTGAACCAACAAATTTTCAGCCCAATTCCTTTTAATATTTTCAACGGACTCCTTATGCTTATACAAAAGGTAACCTCACTCTTCAATGATATTGCTAACCTCTTCCACTTGTCTAATTCCTTGACTAAAAATATTGATTTCAATGGCTCTTCATATTCTGATTGAGTTTTATCTGTTGTTGTTACAGTAGCAGACTCAACATCTCCCTGGATTATTTCTTCATTTTCCTTCTCCTTCTGTTGTGATATCTCAACTATTGGTTCTTCTATATCAACAACGTATTAATAGGTTCTTTTGGAGCATCAATTTGATTTTCTCCACCCCGCTCTACTTCAGTTACTAGTTCAAGTGTAACAACAGCATCATCAATAGGTTCTTGTTGATTAGTGGTATGGAATTCATCATCCTGTTCTTCCACTTGAATACCAATCAAAATAGTGGTTTTCCCCTCACATCCTACCTCGTTAAGGATTTTTATACAACCTATCCATAATTTTTTAATTGTGTTATCAAGTGACACCATTCCTACGACCTCGGCTAGGGTTTCCAACCCTGTTTGTTTCTTAAATAGAAATTTATCTTTAAGTATGGCAAGTTGTTTCTTCAATTTTTCATTTCCTTCTTTTAATTCATTAATTTCTTGAGAGAGAGGGATAATTTCATTCTCACCTAGTGAAGGAATTCTTTCTTACTCCTATGTGGGTTCTTGTTTCCTTTCTTCACTCTGTTGTTCTTTCGGTTCCTTTGATTCTATTATATCAACATGGACTTTAGGTGTTGAGGTAGTTGATGGTGTAATAGTCACTGCACTCTCTTCTTACGGTTTTAACCCCCCAATGTCTTCTTCAGTGACCACTTCCTTACTTTCATTGGTAGAGGCATCTCTTTTTCGGGTACTTATTTAGGTATCTCTTTTGCAGGTACCTATTCCTTAGGTGCATCTTCCTCAATAGGGCATACATAACCAGTAATTTCAAACTTCTCATTAGATACATCCATTAGTCCTTCAATACAATCCCTCTTCATAGAATGCATAATTTGAAGACCCCTCTGACAAGGCCTAGGAGGTGTAATTTCCCTTCTTTTGGAATTGTTTCAGCACTTTCCTCTTATTCTTCAACTTCCCTCTTTCCTCCTCAAGGGCTGGTACATGCGATTCTACTAGAAGTATGGACCATGTGCTCCCTTGTTATTGCATCAATTCAATTATGATCAATTTTATGAGACCATGGTTAGTTATGTAGGTTTTAGTATGCATCTCCATGCGTACAACTTATGACATATGCTTTAACGACTTTAACAAAAAATAGGACACATCGATTGTATGTCCATGATGTAGATGTGATAAAGGCTAAAATTAGTAGTGAAATACAATCCCAAAATTCCCTTTTTAGGTTATAAATTTCTAAATAAAATATGGTACATTTTCCCAAGGATGAGGAAGGGATGTTCTATCAACCCCTCTTTCATTATGACTTACTTCCTCACCTTCCTGTAAAAATGTGGCTTTAGTTGTTAGGATTCTTATTTTCTAGGAGAATCAATGTATTCATGTCTAAGAAAATCCTTACACCCTAGAAACTACTTCTTTTGTAACAAAAACCCTAAATCCTCTAACTACTGAACCCTTCTCATTCAAATCTTGTGAAAATTTTAAAGTATTTTTCTCATCAGATCCCTTCAACTTCTCTAAATAGGCCAACAAAACCACATTTTTAAATACTTCTAGGGCATATGAATGGTGTAACA
Source organism: Pinus albicaulis (assembly GCA_034641835.2). NCBI lineage: Eukaryota > Viridiplantae > Streptophyta > Pinopsida > Pinales > Pinaceae > Pinus > Pinus albicaulis. Next base: position 1,248,043,806 of record CM076580.1, read on the forward strand.
GAGCATCAATAGAGTTGGGTTCATGGCAGACTATTTCTCCTCCCATGGTTGCTAAGAAGGTTGTTACAAGGTCTATTATGTGGAAAATTCTCTCCTATATGTTAGTACCCTATAAATTATAGGATCTCAAGGTGACTGGATACTTCATATTTTGTGCAAGGTTTTCATTATTGAAAGGCTTTTCAAAATTCAAATGATTTCAAACAAAAATGAAAAAAGGAAAGAAAAGAGGGTATAAAAATAGAGAAAAAGAAAAGAGAAAAGAGAAAAGAATGAGAAGAATAAAAAGGAAAAAAGAAAGAACCCCAAAAAATAAATAAAACTGAAAGTGCTGCAAGTTCAAATGCCACTACTCTTTAGATAGGTCTTTCCAGTCATATAGTTTAATCATGATCGGACAGTTTTCAATTTATGTTGATAGGTTAGAAAATAAAGATTTTCCAAACTGTTTAATCTTGGCTTATCAGTAGATAGGTAGAAAATGAGATTGGTTCAACAGCTTAATCTGGACCAATAGTAGAAATAAGGGATAGGGGTTAGGTTAGAATGTTAAAAGAAAATGTTCAGGTTCTACAACTCTAAATGCACTCTACAAAGGAAGAAAAAATGTTAGATGAGTAGTTCGAGTAGGTAGATATGCAAAGGAGTAAGAAACAAAAGGAAAAAATAAAATGGTAACTTCAAAATCCTCTGAGGGAGAGTCTATTTCATCTGAAGCATTGTGCATGTCCCGCCAAGCACCGAATCGCACTTCGCAAGTTCAAAAGGACAGCGCTAAAGAAAATGTTAAAGCCTGTGATCTGTAGGCTACAGGCAGTCCCACCTTCTATGCCACGTCATTTCCCCCTCCCCGCACTTCGCACTTCACAAGTGAAAAAGGATAGCGCTGAAGAAAATGTTAAAGCCTACGATTTGCAGGCTACAGGCAGTCCCACCTTCCCTGCCACGTCATTTCCCCCACCATCCATCGCAAGATTGCAACCTTACTTTTTTAACCACCGTTTCGCATCGCAAATATTTTAACTTACCATTTGAAGCGTCTGCAATGTATCTTGTTAAAATTGCGATGCGATTAGCCCCACCACAGCAGCTCCACCTCCCACTTCTAGCCACTTGTAATACATATCATACAATATGAAACCTCATACACTTACCGCTAAACCATTCGCCGCTCTATAACTTCCCCGATTCAATGGGCCCATCCCGCCATGTCACCTCCATCCCCCCACATTGTGCACTTCGCGGGTCTTAAAGTTTACCCCTACTGCTTAAAACTAAATCCTTAGAAGTTTCATTTGCGATGTCTGTGGTCCCCTCATCTCCATGTCACTCCTCCTCCCCGCACTTCTCACTTCGCAAGTTTAAATTTTTACCCCTACTGCAAAAACTAAATCCCCCAAAGTTTGATTTACGATGTCCATGGGCCCCTCATCTCCATGTCACTCCTCCTCCCCGAGCTTCACACTTTGCAAGTTTAGGGCTTTTCCCCTATTGCTAATAACTAAATCCCCCAAAGTAAAATTTGTGATATAAGTGTGGCCCTGCCTGCCACGTCACCTCCCTTTCCCCCACACTCCACACTTAACAATATTTAAGGTTTACCTCTACCGTGCACAGCTAAATCCTCTTATGTGCGGTGTGCGACAACCGTCGGGTCCCACCTCCCCGTCATGTCACGCATTCCCCCCAGCACTCATTCCCAGACCCAAGCCCATAGTCCCATCACCCCGTCGCATCAGCACTAAACATCCCCCTCCTTACCCTCCATCTTTGCCCCTCACCTTGCCATCGACGACCCTCAATTCATTTCGGCCCCCCTTCAATCGCTAGATGTTAACAAAGTGGGGGGTGTTTGAAATGAGCAGTATCCATTTCTGCCCCCTCCTCCACATGTCACACTCCTACAATTTCGTACCCCCCCTCCCTATTACCGCTTACCACTTGAGCCCCCCTCCGAAAAGTTATTTCCACCATCCCCCAAACAGCTGCTGCCTCTGACCGTTGCCAATGGCATTGCGCCACGTCTTCCATCACCTGTCCACTCCACCCCGTCACATATCCTCCCACCAATAGCACCATTTCACCATGAATGGTCGGGCCATTATCCAACGGACCCATGCCAACTCAACATTTACCCTCCATCCATGTGTTAAAACCCAAAATCACCGCAGCGCCAAAGTTTACATTGGTGTTACTGCAGAATTGCCACATTTTTTGATATTCACAGACATTTGCAGAAGAGATCACGACCAGCTACCTTGGCCGAAGGGTGAATTGCACGTCAAATAAGGAACAACCAATGCTCGGTAAGCCTAGTTACAGTCTCTTTCTAACTTTTTCATTTCCGATCCCGATCACCTTCGGTCTTACCCCTTCCCCGATGTCAATTCATACCGTTTCTCCCTTCTCTGTTCCCCTTCTCTTGCAGCCCATTCTCCATTGCAGGTGAAACACAGAGGGAAAAATAAAATCATGCCTCCCAAGGCAGATCAGTAGCCTTTCAATCCCATTTTCTACCCCAGGTAAACTTAGACCATATTCCCTTGGCTAACAATGATTACAAGATCCACAAGACAGAGTCAAACCTCGACATGTTCGATGTCTAATCTTGGCTCGAGGATAAGCTCCTTGACGAAGCAGATGATATCAAATTATGGAGCACCAAGCTCCCACATTACATCTTCCCTATAACCCATAGCTTCCCTGAGCTAATTAGGAAGTGTCAGTCTTTCTATGACATTAAGAAAAGAGCCATAGTGTACTCTGCAGGCAAGATTTTTTTTCATGTAAATGCCCCATCCATTCAAGAGATGTTACAGGCCCCCATTGTTGAGAACATTGTCCCTTTTTCATATGAAGCCCTTATATGACTATACCAGGGATTAGATTTTTCCATCAAGGCCAAAACCTTGGATCTTTTCATGGCCCCCAATGCACCAATGCCTACAACAAATCCCCCATATCCATCATCCACCTTCCCACAAAGGACCCAGCACATTGTCACCACCCTTTCTTATGTGTTAGGTTATCATAATGATCAATGGATAGATGAAGCCATAATTGGTTTCTTTTCTATCCTCTCTGTAGATGCCAAGCTCACTGTTATGTTCAACTATGCTCGGTTTTTTACTAATGCAATCCATGATCAGTTCTTGAAATTTTCAAACATAAGGGGTATTCAAATACACCTTTGTGTTGGTGTACATGTTTACCTATTTTAAATCCAACAAGTTCGAATTCGACATGATAAAGCAAGGTGAAGGCTCTCAATCCCAATATGTCATTTTTTTTGACAACTTTATTGAGAAAGGAGCAGGAAGACTATTCATACAAGAGCTTTGTATACCTATTTTTTTATCCAGCAACTAGTGCACTCAGCAACACCACAGAGCCCAGGGTCAGTGAGGAAATCAAGAAAGTGATGCAGTTGACAGAGCAGGTCAGGACAACGGACTGGTATATCTACCAGAACTACACATAGATCAGGGTTTATGGCAGTGAATTGGCCCCCTATAAACTACCTGAATACCTCTCTGTGAGGATATTTGTTCTTGAGTATATCAGGAAAATGATATATGCTGATGAGGTTCATTTTGTTTCGGCTAAGAAGAAATCACAATTCAGGATCAAATCCCAAATCGGACCACTCATCTGCAACAGCAAGGCAGCAGGGGGGGGAGGTAGATAAAATACTAAAAGAGATGAAATTCACACACAGTTTCACCTAGTCCTATGATCCAATGGGAATCATCTCCAAGAAGAGGGTGGAAAACAAGTCCACACCCTACACCCAAACCCACAGACTGGAGATAGAGAAGTACATGAACCAAGAATAATGGTTGGCAGACACACTCCAGGAGGCTAAAGAGAAATTCATATCTACTTCAGGAATCCAAACACCAACTCCACAAGAGACGAAAGCAGCAGGAGTTCAAGATGACAAAGGAAAGGAGACTGAAAAGGAAATAGGAAGTAAGAGGACCATAGAAGATCCAACAAACATGGACATCGATTCCTCCACTAAGGAGTTCAAAATGAAATATAGGAAGAAAGCCAAGATCAGCATGGGCTGTGACCAAGGAAATAAGAGAAACCAGCAAATTTTCATCACAATTTGGGATTCACCAAGTTCATCTTCAGCAGGTGGCCACCTGATATTCTCCACATCCTCTGCCACCGTCCCATTCCAACAACAAATGTGCAAACTCCCACATCTACTCCCACCACATAACAAGAGGAGGAAGACATCTATGACACATTCAGGGAGATCAAGAGAAGGAATGAGGTTCTCAAGACCAACATCTACAATCAATTTTGCAAACAAACAAGAAGCTCCCAGAGTAGACTCCTATTATCCTTTGACTCTAAGAAGGGAAGAATGAGGATGGCATTCTTGGAAGCACAAGTTCCTCGGCCCAAAGGTGCAATGAACTATAAGAAGACATATTTTGAATTTAATGCAAAGAGCATCCACCCAATAGAACATATGGAGATGCACAAGCAGACTGGGGAAATGGAATCCTCCACCCTAACCAACATATCTATGAACCTCTCAAAACTACAAGTGACTTTTTCCAACACATAGTCACAATTAAAGTTGGAAAAGGTCTCCTCCATGGCCAAAGATTCAAAGATAAAATATCTGGAGGATTTAGTGATACTGCTCGAGTACAATGCATCAAACATAGCAGTGGCACAAACCCTTGTGAGGAAGAAGAATGCATACATAGCTGCTTTAAGGAGGCAGCTTAAGGTGCCAGTAATAGAAGACCCTATAGCCAAGGAGATAGAAGCAACTAAAACAAAGAAAGTAGAAATGTTGCAATTAATTGTTGGACAAACAGAGAAGATCAAGAAAATGGAGGATGATATGGGTAAAATTGACAAAGAAAGATAGAAATCAATAAGGGATGTCATGAAGGGAATAAAATAAGAAGAATTCAAGGCCACGATCCCCCTACAAGCAGTTCCTCTCACAGTGATCCTAGTAGCTACAACATCCACATGAGCACTAGAGGAAAGTACTGAGCAACTAGCCAAGGTGATGGAGAGAATTTCTCTACAGTCAGCAAAGATCAAATGGATGCAGAATCAACTCAATGACCTGCTGGAGCAGTTCAAAGGGAAAGACTCTGCCCATGCCATAGAGCTGCAGAGTAGAAAAAAGCTAAATGAGAGCTTGCAAAATTCCCTTCAGGAGTCCTCAATTAGATCCATGACGGGAAGGGTGAAATAAATTATATGATTGGATATAATTGAGTATGTAAATGATATATGGCCCTCCATTCAGATAAATTTTTAACAAATGGATCTAATTGAGATAGTGAAGGTTGTCATTGAGAAAAAAAATGAGGAACTTGGAGATAAGCCCCAAACTGCCAACAAGATCATCAAATTCCTGAATTCCAAGAGCAACCATGAGTTGGAGAAACTGGAAGTGGCTGACAGAATAGCCTCTGTTATTGAAGTTAAAAGGGTGTTGAATAAGAAGAGTCTGGTCACACAGCTAGAAGAAATATGCCATCAGTTGGAGATTGGGGTGAGTTGGTTTTTTAACAGGATTGAGCCATTGAACAAAAGAGTTTTTCCTTCATTGATTTTCATCAACGATAAACTGATGCCCATAAATTATTATGTAAAGAGGTTGACAGAGATCTCCTAGGACATATCCAAGCTCACAAATCTGAAGAAAACCATCACTGGGAAATAATTCTATGAAGTCATCAGCAATGACGTCTTCATACAACATGAGGTGAAACACATTTTTCAACTGAAACCCACATTCATAAAGTACACTGAGACTGATGAAGTCTACAGAAAGTTGAACAGGACCAAGATCCTGACTCTAGAGATTTGGGAAAATCTATGCAGGCTCAAGGAAGGATGGAAACTTATTTCAGTGGTGAATCTGGAATCTCAGTTAATTGTCAGTGTCAGCAAATCCAGTGTATCAAATCCCCCAACGCAGCAAACCGCCATAGCATCAAATAACGGCTTCTCAAGGACATCGTGCACCTGCCAGAGGGCCATTCAAACAAAGGGAAACTTCCACTTCTACTTCAGACATCTGTCAAGAAACAGTCACATGCGTCCATGCATGAAACACACAGACACATTTTCATTTACTCTTATGGTAAACGAACCAATTTCGACAACGGCAAGCTAGTGTAAATAGTTTAAATACAAGTTTTCATTCTATAATGAGGGACTTTGGACCTTGGTTTTGTAAACACTTTTCATTTCAATTATTTGTACCTTTTCAAGCTCGAGCCATCAATAAAGAGATCATTCTACAAGATTCATGTGTTGTGTGTCCTAGTGTTGTTTTTCCTTATTCATGTTTAATTTTTTTCCCAAAGTAATCTCTTCATGTGTTTCATTTATAATTAAATATGTAAAGCAGTAAGGCTATATTAAGATTTGTTGTTTCAAAGTACCTTAATTCTGACTATCTTTACAATTTCAATGTTTTCTTTTGATGTATGATTTAAGAATTCTTAGTTGCTCTTAAGTCATTACTGAATGCACTTTTCTTCATCCCATAATTCCACTCAACTATAAATACCAGTATTTGTAGATAGCTTGCCTTGCATTCGCTCTGGGATTTGATGTGTACACCCAGCCTATTTTGACTCCATATCCCTATGGAAATTGTTTAGGAAAGACCCTTTCTATTCAACAAAGAACAATCAAACAAACAACTCTTACAATAAATTTAACTAGCCTAATATCAGTAAAATTAAACAACTCTAAATCTAATAGAGAGATCCCTCTCTGAGTCTAGGAGGGCTAGATCCTAAGCTTCGAGCGGTTTTGATGTCGCGCTTTATTGTTTAGTCTTTCCAATCTTCTAAATTATAGAGTGCTAACATATTGGCGACCATACTGGGGATATAGCTAAAAAAAATTCAATTTTCACTCGAATTCAGAAACCCCAGCTTAAAAAACACTAAATAATACAACTTTATCTTAAATATTGATTTCTTCTGATATTCGATAATCCTTTGTCTATGATTTTGAGCTAAGTTCTGGCTCCCAAAATAATATCTACCATATCCCATCCAGATCCAAATCCTCCTCCTATCGTAGATAATGGTGAGAAAATATTGAGGAAACTTCCCAGAATGGAAAGTCAAACCAGTAGCAGGGTTATTCATAGATCTAGCTCCTTACCTGATAGATTTGTCACTTTTCAAGACATTCAATTTGATATACAGTTCGAACTAGGTCTATTCAGAACCAAATCTCAAAATTGGACCTACTTTACAGTTTTTGATCCCTCCATACTCTGCACCACTACCCATCCACCTTCATCCACCGTTCGTCTTCCTCCACCACCTCCACCAATCATGGAAGCTAGATATGCCCCATTGGTGCTACCAGTCCCTTTACCCCCTATGCCCCAAGACTACCAGTCCAAGATTCCCCAATTTGATAGCATTGGTCCTACGACAGCCCAACAACACATTGATAAGATGAATGACTATTTCGACTTGCAAGAAATTTATGATGACTGTGTCCAGTTGAGAATGTTTTCCTAGAGTTTAGGTGGTGAGGTCAGGAAATGGTTTAAGGATCTAACTGCTAATAGTATCCATGATCTCCCTGCTTTTTAACAAAATTTTATCAGTATCTGGGAAGTCAATAAAAACACACTGCAGATCCTGTCAGAGTATGAGACTATCAAAATATCCCCTGAAGAGAGTGTGCAATATTATTGTACTGGGTTCAAAAACTTATACAGCGCACTTCCTGCTAATATGAGACCACCCCAGGGGATATTCCTACTTAAGTTTAGGATGTATTTGACCCAGACATGACCTATCATATTAGGGAAAGAGACTCAACAACCTTAGAGGAAATGCATAAGAATGTTGTGAGTGTAGAGGCTAACTTGTTAGCTAAAAGGGCTAGGATGAGGACTGAGAGGAGGGTCGCCATAAGAGAAGAGCCTATAGCTTCCACATCCGATACGAAGATTGATAACCAGGTAAGGACTATGGAAAGGATGATGGAGAGGATGAGTTTGAATGAAAGATAAATACCCAAAGAAAACCAACTGGCACCCCAAAACATAAATCAAAACCCGAGAAGAAACCCTCCAAAAATTAGGCAGAGAGAGCAGAGGGGTCATGATCAGCAGATCATGCCTCCCTCTCAAGAAAATTATGCTAATGATAATGAACAGATAGTGGAGGAAGAGGAGTAAAATCATATAAATCTAATGGGAATCAATGAAGAGGATTCTATCTTCCTCACTGAAGAAGAGCAGGACTTGTTCTCACTAGCCCAAGCTGACCTCAGACCCGAAGAATTGGATGACTACAAACTGGGTTTTGAGGATGCCATTTTGGAAGTCCACAGACAGTACAACTTAAGGAGCAAAAAGAATTTGGAAAAATCAAATAAAGGGAATTCAGAGAACTCTTCCAAGAAATTATCTGAATCCGAAGCTAAGAAAACGACTGAAAACACTAAGAAATTTTTAAATAATTCAGAAAATAAAAACATAGAGAATAGTGCCAAGAAACCAGTAGATGCTCCTACCAGAAACCCTCAGAAGGACATCCCTAGTACAAGCAAACAGACCAAAGTTACCCAAAGAATAGAGGCTGAAAGGAATGATATTTCAAACCCACTGAGAAATCAAACTCCCTTCAGTATTGAGAGCGAACTTGCGAAGGTAAAGATTTCTATCCCTCTCACTGAATTAGTCAACAAAAATTTCTACAAATATCAGGTCCTGAAAGTGATAAATATAGGGGAGATTACAGACACTGTCAATTTGAGTGATGACCAGCCTCAACTCTTGTTTGGGCCAGAGGTTGATGGAAAACTACAAGAAGGAGGGGTTCCCCCTTTTTATGTCAGTTTGAATATTCATGATAAAATACTACATAACACCATGTTGGATTCTGATGCCTCACACAACCTGATTCCCCAGGCAGTCATGGAGAAACTTGGCCTCGAAATCACTAGACCCTATAGGAATTTATACTCTTTTGATTCTAGAAAATTTAAGTGCCTAGGCCTGATCAAGGACCTATGTGTCACTCTATCTCAAATACCTGCGAAGATTTTAGTGATGGATATCGTTGTGGTAGAAATTCCCCCAAAATACGGAATTTTGTTATCTCACTCATGGGGAGGGGAATTACAAGGAAATCTGCAACTATACATGACTTATGCTACCATTCCAGTGTTTGCTCAATCGAGGAAGCTTTATAGAGAAACATTGATGAAGTACATGGTAAGCAGCCGAGAAAAGCCTCACAACTACCCTTTGTGCTCTGTTCACACTGACCTGAATTCTTTCATTTTGTATAATGATGGAATCATTGATTCATAGATTTCCCAAGTAGAAAATGACCCCACAGAAAACACTGACAGTCAAACCCAAATAGAGCAACCAGACCGTGCCCATGAACCTGTTTGGAACATGAGTTTTGATGGCTCATGTGGCCAAGATGGCTGTGGGGCAGGAATCTGGGTGTATAACACAGGAGACAATAATGCACAGGGTCATTCATACAAATTAAACTTCCAGTGCACAAACAACATTGCCAAATATGAAGCCTTGATGTTGGGATTACAAATTTTGAAAATATTAGGAGCAAGGAGGATCTTTGTGCAAGGTGATTCTGAGTTATTCATTAAACATGTTAAAGGGATATATGCAGCCAAACACCCTAGACTGAGAGCTTACAGAAATGATGTCCTAGATTTTTTGAGAACCTTTGAGGAATATGATGCCAGTCATTCCCAGAAACCAAAATGTCTTAGCTAATGGTCTAGTTGTTTTAGCAAGCACCTGTAAATTACCTCACCCAAACAAACAACATACAATTGAGGTCAAAAAACATCCTTTAGTGACAGAAAACATGAGATATTGGCAAGTGTTTGGTAGTGACAAACAAATTGAGAGCTTCCTACAATCTAAAGATGAATTTGAAGACAGTAATGTGGATATGGATTGTGAGGAAGACAGTCTTATCAAGGTACAAAATATTGAGGAAACACAAACCGTTGTTCTGGAAAACGTTGTCCTAGATGTAAATACTACTGTAAATATTCCATCTCACAACACTGTATATAATACCGATAAAAAACAAGACCTAGAAAAAGAGGAATTTGAAATACTCCAGTTTAAAGACAATAATCCGCCTAGGGGGCTAGTCCCTAAGAAGAGTTATTTGACTTTAATGATGTGGCCAAAAAACCCAAAATAGAGCCAACTGAAATGGACATTGAGGAATGTAATATAGGCACAGAGAAAAACCCCAAAATTATCAAACTATCTAAATCTCTGCCTGTTGTTACAAAGAAAAAATATATAGCCTTATTCAAGGAATTTATTGATGTGTTTGCGTAGAGTTATGAGGATTTGAAATCCTATGATACTAGTATCATTTAGCACAAGATTCCAATAAAAGAAAATAAAAAGCCATTCAGACAAAAATTATGAAGAATAAATCTTGTTTTAATGCCTTTAGTTGAGAAAGAGATTAAAAATATGTATGAAGCAAAAATCATAGTTCCACTCAATTACTCCCAATGGGTTTCCAATATTGTCCCAACTAGAAAGAAAACAGGGGATATTAGACTCTGCATTGACTTTAGAAACCTTAATAAGGTATATCTTAAGGATAACTACCCTTTACCTAATATGGATCACATATTACAAAGGGTAGTGGGTTCCAGTAGGATATCTTTGTTAGATGGTTTCTCTGGTTACAATCAAGTGTTAGTACACCCTGATGACCAAGATAAGACAGATTCTAGAACTCCTTAGGGGACTTTCATGTATGTGAAAATGCCCTTTGGACTAATGAATGTTGGAGCTACCTTTCAAAGGGCCATGGACATTGCATTTGATGATGACATTGGCCACTTTATTGTGATTTATTTGGATGACATCACTGTGTTTTCTAAAACTAATGAAGAAAATTTAACACACTTGAGAATGGTTTTCGAAAAATGCAAAAAAATTGGACTCTCCACGAATCCTAAGAAGACATTGTTTGGCCTAGAAGAAGGAAAACCGTTAGGCCATATTATCTCTAAGGATGGAATCAAAATTGACCCTAGCAGAACTGAAGGAATATTGAAAATAAGCCATCCCAAAAATTTGAAAAAACTCCAATCCTTCATAGGTAAAATCAACTTCCTTAGGATATTTATGCCTAACTTGGCAGAAATTTTAAGGAACCTCACTAACATGCTAAAGAAGGGATCAAAAATAAATTGGACCATAGAAGTGAAACAGTATTTTGACTTGGTCAAGCTAGCATTGACAAAGGCCCCAATACTAATCAGTCTAGATTTCACTAAATATTTCATGATTTTTTCTTTTGCCTCTGAACATACTATTGTTGTTGTTTTGTTACAGAAAAACAATGTAGGACAAGAACAGCCAATAGCCTTTTTTAGCAAAGCATTAAGAGATGCATCTCTGAAATATAATATCATGGAAAAACATGCTTTTTCATTGGTTAAAACACTGAAAGATTTTAGAGTCTAGATTTTATATTCACATATCATTGCTTATGTTCCAAATGCAGTGGTAAAAGACATTCTAACACAAAACGGTCCTGATGGAAAAAGAGGGAAATGGATTGTGATGATCCTAGATTACGATTTGGAAATAAAGCCTACCAAGTTGATCAAAGGCTAAGGACTAGCAGAATTGATGGCAGAATCTAATTTACACGCACTAGACATCAACATGGTACACGCATTAGATGATCAACCGGAACTGGCAACTCCATCAATTGATGAATCATTCCTGAATTATCCATGGTATGATGATATTTTGTATGTACTAACTAACCTGAATGCTCCTCCTAGCTTATCTAAAACAAAGGCCAGATTTCTAAAACTCAAAGCTGTTAAGTTTTGCATTTTGGAAATTTTTTTGTATTGGAAAGATATTGGAAGCGTTGTGCTTAAATGTTTATTAAACGATGATGCAGATAGAGCAATGCAGGATTTCCACGGAGGTGACTGTGGTGGCCATCTCTACTAGAAAACCACTGCTAACAAAATCATGAGAGCTAGTTTTTATTGGCCCACCATTTTTCTTGATGTCCATAATATGGTTAGTGCCTACCATAAATGTCAAATCTTTGAAGGAAAGAGGAAGCTACTACCCTTACCCCTAAATCCTATTTCTGTAGAAAGCCCTTTCTAGGAGTGGGGATTAGACTTCATAGGATAAATTCACCCTCCATCCTCTACTCAACACAAATTGATCCTTACTGCAACAGAATATTTCACCAAATGGATAGAGGCCACCCCTTCTAGGAATGCCATTGTCATCATAAAATTCCTAGAAACCAATATCCTTTATAGATTTGGTTGTCCTACGAAAATCATTACAGACAATGTTTCAACCTTCAGATCCAAAAAGGTGGTTGATTTATGTCACAAATATCATATAACATTGGGGAATTCAACAGCCTACTACCTTCAAGGTAATGGACTAGCTGAATCTTCAAATAAAATCCTAGTGAACATCATCAAAAAGCTTCTGGAGGAGAACAAGAAATCATGGCACAATAAGCTTATAAATGCTCTCTGGGCTAATAGGCTCACCACAAAGAAATCAATTAGCATGTCTCCATACCAATTGGTTTATGGAATGGATGCAGTGTTTCCTTATTCCTTGGGAGTTCCAATAATGAAGATAATCCAAGAGATCCAAGCTGAGCCAAATGACATTCAAAGGAATATTAATGACACCATCCAGCTGCAGCAGTCAAGAGAAGAGGTTTACAATAGAACCCAAGTGATGCAAGATAATATCAAAAATATATTTGACAAGAGAACCAAGGCAAATGATTTCAGTTTAGGGGACAAGGTTCTGAAATGGGATTCCAGGAGAGAGGATAAAGGCAAACATGGAAAGTTTGATAATCTGCGGCAAGGACCATACATCATTCATGCTTTCAGGGGAAATAATACTTACTTTCTCAAAGATTTGGATGGTGCGGAAGTATCCGGAGGTCATGTCAATGGTAGGATGATAAAACATTATTTCTTCTAAACTCAGTTTAAATTTTCATCATTGCAAATACCACAGTCTTATAGTTCTCAATAATTTATTGGACGAGGTTGAAGCCCAGAGTGAAGGCCCTAAGCCTAGTTCGATGAGAAGATATAAAAACAGAAAGGAAATCAGTTGAAGAAGGAAGGAAAGTAGTTAAAGGTGTGCAAAAAAGGGATCATCCAAGGCTACTGGTCTCAAGTTCTTGACACTTCTTTTCAAGAAGCGCCATCCCCAGCTGGAGCCACTGTTAGTACCCTATAAATTATAGGATCTCAAGGTGACTGGATACTTCATATTTCGTGCAAGGTTTTCATTATTGAAAGGATTTTCAAAATTCAAATGATTTCAAAAAAAATGAAAAAAGGAAATAAAAGAGGGTATAAAAATAGAGAAAAAGAAAAGAGAAAAGAGAAAAGAATGAAAAGAAAAAAAAGGAAAAAAGAAAGAAGAACCCCAAAAAAGAAATAAAACTAAAAGTGCTGCAAGTTCAAATGAAACTACTCTTTAGATAGGTCTATCTAGTCATACATTTTAATCATGATTGGACAGTGTTCAATTTCTGTTGATAGGTTACAAAATAAATATTTTCCAAATTGTTTAATCTTGGCTTATTAGTAGATAGGTAGAAAATGAGATTGGTTCAACAACTTAATCCGGACCAATAGGAGAAATAAGGGATAGGTGTTAGGTTAGAATGTTAAAAGAAAATTTTCAGGGTATGCAATTCTAAATGCACCCTACAAAGGAAGTAAAAATGTTAGATGATTATTTCAGGTAAGTAGATATGCAAAGGGGGAAGAAACGAAAGGAAAAAATGAAATGGTGACTTAAAAATTCTTTGAGGGGAATTCTATTTCATCTGAAGCGTTGTGCAAGTCTCACCAAGAACCAAATTGCACTTCGCAAGTTCAAAAGGACAGCGCTAAATAAAATTTTAAATCCTGTGATCTGCGAGCTGTGGGCAGTCCCGCCTTCCCTGCCATGTCTTTTCCCTCTCCCCGCACTTCACACTTCGCAAGTGCAAAAGGATAGTGCTAAAGAAAATGTTAAAGCCTGCGATCTGTGGGCTGCAGGCAGTCCCACCTTCCCTGCCACGTCATTTCCCCCACCATCCATCGCAATATCACAACCTTTGATGTTTAACCACCGTTTCGCATCGTAAATATTCTAACTTACCATTTGAAGAGCTCGCAATGTATCTTGTTCAACTTGCGATGAGATTGGCCCCACCATAGTAGATCTGCCTCCCACTTCTCACCGCTTGCAATACATATCATACAATATGAAACCTCATACACTTATCGCCGAACCATTTTCCGCTTTATAACTTCCCCGATGCAGTGGGCCCATCCCGCCAGGTCACCTCCATCCCCTTGCATTGCGCACTTTGCGAGTCTTAAAGTTTACCCCTACCGCTTAAAACTAAATCCCCCGAAATGCGGTTTGTGATGCTTGTGGGCCCCTCATCTCCACGTCACTCCTCCTCACGCTTCTCACTTTGCAAGTTTAAATTTTTACCCCTACTGCAAAAACTAAATCCCCTAAAGTGCGATTTGTGATTTATGTGGGCCCCTCATCTCCACGACACTCCTCCTCCCTGTTAGCCCCTCATAAATTTCTTGACAGGAAAGCAAGGGGCTAGAATGTCTTATAAGCCTTCAAGGAATGCATTTCCCCTTGAAAACACATCATCCTTGGAGTCTTGTTAAATTTCCCTGCTTTTCACTCTTTCCCTCTGTTGATCTGTCATCAATGAGCCTGCTGAATGATAAAATTTTGCTCAAAAAGGTTGTATTCCGCCCCTTGTACCCCCTGCAGATTTCCCCCATTTTATCCTTTTTCATCTTTTTCCAAGTCCCCTTTGTTCTCCTAAATTTCCCCCTTACCCTCCTAAATCTTCCCAAAATCTCCCTTGAATCCTACCTTTGCCCTTTGTTTGGCTAAATTCCCCTTTTTTCTTCCCTATCGTTACCCTTTCCCAACCTTGAATTTTGTTTAAAATGGCTTAAAAACCCACTTTAGAACATTATAATAGGCCAAGCCCCTTTCCCGCCAGCCCCTTCCAACCACTTCCCACACATTCCCATGCGCTAAGGCCAAGCGCTTAAGCCTTAAGCGCTAATCGCATCGGAAGAAAGGGTCGGAGCGTTAAAATCCTTTGTAAACGTTGTAAAAGTTCCGATGCGATGGTTTGTTAAACAAGTTCTGTGATAAGATATTAACCGTCAATCTGCTGTTCTGATCCGACGGTGGGGCGCTAATCGCAACCCCCATCCGATCTCAATCGCAACTCACAGTGGTGCCACCCCGATTGAGATCTCCCGATTACATCCCGACCGTCCATCCTCCCCGCTGATCCGACGGTCATCGCAAACCCCCTGCCAATCGCAATCGCAAGTCCTAACCCCCGATCATCGATCGCGCTCTCCCTCCGATCGAACGTGAACCGTTGATCTGATCTCCAGATCCAACGGCCAGCGCTCAATCGCAACCCCCGTCCGATCGCAATCGCAACTCACAGTGGTGTCGTCCCGATTGAGATCTCCCGATTACATCCCGACCGTCCATCCTTCCCGCTGATCCGACGGTCAAGATTTGATCGCCCTCCGCCTCTAGCTGGGTCCCACCTCGTACATCTACCTCCGCACATTTCATAACATTTTCCTCCATTTCCTGTGTATTTCTGGTTTTAACCAAAGTTCCAAATTTACATTAAGGTTAATGTTACATGTTTTATTTCATCCGTTTTCACAAAGCCATTCCGCTGTGTCGATCTCCGCCATTGATTTTCGCTCCCAGACCATGATCCAACGGTCTGCACTGCATTCGACCACCAAACTCTATTACTCACCATATCACTACATTTTCACCGTTATTTCACATAAAACCATTTTTTCTGCCGCCGCACCACCATATGTTTCACCCTCCGCTCCACCAGTCTTCCATTGCATTGATTTTCTGCACACAGTTGCAAGTTTCTGCATAGTACAAGAGTTGAAACGCTGCCATAATTGCACAGTATGGATGCGGTAGCAAGTTTCCACTGACAAAGGAGAGGAAATTAATGAATGACAGGTTTCCACACACACAGAATGTCTTCCTCCGAGGAAGAACAGAGCGCCCATACTGTTTTTACTCCATGTCATGCTCCAGCGAAGATATTTCTGCCCAGAATACAGTCCAAGCTACCAGAGCAGTTGTTAGTGCGGTATGGTGGACCATGCAGTCATTTATGTGCCAGTTTGTTTATTCACCGCAGTACCACAGAGTACTACTGCAGCCAAAGTACATCAGGACCACATCAAATTAAATGGAAACCAAAGAAGATCACTCTTTCGCTCCAAAGGGTACCAGGGATAAATGCAGAGAATTAAAGCAGAATGGGCTTTGGCCCTCTCCTTCTGTTATGTGTTTTAATGTTTCATTTAGTGCTCCACCTACCTCCTCGGCCCCTCTTCTTTTCTCTTCAGTTATAAAAATCAGGAGAAAAAACTATTGTAAGGGTTGTTTATGAGATATCAGTGAAACGCAAGCTTTTTCCTCTTGAGACAAGTTCTCTGTGTAATATTGTAAGATAGGCTGAGATTTGATGTATTCAGACTGAATGTTCAAGCTATGGGATGTGATGTACCTGATTGGTGTTGTTTTTAATATGACAAGCATATTTCTTTGGATCCTGATCTAAAGCAACTGGTGATGTTTTCTTATCCCTGTGTTTGATTTCATTTCATTCCATTTCTACTGGCTCGCATCAGAAGTTTAGCATAAGATTTACCCTTGATAGGTACCTTATGTTGCTGCTCTCCCAGCCCTTTATGTTTTCTTCTTATATGTGTATCTGAATATTGATTTCAATTGATTTAACCAGTGTAGTGGATGTTATTGCCTGCTCTCTGATGTATGAATTAATGAAATCTATGTTTAGATGTTCTTGTTAAGATTTAGTTGGATGAGTTGAGAACACTGGTAGGTCTAGAACCCTGTCTATGCCTCAGTAGAATCTTCCCATCCCAATTAAGCCTTGCTAAGATCCATTTTCCTACCTCTAATTCCATCCAAGCAGGTCTGGAGTTAAATGACCTCTGGCCTGATCTATAGACAGAGTTGGTTGTTTCTCCTTTATCCTTTTTCAGTCCTTAATTTTCCATTTCACCAATCATCTTGCAAGATCCAAATGCTCTAGATGACTATCCCAACTGAAAGCTTGCACATTGATTACAAATAAATCCTTTCTTGACTCCATTTCCCAATGGCCTTGATGTTCTCTGAATTATCTACCTCTGCCTAAATTTCCTCATTGCTCATCCTTGTCTTATAGTGGATCCTCCTTTCCTGATTCCCAACAGCCAAACATAAACAATCAAACAAACAACCCTGAGCCTATAACTAGCCTAAAATCATAACTTAGAGCTTCAAAGACATATACTTTGACTCATATAGAGAGATCCCTCTCTGGACCTAGGAGGGCTAGATCCTAAGGTCTGAAAGTGGTTCTATGTTGTCTCATTTTTTGGTCTTGTCAACCTGGCCAAAACATGGGAATGCCAACACTCCCCACGCTTCGTACTTCGCAAGTTTAAAGGTTTACCCCTACTACTAATAACTAAATCCCCTGAAGTTCGATTCACAATATCCGTTGGGCCCTCCCTACCACGTCACCTCCCTCTCCCCCACACTCCACACTTTGTAATATTTAAGGTTTGCCTCTACTACACACAACTAAATCCTCCGATGTGCGATGTGTGATAGTCATCGGGTCCCACCTCCCCGTCACATCACGTATTCCCCTCTATGCTCATTCCCAGACCTGAGCCCACAATCTCGTCACCCCATCATATCAGTGCTAAACATCCGCCTCCTTACCCTACATCTCTGCCTCTCACCTTTCCATCGATGGCCCTCAATTCATTTTGGCCCCCCTTCAGCCGTCAGACGTTAACAAAGGGGGGGGGGGGGTGTCTGAAATGGGTGGTATCCATTTCTTCCCCCTCATCCACATGTCACACTCCCACAATTTCACACCCCCCCTCCATATTACCGCTTACCACCTGAGCCCCCCTCTGAAAATTTGTTTCCGTCGTACCCCAAACTGCTGCCGCCTGCGACCATTGACAATGTCGTTGTGCCATGTCTTCCATCACCTGTCCACTCTGCCCCATCACTTCCCCTCCCACCAATTGCACCGATGCACGATGAATGGTCGAGTTGTTATCCAACAGATATGCACCAACTCAACAGTTACCCTCCATCCATGTGTTAAAACCCGAACTTACCACGGCGCCAAAGTTTAAATTGTTGTTACTGTTGAATTTCCATAGGTTTTGATATTCACAGACATCTGCAGAAGAGACCATGAATAGCTACCTTGGCCGAAGGGTGAATTGCACGTCAAAGAAGGAACAACCAATGCTCGGCAAGCCTGGTTACAGTCTCGTTTCAACTTTTTCATTTCCGATCCCGATCCTCTTCAGTCTTACCCCTTCCCCAGTGTCAATTCATATTGTTTCTCCCTTCTATATTCCCCTTCTCTTGTAGCCCATTCTTCATTGCAGGTGAAACAGAGAGGGAAAAAGCAAATCATGCCTCCCAAGGCAGATCATCAGCCTTTCAATCCCATGGTCTACCCCTAGGTAGACTTGGACCATATTCCCTTCGCTGACAGTGATTACAAGATCCAGGAGACAAAATCAGACCTCTACATGTTCAATATCTACTGCTAGCTCGAGGATAAGCTCCTTGACGAAGCAGATGGTATCATCCTTTAGAGGACCAAGCTCCCACATTACATCTTCCCTAGAACTCATAGTTTCCCTAAGCTAATTAGGAAATTTCAGTCTTGTTATGACATTAAGAAAAGATCCATAGTGAACTCAGGAGGCGATATTTTGTTTCATGTAAATGCCCCATCCATTCAAGAGATGTTACAGGCCCCCATTGTTGAGAACACTGTCACTTTTTCATATGAAGCCCTTATAGGACTATACCAGGGATTAGATTTTTCCATCAAGGCCAAAACCTTGAAGCTTTTCATGGCCCCCAATGCACCAATGCCTACAACAAATCCCCCATATCCATCATCCACCTTCCCATAAAGGACCCATCACATTGTCACCACCCTGTCTTATTTGTTAGGTTATCATAATGATCAGTGGATAGATGAAGCCATAATTGGTTTCTTGTCTATCCTCTCTACAGATGCCAAGCTCACTGTTATGTTCAACTATGCTCAGTTCCTTGCCGATGCAATCCATGATCAGTTCTTGAATTTTCAAACATAATGGGTATTCAAATACACCTTTGTGTTGGTGCACCTGTTTACCTGTTTTCAATCCAGCAAGTTCTATGTAATATTCCCACTTAGCCATGAGCTAGTTGGAATATTGAATTTTTCTTTTGCTTCTTAATTTGTTGAATAAGAGGGTATGGAGAACCATAAATCTCCTTAGTAGGAATAAAATCACTGCTAATGTGAAAGGAGGTCACTTTGACCAAATCAACAACATTGTCATGGAGGAGTGGCATTCATTATGGGACAACGCAGTTTTGGAGGGAGATTCCATGCATGGAAGTAGTGCCTTTAATGACTGGGGCCAAGGGTGAGGAAGCTCACCACTTATATAAGGAAGAGGATGGAAGCCATAGATCATCATATTTATGTATCTGATATTTCAGATTTATGGTCTGTTTAGACTTGTTTCTCTCTTCAGCTATTTAGCTAACATTGCAATGATGTTTAGCGCAGGGTGTTCCCGAGTAGGAATCCCACCTCTTTCCTTGAGCGACCTCTAAGGAAGAGTGTTTGCACTACATTCCACATTCAAGCATCAGGCCAAGGCTTCAGTCTTAATGTACAGCACAGTTCTTGTTGAGTTTGTGTTGTGTTGTAGGGCAGAAGTTGTGGAGGGTTGATTTGGGTGATTT
The DNA here is from genome assembly GCA_034641835.2 of Pinus albicaulis. Taxonomy (NCBI): domain Eukaryota; kingdom Viridiplantae; phylum Streptophyta; class Pinopsida; order Pinales; family Pinaceae; genus Pinus; species Pinus albicaulis. Next base: position 1,248,063,775 of record CM076580.1, read on the forward strand.
CTGAGCTAGATCTCATTGGAGGAAGGTTCCTTTCTCCTGGGAGGCTAGTCAAGAAGGCCCTAGAGCATCATTGATATATTTGGCACCAGGCCACAGTTTTTTTATCCCCTACAACGCAGTATCAGTCTAGATCTACGTTATTCTAGGGAGGAGTTATAGGGGTATTTGTTGTAGGTGATTTGGAGAGTGATTTCTTCAGTGAAGGGGCCAGCCTTTCACCCAAAGGATCCATTGGAGGAGAGCATAATTATTTTCATATCAGCTTCAGCCATAACTATTCAGTTATTTTTTGGTAGTATACTTTCATCCCTAGGGCTGCAGCTCATATTTTATTATTGGTTGTTTTTCCGAAGACCCTCTTGGGTTCTTTGTTGGAGATTGTATAGAGCCTTGATCTTCATTGTACATTATCATTGAGGCATATATCAGCCATTTATCTTTTGTATGTTCATTTTCTGTAGAAGTGTTCTTATGACTATGTTGTAGCAGTGTCACCGGCATTTTGATATAGTAGCAACACCTCATTCTTGAGGGATTTCTTTATTGGAGGCTTATTGTATCTTGCTATATGCTTTGTGGCCCATTATTTTGTATTATTTTGTTGTTGTTATGATTAATGGAAAGTCTCCATATTGGTCTCATATTTTGATGTGATGTTTTACACTTTTGTTTCAAGCATTTTGCACTATATTCCTTCTTTTCCCATTTGGGAATATTACAGTGGTATCGGAGCATAATCTTGGCTTAGCCTATTCATCTTAAGCCAATATGCCATCAGAAGAAGGAGATCCTCTCACAGATAGAGAGAAGAGGTATCTCAAAAGAAGAAACCAGAAGTATGACTATACAAATGATAAATACGACAAGTGTAAAACCCCATCATCGGGAGGAATGAAAGGGAAGGAGTTCTAAAGACTTCTTTTCCAAACTATGCAGGGCATTAAAAAAGACATCATAGAGATGAGGATGGAGAGATATAGAGGTTCTCCAAGAGAGCTTGTACATAAAATAAGCTCCAGTTTTTCACCTTGTGGGTGTGAGCATTCAGCTACACCATCAGATCTACAACATGGTACCATGCCTACATTCTTGGCAAGAGAAGAAGAGGAAGGAGAAACACAAAAGGAGGAGACTCTTGGTGACTATCTCCAATAATATGATTCTCAGCCTAGTAGATTCAAAGAGCATTTAAAATTCCAAAGGTTTTGTCAAATCAAAGAACATAGAAGATCCATTAACCACAATAGAAGAAGAGGGTGCATGTAGCACTCTTTGGGTAGATTCTTTCTACCTAATTTTGATGGGTCACCCAAGAACATAGCTAGGGCTTGGGTAAAGAATCTAGACATATATTTTCAGCTGCGTCAAGTTTCAGAAGAGGAATCCATTAGAGTAGCAGTGCTTCATCTTGAAGGTAAGGCTTGTGCTTAGTGGTTTTATGAATCTTCTTCATTGAATAATGCAGATATATCTACTTATGCAAAGTTAAGTAGGAGGTTAGTGAAAATATTTGATCAAAGATATTCTGAAACTTCTTTAGGTGAGCTAGCCAAACCCAATAAATTAGAACCTTTTCATGAGTTGGAAGGATTCATGAAACTAACTCCATTTCAGAACATTATTGATGGGGTTAAATATCTACAACATATTTTTCCAAGGGAAAAATCCCCACTTCAGCAAGAAATTTCTTCTCAAGAAGAAAACATGAGGATTCCTCCTTCAAGAGGAGATCAAGCCAAAGGATCTCTTAATGATTGGTTATTCTCCAATGAAGAGGAGAAGGAAGCAGAAGAGCTAGAAAGAGCCTCTAGTGCTGTGAGAGTAGGAGGAGATCTACCACTATTTGGGGATGGAGATGAAGCAATTGCTTCAACTAGAGGAGCTCTTGTGTCATTGCAAGAAGTTCCAAAGGATCTTACATATGAATATCATGAGCAACATGTGTCTATGTTGATAGGAAATGAGAAAAAACAATGGAGGAAGTATATTCCAACATTGACCACAGTTTTGGGGACATACACCATGATAGATCACTACTTTGTGATTGAGACTCTTGACACCAATATAAAATTAGGTGTGCATGGTTTGATTACATTGGATGAAGACACCTTAGACTGTGAGATCTTGCAGAAGGTAGGAGGAAATGAGAAGGAGGGTCAGCATCAAGTGATTGGGAACATATACACCCATCCTTTTCAGTAGGTTTATGCACAGAAGAACGAGGATGATTTGCATAGTGAGGGCAGGGAAAAATCAGTCCACTCACATATACAGCCTGCTCTAGGCCTTGATGTTTCATTACATGGAGGCATTCCACCAGGGATACCCCCTGATTGGAAGAGGATCAAAGAGTTCTCTCAACATGTTTCACCACTCATAGATCCAGGAGGAGTGGGAACATTAGGAGGTCATTGTACAGCGTAGAGAGTCTTGGGAAGACTCAAGGAGGAGGGAAAATTCTCCCACTATCATCATTACCCACCCTCACACCACATCTTGCGCTGAGAGAGGATTCTATAGGGATGGAGGATGACACCATCATGGTGCAAGGAGACTATTCCTTGACTTGGGAGGCTCAGAAGATGTTCTCACTTGGGGAGAATTATTCCATATATGGTATAATATGGTGGCCACTCATGCATGATTTTTCCAAACTCAGGAAGTTTTGGATAGATGATAGCTTCCCAGGGAAGACTAACCTCTAAAATCTTCAACCTTTAATTGGGCATGAGTAGCTACAAGAGGAGAAGCAGAGAGGAGATAACAGCATCCTGGTATGTGACTTTGTCATGGTAGATGTCAAAGAGGAGGAAAACCATATGAAATATTCTTTATGTGATAGATCATCAGCGCTGTCACTTTGGAGGATATATCCTTATTGGAAATCCCAGGTGTTGGTGGATTATTCCAAGGATTTTTTCACTTGTATGATACTTGATGACCAGCTTCTAGAGGAGGGATATTCATTCAGAGATGAGGTCATCTACTATCATGGTAGGATCTTGTTATCTATGGCATCCAATCTCAAGGAGAAGTTACTACATGCAGCACATGAATATTTTCTCTTTGGCCATACTTATTCCATGAGAGCATACCATACTATCATGGAGGGTTATACTTGGGAAGGATTTGAAGAGGAGATATATAAGAATTTGAGGAGATGCATGGATCATGTGGAGATGGAGGAGATACATAACTCTTTGATGGATTTATCAAAACCATCTCTTTCCTATTTTGGAATGAGAGGGGATCAATCTATGGACCACTCCATTAGTATGACTGAAGCATATGGTAAGGATCATGTCTTTATGCATAATGATTTGTTTGATGAATATTTGAATTCCTTTACCATACATGTGTAGGCCATTGCTCCAAGGAGTAGAATTATTCGTTATAAACTTCATGGAAAACTTGGGGCCATAAACATTGTTGAGCATGGCCACTCCCTAGGAGGATATAGGGAGATTATTTACCATTCAAGGTGCACTCCAAAGGAACCAAAAATTTCTCTCCTTCTCAAAGCATGTAAGAAGACTATGGTAGCAAGTAAGTGGTGGGGAAACCACTTATCATATCACTATCTGAGGCAGTCAGGAGATATATAATGCTGGTTCCACATTTGGGACTATGATCCACCTCCATTATTACATATGGTTGTTTATGTATCACTAGTTTCGATCCCATATATTGATGATGTCCTTCTTCTTTTTATGGGAATGATTGTAGGGAGGATGGAAGGATTGGACATGCCCTTTGGGAGAGAGACTCTCCATGTTTCTTATGCTACATGTTTCAGGGAGAACATTTGGAAAACCATGATTTCTTCATTGGGTCTTTTGCTTCCTTGTGCGATGAGTCATTTGCATCTCATAAGAACTTGGGAGGAGCATTTCATGGAGGGATATATTGGGAGACACTTGGCTTATGAGGAGTGTTTATCACATGGAGGTGTCAACAATGGAGGAGGAGAAGATTTGCAGCACTCACCTTTTCAGTTGCTTGAGGACAAGCAACATTTGGGAGGGGAGCACTGTAATATTCCCAATTAGCCATAAGCTAGTTGGAATATTAAATTTTTCTTTTTCTTCTTAATTTTCTGAATAAGATGGTATGGAGACCCATAAATATTCTTAGTAGGAATAAAATCACTGCTAATGTGAAAGGAGGTCACTTTAGTGGCTTGATAAAGCACCCTTAAGTGTGAAAAGGGGTTGGAGCACATAGATTGGGTCAACATTGACCAAATCAACAACGTTGTCATGGAGGAGTGGCATTCATTATGGGACAGAGTAGTTTTGGAGGGAGACTCCATGCATGGAAGTGGTGCCTTTAATGAGTGGGGCCAAGGGTGAGGAATCTCACCACTTATATAAGAAAGAGGATGGAAGCCATAGATCATCATGTTTATGTATTTGATATTTCAGATTTATGGTCTGTTTAGACTTGTTTCTCTCTTCAGCTATTTAGCTAAGATTGCAGTGTTGTTTAGCACAGGCTGTTCCCGAGCGGGAATCACACCTATTTCCTTGAGTGACCTCTAAGGAAGAGTGTTTGCACTACATTCCACATTCAGGAATCGGGCCAAGGCTTCAATCTTAATGTACAACACAGTTCCTATTGAGTTTGTGTTGTGTTGCAGGGCAAAAGTTGTGGAGGGTTGATTTTGGTGATTTTTGAGCTAGATCTCATTGGAGGAAGGTTCCTTTATTTTGGGAGGCTAGTCAAGAAGGCCCTAGAGCATCATTGATATATTTGGCACCAGGCCACAGTTTTTTTATCCCCTACAACACAATATCAGTCTGGAGCTGCGTCATTCTAGGGAGGAGTTGCAAGGGTATTTGTAGTATGTGATTTGGGGAGTGATTTATTCAGTGAAGGGGCCAGATTTTCACCCGGAGGATCCATTGGAAGAGAGAATAATTATTTTCATATCAGCTTCATCCATAACTCTTCCGTTATTTTTTTGTAGTATACTTTCATCCCTAGGGCTGCAACTCATATTGTATTATTGGGTGTTTTTCCAGAGACCCTCTTGGATTCTTTGTTGGAGGTTGTATAGAGCCTTGATCTTCATTGTACATTACCATTGAGGCATATATCAGCCATTTATCTTTTGTATGTTCATTTGTTGGAGCAGTGCTCTTATGACTGCATTATAGCAGTGTCTTCAGCATTTTGATATAGTAGCAACACCTCATTCTTGAGGGATTTCTTTATTGGAGGCTTATTGTATCTTGTTATATGATTTTTGGATCATTATTTTGTAATATTTTGTTGTTTTTATGATTAATGGAAAGTCTCCATATTGGTCTCATATTTTTATGTGATGTTTTACACTATTATTTCAAGCATTTTTCATTATATTCCTTATTTTTCCATTTGGGAATATTACAGTGGTATCAGAGCATAATCTTGGCTCAGCCTGTGCATCTTAAGCCAATATGTCATCAGAATAAGGAGATCCTCTTACATATAGAGAGAAGAGGTATCTCAAAAGAAGAAATCGGAAGTATGACTATACATATGATAAATAAGACAAGGGTAAAACCCCATCATCAGGAGGAATGAAAGGGAAGGAGTTCTCAAGAATTCTTTTCCAAACTATGCAGGGCATTAAAAAATACATCATAGAGATGAGGATGGAGAGATATAGAGGTTCTCCAAGAGATCTTGTACATAAAATAAGCTCCAATTTTTCACCTTGTGGGGGTGAGCATTCAGCTACACCATCAGATCTACAACGTGGTACCATGCCTACATTCTTGGCAAGAGAAGATGAGGAAGGAGAAACACCAAAGGATGAGACTCTTGGTGACTATCTCCAAGAATATGAATCTCATTCTAGTAGATTCAAAGAGAATTTAAAATTCCAAGGGTTTTGTCAAATCAAAGAAGATAGAAGACCCATTAACCACAATAGAAGAAGAGGGTGCATGCAGCACACTTTGGGTAGATTCTTTCTACCTACTTTTGATGGGTCACCCAAGAGCACAGCCAGGGCTTGCGTAAAGAAGCTAGACACATATTTTCAGCTGCATCAAGTTTTAGAAGAGGAATCCATTAGAGTAGCAGCGCTTCATCTTGAAGGTAAGGCTTGTGCTTAGTGGTTTTATGAATCTTCTTCATTGAATAATGCAGATATATCTACTTATGCAAAGTTCAGTAGGAGGTTAGTGAAAATATTTGATCAAATACATTATGAAACTTCTTTGGGTGAGCTAGCCAAACCCAAGAAATCGGAACCTTTGCATGAGTTGGAAGGATCGATGAAACCAACTCCATTTCAGAACATTGTTGAGGGGGTTAAATATTTGCAACATATTTTTCCAAGGAAAAAATCCCCACTTCAGCAAGAAATTTCTTCTCAAGAAGAAAACATGAGGATTCCCCGTTCAAGAGGATATCAAGCCAAAGGATCTCTTAATGATGGGTTATTCTCCAATGAAGAGGAGAAGGAATAAGAAGAGCTAGAAAGAGCCTCCAGCGTTGTGACAGTAGAAGGAGATATACCACTATTTGGAGATGGAGATGAAGCAATTGTTTCAACTAGAGGAGCTCTTGTGTCATTGCAAGAAGTTCCAAAGGATCTTACATATGAATATCATGAGCAACATGTGTCTATGTTGATAGGAAATGAGAAAAAACAATGGAGGAAGTATATTCCAACACTGACCACAGTTTTGGGGACACACACCATGATAGATCACTTCTTTTTGATTGAGACTCTTGACACCAATATAACATTGGGTGTGCATGTTTGATTACATTGGAGAAATACACCTTAGACTATGAGATCTTGCAGAAGGTAGGAGGAAATGAGAAGGAGGGCCAGCATCAAGTGATTGGGAACATATACACCCATCCTTTTCAGTAGGTTTATGCACAGAAGAACGAGGATGATTTGCGCAATGAGGGCAGGGACAAATCAGTCCACTCACATATACAGCCTACTCTAGGCCTTGATGTTTCAGTACATGAAGGCATTCCACCAAGTAGTGTTAGGTCCCTATATTACTAGTATAGTCCCTTATTGTTGGTAGTGTAACCCCATTATTGTTATTTTTGTACCCATGTAACCCCCATATTTTTATTATTGTGCCCTTAAATTATTATTGTTAGGTCGGCTAGGATTACATTGTGGCCCCACTAGGATTACATTGTCGCCCCATGGACTCCTATATATAGAAAGGAGGTTTTGTCATTTGTATCATCCAAGAATTGTTCATTGATGTAATGTATTGGAGGTTGCCCCCTTGAAGTGGCTTATTTCTAAGGCGTTGATCTCTCTTTTCTTCTATTTTTGGAGCTGGTTTCACAACATTTGGTATCAGAGCTTTGGATTCTAGGGTTTTGCTGCTCCAAACGGGTCATCGTGGAATTTGTACTATAAATTTTTTTATAGGAAGGTTCAGAAGCTGAAATTTTTAGGGTGCAAAGTCGAAATCCTGAGGAAGATCGTCACAAAATTTCAGAGCTTGGTTCGCAATATTTTCGTAGATATGGTCTGTGGAAGTTAGGTCTTTTTTAGGCTCCCGAATTTCACGTTAAAGAGGTGATCGTGGGAAAATCGTCATAACTCTCTCTCTGAGCATCGGATTGGAATGCTGTAAAAAGTGACCAAAATTACACGGATGGTAGTTTCTTGTCTATAAATTTCAGAGCCGAAGGAGGAAAACGTGACACGTGGCAGGTCGTACAAGTTAACTCTACTGAAAAAGTCTATAATTAGGTCATTGTGGGAGATTGGATATAAAGTTGTCTTGAAGAATTCAAATTAGGTCAGACTTGTGGCATTCTAAAGAGGATTCAAAGGACTACCTCAAGTCTAAATTTCAGATATTGAAGATCCAAAATCACATATATAATTCAGTTTCAATATCGAACTCCTCAAAAGAAAGAAAAAGGTGTGTATTTTTTTTTCCGAATTGCATAAGTATTTTGTAAAAAAATAGTTTGAAGTGATTCCAAGGGCCTATTGAGCATATATTTCAGTATTGGGTTCTGAAATGCCTTCTAAAAATAATTCAACACCCATTAAGCACTCAGAATACTCTACTATGACTCATGAAGATGAAGAATTGCAACATGATCTATCAAAATTACAAGAGCAAGTGCACCAAATTTCGCTCTCGCAAAGAGCAGCAAAAAATGAAATGGAAGTTTTGAAGAAAGGCGTGGAAGTGAAGATGGATAGTTTGAAGAAAGGCATTCATGTTGGCAAGAAAAAATGAATGTAAATTTATGGAGACAAGGAAGCCTACCACTCACATCTATAAAGATGGAAGTGTTGCTACTCCTAAACTTCCACAACCTACAAGGTTGACACCACAACAATTGGAAGAAAAAAGATAAAAATGGATTTGCTACAGCTATGATAGAAAATAAACTAAAGGTCATAAGTGTGTTGAGAAGAAATTAATTTACATAGATTGTGAAGAGGAGGAAGAAAATGAAGAAGAAACTTCAAAATTAAAGGATATACACTAGGAAGAAACCCTAGAAGAAGAAGAAATGAGTCCGACCATATCATGTAATGCATTGGCAGGAATTACCACTTCTCAAACTCCCAAGATAGAAGGACATATCAAGAAGAAAAAGGTAATCGTGTTGATTGATTCTGGTAGTACCCATAATTTTATTCATTGTAAGGTAGCCAAGGAATTGAATTGTTTCCTATACCTAGCACAAGAATTTCAAGTGATGGTTGCAAATGGAGGAACTACAAATTTCTCTGGAAAATTCCATAATATCAAGCTAGCCATGGGGGAATATGTATTGAATATTCCAATGCTTTCCATCCCAATGGGAGGTGCTGATGTTGTACTAGGAGTACAGTGGTTACAATCTTTGGGGACAATAGCTTTTAATTTTCAAGAACTTTTCTTGAAATTTTTTTCGGAAGGAAAGGAAATTGAATTACCAGGTATCACAGGGAAGCTAGGAAAGATAATAAGCTCTAATGTCATGAAAAATATTCTGAAGAAATAAAAACAGGGCGTAATTGCACAATTATGCTCACTAGAAGTTCCAACATCAAAATAATCTATTTCTCCAGATCTCCAAAAAGTATTGGACAATCATTCCAAGGTGTTTGATACTCCCAAAGGACTCCCACCTATTTGTGATCATGATCATGGTATTCATTTGATTCCAAGAAATTTTCCTCCAAACATCAGGCCTTACAGATATCCTTATGTTCAAAAGAACGAAATTGAACGTATGATTGCAGAAATGTTAGAGGCTGGTATAATTCAACCTAGTCAAAATTCTTTCTCTGCTCCAATAGTATTGGTGCACAAAAAAGATGGATCATGGCGCATGTGTCCAGATTATAGGGAGCTCAATAAGCTCACTATTAAAGATAAATCTCCCATTCCTGTGATTGATGAATTATTGGATGAATTACATGGAGCAATTTATTTTACCAAGTTGGATATTCGTTCAGGATATCATCAAATTAGAATGAAGACTGAAGATATTCCGAAAACATAATTTCGAACTCATGAGGGTCATTATGAATTTTTGGTCATGCCTTTTGGCCTTACCAATGCACCTTCTACATTTCAAGGGTTGATGAATTCCATTTTCAAACCCTTCCTTAGAAAATTTGTGCTAGTATTTTTTGATGATATACTAATCTACAACAAGTCTTGGAAGGATCATGTTCAACATGTTGAAAGAGTGCTCAAACTATTGCAGGAGAAACAATTATATGCAAAAACATCCAAATGTTTCTTTGGAGTACAAGAGGTGGAATATCTGGGTCATATTGTATCTCACGAGGGTGTTAAGGTAGACCCTAACAAAATTAAATCCATTAAGGAATGGAAAGCCCCCACAACCATAAAGCAGTTGTGTGGATTTCTTGGGTTAACAGGGTATTATCACAAGTTTGTGAAGAATTATGGGAGCATAGAAACACCTCTAACAAAATTGTTGAATAAAGATGCATTTTCATGGACTCCTGAAGCAACTAAGGCCTTTGAAACATCTTAAAGAGGCAATGTGCCTAGCACCAATCCTAGCTACGCTCGACTTCACAAAAACCTTTATTGTGGAATGTGATGCCTCAGGAAATGGAATTGGTGTTGTTTTAATGCAAGAAGGAAGACCCATTGCTTTTGAAAGTCGTTCAATCAAAAGAAAGTATTTAAAAAGGGCTATTTATGAGAAGGAAATGTTGGCAATACTAAATGCACTAAAGAAATGGAGACCTTGCCTAATGGGAAGACACTTCAAGGTAAAAACAGATCATGATAGTCTGAAACACTTTTTGGAACAAAGACTATATTTAGAAGAGCAGCAAAAATGGGTCACAAAGATGTTGGGTTGTGACTTTGAAATCGTCTACAAAAAATGGAAGCTAAATGTTGTTGCAGATGCACTCTCAATAAAGGATGAAGAGGTGGAAGCATTGCTTTATGCCATTTCAATTATCCAACCAGATTGGATAACCGAAGCAAGGGATGAATGGAAGAAGGATGAAGAAGTGTGGACTCTCATTCAAAAGTTGCAGCAAGATCCTAGTACATCTGATACATTTAGTTGGAAAAATGATTCCTTATGGTACAAATATTGCTTATATATTTGCAATAATTCTCAACTAAAACAAAATATTCTTTTGGAATTGCACACTTCTTTTTTAGGAGGACACTCGGGATTTTTAAAAACTTACCACAGGGTGAAAAAAGAATTTTTTTGGGATGGCCTTAAATCTGATATTCAAAATTTTGTGGCAGAATGTTTGGTTTGCCAGCAAAATAAAGTTGAGGCAATTAAGACCTTAGGTCTTCTACAAACTTTATCCATTCCAAGACAACATTGGGATGAGATTTCAATGGATTTTATAACAGGTTTACCTAAGTCCGAAGGAAGGAGTGTCATCATGGTGGTAGTTGATAGACTTACCAAGTATGCACACTTTTGTGCATTATCTCATCCATTTAAAGCGAGTACAGTTGCTATTGCATTTATGGAAACAATTCAAAAGCTACATGGAAACCCGAAGATTATTGTAAGTGGTAGAGACCCCATTTTTACAGGAAATTTCTGGACGGAATTATTTTCTTGTTTGGGTACTCAACTAGCTCATAACTCATCTTATCATCCTCAATCTGATGGTCAAATAGAGATAGTGAATAAATGTTTGGAATGATATCTTCATTGTTTTGTATCTGATAAGCAAGCACAATGGGTCAAGTTGTTACCTCTCGTTGAATGGTGGTATAACACTTCCTTCCATACTACATAAAAAATGACTCCATTTATGGCACTTTATGGATATCATCCACCATCCATTACATCTTCTTTAAGGGAAAATTCTAGGGTTCAAGCAGTGGAGGATCAAAGAGTTCTCTCAACATGTTGCACCACTCATAGATCCAAGAGGAGTGGGAACATTAGGAGGTCATTGTACAGCGCAGAGAGTCTTGGGAAGACTCAAGGAAGAGAGAAAATTTCTCCCACTATCATCATTACCCATCCTCACACCACATCTTGTGCTGAGAGAGGATTCTATAGGGATGGAGGATGGCACCATCATGGTGTAAGGAGACTATTCCTTGACTTGGGAGGCTCAGAAGATGTTCTCACTTGGGGAGAAGTCTTCCATATATGGTAGAATATGGTGGCCACTCATGCATGCTTTGGCCAAACTCAAGAAGTTTTGGATAGGTGATAGCTTCCCAGGGAAGACTAACCTCCAAAATCGTCAACCTTTACTTGAGCATGAGCAGCTACAAGAGGAGCAACAGAGAAGGGATGGAAACAACCCAGTATGTGAATTTGGCATGGGAGGTGTCAAAGAGGAGGACATCCATATGACATATGCTTTATGTGATAGATCATCAGCGCTGTCACTTTGGAGGATATATCCTTATTGGAAATCCCAGCTGTTGGTGGATTATTCCAAGGATTTTTTCACTTGTATGATACTTGATGACCAGCTTCTAGAGGAGGGATATTCAGTCAGAGATGAGATCATCTACTATCATGGTAGGATCTTCTTATTTATAACATCCAAGCTCAAGGAGAAGTTAATACATGCAGCACATGAAGATTTCTCTTTGGCCATACTTATTCCATGAGAGCATACCATACTATCATGGAGGTTTATACTTGGGAAGGCTTTGAAGAGGATATATAAGAGCATTTGAGGAGATGCATGGATCATGTGGAGATGGAGGAGATACATAACCCTTTGATGGATTTATCACAACCACCTCTTTCCTATTTTGTAATGAGAGGGGATCAATCTATGGACCACTCCATTAGTATGATTGAAGCATATGGTAAGGATCATGTCTTTATGCATAATGATTTGTTTGATGAATATTTCATTCCTTTACCATACATGTGTAGGCCATTGTTCCAAGGAGTAGAATTCTTCGTTATAAACTTCATGGCAAACTTGGGGCCATAAACATTGTTGAGCATGGCCACTCCCTAGGAGGATATAGGGAGATGATTTACCATTCAAGGTGCACTCCAAAGGCACCAAACATTTCTCTCCTTCTCAAATAATGTGAGAAGACTATGGCAGCAAGTAAGTGGTGGGGAAACCACTTATCATATCACTATCTGAGGCAGTCAAGAGATATATTGCGTCGGTTCCACATGTGGGACTATGATCCCCCTCCATTATTACATATGGTTGTTTATGTATCACTGGTTTCGATCCCCTATATTGATCATGTCCTTATTCTTTTTATGGGAATGATTGTAGGGAGGATGGAAGGATTGGATGTGCCCTTTTGGAGAGAGACTCTCCATGTTTATTATGCTACATGTTTCAGGGAGAACATTGGGAAAACCATGATTGCTTCATTGGGTCTTTTGCTTCCTTGTGGGATGAGTCATTTGCATCTCATAAGAACTTGGGAGGAGCATTTCATAGAGGGATTGATTAGGAGATACTTGGCTTATGAGGAGTGTTTATCACATGGAGGTGTCAAAAATGGAAGAGGAGAAGTGTTGCAGCATTCACCTTTTCATTTGCTTAAGGACAAGCAACATTTGGGAGGGGAGGACTGTAATATTCCCAAATAGCCATGAGCTAGTTGGAATATTAAATTTTTATTTTGCTTCTTAATTTATTGAATAAGACGATATGGCGACCCATAAATCTCCTTAGTAGGAATAAAATCACTGCTAATGTGAAAGGAGGTCACTTTAGTGGCTTGATAAAGCACCCTTAAGTCTGAAAAGGGGTTGGAGCACATAGACTGGGTCAACTTTGACCAAATCAACAACGTTGTCATGGAGGAGTGGCATTCATTATGGGACAGAGCAGTTTTGGAGGGAGATTCCATGCATGGAAGTAGTGCCTTTAATGAGTGGGGCCAAGGGTTAGGAAGCTCACCACTTCTATAAGGAAGAGGATGGAAGCCATAGATCATCATTTTTATGTATTTTATATTTCAGATTTATGGTTTGTTTAGACTTGTTGCTCTCTTCAGCTATTTAGCTAAGATTGCAGTGATGTTTAGCACAGGGTGTTCCCAAGCAAGAATCCCACCTCTTTCCTTGAGTAACCTCTAAGGAATAGTGTTTTCACTAAATTTCACATTCAAGCATCAGGCCAAGGCTTCAGTCTTAATGTACATCGTAGTTCCTATTGAGGTTGTGTTGTGTTGCAGGGAAAAAGTTGTGGAGGGTTGATTTGGGTGATTTTTTAGCTAGATCTCATTGGAGGAAGGTTCCTTTCTCTTGGGGGGATTTTTAAGAAGGACCTGGAGAATCATTGATATTTTTGGCACTAGGCCACAGTGTTTTTATCCCCTACAGCGCAGTATCAGTCTGGATATGCGTTATTCTAGGGAGGAGTTGTAGGGGTATTTGCAGTAGGTGATTTGCCGAGTGATTTCTTCAGTGAAGGGGCCAGCCTTTCACCCGGAGGATCCATTGTAGGAGAGAATAATTATTTTCATATCAACTTCAGCCATAACTCTTAAGTTATTTTTTTGCAGTATACTTGCATCCCTAGGGTTGCAGCTCATATTTTATTATTGGGTGTTTTTCCAGAGACCCTCTTGGGTTCTTTGTTGGAGGTTGTATAGAGCCTTGATCTTCATTGTACATTAATGTTGTGGCATATATCAGCCATTTATCTTTTTTATGTTCATTTTTTGTAGTAGTGCTCTTATGACTGCATTGTAGCAGTGTCTCTGGCATTTTGATACAGTCGCAGCACCTCATTCTTGAGGGATTTCTTTATTGGAGGCTTATTGTATCTTGTTATATGCTTTGTGGCCCATTATTTTGTACTATTTTTTTGCTGTTATGATTAATGGAAATGCTCCATATTGGTCTCATATTTATATGTGATGTTTTACACTGCTATTTCAATCATTTTGCACTATATTCCTACTTTTCCCATTTGAGAATGTTACATTCGAATTCGACATGATAAAGCAAGGTGAAGACTCTCAATCCTAATTTCTCATTTTTTAGACAACTCTATTGAGAAAGGAGTAGGAAGACTATTCATACAAGAGCTTTGTAGACCTATTTTTTCATCCAGCAATCAGTGCACTCAGCAGCACCACAGAGCCCAGGGTCAATGAGGAAATCAAGAAAGTGATGCAGTTGACAGAGCAGGTCAGGACAGCAGACTGGTATCTCTACCAGAACTACACAGAAATCAAGGTTTATGGCAGTGAATTTGCCCCCTATAAACTACCCAAATACCTCTCTGTGAGGATATTTTCCCTTGAGTATATCAAGAAAATGATAGATGTTGATGAGGTGCATTTTGTTTTGGCCAAGAAGAAGTCAGAATTCAGGATCAAATCCCAAATCGGCCCATTCATCTGTAACAGCAGGGTAGCAGGGGGAGAGGCAGATAAAATACTAAAAGAGATGAAATTCACACACAGCTTCACCTGGTCCTATGATCCAATGGAATTATTTCCAAGAAGAGGGTGAAAAAAAAGTCCACACCCTACACACATGCCCACAGACTGGAGATAGAGAAGTACATGAACCAAGAAGAATCGGTGGTAGATACACTCTGGGAAGTTGAAGAGCAAGTCATCTCTACTTTAGGAATCCAAACTCCAACTCCACAAGAGAGGAAAGCAGCAGGATTTCAAATGACAAAGGAAAGGAGCCTGAAAAGGAAATAGGAAGTAAGAGGACTAGAGAAGATCCAACAGACATGGACATCGATTCCTCCACTAAGGAGTTCAAAATGAAATATAGGAAGAGAGCCAGGATCAGCATGGGCCCTGACCAAGGAAATGATAGAAACAAAAAAAAATTCATCACAATTGGGGATTCACCAAGTTCATCTTCAGCAGTTGGCCACCCGATCTTCTCCAAATCCTCTACCATTGTCCTATTCCAACAACAGAATGTGAAAACTCTCACATATACTCCCACCGCAGAACAAGAGGAGGAAGACATATATGACACATCCAAGGATATCAAGAGAAGGAATGAGGTTATCAAGACCAACACCTACAATCAATTTTGGAAATAAACAAGAAACTCCCAGAGTAGACTCCTATCAGCCTTTGACTCTGAGAAGGGAAGAATGAGGATGGCATTCTTGGAAGCACAAGTTCCTCGGCCCAAAGGTGCAATGGACTAAAAGAATACATATTTTGAGCTTAATGAAAAGAACATCCACCCAATAGACCAGATGGAGATGCACAAGAAGACTAGGGAAATTATCTCCTCCTCCTTAACCAACACATCCATGAGCCTCTCAAAACTACAAGTGACTTTGTCCAACGCACAGTCACAATTAAAGTTGGAAAAGGTCTCCGCCATGGCCAAATATTCAAAGATAAAATATCTGGAGGATTTAGTGATACAGCTCGGGTAAATTCCATCAAACATAGCAGTGGCACAAACCCTTATGAGGAAGAATAATGAAGACATAGCTTCTTTGAGGAGGCCTCTTAAGATTCCAGTAAAAGAAGACTCTATGGCCAAGGAGATAGAAGTAATTGAAACACAAAAAGCAGAAATGTTGCAATTAATTGTTGAGCAAACAAAGCAGATCAAGAAAATGGAGTAAAATGATCAAAGAAAGAAATAAAGCAATAAGGGATGTCATGAAGGGAGCAACAAAAGAAGCAGCCAAGGCCACAATCCCCCTACAAGTGGTTCCTCTCACAGTGATCCCAACAGCTACAACATCTACAGGAGCACCGGGGGAAAGTATTGAGCAGTTAGCCAAGGCGATGGATAACATGTCTCTATAGTCAGCATAGATCAAAAGGCTACATAATCAACTCAATGACCTGCTGGAGCAACTCAAAGGGCAAGACTATGCCCATGCCACAGAGCTAGAGATCAGCAAAAAGCTAAATGAGAGCTTGCAAAAGTCCCTTCAGGAGTCCTCAATTGGCTCCATGATGGGAAGGGTGAAACAAATTATATGGTTGGATATAATTGAGTCTGTAAATGATATATGGCCCTCCATTCAGATAATTTTTGAAAAAAGGGATCTAATTGAGGTAGTGAAGGTTTCCATTGAGAAAACAAATGAGGAACTTGGAGATAAGCCCCAAACTGCCAACAAGATCATTAGATTCCTGAATTCTAAGAGCAAACATGAGTTGGAGCAACTGGAAGTGGCTGATAGAACAACCTCTATTCTTGAAGTTAAAAGGGTGTTGAATAAGAAGAGCCTGGTCACATAGCTAGAAGAAAGATGCCATCAGCTGGATATTGGGTGAGTAAGTTTTTTAACAGGATTGAGCCACTAAACAAAAGATGTTTGCCTTCCTTGTTTGTCATCAATGATAAGATAATGCCTAGAACTTATTATGTAAAGAGGTTGACAGAGATCTCTGAGGACATATCCAAGTTCACAAATCTGAAGAACACCATGATCGGGAAATCATTCTATGAATTCATTGGCAACAACATCTTCATACAGCATGAGGTGAAACACATTTTTCAGTTGAAACCCACATTCGTAAAGTACACCGAGACTGACGAAGTCTATAGAAAGTTGAACATGACCAATATCCCGACTCCAGAGAGTTGGGAAAATATATGCAGGCTCGAAAAATGATGACAACTCAGTTCAGTGACGAAGCTGGCAGCTCAATGAATTGTTAGTTTCAGCGCATCTAGTGTATCAGATCCACCAGTGCAGCAAACCACCACAGCGTTAGATAACGGCTCCATATGGACATCGGGCACCTTCCAGAGGGCCATTCCAATGAAGGGACACTTCCACTTCTACTTCGAACATTTGTCTAGAAACAGTCACATGTGTTCGTGCATGAAACGCACAGACCCATTTTCAATTACTCTTATGGTAAACGAACCGATTTCCCTTTCGAAAATGGCAAGCCGATGTAAATAGTTTAAATACAAGTTTTCATTCTGTAACGAGCGTTGGACCCTGGTTTTGTAAACACTTTTCATTGCAAGTATTCATACTTTTTCAAGCTGGAGCCATCAATAAAGAGATCATTCTGCAAGATTCATGTGTTGTTTTTCATGTTGATGTTTTTCCTTATTCATGTTTAATGTTTTTCCCACTGTAATCTCTTCATGTGTTTCATTTATAATTCTATCTGTAAAGTAGGAAGGTTCGATTAAGATTTTTTGTTTTAGAGTACCTTAATTTTGACTGTCTTTACAATTTCAATGTTTTCTTCTGATGTATGATTTAAGAATTCTTAGTTTCTCTTAATTCATTACTGAATGCACTTTTCTTCATCCCATAATTCCACTCAGCTATAAACACCATTATTTGCAGCTATCTTGCCTTGCATTCATTCTGGGATTTGATGTGTACACCCAGCCTATTTTGACTCCATAGCGCAATGGAAACTGTTTATGAAAGACCCTTTCTATCCAACCAAGAACAATAAAAAAACAACTCTTACAATCAATTTAACTAGCCTAATATTTGTAAAATTAAACAACTCTAAATCTAATAGAGAGATCCATGTCTGAGTCTAGGAGGGCTAGATCCTAGGCTTCAAGCGGCTTTGATGTCGCGCTTTATTGTTTATTCTTGGAAATATTATAAATTATGGAGTGCTAACACTACAGACAAAAGTCGGGAACTCCCTAGATCTAGTGGCCTGAACTAGAAACAACATGGGCAAAAACATCTATGTTTTCTTTAGGTAAATTATAATACAGAAAAAATACCTACGTATAATATGTAGTAAGCCATCCTCTTTTGATTACTTGTAAGCTCCAACTCTATATCCAAGTGTTATAAATGAAACCTGCAAAATTACTAAAGAAATCAAGAGAAATACAATATAAACATAGCATAAACTAATGTCTCTAATCAATGAGTCAAAAGGCATTGAAATCCATAAGCATCAACATGACACAAGTATAGGAAAATAGAATGCTTTTTGCATTAATAAATGGAGAATTTTACAACCATTTTAAGATTCTTGACTTTGTATATGTCTCCCCTGTTAGCCTCCAAAACATCCCAAGGTTGATGAATGGATGTCAACAAAGGTAACCTCAAACCAAGTTTTCATTTTGGTAGCTAACCCTACCAAACCAGAGAGGGCTCTCTCTATGAGATCACAACGAAAGGTTTTGACTAGATGAGGAGTATATTTTAGGCTAGTTAGCTTAGCTCTAGGGTTTTGAAATTTTGATGGTTTTACTATTATACCAGGGATGAAAACCAGGTAGCTAGGTCAAATGTATCAAAGGGTTACAGCTACAAATATATAAAGGAAAAGGGTAGCAATGCTTTAGTGATGGGATTAATGTTTTGTCAGTGTAGTTTAGGGTTTTAAATAGTGGAGAGGACCCTAATGAGCATGCATCATGAATTCATTAAAACTGAAGGAAATAAACATGCAATGATGTTCCCAAACAAAACAGAGCTTATGAAGAATTCTTCTTATCAAACTTTTAGGAAGATCACCGAGGAAAGCAAGGCATGGAAAGAGAATGCATATATCATTTATAAAATACTATAACAGAGAAAATACAACATCAAAAACTCACTGCACATGAATTCCTAGATAATAGCTGCAACGGTTCCTTTGAATTTCTGAATAAAAGCTGAAGCACAATCTATAATCGTCTCAAACCTTTGATGTCCAACTATTAAAATGACTCAGAAATGCATACATATAGACAAAAAACAATTTCCCATCTCTCAGGGGTCGAATCCTAGAGTGGAGGAACTGATCACATGATTCCCTCAACTAAAACCTAAACACTAGGGAGGTTAACAAGGCTCACCCCAAGTTAGAAAAAGTGATACCTTTGACCAAAAATGACTTTACAAGCATGTATCTACCTCATGTTTACTCTATCCAGCATAATTACATGTGTTTACATCATCAAAACATCAAAAGTGACTAATTACATCAATGGAGGTCGAATCTGGACCAAGTCAACTTAGAAAATTGGCATTCATGCAAAATCGAAGCGTGCCAAGAAAAAACACGGCGAAATTGGGAGAATTGAGTTTTGGGAGGCCTTCTTGAGGTCCAAATGTTGATCTGAAAAATGTTGGAGATAGATATTACTTTTGGCTACATGATAGAGTCCTCAAGCACTAAAAATAATTTCTCCTAGCCAATCAAAAATTTATTCTACCAAAGGTACTCCAAAAACGGAGCGTGTTGTTCAAAAAGAGTGTAGAAAGGTGGTTTTTGAGTGGTTTTTGGGCCTTTTCAGCTACCAAATATTGCTATAATTGTGCTCCTAGGGGCTATAAATGATGTAGGAGTAATTAAAAATCCAAGGATGTAAGAAATTTTTCATTCAGAGGCCTCCTTAAAAAGCGCATGGTGGCCCATGTTGCGTTTTTGACCTAGTGACTATGCCAAAAATTGTCAAAAAATCAAAAATCTTCAAAAGAATTCAAAATTTATGCAAACAATGGGCTCCAAGGTAGGTCCATATATCTCTAACCATAACTATTTTTGGAAAAATGAGAGAGTTTTTTTTTATTTGGCATGATACAAACAAAAACCTCCTCCTATTTTCCACAACAGTTTTCCCTTTGGTCAGAATCAAAGTTTAAAGTTGATCTCTCAAAAATTGGAGAAACACAACACCACCAGGGAAATGCTTAGCATGACCTTGCTGGGAAATTTTGACTGCCTTCCTGAGCTCCAAATAAATATCTGAAGGTACCATTTTAAATATTAGGATTTCTTCTACACAATAGATTCATCAAGCACTGCAAACACCTTCTCCAAAACCCTGAAAATTTGTCTTGAAGTCAAGTTGTCCAAAAGTGAAGAAAACCTCCTCTAGCAATTGTATTTTTGGAATTTATCCCAAATAATAATGCCTGTATATAAAATTAAGGGTTATTTTTTTCCTTGGTCTATTATGGACAAAAATCTCTTTCACTTTTGTAAAATTCATCTCTGTTTGGTCAGAATCACATTTTGAAGCAAAATTATCCATGTGTGCAATGTAAACCCTAGGAAACTCATAACTTGGAAAGGTGAAGCTATGATTTATTTGAATTTTATGGGCTCATACCTACTGATCTGACCTCAATTATGCCTCATATTCTCATTCATTTCAGAATACATGGCTAACCCTAGCTCAATGGGAAGGGAAATTAGGGTTTAGTGAAGAGAAGAACAGGGCATTTGGGTAGTTTTTTGGAATGAAGGGAGATGAAGGGTTAAGGGTTTCCTAATTTCTTGGGAAAATTTAGGGGGGTATGGAGAGATGTTAGGGAGTAGGGGAAATTGAAATTTGAGGGAATGGATGATGCGAAGGGGTCCAAAAAGGAAAAAAAAACAGTCTTAACCTAGAAATGCCTAGTCTAGGCTAGGGTTTGCAGGAAAATAGGGAAAACGAGGAGTAGGGAGTGGGGAAAGTGATTAATTAAGTGTATAATAGGTGGGGGAAGGTGATTTAGCTTCATTATTAAGGTTTATTTAGCAATTTTGTCAATGTGAACCTGAAACCAAGCTAATGCACTCAAAACCCTAGAAAAGGGGATTGATCTTTCTAATCACAAAATGAAGACAAATGAGGTGTTATAAGGGCCCACTTACTTCTAAGAGATGTATTTAAACCTGATTTCTGAAATATAAATCCTCTGAGATGATAATTTGTGCCAAAACAAAGAATGTGCAGCAAGTGCGCAATGCAGAGGAGAGATGGCAGTCTTGGGCACACAAATTGTTGTTCTAAGGGTGAAAATGCTTTCTCTAAGTGGAGTTATGTCTTCTTGAGTTGGAATGAGCAAATGAAATGTTTCTTTGGTCTTTTTTTGGCTTCAAATAAGATATAGAAACACTTTTGGACACTTTATTGAAGATTTTTCACTATCACTACTCCTTCAAATGGTGACTTTTGATGATCAAATGAATTATTTTCATGACTTTGACCCTATGACCTAATGATGACACTGCATGAAATGATGAACTGAATGATGACCATTATGACCATGACACTCTTTCAATATGGAATGACCTGACTATGTTTATGTCCTTTGACCATGAAGGCTTTTAGTAGTAGTGATATACCTAGACAAACTAGTGAGTGACCAAATTTTTTTTTGAAGACCTACTGAAACCATAAAAATTTAACTTGAGACCCTAAAAAAAACTTTTTAAGAGCACATTTGATCACTGGTGACGGGCTGAACTGACTGACACTAACATCCCCAATTGTCTTATCCTTCCTTGCCACAAAGAAAACCTTCAACCTAAACCCTAATGCATCAATGGGTGATGATTCCTTAAGCTCAACGTACCAACATGAGGGCACTAGTAATGTCCAAAATCCAACCCAAACTCTATGGGAGGTAGTGAATTTATAGGGTAAAAGTGGTAGTTTAGGATTTACCATCAAGGCTTGAGATCCACATATAAAGGAGTATAAGCTTTAAGGATAAGAGATAATACCTCAAGAGTGGGAATTCAATATCTATATCAATAGTAAATGGTTAAAACCACCTTATAAGCTTCTGGAAGGAGAAGTTTCGTAAATATTTTTTTATTTTTCCCGAAAATATAGAACCATCGCACCTAGAAAGGAGAGAAACTTGTGTTGTTTAGTGCAGCTACTCAGTTATGAAACTTGCTACCATTGCATGTGGACTAAAGTGCAAGGTGTCTTAGGGCCAAAAACATAGTTTTTGATCTGATTGACCTAGAAACTCAGAATTTTTGGAGAATTAATTCTTAGGGATTTGCAAAGGAATAATGGAAAAGTGTTCAAGATGTTCATTGATCCATTTTTCAGGCCATTTGATTGGATGTGACAAAATGACCTATAGAAGATTGCCCCATAAAGTACAAATTCAAAATAAGTGGTTTAGGACTACATTTATTTACCTTGTGACAAGTTTAGATTAAGAATAGATTGTTCAAGATCGTCATCTGTTACAATACATATTATTATCATGATATCATTGTTGAGGGAGGCATACCCATACTCAGCATATAATTCAATATACATGTATAATGATTAAAGAAGTCTCATCCACTGATGAAAGAGTGTGGATACATGCTTGGATGATTATTTGAATGATCATATCCATCATACTTTTTAATCTTATGTGTATCCTGAAATCGCACCCCGAATGGATGGAACTAGATCTGAGGTATTCTACCTTGTCAATCGATAGTAAAAATCTAGCCATGTTAATAAACGAGTTGAATTTGAACATGGTAGACACCATCTGATTACCAACCAATGATGTAAGCCGCTAACAGATGTGATAAGAACCAATGATAATAATAATGGATCTCAAGGTACTATAGCAAAATATATGTGGTGTGAATGAATGAGTTGAAGTCGAACACCACATAGAATCTTTTAGTCGAAGTCCAATGATGAGGACCTATCGCCTAAAGCGAGGAAACTTTTTATTGAGGTATGCAACCTCTAAGGCGCTGAAATAAGTTTCTAATTCAACTTCCTGGATATTGTGTTGATGTCAACAAGAAGTGACTCATCGTAGGAGGGCCTTAACGTATCCCCTATCAGTGACACGAAACGGGTATGAATATTTGGGACAGAATGATGTTGATGCAGATTTGGTTCAGGAATGACAGACATGAAGTAAGGCTTAAGGGTATTGTAGAAGATGTCAACTGAGCAACTTCTCTTGAACATATCGGAAGCACTTAATGGAGTTGGCAACATTCACTCAAAACCAATTACAAAGGCTTTTAATATGGTGTGATTAACCAAAGAGGCAGGAAGATTTTCCAACCCAACAATCATGGATATGAAGTGAAAGAGTGTCATGTTCAAGAGCAACTCGCTGCCATTAATAGGTAAAATTCCCTATTTTCTGAAATTCCCAACCATTTCTAGCCATTACCTCTTTATTTTTGACAAGCTTGAGGAGGATAGCATATGCTTTATCTATAATTTCATCCTTCATATGAATCCTTCTGAGTATATTTAATGAACCCTGAGAAGGAGTGGTTCAGTCCCATTATGTTTGATGCATCGAATTTTATTTGATGATTTTATGAGTATATGGAAGGTGTAACTCAACTTCTTTTTCATTTTTAAGGAGTTTGAAAAAGAGGTGAAAAACAAAATTCAAAACGTTCATTGTCGTAAATTTAGTCTCTTGAGTCCGAAAAGGAAAAAAATGATAATCAAGAGAAATTTTAGCTATGTTAGAATAAAATATTCATTTTTCATAAATAGTTTATCTCAGTCTAGAAAAGGGTTAAACTTATACTGAGTAGACATATTTTCATTTACTTTAATAAGTTCAAAAATACAAGTGCTCGATAATTTTTTCATGTTTTGGGAGTCTAAAAAGAGATGAAAGAAGACTCCAAGGGTTTCCATTTTCGTAAGTTTCTAGAGCCCAAAAAAGTGATAAAAGTGTGCTCTTTCATCAAAATGACATGTATTCATCTTAAAATATGCAATCGATCCTTCACCTATCTTTTAACCTACTTAGAACATCACAAAAGGATTAAAAATATATGACATGTAAAAATTAGGTCAAAATATTAAAAATTCATTAAAATAATGACTAATTGACCATAAATAGTGAAAATTAAAAACATGTTTTTACCATTTTCATTTTTACCTCTTGGGGGTGAGCTCTGAGTGCATTTTATCCTCAAACTTCAACAGGTGATTTCAGCTAATCTAGTGGACCATTTACAGTGCCATCAGTTCCAGGTAGAAGATATATCCTTCCTCTCCTTTTTCATGGTTTTTATTTTTCATTTGGTGCAAATTCTTGAGAGTTTTTAGTGATTTAGGGTTTAAAAATGTTCCCTATGCCCATTTCACCCTCTTTGTATCGAAAGGTGTGTTGTGTCTACCTGATCTACATTGGGAAGAGTGGACCAGCGCACCCGCCAAGAAGGAAAAGTGCAATGGGTTGCTATGTCTATTGAAAGGTAGGTGTGACTGGCACAATTTGGGAAAAACTTTTCTATATTTTTAATTAGATTTCTCTCAAATTTTTTCTCAAGGATTATTCTAAGAATTTTTCTTTTTATTTTTTAGCTATTCACTAGATCAAAAAAAATTTTGAGCTGGAGAGAAAAAAAACATGAATCTCAATATTTGGTTGTTGTAAAATACCCAGCAACTAAACAAGCTCTAAGGAACTGTAAGATCCTTAAATTTATTTTTATTCTAGACATGAGAGATCAACTAGATTTACTGGAATATTTGGTCATAGCATGGCACATTTAAGGATGTTTATTCACGATTGGAGCATGTATTGTCACATAG
Organism: Pinus albicaulis; assembly: GCA_034641835.2. Classification (NCBI taxonomy): domain Eukaryota; kingdom Viridiplantae; phylum Streptophyta; class Pinopsida; order Pinales; family Pinaceae; genus Pinus; species Pinus albicaulis. The sequence continues at coordinate 1,248,088,432 of CM076580.1, forward strand.
AGGTGGAGGATATATATTTCTTGACAGGGTTATCTCAAAGAGGAGCTCCTATGTCACTATATGGCATGAGAAGAGGTGGTGAAATTGTGAAGGACTACATAGTTTCCCGTTGTATGCCTCATTCTTAAGAAACAAATGATGGTAAGATAGAAATAAAAGATGTCATCCAACTTCCTCTCAATACAATCCTCTTCAATAACACTCAATTGGCTGGAAATGTCGCTTTGCATTTGGATACCAAGTCCCAAATTTAATATGCATTAGAATGCAGAGAACACTATCTTAACCTAATGTGAAGGGGTATTGGCTAACCTAAAGGAACATCTCAACAGAGCAAAGGATGGACGCTTGAAGAAATTTGGGTGTGGTTATACTCTGGTATCTTTTGCTTTAGAGAAGATACTATTACTTCGTCCTCAACAGATCTCTTGTGAGCTTCTGGTACTTAGGGTTCCACATATGAGGAAATGGGTAGATATCATGTCTCATCATATGGGTGCACATTTGATGAGTTTTACCCCTAATTTATTTTGATGGTTCTGAGTAAAACCTATCATGATCGAGGATTATCCATACAGTGGATTTGATCTCCAAGGAGACACAGAGCTCGTTTTACCTAAAGGCGAGCAATGGGGTGATATAGGTAAAACAATGTTGTTTTGAATGTCTTTTGGTTTTTTTGGTTTTACATTTTTTTATGTTTTTCATGTATCATAGACTAACAATTGCTTTCACATGCAGACATTGGACCTGTACAACCAGTAGACTCTTCATATCTTCAACGACGAGGACAACCACAACTTTTACATATTGGATTTTTCAGGGGAAAATGAGGATATGGATGATCCTAACATAGTTGAGACTCTTGTTAAGTTTTAGCATCACGTTGAGGGTTTGACCCATAGCGTGTCTTAGACCAAGATTAATGAGATCCCTATACAACTACATCAGTACATTATTGGAGTGTCAGAGCACATCAATCGGCTGTTGTGCAAAGTTGGCCACACGGTTGTGTTTTATCGCGATCATCATCGAGATTAGTCAACTCGGAGGCCTTTGATCCATATTTTTTCTATATGTGTTTTGATATTACAGTTCATGTGGACATATGTGTCTTGAACACAGTTTTGTAAAAGAAAACATTATATACAGTTATCTATCGATGTTTCCTATTTTCTCTATTCTCTTATTCAATGTATGATGTTGATTGAAATATTTACATGTGTTGAAAATGTATGTCTAAAACATAGTTGGCTAATGCATCATTTAATGTATTTAGACTTCTAGGAATACGTTGATATTGAATGTAATCGAAATTTCGTTCTAGAAGGAGAACCCTTAAAAACATGTGTAGCATAGTTGGACTTTGTACTGAATAAACATTGTTTATATGTAGTACTACAAGTTGTGAATCAGTTCTTACCACCAAATGGAGAATGTTATGAGAAATAGCATCAGAAAATAATTTGATCATTGCACTATACTCAGTGATATTATTAGTTGAGTGATTGTTACAAATTCCTTATAAACTTGCTAACTCACCACTAGGGTATAAATAGCCACGCTATGAAGGAAAGGTTTTAAGTACTACAACTAGTGCCATCAGCTGAGGGAACGTTGAAATATGTAAATAAATTGTAATTCAATATTAGCAAAGGCGGTAGAAACTCTGAAGGAAAAACACTGCAAACACACTAACACACCTATACAGTATGTACACAATGACTATGCAAAGGTGATCTAGGCATAGTATTTTTTCAGGTACAACCCATCTCTGGGTTACGCCAAATGGATTCCATCAAAATCAATGAGCTCATAAGCCCCTTTTTCAAGTACATGTTTGACTATATATGGGCCTAACCACATTGGTTCAAATTTCCCAGCTCCTGATTTTTCAGCTTCCTGAAAAGGACTAGATTTCCTTCTGAGAAGGTACGAAATTTATCATATTGTGCTTTGATGTGTTTATTGTGGGCCTTGTTGGCCACTGAAGCATCGCTTCGAGTTTCATCTAAGCGAGATAGATGAAAAAAACGCTCTTCTTCTGCAAAATTTTCGGGAAGAAGATCGATGTCAATATTTAAAGATTGAATCTCACACTCAATCGGAAGAATTGCTTCTAGACCATACAACAAATGAAAGGGTGTGAATCCAGTCACATTTCAAACAAATGTTCGATGTGCCCACAAACCAGAAAAAATAATGAGGTGTCAATTCATCTTATGAATCCCTATCATGCATGCCGCATTATTTTCAAAACCTTATTAATGGATTCAACTTTTCCATTGGCTTGTGGGTAATAGGGAGTTGATTTTTCATGTTGATGTCCCACCTTGGTGGTAAGTTCAAACATCATGTAATTTTGAAAATGTTTACCATGGTCAGTAATGATGGCTTGCATCACAAAAAATCTCGCAATGACATGGTTGAAAAGAAATAATACTTTTTTATTGTTGTTGTCGTTGTATGTAGGCATCGCTTAGGCCCATTTAGTAAAATAGTCTACAACCACAAAGATGTAGCCATGCCCCCCATATGAATGAGGGTTATAGGTCATGAAGTCAATGCCCCATTTTGCAAAGAGTCCAATAGCGATAAAAGGATGCATACGAGTAGGTGGAGCATGGGCTTTGTGGTTATAAACCTGGCAAGTGTGAAACTTTTGGACTGCAAGAATGCAATCTCAAAACATGGTTCGCCAAAAGTAACTGGCTCGCAAAATATTTTGGGCGGTGGCATAGCCAAACATATGTCTGCCACATGCTCCAGCGTGATATTCATTTAAATATTTCTTAGCCTCCTCACAAGTGAGGCATTGTCTGAATATTGTATCGACACCACAGCAATATATAATGTCACCAAGTATTATGCAATTTCGATCCTCATATAAAATGTGTCGTTGATAACAGTGAGAGGTGTTAAGCCGTAAATTTTGGGTCTGTGGATAGATGATGATATCTCCATACTAGGGATTGGAGGAATAAATCAAAAACAGTGATTCATTGGGAATATAATCATCATATGTTGACTCAGTTTTAGATGAAGGAAGGTCACAGATTAGTTCGAAAAATACTAAATACTTATTAGATTCGGATTTGACGAGTTCCAAATAAAACTCCTGGCGAATAAAGATCCATTTAGGGTATTTCCCCCCCAGGAATTGACATGACAGAATGTAAGTAATTGGGTTGCAATCAGAAACTACCGTACTCTTCCGAAGCAGAATATAGTGGTGAAATATATGGACAACTTACATAGCTGCCAAAGCTAACTTTTCTATGTGATAGTATTTGATTTTAGTGTCATTTAAATTTTGGCTCAAATAATATATAGGATTTTCATATCCTAGGTCATCTTCTTGGACAAGAACCATAGCAATGGTGGTAACAGCTACAGTAAGATACAAGAAATAATCTCATTGATAGTCAGGAGGATATAATAATGATGCTCGAACTAGGACATCTTTCAAGGCATAAAAATCATTTTGGGATATATCATCCCAATGGAAGGGAACCCCTTTTATCAATAAGCGAGTAAATATTTTTGTAACTTTTGCATGGTTTGGGACAAATATTTGTAGAAAGTTAGCCTTTCCTTGGAGGCGTACTTGTAACTGAACTAGTTAGGAAGGTGCAGGAAAATCAAGAATTTCCTATACTTTGAGTGGATTGATGCGGATTCCTTGTTTTGACACAATGAACCCGAGAAATCTATCAGATTGGAAACAAAATACACACTTTTGTGGATTTAATATTATCTTTTAATGTTGAAAACATAGAAAAATCACTTTGAGATGCATTGGATGATCCTCGCGATGTTTGGAGTGGGCAATTAAATCATCAAAATAAGGTTGTATTATATGCTTGATATCATGGAAGGAATAATTCATGGCCTTCTGGAAAGTTGCACCAATTTTATTCAAACAGAAAGGAAGTTTACAATAGGAAAACATACCCCATGGAAAAATAAATGTAGTATTATGTTGGTATGATGGGAGTACGATGATTTGGTTGTAACCAGAAAATTCATCCATAAATGAAAAAATTCTACTTCCAACACAGTCATGAAAAATTTGATCGATGAACTGGGTTGAGTGATTTTCTTTGGGAAAATTATGGTTAATATCTCGATATTCAATGCATACTCAAATTTTTCCTTGTTTCTTCATCACAAGGACTATGTTTGAAAACTAATCGGTGAGACGAATCGGGTAAATAAAACCAGCACGCAAAAAAATTTCAACTTCTTCTTTGATCGCAGTAGCTTTCTTAGGGTGAATCAAACATAGGTGTTGTTTAATTGGCTTAGCCTTTGGATAATTTTTTATTTCATGTACGATGATATTCGAATCAATACCTAGAATCTCTTCGTATGTCCAAGTGAAAACCTCAAGAAATTCTTGAAAAAGGGATTTATAAATCTTAATCTCATCAAGATAGAAAGATGAGCCAATATGGACATTTTCAATAAATATGAGTTTAATTGAAGTATCGAGAGTAATGGTTTCTTCAATATTTACTAAGTTCTTCTTGGAACTTATGTCATGAATGGAAATGGAATCCTTAAATGTCTCAATAATATTAGGTGAATAAAAATCTCCAAGATTATTTTCAAGAGTTTTAAGTAATGAGGAGCGATGATGATTATCGTCCCATAGTCCTTTGTTTGGAATCATGATTTCCATGATGCTTTCGTTAGTGGAAAACGTACCATTGAAAGGGCCACGATGAAATTGAATTCTTGGGAATGATCAACCCAATTTATTGAGGAATTGATATTAGAATTTGTCAAACAAACCGAATAAATTGCTTCATATTAAAGCTCAATGGGACTGAGCAACATACGATCACCAAATGTGTCAACATTATAAATGTCAAGTGTAACTATCCAAGGACCATATGGAATAGTACAATATGAAATCATATTAAAAATGGAAACCATATTTGGAGTGCCAGGAGGAAGGAGCGAAAAATTTCCCATTAAATATGAGCCTTTAAGCAATCCTTTCTCAACATGTTGATAAGGGTGTGGGGATTCACCCACAAGTGGAATTATTCCATTAGTTTGATAATTACCAGCAAAAAAGGTAATTTGGTAAATGGCCATGATTCCCCCCTGGTGAGGGAAAGTAATCATCCTAAAATAGGTTGAGACCATAGATGACATGGCATAAATCCATGTCTGACCTAGTAGGAGGTTATAATCCAAAGGTCCATCTATGACTTCAACCTCTAGTAAGGCCACTTTTCCAGCGAATTCTACTTGAAATGAATTCAAATCCCATATGGTTTGAAACATATTCTATCAAAAACATTAATAGTGGTAGGTAAATAATTAAGTTGTGGAGAACCGATAAATTTCCAACATGAAAGAAAAATTATACAAGTTGAAGCACCTTCATCTACAATGGTTCGGTGAATAATTTTACTTTTAACAACAACTTGGATCATGAATGCCAATTGGGGTGGAATTTTAGAAGTATGGTTATTTTGATTAATGACAAAAAAAAAATTGAATATGAAGAATTTATCCCTCCAATTTCTACAATTAAATACCTATTTTGGGTAGGACAGTTTTGCAATACCTCAAGAGTTGACATAGAAGAAGGAGCTTGAGCTAAGTCCTCAACTATGTTGTAATTTTGTGCAACTCTTGCACGAGGATTAAATTTTGATTTATGAATGACTCCTTTAGGAGGTTTAATGGTTAATTCAGTCGGTATTACATATACAAGATGATCCAAGGTAGATTGAATGGAACTGGAAGATTGATAATTTTCCTTGTCAGTCAAAGGATTCAGGTTACCACATTCTTTGTTCCTCATAGCCACCATGACATAAGCATTATGTTTGGTGGAAGATAACATCACTGCCTAGGAAGGGGAAGTTTGATCTCTTTTAGCCATATCTGTCTCCTAGTTTAGAAAGGAATAGGTTGATACGATAGGCGCGTTATATGACAACTTTAGGAATTGATTAACTTCTACCTAATGTGGACATTCCCTAGTAAAATATTACTCATTACAAATAAGGCAATGGTAACAAGGCTTATGTTTTTCATCACGAGATTGATTTTTTTTTTCCCTGCGATGAATTATCTTTCTTCTTATTTCCTTTACCTTTTTTCTTACTTCCATTCTGGGTTTGATCCCTAGTGTAGTTTCCAAGTTGTTATTTGGAAAATTCTCTTCTGCAGACAAAAGGAAACTCCCTAGATCTTAGTGGTCTAATATAGAAACAACAGGGGCATAAATATATATGTTTTTCTTAGAGAAATTAGAATACATAAGAAATACCTAACTAGAATATGTAGTAATCCGTCCTCTTATCCTTGCTTGTAAGCTCCAACTCTAGCTCCAAGTTCTATAAATGGAACCTGAAAAATGACTAAAGAAAGCAAGAGAACTACAATATCCACACAACATAAACTAATGTCTCTAATAAATTATTCAAAAGGCATTGAAACATGGAGCATCAACATGACACAAGTATAGGAAAACATAGTGCTTTTTGTATTAATAAATGAAGGACAGAGTTACAACCATTTTTATATGCTTGACTTTGTGGATGTCGCCCCATTTGTCTTTTCCTTCCTTTCCACAACGCAAACCTTAAACCTCAACCCTAATGCATCAATAGATGATTATTCCTTAAGCTCAAAGTAGTAGCATGAGGGCACTAGTAATATCCAAAAGCCAACTAAAACTCTATGGGGGGTAGTGAATTTATAGGGTAAAAGTGGTAGTTTAGGATTTACCAATCTAGGGTTGAGATCCACATGTGAAGGAGGATAAGCTCTAAGGATAAGTGATAAGACCTCTAGAGTAGTAATTTTATACCTCTATCAATGGAAAATGGTTTAAACCACCTTAGAAGCTTCTATAAGGAGAAGTTTCGTAAATGTTTTTTATTTTTCTAAAAATTCTAGAACCATTTCACCTGTAAAGGAGAGCAACCTACATTGGTTAGTGCAAGTGCTCAGTTATGAAACTATTGCAGGTGAACTAAAGCAAATCATACGTTGGGGCTAAAAATATATTTTTTTAGCTAATTGACCTATAAACTTAGACTTTTTGGAGAAGTAATGCTTAGGGATTTTCAAAGGGATAATGACAATTAAGTGTTAAGAATGTTTATTGATCTGTATTTCAGGCCATTTAATTAGATGTGAAAAAATGATCTGTAACAAGGTCGACACATGGTTAATGAAAATTTTCATTATAATGGAGAATGTTTCTCTACTAGAATTTGCAATTCTTACCCCTTCAGAAAATTTTATGCCATAATTGACAAGTGTTGGGAATGATTTCAGGTAGTCACATCGGGTTTTCAAGAGTAATGGCAGGAATAATGGCATGTGATTGTTATTAATAGATGGCTGATCAATAGTTTCTTATTTGGAATAATAGTATGGTTCATAATATGATAGATACGATTCACCACCCCTCGCAAAAATTAATGATAATAGTTGTCCTCAGCATATGTGGCAAGAGGTCATGTCAACATTAATTCCAAAAATTCAAGTAAATGACAAAAATCACATCTATCATTGCCTTAACATTATGCTAACATGGAAATTGTACAAGTGATAATGACTTGATCGAACTTATGCAACATTTCAGTCATCACATACATATATTGGTGAAGTATTCCACTACAATGATGCAGTGAGAGAAAATTATGTGTCAACAAAATCAAGTGTATTAGCACAGATTTATAGTTGTCAACCATAAGAATGCAAGAACACGTATATGAGTTTGTGTTGGTGAACAAATGAAAATGCCTATGATTTGTATCAGCGAAACCGTATGAAGCTATAGAATTTCCTTGCAGATGTACAAATTTGTATCAGTGCAATTTTGGAGAATTATATCAATTAAAGATGTTGAATGCGATCTTGTGATGAGTGTAGATTCTTATGATAATTTATAAATATTGAGTATGTAAGAACAACAAAATCAAATAGTAAACCATTTACAGACAAATAATAAGAGATATTGGAATGTTGTTACAGAAGAAAAACAAGATGTGTTGACCGCCAACAAGTGTTGACTGCCACCATTAGACATTTTATTTTATTTTTATTTTTTATTTTTTTCTTTTTCTTTTTTCTTTTTTTTTAAATAATGAGAAAACTAAGTGGCTGGGAGCATAATAAAAAATTCCCTTGCCCCAACAACTTCGAGATCTAAATCTGCATCTAAGACAATGTAGACAAATTAATCCTTAGAAGTAGGCTTATGATACAACCATAGATGGTTCCCATTAGTAAGAAAAGACATCTAAGGCCCATCAATGGTTGTCAATTTTATAGTGCCATTGTGAAATATTGTATCTACCTCATAAGGACCTAGCCACTTGGTGTACAACTTCCCTTTGAAATCTTTAAATCTAGAATCATATAACATAGCCCAATCACCCTTATGACACGACTTCTTCTTAATAAATTTATCATTCCACTTGGCATGTTGTTGTCGGATGATATCTATTTGTTTCACGGTATCCAAGTGCTTCTCATCTAACTCATTCAGTTGTTCCAAACGATGTTTCTATGCTACAGTCAAGTCCAAATTCACCTCCAAAGCAGTTATGAGTGTATTATCTTAAATTAAATTGGAAATATAGGAATCTTACCATATACCAACTCATGGGGAGAGAATCTTGTAGTATTCCACCAAGTAGTTCTATAATCCCATAATACTTCTGGAAGTCTCTCATTATAGTCTCTTTGGTGACATGCCATAGTCTTTATGAGAATAACTTCAAGCACCTTATTAGTACTTTCCACTTGCCCATCCGCTTTTGGATGGTAAGGTGAAGTGACTCAGTGCATTTACTTTTTGACAAGGTCCTATATCATATAAGAAGTAAATTGTGCTCCTCCATTCATAGCTATCTCCTTTGGCACTCCATACCGAGCAAAAAAAAAAAAATCAAATAAAAATTATGAAAAAGCACACTCAGTTTCCCTAGTGAATTCTCTTGCCTCCACCCACGTGGTGATGTAGCCTATGTATACAAAAATATAATTATTTTATTGAAATGTAGGATTAATTGATCCTGCAAAATCTAAAGCTCATCTCTCAAATGGCTCCATAACTAATCGAGGCTTTAATGACATTTCATCTAATTTAGTAGTTTGGCCTAATCTTTGACAATTATCAGACCCTTGCACATATTTCGTTTCATCTTAGAAAATAGTAGGCAAAAAATAGCCCATTTGAAGCACCTTATGACCTATTCTCCTATATACAAAATGTCCTCCACAAGGCCCTTCATGAAAATCCTTGATAATACCATGAATCACATCCTCCCTCACACACCTAATTTTTTAATTAAAAATATTCTAGAAGAGGTAGCCATCCAACCAAAAATACCAGGCAAGTTTTGAACATTTTTTCTCCTCTCTCTAGGAGAAAGGTGATGAGGAATCTTTCCTATAGAAATTTAATTAGCAATGTCTCCATACCAAGGTGAATAAGTAGATACCACAAAGAGATACTCATATGGGAAAGAGTCTTCAACTAGCAGATTATCAATAACTTAGTCAATCTAGAAAGAAAATTTATAACAACATTATCCTTCCTAGGTTTATATACAATAGTAATATCAAATTCCTGGGGTAACAACAACCACCTAGAAACCCTAGCATTAGTAATTGGTTTATTCATTAAAAATCATATCTCAGAATGGTTAGTATGTACAAAACTTTGGTAACCAATAATGTAATGAATAAAAACAAGAAACTCGTTTTCTATCACTGTATAATTTACCTTTGCAGGGGTCATGCTCTTGTTCATATAGTAGATGGCATAAGGTTTATTTTTTGTTTGTTGTACCAACATAGCCCCACTGGCTGTATCAAAACCATTGGTGGATATGTGAAATGACAGACTCCAGTTATATCCTCATAAAATGGGAGTTGTTATTACACATAATTTTAACTCTACAAAAGCATTGTTACACTTGTCAATCCATACAAAATATTTATCCTTTCTTAATAGGGAAAACAATGGAAATGCAATCTTAGCAAAATTTTCTATAAAACATCTTAAATAACTTGTCTTCCCCAAAAATCTACGTACCTCCTTCTGCATCTTAGGAGTGGGAATTCTCAAAATTACCTCAAATTTTGTTGGATCAACCTCAATACCTGTAGCAAATAGATAGTGACCTAAAACAATAGCTTCAGTCATCACCATTTGACACTTTTCAGTACTCAGACACAGGCGGGTTTGTATAAAATGCTCAAGTAACATTGGAAGGTTGTCTAAGGCTTCATCAAACTCATTCCCATAGGGTGTAAAGTCATCCATAAATATTTCCAAATATTTATTGACCATATCATAAAAAAACCTTAACACTGCTTGATGCAAGTTTGCAAGTGCATTACAAAGTCCAAAATGTAGGACCCTATAGGAAAATGTACCCTAGGGACAAGTGAAGGTAGTATTCTCCTAGTCCTCAGGGGTCATCTAAATCTTGTTATAAACACTAAATCCATCCGTAAAAGAGAAAATATTTTTACCATACAAAGTATCTAGGACCTAATCACTAAAGGGTAAAATGGTCCTTTTTAGTGGCTTTGTTAAGCACCCTATAATCAACACAGACTCTCCACTTTCCATTTTTATTGGGGAAACTAATAAGTGGAGATGCCCATTTACTATCAGAAATTGGATAAATGAAGTTTTCATTTAAGACCTTTTGAATTTATTCCTTGAAAAAAAAATTCAAGGTTGGATTCATTTTGCATTGAGGTTGTTGGAGAAGCCATGATCCTTCCTTTAGGTAAATATGATGACAACATAGAGTGTAATGGATACCCTTCATGTCCTTATAATCCCATGCAAAGGCATCTTTATTCTTTCTTAGTAACTGCACTAATCTCTCTTTTTGTGTATGAGATAAATTAGGATTAATATTTAAGGTCTTCCTAGGCACTATCTCGACTATAACATCCATAAGACTATGGACCATAGGTATTTCTTCTATAACAACATCATAAAGAGTCTCATCCTCACTAGATTTTCCTATCACAAAACTTAATAGCCGAGATGTGGATGGTGTAACAACAGAAGGGTCATTAATGAAGTCGTTAATAGTATCGTCCCCATTCTCATTTTTAAAATGTAAGGCTTTTTATACAGTGAGTAGTGGACGTGTATCAGCTTCCTCTGATTCAAACTTAGACCATAAAGGATTCTCATATTTAGAACTCAGTTTAGATAGAGGTTAAAGAACAAGATCCTTGGTAGTGTTAAAATCAGAGATGGTCGTGCACCCAAATCTACATTTGATAAAGGTGTTTGCAGTGGCGATATATGGCCCACCTAAAATCAAAGCATGTCCCCCTACGAGTGTCTTAAGTTATAACACTACAAAAAATACTAGATACTACCAAGAGTCAATTGAAATAATATCCTCCAATATTCCTTCAAGACGGATCTTAGACCTATCTTCCAATTCTAAAACAGTGGGAGTTGGTCTCAAATTGGTAAGCCCGTGTAGTTCAAGAGTTTCCCTGGTTATTATGTTAATTTTTGCTCCTAATTCAATTAGGGTATTTGGAAGATTTTTTTCTCCAATATGAACAACTATTTTTGGGTTCCTACGATCTTCATATTTAGTAGGTGTATTATTCCCTAAAATTAAATCTGATATTTTTCCAATTACATGTATAGTAAGGGGATCCTGAGGTTTCCTACATGGATTTTTGACACATAATTCTCTAATTATTATAGCATAAATCAGAACATTTCATATCGCTTTAAGTAAGTGAATCCAAACATGCAAGTTTTTCAACTCTTTCAAGAATCGGATTCAGAACCAAGGAGTAATTTTGACTTCAGTTTACCTTTTAGGATAAGGGGGATGCAAAGAAGTTTCGTTACTATAAGTTGTTATAGGTCTCATAGTCTGGGTAGCGTTAACTATTACAATGACATATAATATATCATTGGTTGTTACAGTGGCATTAGCAGTAGCACCAGCTGTTATAGCCTCATAAATGTCGTCAAATATTCCATCACTAGTAGTAGCATTGGTTGTTACAACCTGATATTTTTCTAATGATCTTGAATTTTTCTTCCCCTAATGAATTTTATTCCTCATTTTATATAATTCTAGGAGAAACAGTGGGGTTTACTATCCTTCTTGATCGTAATTGTATTTCATTGCATTCCATAGATGAGATATAATAGTTAGGGAGAATTTTTGTTTCAACTTACTACACTACCTTATTATTTCAGTTAGGGTTAGGTTATATAGGTAGTTGGGGGTATAATGGAGGATCAATCATAGGCACATTGGAGGGAATTTTTAACTATTATTGTTGCATTAGAATTTTAATTGGCATTTAGTTTGGAAGAAAAATCCTTCGCCATATTTTAGGCCATAAAGGAGAAGGCCATTGAGGTCAGGGTGCAGGGTATTGGACCAAAGGGGGATTAGGGGGTTTCCATGGAGCTATTGGATATTGCATTTGTTGGGGAATTTGTTGATGAATATACATACTAGAAAAGGAATTAAAATAAGAGAAGGGTTCTTGCACCATACTTGATGGTCGAGTCTACCAAGGCTTCTGTGTGCCAATAAAATATGTTGCTTCAGTGTCCTCCCCTATCCCTTTATATATTGCTTTTAGTATAGGAAATGAAGGGAATTTATCTATAGAATGATATGACTCACATATATTGCAGTTATTAAGTGTGCATTCCCTCGTATGATGTTTCTTCCTGCATCGAGAGAATAATATAACCAAATCTTGTTCTAATTCAATATTTTTGTTCTTTGCTTGCAACACATCAAGCTAAGAGGACAATGAGCTCATAATGTTAGTTTTGAAATTCTCTGGTAGTTTTATAATTCCTTCTCGTGTTGCTCCATTATTGGTTGACTTTAGAATCCTAGTAGAAGCATCATGTGGCATTGTCTTGTTTCTTTTTGATCCTCTGGAACTCTTTCATCATAAGGTTCCATGGATATATCTCATTTCCCCGTAATATTTATCATATCAAGGCAATTATTCCACATTCCTCTTATCAAAATTGTTTTAACTATTTCCTTCTCTATATTGCTATGTTGAGATCTATGTAATTGTATTGAAGGCGCTCAACATACTCTTCCAAATTTTCATATGGTGTCTGAATTATTCTGAATATATTTTCCCTCTAATATCTAGAATGACAATAATTCTGATACTTTTCTAAAAAGGTCTTCTTCATCCCATCCCAGGAAGTAATGGATGCCCCACTAAGTCCCCTAAACCATATAAGTGTTACTCCCTTTAGTGTAGCTAGGAAGAATTTTAATTCATGTTCATCAGTGGTATAATCCTAAATCCTATAGAAGATAGCAAGTTCAAAGAGAAATGTATCTGGATCTTTTCTAATGTACCCTGGAAAGTAGGAAGTGCATATAAAGGGATATTTTTCAATGGGTCCTATCCCTAGATATTTACAATGGGGAAATCAAAGGTGGTAACTGAGCTCCCTACCATTTGGTTCTGCCTAAAATCTTGAGGTATTTGTACAGTTGTTACAGGTGGCTCCGATAATGGGGGAGACTGCTCTCTTTTTGGTGATGAGGGTTTCTCAAGACATTCACGGTGTTCAAGTTGCTCAAATTGTTCAAATTTTCCAAGTGCTCATAATGATTTCACAACACCCTCTTTAACAGAATGCTCAACAAGTTGTTTTACAACACTGCCTAAATATAAGATGCACTGATCAAGTAGTTGTTCTTCTTGACTTGATTCTAAATCATGTTCATTCATATCATTTTGCCCCTCTATGAAGCCTTGATATCATTCCTCTACTGATACAGATGGACTAGAAATTCTAGGGCTTGTATTTGAGATTGAAGGTTCATAAAATACCACCTCCTTAATATGTGCACCCAACACAGATGACTCAGGGTATGTTGGCTTCTATAGAACAATTTTACCTAATCCTTTCTTCTTAGGTGTTGCTCCCTAAGAAAATGATTTTTCTTCATCTTTTGAGATGATCTCTTATATATATGTCACTATGCCCAAATCTTGATTCTTCTTTTTTCTCCCTCCTTCTCTTCCACCTGCATGGTTAGTTTCTCTAGGGGCACTGTATTTTTCTTCTTCATTATTCACGTAATGCAATCTTATGTGTCTTGACTCCTCACAAGCATGAACTCGCTTTAGTATGTCGAAGCGATGCACATATTCTTACCTCTCATCTTACCACCCAGAAACCTTAGAGTCAGGAAGCATCTACCACATTTTCAATCAATGCATACAAAAAAATGTAAATTATCAAACGGAAACAGTATCGAGTACCTGTTTTTTTGAGGTATCAAAAAATCATCCGATTTTGCAAAATGTTGGTTCAAAATACAATTTTTTTAAGCGTATTTTTGACACTTTAAATGTTCTTATGTATCAAGTATGAATATGTTTTTTTAATATTAGTGATTTTCATGCATATTTTGAAAAGTGTTGATGCAGCATCAACCCACTTTTTTAGGGGGCTTATTTTTTACACTTTAAATTTGATAATGTATTAAGAGTGGATAATTTTTAAAAAATATTGGTGATTTTCATGCGGATTTTAAAAAGCATCAACATTCTTTTAAGGCATATTTTTGACACTTTGAATTTTCTTATGTCATAAGTGTGCACAAATTTTTTTTAAATGTTGAAATTTAACCATTTTTCAAGTTGTCTTGTTCCTCTTCTTATTTTTCATCCTAAGATGTTTGTTTTTAAAGGGTTTTTCAAACATGTGTTTTTTGTTTTTATTTATAGTGCTTTTTTATAATGAAATTTTTATTTTTTTTTGCAAAGTTTAATATTTTGACGTTTGAATTTTTTTTAATTTATATAACATTAATTAATACTTCAAAACACATAAAATAATTGTCACTAAAAAATAATAATTTTAAACACTACACAAAACTACACATTTTGCATATAAATATAATTAAAAAAATACGTATTTTAGGATCTTTTTGCTAAAAATGACATGTTAAATAAAACAATTTATGAAAAAATTGAATAAAAAAAGTTGGAAAAATAACAATTTTTTATTAATTTTATAACCAAATTATGTCATTTGAATTTTTTTATCCAAACAAAATTGATTCAAATAAAATTTTAAGTAAAAATAACAAAAAAATAAAATAAAACATACAAGAAAAAAATAAAAAATAAAAACAAAAAAATATATAATTAGATTAAAAAAAAATGAAAATAATAAAAACACAAAAATAAAATAAAACATTAAAACAATTTTTAAAAAAATAAAATAATAATAATAATAATTAAAAATAAATAAATCATTAAAAAAACAATTAAAATTAAATCAAATTAAATTAAAAAAATTTAAAAATAAATAAATAAGTAAATATCGCGACCCCACAGGCATCGGGTGGGGCAAGGTCGATTCCAGGAATCAATCTTGCCCCGCCCACATCTCGTGGGACTGCGAGCCTGAGCAGTCATTAGTCAATGGCCTTGCCCTGCCCAGGGCTTGTGGGGTTCATGCTTCTGCGGGGGAGGGGAGAAGCATGGAATTGAATCCCCCCCAGACTCATGTGGCGCGGGCCTAGGTGAGGACAGGGGAGTTGCGTAGAATCATATTGCCTTGCCCAGGGCTCGTGGGACTGTGGGCATTGGTGGGGGAAGGCTTTTAATATATATATATATATATATATATATATATATATATATATAAATATATATATATAAATATAAATATATATATATATATATATATATATATATATATATATTTATATTTATATATATATATTTATATGTTTTTTTAATACAAAAATTAATTAACTTTTTTATTTTATTTTTAATGCATGTTTTTTTTTTCTTTTAAATTACTATTTTTTTCATTTTTTTAATGTATTATTTATTTATTTTTATGTTTATTATTTTTATTTTTTTAATTATTTGTTATATATATATATAGTTTAAATTTGTAACTTTTATGAGCTAATTTTGTTTTTCTTTTACATTTTTTAAATTTTGTTATGTTTTAATATATATTTTTATTTACTTATTATTATTTTTTAAGACCTTTGTGTTTTTTTTACTTTTGTTTTAGTTTTTTTTTTTGTTTTATTTATTGTTTTCATGTTTTTTAATTTTTTCTGTTTTAATATATATTTTTATTCACTTGTTATTTATTTATTTTTAAATTTGTGTTTTTTTTTTTTGTTTTAGCCTTTATTTTTCTCCAATTTTAAATTTTTGTTTTATATTTTTTGTCATGTTTTTTAAATTTTTATGTTTTAATATATATTTTTAGTTACTTGTTATTATTTATTTTTTTACTTTTTGGGTTTTTTTTCAATGTTTTAATTTTTGTTTTCTTTCGTATTTTACATTTTTATTTATTATTTTATTTGTTTTGTTTTGTGTTTTTCTGCAGGGTCTGTGTCGATCCTTGACTAGCAACCCGATCCTACTATGTGTCAATTTGATAATTAATTTTAAAAATGTCATTATACTAGATCAAGTCTGCCCCCACAATGTGTTAATTTCATGATTGGTCTTTAAGTTTTCATTACAATGGGTCGAGTTCGCCTACACTACCTGTCAATTTGATGGTTCATTTTTAAATTTTTGTTGCAATGTGTCAAGTTGTCTTAGGCAAAAAATTTAAAGTAGTTATACTTTTAGCATTTAAAAAGGAAATTACTCTTGATATAATGATTCTTTCATTTGCATATTCATTTTTAAAGCTCTTTTAGTCATAAAAGTTTTTCATAATGTCATGGTTGAAATATGTTGAAAACACAAGGTTTTTTGTAGTCATGACCTTTGGTTTTAATTCCATGGTTGAAGAATTGTCAAAATTTTAAGGTTTTTTCTGAGTCCTGATATTTCATCTTTAATGCTATGGTTGAAAATAGTTATAAGTATTTTATCTTTAACACATGGCTGAAATTTTTTGGAATTTTAAGGCTTTTCAGAGACATGGTATTTTATATTTAATGTCATGCCTAAAAATCATTGGAATTTTAAGGTTTTTCAGAGTCATGATATTGTATCTTTAACATCATTGCTAAAAACTATTGAAAAATTACCTCGAAAAAAAAAAGGCGCTATTCCAGCATCAACACTTTTTGTTTTCAGGGTGTTTTTTGCACAAAAAAAATGATTTTTATTGGCTTTTACTGCCATTTTTAAAAAATGTTCAAAATTTACCTCAAAAAAAATAAATAAATAAAAACGTTATTCCAGCATCAACAATTTTCATTTTCGGGTTTTTTTTTTGGGTTTGTTTTGCTAGAGTTCTCGTTTTGAGTTTATGTTTCTCATTTTGAGTTTACATTGTTGCAAAAAATCTATTTACACATATGCACATCTAATAGCCTCCCCGAAAATGGCACCAAAATGTTGGGTGGATGAATTGTCCTTTTAATTCAAAATAGTCAGTCTGACTCACACATAAATTTTCAATCCGGGTAGGCTTTTTGTTTCATGGCTATAGTGCAAAATATATACAGGAACAAATGGAAACTAACAGTAACCAAAGCTCAAAACCAATCATTGTAAGTGTCGCTCTAAGCACTCCAACACATTTTTTATTACACTCTAAACCTTGCTCACACGTCAAAAGGAAAGGAAACACGCGTTGCAAAATAAATCACACTATCACTCTTATTCAAAAAGAAATAACACTCCTGGAAACCATTCAACACTCAAAAATTGCTACAACATCCATTCAATCAACGAAACAAACCAAAGAATTGTAGAAATAATCAAATAACCATCACATTAATGAAGGGACCAGCCTTAGGACCTATGATGTTACACAATGATAGAGGCTAAAATCCTACAACTATTCATTGCATGAACAATATTTATAACAGTAACAATAAATCACACATAAATCACAACTGAGAGAGAATAAATGTATTGCTACAATGCCTCTCTAACCATTAATCTCTATTAAGAAGGAGGGCCCTTCCTCCTTAGCATGGGATGGTGAATTACACAACATGCAAGCTAATCAGGAAAGAGATATGGAGCCGATAATGATAAAGATATGCATTAATGAAAGTTGCAGTACAATATTAGAGTGTTGGTACTCCCTCCTCTGATCTCTATCTATGCATGTCTCATGAGGAGAGATCGCATCCTTTTATAATTTAAGGTTACATTCTTATTTTGGAAAAGGACCATCATGAGAAGCTCTTGATTCTCTTGTGATCCAAATCAGCATTACACAAAAACTATCTTATAACAAATTGTCTTAAGTGAAATAGAGTTGTAACAAATTTTCTAAATTACTATGATTTTTCATTTGGAAATCGTAACTGTTTCAACTAAGTTAGTTACGTTGTCCATGAATGTCTCCTTTCAATGGTTAGACTGACTCTGACAGTGTATTTGTCGAAATTGGCCTTTATTTCTAATCATAGAATAACAGAGTATTCAAAATGAACTCGGTGTTGTATCATCAATGTCAACGGAGTCTTCATTCCATCTTTAACAAGGCATAATTTGGGATATATTTTCCTATAACAACATCTCAACAAGACACACTACCTAAAACAGTCGTTTGTCAATTCATTAATAAAGTATCCTAATGCAGTTAGCTTTTATGTCAAATTACAACCAAAATTAGATAATAAGGATGGCATAAAAAGGAACAAGACATGAAGTGACAACAAGATATTCAATAGTGGTTGATGAAGTGACAAGACATGACTTTTAAAGTCAAATTGGTAGGAAAAGATAGGGAAAATAGGTGCAAAATAATGCCAATTTTGTGTCCCAACACAGGGCACCTTCTAGGAGCACTACAATAGTGATACAATGTATGTCCTAGGTAATGCAGGTATCCCCCCTTGTACTCACCTGCGAATTCCATAGGATATGTAACTAAGCTACTATTTCGCCATCAGAAGCTGAGGGGGGCAATCATGGACAGGTGTTTGGACAAGTAGGACAAGTAGGAGAGGGGGTATTTCTCTTGCCTTATACTTTCACATCCTAGTGCTTAACTCGTGTGTTAGAGGAGCGTCCCCAACAACCTATATGAGACTAGAATTCACCACTCATTATTCAACTTCTAGTTTGAGTTTGAGTGGCCTTGGAGAGTTAACTATCCAAACCTATTCCAAGGCCCTAAATAACCTAGACTAGTTGATGTGTTAAGACAAAGAAAAAGACTAATGTATTTTAAGTTTTCATTTTAAAGGGTTGTTGTTTACTTAAGGTAGTGGGCATGAAACTTATGATATTTGGAGACTCTTAAAGCAAGAAACTTACAAAAACACTTGAAAATAAGACCTCACATTTATCAATAATTGAGTTTCAAGCAAGCATAAAGCATGAACAATTCTTACCTAGATTGTAAAAAAAGTAACATAAGAAAGTAGGATGCAATTTTTTGTTCTTTTACTTTTCAAATGAGTATAGATTCACCTAATGTAGCAAAAAAAATAATTAACGTCACTTGCAGTAGATCATACCATTCAAGACATCAAAAGAAACATGAAAAATGTGAAAATTAGGAAAAAAATGTAAAAATACACTATTTTAAGAGGTACAAGAAACCCATCTGGGTGCAACGTGCATGAATATGCAGTCCTTATGAAGGATACATGTGCATATGTGCATCTACTATGAATTTTAAAATGTGTATAGGTCCCAAAATAAGCCAAAACAATACCAAAATGCCCACAAAACTAGCTCATGCAACCCTTCGGAAGGAAACTTGAGGGAAAACATGTTTTTTAGGGACAAAGTGCATATCTGAGTGATTTGACTCGAGGAAACAAGAATATAAACTCAAATTTGGGGCAAAAATCCACAAAATTCCTAGGAACAAACACTTAAAAGATGACCTACAGACAAGCAAGAAAAGTACAATATTATCAAATGCACAAACAAAAGGAAACACACTCAAATGCTTTTCTTTTTTTCAAATATAAATGTAAGCAAAAAAGTAAATAAAAGGACCTACTAAAACAATTTATCTTACTCTTTTATATTATTTTTTGATTTTTTTTGAAAAAGGAACAAAGAAAAAAGGGGGGAAAGAGAAACCTTATGAAAAACAAAATGAAAATGGGATGAATGCCTATAAACTTTTGTTTTCCTTTTCAAAGTAAGAAATAAGGAACTAAAACAAAAACAAAAGAGCACATAGAAAATTATTTCTTTTTTAATAAGTGAAACAAACACTTATAAGAACAAAATAAACATGACCTCAAAGTTTTGCAGCCAAGTATACAACAAGCAATAAGTAATAAAAAGGAACCAAATACTACCAAGAAAATAACAAGAAAAGACTACAATTAGAGCCCTAAGAAATCAAAAACTTGGAACCAAGATCCAAGGAACCAACCAAAACCCAAAACACTTGCAAACCAAGAAAACCTTCGTTATTACCGAAGTTCCTTCACATGAACCAACACAGGAAATTATGAAGTGCTTAAGAAGACACTCAAATTCCAATATATATTAAAAAAAATCATTAAATAGGACCATAAAATTCTTTACAAAACACCCTAGGCATAAGGGAAGACATAAATTTTCCCACTTATGAGGGCATACACAATTTTTGCTTCAGCAACTTGCATGCATATGTGATTGTAACAACATCAAAAAGCATATATATGTGAGTGTTGTCAGGAAAACCTATGTATTTATGTAAAATTAAGAAAAAAAATAAAAATAAAAATAAAATCCCATATCTGAAATATCATAATAAGTAGAGAGATCCAAACGTGGACCAGGAGACTAAGGAATAAGGCAAAATGTCACAAAACACCCAAATCAAGGATACAACCCTTAGGAAATATACTCGGAGACTAACTTCCCTAACAAAGTTTCAAATTTTTTTATGATATAAAATCCTTGAGGCTAGGGTTGGTAGCCCCAATAGAGTGGAAGTAAAAAAACAACAATGAAAGCTCAATCAATCATACAATTCACCTAGAACTCACAACGTAGGAGATGGGCACTTACAGGTGGGTCCTACATTTGATGTAGATCCTGAAAGGGCGGAACCCTAGTTCTTTGTCCAAAGGTGTTGTCTTGTAGCACAAGAAATAAACTAGAGATCAAAATGACGAATTCAAAGCATACAAAGAGATATATAATCCATTATTCCATTAATCATCCAAAAAAATAATCTTAAGTATAATATATGAAAAAACAAAATGGAATGAATCATGACCTTCTTTATAGAATTTGCAACATAGAGATAGTTACATTGCCACCTAATCCTTATTGCAGGCACTAAATGGAACCTTCATTCGAGTCCTCCCTTCTTGAGCCACTAAAGGTATCCTCCTCCAACAAATGTTATATGAGTATGAGATAAGGGAACTCAACACCTCAACATGGAAAATAGGGTTTCCAGAAGTAGGGGATGTGTTTAAAAACATGAGAAATAATAGACCTGATCATGGAAAAATTTTCAAGAGTTTGGACGCAAAGGAAAATCATGGCCATGAGGACCACCCAAGGTGTGTATAAATACCACCAAAAATTGGTTTCAATGGTTATGCATTTTGCACTTCAGTAGCTCGCATATAAGATGTCCTTTTTAAAGATAAGGTTAGGTATACATAGGGAAAAAGGAATGTTGTCGTGGCCAACATGTGCATATAAAGATAGGTGTGCAAAAATATGTTATAACAAATGCACACATTGATTCTTTGTAAAACAAAAAAGTAAAAAACTCCATTCCCACACAATTCTCAAAAATATACCCTTGAAACTCTTATCTTGAAAAACCAACAAGATGTTTATAACTCTATTTCTAACTCTTGTTTTATTACCTTCATAATTTACAATAAAATATATGAGATCTTGTGGCATCCAAAACCATAATTCATTGACCTAGATTACATTACAACCTTACTTCCTTAACCAGAATTAGGAAATCATCTATTGAAAAATCGTGTGATAAAAACCGTAAAAAATGGACATAAAACTAGCCCAATTTTTTTCAAGATGGACTTAACCAAAGGGGGCCTGCCAACCCACCAACATATATAAACTAGTCATGGAAAATATATAACAAAAACCCAATAGGGAAGTCATAAGGCTTATACAACATGTATTTGAAGCCATGGATGCCCTCAACAATAATAATAAAGTCATTGTTAATATCATTCACAACAAACCTTCTTGGCCATAAATCAACCATCTTGTGGTAATCATTAAGCAAGTATCCACTAAACATCAAGAGATTCAAGCACGAACTCCATGTTTTTGTAGAAGATGTTGAATTTAGTAGTATTAATAAGTGGCTTAGAACTCATTGCAAGATAATAGGGATACATAATCTTATTAACTTTTATGCATTGCCATATATCCAATACTACTACACTATGTTTACAATTTTGTTTTAAAATTCAAAATTTTTAAAATTTTGTTTGAAATTTTTATAAAATTTTGTTTTAAATTTTTATAAAAAACAATTATTAGGAATTTTGCTTCTGTGATCCATGAAATGTTTATAAGAAATTTTCGGTGAAAATCACATATAAAAAAATTGTGTTGATGCGTTTCAAACCAGCCAATGTGGTTCATCATCATGTTGTCCTGATGATGAATCACACTGGCTGGTTCGAAACCCATTGACAAAAATTTCTTTTATGTGATTTTCACCAAAAATTTCTTATAAAAAACAATTAATTAACCAATATTATTACAAGTAATCAAGATTTTTATACCACCTTCAATCAAAAAATTTGAACAACAAATTGGTATAATTTAAATCATTTTTAACTTATTGTAATTATTTTTAAAAACCTAAATAAAGCAATTTGTTGCTAAGAACATAATATTATTTGTGTTACTTGAAAATGATATAGTCTAATAAAATGACATTATAGCCTTTTTCCAAGTAAATTTCACTTCAAAGTTTACCAAATTGAAAAAAGTGTAATTCTAAAGTATCCAATTTGCATTGTCGAGTTATTTTATAAATTTTCCACGACACTAAATCCAATTCTACATTCAATACTGCAATTTAAACGATAGAACATTAAAAACTCATTTAAAAAAACATGTTACCAAATTCTTTTACAAAATAAACCCAAAAATTCACATCGTTGAATTACGCCCTTAATAGCAAAAGCAAAGAGTGACTACTCTTTGGCTTCGAAATTCTTAATTTTAAATCAAACACTACCTAAAATCTTGGGACTTTCATGATCAAATATTGGGAATAATTGATGATGATTGGGCATGTGATGTGATTTATAACAATAACATATATCACATATGATACAATTTGGAAATGATAGAATAATTTATATGACATGTCATGTGATGTATAGCCCAACAATAATCGATTAAGGTGATATGATTGGATATGTACTCAATAATTGATAATGGATATGATTGGATAATTGATAATGGATATGTACTTGTGTTTTGATAATTGAAATGACATCATCACAATGATATGACTTATACCTTAACATGTGACACTGATATGATGGTTTATGAAATGAATTGTATGGTCATAAGTGCTTTATCATTTAGTCATTACAATATAAGCTTAAAGTTTTTATATAACTCTCTTACTTACTTCTAGTTATTTTTTTTAATTTAATTTAGTATTAACTTTATTAATTTATCATCTTTATAATTTGATGATCAATTTTTTATTAAAACTGAAATTTTGAATGGTTAAGATCTTTGATTTTTAATATATCACAAATTGGTTGGGTACTTTGAATATAATTTGATGTTACCATATATATTTTTTGAGTGGTGAGAAAAAATCCAATTTATAAAACATTTAAATTAGGTATGATTTTTTTTTATTTTTTATTTAAATTTATGTTATAAGAATTTAATATGTAAATTTTTTTCTTGAAGTGAATTGCGTCTAATTTAAATTCACACACATACACTAGTTGTGACATGTTTGATCATCATGATCCAAGTTTTAGTTGAGCCTCTTCAAGAAGCATCAGGAATATCTCACTTGCCTACAAGTATATAAATACTTTAACAATCTATTTAATTATGTATGTATATACATAGTAATATATAACTACTATAATGGCGATGACAAACAAGGATGCTCCCTGTAATTGGTGTCCTCCCAACAAAGACATCCTCAAATTGAACTATGATGGAGCTGCGAAAGGCAATCCTAGAGCGGCAGGATTTGGGGGAGTTTTCAAAAATTCAAAAGGCGAGATAATTTGGATTTACGCAAGCATTATGGGCATTGCCACCAACAACACCGCAAAGCTCCTTTCCCTAGAACAGGGTCTCGTCATTGCCAAAGTCCACTGATTCGCGCCTCTCATTGTAGAAGGGGACTCAACTCTAGCAACCATGGCCTGTCATAAGCTCCAACGAGGCACTACAGTCACCAAAGCCACAGACAACTAGAGGCTTAGCAAGACCCACCATCGCATCAACCAGCACATAGGGGAATTGAGTGGGCTCCACTTCCAAGAAGTTAGACACAAAGCTAACAGCCAGGATGACAAGTTGGCCAATGAAGGCACAGCTGGCAGCACCGGAATCTTCTCCCTTGCATAAGGGGCCCTGGAGGAGGGACATCTTTGTCAGGATTTCATGGATATAAATAACAAGGACAAGGAAGTACGGGAGAGCCTCAGCAATGATATAGCCTATCAGGCTTCCAGTCATAATCGATGCAATATCCATATCTCTTAATCATGAAGTCCTATGTGAGCGGAGTTCCCAATTCTTCGCATGAGGAAAATAATTTCCATATTGCAACGATCTATCAAAACCACCACCTAGGGGAGAGTTGTCTAATCTTGTGCAGGGACCAGTAATTGTTATAGTACTGGTCCCATCAACCCACCAAAAATAGACATATATGCAACCAATAATTAAACAGAATAAAATAACATGAAGTTCAAATATATATTAAATTATGTTCAAAATTTCCCAAGTCATTGACAGGGCCCACATGTGTCCATAAATAACCCACAACTGTCCATAAATAGCTTAATAAGTATCAAGATTACGAATCCCAACATTTAAACTAGAAAACTCATAAAACCATTTCTCCTTCCAAAATGGTCAAGTCAATAAGTACAAAAAGCCAGTCACTTCAACCCATCTGATCAGCTCTGATGCTGTGTATGAGAAGTAAATATCAATACCTGCACATAATAAAAAGAAATGTATGTCAACCATAAATGTTGTGTTATTCAACATTTAAACCCATTGTGTTCAATAAATGACACCCACCCCATAACAACATTTAAACCCACTGTGTACAATAAATGACACCCACCCAATAAATTCAATAAATGATTTCCTATCAAAATAGATCAAACACATGGATCAACAAAAACAAATTCTCAGCCATTAGATCACATCAAATTCAATCCTGATCACACATGCAAAATGAAGCCATTGCAATCCATGTCCATCATTGTCACCAATAAAATTCAACTGCAAATAACTATAAAAGAAGTTCAACCACTGTTGAAGTTACATTTTTCAGTTTCAAGTTATTCACCAACCTTGGAGACAATCCAGCACAAAACACACCCAGCCTTGGAGACAACCCAGATAGAACACACCCCAAAACAGAACACAATATATTCAGGTTAGTTTACATCCTTCTTACAATTTTATTTTAATTTTTGAGTCTTTATTTCAGCTTTCTTACACTTTTATTTTCATTTCTGAGTCTCAGTTTTCAGTGATTTCTGAGTCTTTATTTCAGTTATTTCTGACATTCATCCATAATACTAGACAAATTAAATGTTCTGGATCACAATTCTGTGGAAATTAGACATAGGTCCCAAACTCATAGATACAAATTGAAAGAGCAACACGGAAATACCTAAATCCACATTAATGAACTAAGGTATGTTATTTAATGCTATAGGTTCATTGAACTAAGGTATCTTTTTTACAACAGTATATCTACAACACTTCAGGTAATACAAGCTCTTACCAAGTTGTCCAGTATTCATCTAATCAATATAATCACATAGAGCTAGTAGAAGAGTTTTATCTGCTTATTCACCCATATCTATTGCTTGCATGTTAAGGAGACTTATACTGAATACATAAGATAGAAGCCTCGTATAGTGTTTCCATAATTAGTATCACCTGCTTTAACTAGTTATGATGGATTCACTTGGAATACTAGTTACAGCAGAGATAACAGTGTTCTAGTAGTAATACCATTTATCTATCTATATACAATAAGAGTTATACTAATAAGGCACAGTAGAGACTAGTAATCAATACGTATATCAAGCTTAAACATAGCATCATAGTAGTACCTTATATGTCACTAATCACCTTAAGCAATGGAAATTGAACCCCTCCTATAATAGCTTATGTATAGAGAAGGTACCCTATGTTCTGCATATAATACAACATCATATCTTATGTAAACATAACTAGTAATCATGATTAGATGTTTCCAGACTAGTTATCTGTTTTTTATATGTGGTATAGCTATTGGTCAGCTTATTCAATGGAGTTACATCTTAGTTATAGAGATAGTGTAATTAGTAATCAATCACATCTCAACTTTCATAAGGTGTAACCATAACAATAGAATAGAATTAGTTTGTACAATGGGATCAGTAATACTGTTTAAACGCATGATCTTAAACGTATTTGTCATAAAGATTGAAAAATCGAAAGAAATGTGGATGCCAATAAGATCCAAAGGAGTAAACATAGAACTTATTTACTCAACATGGATCAATTTCAAAGAAATAACCAAAATATTATTTTGCAAAATATAATAATATGCTTGCTATTCATTGAAAACTGGATAAAAAAACACTACAATTTTTTTAGAAAACCCACCCTGCGTGTACATATACAGAATTGAATTCGTACCTTTGGCAACTGTCTATAGCCTCCAAAATGTTTTGAAACCTCTCCATACCAAGAAAGCTGCTCCTTGTTTCCAAATACAGTCATGGTATCTGTATTAATTTATATAGCTAAGACAACAATGACCTTGGAAAATATTACAATTGATTGGAGATCCACCGTGTAAAGTTTGGCTCAGAAGTCAGGTACTCCAACAGAGGGCAGGATCGGTCATGTTTAGCCTTTACACTGGAATTTCTTGCAAGTAAAAAGTACTGTATTTTTCAAGTTTTTTTTCCTAGATTTATCCTATTGAAAATTTTCATGTTTAGGTTTTCAATGATTATTCATTTATTTTGAAGATGAATCACACCTGATAGTTTGATTTGATTCAATGCTTCCATATATTTGACATGAATTTTTTTTTTTTTTTGAATATAAGATATCTTAAAGAAAAAACTTAAACCATTTCAAATCACAATTGTATTCTATTTTTAATCTAAATCTTAAAAAAAAAATTCAATAAGATGGATTCAGAAAAATAAACTCAAAACATTTCATATCACTGAAGCCTTCATTACTGGTATTGTATTTTTTTATAACAGAATGAAACTTTTTCAATCACTCTTGCCAGTTCATACATAACCTGGTTACTATCAACTATAGATCAATCTCTGAGTGACCGATCAGAATTAAAATAAATAGGTTGCTAGAAATTACAAAACCTTGAATAAATAGGTCGCTGAAAAAAAATCTGCAAATCTGCAATAGGGAGTTGAGCACAGAAGCTGTAGCATTTGAAGTTAACATATATATCTGCAGTAGCTGAAAATAGAAGCTGTAGCATTTGAAATTAACATATATATCTGCAATTGCTATGCATAGATGTTGTATTCATCATATGAAAACAATCCTTCTTTTCAATTATGAATAATAGCTTGCAATTGGTGCTTTTGCAGCCTACAGGTAGTTGCATCCATGGCAAGAGTGAGTTATGTCGCTCGCACAAGGAGAAGTGGCAGAAGAGTGACCAGGGGTGCCCAACTGCGATGCACCTCATCGGATGAAGAAAGAACAGGTGATGTCAATGTCACCAATGCCCCAGGAAATGTTGTTGACGATGAGCATGTGGCTGAAGCTGATGTTGTGGCACCATCAGCCACAGAGCCACCGTCAACCACAGTCCAAGGTGCAACTTCGACTAAAAAGATCAGCGCTATAAGAGGTTGGACAAAAGAAGAAATGTTAGCTGCAATTGACGACATAGAGTTCAATGGATATTCTGTTCGGGCATATGCAAAGAAGCATACTATTCCCCCTTCATCAATACATTATTGGATAAATGGGATGACTCACACCAAACGTAGACGGCCTGTTATAGTTATGACTGAAGAGGAGGAGGCCGAGGTGGTTGAGTGGTGTAAAGAAATGGCCCAATTGGGACATGGGATAGAGTTGATACAACTCAAATCTACAGTTGCTCAAATCTGTCAAGGGAGGCCAAACCCATTCAAAGATGGGTTTCCTGGTAAATCATGGTGGTTTGGGTTTAAAAAAAGGCATCCAGACCTTGTATTGCGTACAGCTGAGGGCCTTGACAGAGATAGAGCATTAAATTTGCGCCCTACAGTTGTATGTAAGTTCTATGACACTCTTTCTAGTGCATATGATAAACATTCTTATGCTGCAGACCATATATGGAACTGTGATGAAACAGGTTTACAGGCAGGAAGGAATTGTGGCATGAGGGTAATTGCGAAAAGAGGTAGCCGAAACGTGCCAAAGATTTTGCCTAAGAGCAGGGAATGGATAACCATTTTATGTTGTGTCAATGCAATTGGTGCTTCAATCCCAGGATTTTATCTTTTCAAAGGTAAAAATCAGTTGAAAAATTATATACAAAACTGTGAACCTGGAGCATGCATGGTTGCACATCCCCATGCATGGATGACTAAAGAGTTGTTTTTAAATTGGCTTTGCCACTTTGCTGCATCTGTGCCAGGTGGTGTCTCACCTAATAACAGACACCTGTTGATATTAGATGGCCATGAAAGCCACATGGCTCTACAAGCAATTGAGGAAGCATACAATTTGGGCATTGACCTTTTAAAATTGCCCGCTCATACCACTCACAGATTGCAGCCACTTGATGTTAGTGTGTTTTCCCCTTTCAAAAACTATTTCAGGTCAGAACGTGCTGCATGGATGGCAAAGAATCCAGGGGTTGAGGTCAAAAGGTTCGAGTTAGCAGAGCTTGCAAGTAAGGCTTTTAAAAGGGCTCTGACACCATCAAATATCAAGGCTGGATTTAGAAGGACAGGAATATGGCCACTAAATTATGATGCTCTTATGCATGATACTGCTTGTAGCCAAGCTTTCCATGTGGATGGTCAGGAAGAAAGACATGAAGTGGAAGAAGAAGTAAATGAACATGATGATGTGGTTGCAGCTGATAATATAATTTCCCTCTCTCAAGGACAGTTATATGCTAATGATGATGAGCAGGTATGTGAAACACAGTATACTTGTCAACAAATTGATGGCAACACTGTTGAACATGCAGTTGAGAATGCAGATTTTGTTGAAACAGAAATTGCTGATATTGTTAATGCAGATTTAGTTCAAAATGAAAATGCTGATATTGTTAATGCAGAAAATGAAATTGCTAATATTGGGCATGAAATTGAAAATGACCAATTGTCATTGCCTAGCCAAGTAAACCCACCATCATGGCTGGCAGAAAACATGATTAATTTGAACGCCCATAGTGTCTCAAGAACCAATGAACAAAGCATGAACATGCCTTCACAAGTGGTTGAATTGAATAGTGAAATTGTTCATTTTTTTGTGGACAATAGATCAATGGAAGAAGATGGAGGACATAATGAGGCAACAGATGAAGAAAACAATATAGTTCAATCAAGTGCCACGGATACTGAAGTGCCAAGCAATGACATGCAGGTGGGAGGGAGGGAGAAGTTACTTGGGCGGTTCTTAAAGCTACCAGTAAAAAGAGTTTCAATGAAAAAGAAGCAAGGAACAACCAATAGTCTTCGTTTGGGGCGAAGTTCACAGTTACTCACCTCTGAAGACTATATAAAGCTCCTTGTTGAGTTTGAAAATAAGAAAATGGAAATTCAGGAATTAAAACAGAAAAAAAAAGATCAAGCCAAGGAGAAGAAGGCAGCAAGGGCTATTGCAGCACAATGTCGAGCAGATGAAAGGCTTGAAAGAGAGAGAGCAAGGCAAGAGAAGGAGCAACAAAAACAAATCTCAAGACAGGAAAAGGAAGCAAGGAAGGCTCAACAAATGCTTGAAAGGGAACAAGGGTTGACTCATATGGTTGACATAAATGCAAGCACAATTGATGAGAATGAATCCAGGAACATGTCCAACACATTGGACAACATTTCAAATAATACAACATTATTCCAAGACCTCATAAACATTCAAGTGCCTCAGTATCAAAATTGGGGTTTACCCACTTGCCTTATTCCTACCACAGGAGGTCTGAATTCAATGTATGCTCAGCACACACCTCCATTTAACGCAAGTGTGAGGTACGGGTACTCAATTCCTCCATGGATGGAAGGGACAAATTGGTCTCAATTATATGGCAGCAATCAACCACCACCTAATCAAGCCTTCTTGGGAAGGCCAACCTACTTGGCTCAATCAAGCAACTCAGTGTTTGGCACTAAAGATTCTCAAGGCCATAAAGAATAGGAGTGTTAAATTTTTTTGGATGTAAACACATTATGATGTGGATTTTTGGATGGACTCTACGTTTGGTTTCAAATCGGTGATATGTTAGAATGATTGTGATAGGGCTGTCATATTGACATTTTTGAAGACTGTTTATGAAGCAAGATATCTTCCCAGCCATACTTTTATCACTTCCTATGCTTAAGGATATATCTGAAATGTAGAAAAACACATAGTGAATGTAATTTTGTTTTTCATAATTAAATCATTTTTTTTAGGAAAATAAGGTAGCCTAACAGCATAATCAAAACCAATCTGGTTATATCTACCTAACATGAGATGTTAATATAAGGGTTCAATAGATACAATCTCTTCGTACATCATTATAGGAAGCTAGTTGGATCCATTACCCAACTTCTATTTGTTGGGATCATCTCAAACAAGACTCCCAAAGTATGAATTTTGACGCCCTATTCTCCATAACTGTTGACGCCCTACTCTCCATATGTTGCAGTGTTTGACAAAGTAAATACTTTTTATCGTTCCATTTCGGGAATCCATGGCGCCACGGCGGCTTGTACCAGGGATTTCTGAGATCCAAGTAAGACACTTATTGTGTTTCTGGAAACACCAAATTATTCTACCAGAAACACTTTAAGTGTCTTACTTGGTTCTCAGAAATCCTTGGTACAAGCCACCATGGCGCCATGGATTCCTGAAATGGAACGATTCAATTTGATTTACTTGTCAAACGCTACAAGATATGGAGAGTAGGGCGTCAACAGTTATGGAGTGTTAGATGTTTTTGGATGTAACCACATTATGATGTGGATTTTTGGATGGACTATATGTTTGGACTTTTATATCTTAATAGATCTCAATTTTCCTTTCTACTACACTAAGTATAATCATGGGACTGTTTAAATGTGAATATCTATATGTATATTTTTTAAAGGGACTTTTTATGAACATACCTAGGAGCTAATTTTTTATGAGACAAAACTAGTTTCAAATCAGTGATATGTTAGAATGACTGTGATAGGGCTGTCATAGTTTTTGAAGACTGTTTATGAAGCAAGATATCTTCCCAGCCATATTTTTATCACTTCTTATGCCATGACGAATTGGCAATACTAGAACAACAAGCCCTAGTATTCAACATCAATCCATTATTTATTTTTTGGCCTCTTATTCACAGATTAGTAAGAAGAATCATTGGCATAAAATAGTGATACTTGGATAGAGAGCGAGAATGCCTCCAACCACAATGATGAGGCTGCCAATACAATTAAGATGTAGTTGGTGAAGAATCCAATGCTAGTTGAACAAAAGATGCAACATGTGGTTTTTGCAAATCAATATGTGAAAAATCATTTTAAGTGTTAGACTCAAGCTCTTGCATATCACTAGTGGATGAATTAGCAAAAAGTGCACAATATAATTCATGTCAAATTGTAGTAGAAGGCTCAAGATATCCCAGGCCTACTATAACTAGCATCCTCTCAAGCTCAATAGGAGTAACACTACATGAATCTCTATCAAAATAACCAACAACAAGACATGAATCTCTATCAAAATAACAAGCCATGTTTCAAAGAAGAAACAAGAAACCTTCCAAAAAAATTAATTTGTTTCAGCAGTAATTAACTTCAAACAACAAAATAATTACCTCTTTGTAAAACATGCCTAAACTAGCAAAATACACTGTAAAAAATGCTCAAAATATGTTGTAAAATAAGTGAATACATAATGAAAATAAGATAGCATTGCTGCTCACTCAACTGCTGAAAACATGCCCAAAAGCCTGTAAAATTGGTGGTGAAAAATGTGCCCTGGTTGCACGCACCACAAGAGGGAAATGGCTCAAAAAAGGGTCTTGCCAATATTACAAGCATGCCTCAAAAGAAGACCACAAACAGGTAGAATTAGCAAAAAGTGCACAATCTAATTCATGTAAAATTGCAGTAGAAGGCTCAAGATATCCCAGGCCTACTATAACTAGCATCCTCTCAAGCTCAATAGGAGTAACACTACTATATCCATGTCCACCAAGTCCACAATATGTACATTCCATATGCCTAAGTAATTAGTAGCCATATTGCAAGGAGGTGAGGGCCTATTAGTGTGTTGCTCACAGTAAGGAAGTGAGGGCCTATTAGTAGCCAATAGTGCAAGAAAAGAAATTACTCAAGCAAATGTTGCACATGCTTTTGCAAAGAATCAGGTCATTGTCCCTTAAATAATCATGGGATTTTGATTGATAAGACTCAAGTTTTCATCCATCTTGTTAATTTGCAAGGTCCAATTATCAATATTTTCCTGATAATTTTTACCATGACCAACAACAAGACATGAATCTCTATCAAAATAACAAGCCATGTTTCAAAGAAGAAACAAGAAACCTTCCAAAAAAATTAATTTGTTTCAGTAGTAATTAACTTCAAACAACAAAATAATTACCTCTTTGTAAAACATGCCTAAACTAGCAAAAATACACTATAAAAAATGCTCAAAATATGTTGTAAAATAAGTGAATACATAATGAAAATATGATAGCATTGCTGCTCACTCAACTGCTGAAAACGTGCCCAAAAGCCTGCAAAATTGGTGGTGAAAAATGTGCCCTGGTTGCACGCACCACAAGAGGGAAATGGCTCAAAAAAGGGTCATGCCAAGATTACAAGCATGCCTCAAAAGAAGACCACAAACAGGCAGAATTAGCAAAAAGTGCACAATCTAATTCATGTAAAATTGCAGTAGAAGGCTCAAGATATCCCAGGCCTACTATAACTAGCATCCTCTCAAGCTCAATAGGAGTAACACTACTATATCCATGCCCACCAAGTCCACAATATGTACATTCCATATGCCTAAGTAATTAGTAGCCATATTGCAAGGAGGTGAGGGCCTATTAGTGTGTTGCTCACAGTAAGGAAGTGAGGGCCTATTAGTAGCCAATAGTGCAATAAAAGAAGTTACTCAATAGCAATAGAAATGTTTTAGCGGTGGATAGCAATAGAAACGTGGATAGCAATAGAAACGTTTTAGTTGAATAAGGGATTTTCAACAGTCAGTTGCAGTTCCGCTGTCCAAAAGCAACTCCATTTCATTAATTCAAAAACCCCTTTTACTTTTGTTGAGTCAGTTGCAGTTCTACTGTCCAAAAGCAACTCCATTTCATTAATTCAAAAACCCATTTTACTTTTGTTGAGTCTCATATTTGATCAAGACCAAACATCTCCTTAAACATGACAGAATCATAATGTAGAAGAAATTTCACCCTAACGGCAACTATTCGTCGGGCCAGATCTATGCAGCAGACTTGCACATTATCCAATTGTGCATGCAGGCAATAGTAGGTTGCTCATGTTTCTAAATTATATGTAGCATCCCTGCTGGAGGACCACAGTTGTTCATTTTCAGGTACATTCAACCATTCATTCTTCGAATTTATAGGTTATAACTGAGGAAGAGCTTTAGTGGAAAAAAGAAAGGAGTAGAAGATAGGAACTGTTGATCTCTCCATTAAAAAAGTATGTGCATGGAGATTTAAAAAATAGAACGAAATTCTCATTTTGAAAGAGTATCTTTAGAGTCTGGAGTAAAGATGGGCCATTGCAAGGCACTGTGGGTGGGCCATTGCAAGGCTCGTAAGAGACAGATGCAGGCAAAAAAGGGTTTAACTAAGCAATCAACCCCTACCATGGATCCTTCAATATATAATATTTTTGCATTCAAATCTGGTGATTTCCATGGATCCCTAATTATATGTATTTTTGCGGCTTCAGAGTTTCCTTCTTGTTTTCATTTATGTTTCCTACACCTAAAATGGATCCTTAACATTAACCTTGCATTGAAACCTCATAGCTTGGTGTCATTTCTAACAAACAATATTACAGGTTTGTAGCTCTTCTAAGCAAAACGACCTCAAACTCTGCCAAGTACCAGAACCAAACCCTAACCCCTAAACCCACAGATAAAAACATAAATTCCACCACATATAAACCCACAAAAATTCCATTCACTGTTACAAGAAAACAAGAAGAGCTAAATTCCACCGAACAACGATTGGGAGTGTTAAAAAACACAGGGAATAAGTGTTAAAAAACACAGCAAATGATTGGTAGGATTGTGAATCCTACCAGAGGTCACCGAGAAGCGCAGAGGTTGAGAAGTGCAAAGGTTGCAGGGCGTCGCCGCTGAGGAACCTGGAACCCTGGAACCAATGCGAACACCCACCATGGAACCCTGTACCTGCAAAAAAACAAGAAAATTAGAACTTTCTCAACAAAAATGGCATTGTCAGAGTAAAAATTGAACGAATTGCAGACAAACCTAAAGAATTCGATAAAACAGAGCAAGCAGACCGAAACCCTTGCAGACAACAATCGATAAGCTGGCGGTCCAGCATCAGAGGAAAGGCGAACCCAATAGCAGACTTCGCATTCAAGAATAGGAACCCCCTGCGAGCTACAACGTTCAGCAACTGACAAAGGTTCAAACTCAACAACACAAACATGGCGGAACCAGCGAACATGTATAGAAATTGCACGAAACAGACAACCAGCAATGGGGGGCAAGGAAATGTTGAACAATATTCAGCAAATGGCGACAGGGCGCACAAGTTCTGGTACCGGCAACCACCACCAGCGGCGGAGCCGAACGCCCACACTTCGGGCCCGAGCAAAAATGAATGGGAGTAAGACCTCATCCCGGTTAAACCGCCAGACCAAACCCTAAACCTGCAGTAAATTCCCGCATTTAATGGTGGCACCAACTCAACACGTGGCCGGTTGAAATGGACACCTGTCGTACAACGGCCACGTGACATTACACGTTGCTTGCTGAGGTGGAGGGGAGCGTGTTTAACAATTGGTGACTCTCCCCTAGTTGGCCCCTCGACCAATACTCTTTCTTGTTCTCTCATGATGGCTTTGTACCTTGCCCTAGAAGTAATCAATGGCGCATTCATTGCAGCCTCTCTCCCGCCTTCCTTGGTCGCGTGCTCTTCCTATGAATACTCGGACTCACTCATTTCTCCTCACTACTCTCCTCTCCATTGAGCCTCTATTTTCAATGTTGCTGCTCAGCATTTCTCTCTTTCCACCCTCCCATCACCCTCATGGTTCTGTGTCATGGCACGGCCCCTGCCCCTTATCGCGGTCAAGTATACAATAATGAAAGATGGGATAATTCTAGCTTGTAGCCCTACACCAAATCCAAGGCTTCGGTCAGAAGACACACCCTCAATTAAAATGTCTTTGTATCCCCTTAAGCTCAAGAGCGAATTCAAAGTTTGGAACTCCAAGCGAGAAATATAAGAAGGCGAATAACAACCGAGGAGGTGGACGCCCAATTTGAGTGGATACCTAACCCAAGCTTTACCAGGGCCAGGGAAAACTTATACAACTGCACCATCGAGCTATAATGGCAACTCAAAACCATGCTCGGCCTTGCGCTTCAGGAGCAAACTGATAATTCCAAAGCTCTGGAGGAAAATATAGACACGCTAAGTGATAAATTTACGGTATATGTGGAAACTATCCATCATAAGCACTACGTCACCAAAGACTCACCCCACTGTGCCCTACTCAAGCATCACTTCGCCACCATGTAGGCCAGCGATGGAGGCTCTTTGAAAATCAAAAGAGAAACAATTGGCGCTTCCACTAGCCACCAAGTCATTGAGGATGCCCTTGCTGGCAACACTCCGAAGAAGCCTATCAGGTTGGAGGATATCCCTTGGCCGACTAAGCCTATTGGTTTACTGCATGTTACTGGTACTCTCGCATTTTTTATTCTCATTGTGGTTTTGATTTTTTATGACTCTCAGTCTCTAATCACCCCGAGTAGTCTCCCTCTCTGCATTTTCATGGCCAATTCCGACGCAAAAATCTTGTTGCATTTTGTAAAGGGGGTTCCGGGCACTTCATGTAAATTTCGTATGAATGGAAAGAATGACCTCAATCTCACTTTTTAGCCCAGGAAAAGGGGAAATTTTTGTAAATACTGTAAAACTTCAAGAAGAATCGTTGTACCTAGTGTAAGAGCCATGCACTTGAGACACCTTATTCTGATTGTAATTACCATTTTTTATATAATACAATTTTTCTTACTTATAATATATATATATAATTTATGTATGTACATATGTACCAATATATAACTACTATTATTTATGTAGATATGTAATATAGAGAGAGAGAAAGAGACCCCTCTCTCTCTCTCTAATGTTATTAATTTTGTTGAGTATTTGGTTAGTTCTATGTTGGTAGATGCTTGGTTATAATCGAGCTGGATATATGTAGTAATCTATGCTTACAAGTTTACTATCCCTTGAGTTTCCCTGAGAGGTTTTCCTTAGAATACAAGGAGAAATATGAGAAAAGAAATGAGCACTTTTGCCACATTATTCATTGATGTACCTAGACCCCAAATGAAACTTTTTATCTCTCTCTCTCCCTTTCTTTGTGTGTGCATGTGTGCCTCATTTTTCATTGGTGTACCTTGGCCCCAAGTCAAGTCCAATTAATGGCCTCCATCATCAATCATGTTCCCCCCATAGCTACCACCTATCTCTGCCAATTTCTATCGTCATATAGAATTAATCATGATCCCTTACACCTACAAATTTCCATTATCCTCCTGAATAAATCAAGATTCCCCCACCATACTCTCACATGTCAATTTTTGTTGTCCTCAAAAAATAATCATTATCCCTCTAAACCTACCTGTTGGAAATATTATCATTGATGGCAAAGGAGGCAGCGCTGAAGTAGAGGAAGGCAAAAGAGGCACAGCGAAAGCAATAGAGGTAGCAAGAAGAAAGTCAAAATGTAACAGTCATAGAAGCACAGTGAAGAACCGTTATCGAAAGGTAGAGACAGAGGCAGAGCGACAAAAGCAGCAGAGGCTAAGTGACAGAGGCAGAGAGCCGTTACAAAATTCCAGGAATCGTACACTCCAACCGGCGTTATACATATAATACATAATCCTTATTCTGGGAATTGCTTAACTCCAGCGGCAATGCAATGCATATAATACAGAACCGTATTCCGGGAATCGCACACTCCAACCGGCATTATACAACACAAATATTATTCCGGGAATCGCCTACCTCGATGGAGGATACATATATATACATCCATCATCTTACATATATGTGCAGCGCATCACATAAACAAAGGTCTAAGCTTAAATATATAAGTGGAGCACTTTATTAAAAGAGCGCACAAAACGAAGATTTAAATGGTGGGACCCCTCCTCAATCGCAATAGGAGAAAAATTGTGAAGCGTAATATGTAACCCACAGAAAATTGCGACTGCGATGAGAATTCGGACCCGATGGGTCTATAAATCATGGCTAATATATATTTGAGTTCCAGGTCTAATCGCATCAGCACTGGTCAATCGCATCGGAGAATATATGAGTTGTGATTGCGATTGGAAGTCCGGACCCGATGGAGGCATGAATTATAATTCAAACGTGTTTGAAGTACTTTCCCAATCGCATCAGCAAAATACAATGAACAGTGCCCAATCGCAACACATATTAAAAGACTTGCAATTGCGATTAAGAGTTTGGACCCGATGGGTGTATTAACGATGGTTTATATATATTTGAATTCTGGCTAATCGCATCGGAGATTATAAGAGCGTCGGAACATATATTAAATGACTTGCGATTGCGATTGAAGCCCGGACCCGATGGACTTATAAACTTTGATTAATAAAAATTTGAGTCCCAATCGCATCGGCAAATATCAATGAACAGTGACCGATTGCATCGGAGTATTTGAAGTTGCGATTGCGATCAATCGCAATCGGAGCAGGGGCGATCAATCGCAATCGGAGGAGAATCAATGCATCGAAAACGTGTCAGGTGGGCCCGAAAGGGCATTTGTTAAGTCTTATCAAGATTATTCATTGATTTTATTAGAAGCAGCAGTTGCTTGTTAAAACCTTATATAAGGATGCCGAGAGTTGATTTAAGTTAAAAGGCACTGTTATATATATAAAGGCGATTGTATTAAAGATGTGTTGCGTGGTCTGTGGGTTGTATGTATATGCCTCAGCTTAACGGGAGGGCGATTGTTAATATACAACTATTGTAATCTATGTTCATTCCGCTTGCGAAGCTTCCACATTAACAAGACACTAATGGCATAAAAGGGATTGGAGTTCCTCCAGATTACAGTCAGCAGATATAAAAGCACAGTTACACGTATGCAGCAGTTACACCACAACAGAGGACAGAAGAGAAAACAGAGCTGAAAAGAGATAAAACACAGTCACAGAAAAGACAAAGACACAGTCAGAGAAAAGACAAATGCGCAGCAAGCCAAGAGACAAAACGAGTGAGCTGGAGTTCTCATTTAAATTTGAATGTAAATGTTTTATTTAAATTTATATTGTTTTGATGCATTGGCAAGTCTCCCGAAGAGAGCAAATATCCCACTGTAATATTAAAATAAGCACCTACAGTTACATTTTTCTGAGTGAGCTGAAAAGAGATGAGAAGGTAGAAGGCAAAGAGACATGGTTGTCCATTTCGAATTCCCAGTGGAATACAAACAGCCATGAAGCTATTTTTGTATAAAATAGGGTAATATCCAAGGGGAGGAGGTTGACGAAAAAGCAGTGAGAGAAGAAGAGAGTATGCAGCAGAATTAAAGAGAGTTGAAGAGAATAAGCAAGCTGCAAGAAGAATGTGAATAAGGAGGAGCTGAGCAAAGAAGAAGAAGGGGCTGAGCAGAGATGATGCAGGTCTGATATAAGATTTGATGAACAACAGAGAAGAAGGTACAGAACAGAGCTGATATCCAAGGTAAATCAGCAAGTGTTTTTCTTTTGAAAGAGTAAGGAAGTTGGAGCTTCCCTATCAAGTTGTAGCTTGATAGATGTCAATTGTAGCTGACTGAGGTAGGAGCCTCCTGTAGGTTGGTGCCTGCAGAAAATAGATGGGAGTTGGTGCTTCCACATCAAGTTGTAGCTTGATAAAATGTTAGTTGTAGCTGACTGAGGTTGGAGCCTCCTGTAGGTTGGTGCCTGCAGAAAATTGATGGGAGTTGGAGCTTCCTTGCAAGTTGTAGTTTGCAGAATTGAGGTTGGAGCCTCCTGTAGGTTGGTGCCTACAGAAAATCAGTGGTGAGAGGGAGTTGGAGCTTGCCTTTGCATCACAACAATAATAAGATGTGGTTTTCTCCCTTTATGGGTTTCCACGTATATCTGGTATCTATGTGCATGATGTCTATGTGTTGATATGATATATCTATTCTGCTAATACTTGCTGCTAACATATTAAGACTGCTGGTGCATTATCTAATCTTCTTATTAATTGCTGCTCATAAATAAAGATTGCTCACACATTATGTTGATCATGAAATGAAGGTGTTAATAAAGTAAAATAAGTTTTAAAGGAAAAAATTTTAAAAGTCCATGAATGTGTTAAACTGATTCACCCCCCCCGCCCCCCCCTCTCTCAGTTTAACTAAGAGTTCAACACTACCTCCCTTATATATATAAGAGTGGAAAATGCAAGGGGATTATGATCACAAATACCTATCGAAAATTATGTTGTTGTTGTGATTAAACCAAGCATGAAATTAATAAATTGTAGGTCTAACACCAAGATAAGAACAAGGGCGAGGAATAGCTAATAATAAAATCCAATCCACTTTTCTCTGATTTTATAAGCAAAAGATAAGGATTAAACTTGCATGTGGTAGGCATAAATAATAGTGAAAAAAAATTATAGGTTGATGTGACTTTTCCATTTTGTAAAAAGATTTAAAGTTTGTCCATTTTCAAGATCAGCAATATCCCAATAAAGAGATAGGAATTTGAACCCTCTTGATCTCCCCACATGTAGATGTGGTAGGTGCAAAAACTCATGATCAATTCTAAAATATAACAAAAAATAACATTCATGTATATATAAATGCCAAGTATAAGGAAATTGTAATTGATTCTAAAGAGAAATATAAAATGGTTTTCACTTAAAATCTAGTTACAATAAAAAAACAATAAAATAAATTTCACTGTTGCCTTCCTAAAATATACTAAAATAAAATATAAAGGACTTTCCTTGGTAGTGCATCAATAGTCATGCAAGGAGAGTCCTTTCAATTCCATGGCCACACCCATCCTAATAAGCATACTCTTTCACTTCTATTAGGATTTAGTGAGTGCACTTTATACTAGATTCAAAGATATTTGAACTCTTTCAACAATGAATAAGTGAATAAGGGTGTTCATTAGTGGAAACACACCCCTATGATTTGGAAGCAAATATGGGATTGATGGCTACAACACTCGATCCCATGAATTTAAAATTTAAAAAGTATTTATAGATTGATTTGTGGGGCTCCTTCACACACCAATGTCCATGCAAGTGGCGAATGGGAGAATTAATACATAATTAGTCTTAGTGTCCTCGACTTCAATCATTTTATCTAATAGAGATATAAAAAAAATACGAGAGAAATAATGATAAAAAAATATGCATAACAACAATACAGATAAAGCTTGCACACCATGATTTACCCTAGAAAACATAAATTGGCGAAAAACCAACCTAATAATAGATTTATTATTATA
The DNA here is from genome assembly GCA_034641835.2 of Pinus albicaulis. Taxonomy (NCBI): domain Eukaryota; kingdom Viridiplantae; phylum Streptophyta; class Pinopsida; order Pinales; family Pinaceae; genus Pinus; species Pinus albicaulis. The sequence continues at coordinate 1,248,129,544 of CM076580.1, forward strand.
TTATGGATTAAAATTAGCCAATCCACCCAACATCTTGGCTTGGCCAAGTGAGCCCTCTACTCAACTTAGGAACATTACAAGGGATAAGCCCCAAGCCTTTAAAAGGCTTCATCATGACATCCCTTTGTTGGAATTTCCAGCCATCACCTCCTTCTACCGGTCATGATCCCTTGGCTCTAATACCACTTATTGGAGATATTAAAAATAAAAATAAAAACGATAGAAATAATTATAAAAATCATGCATAGAAAAAACACACATAAAGTAAATGTTGGCTAAGTGTGATATTATTTTCATGACTACTTCCACGTGTTGTATGTTGCACTAGACATAGTGGGGGGGTCACATGGGGGTTGACATCCTACCTTGTTTTTTGGGGTCGTAGGAATTGGGGGGGGATTCCTCCTTGAGCAGGGGTTCAAGGGTAGTACTCATAAAAAAATTGGGCTATTTTTTGTGTCAGTTTTTGGTGGTTTTTAGCACACGATTTTCACCTTTAGCGATTTTTTGGAGCATGCTTGTTTAGCCCATGTGTATATTTTCCATTGCATATTTACTTTTTTATTAAGAATATGTTTGTATCAATTAAGTATATACGGTTAAAACCTACACTATCACAACATTCAATGGGAATCTTGAGTTCTTCAAAGTCCCATCTAGTCCAAGTATAGAGAATCAAATTCTCAATCATGTATTTTATGCTTTTATATTTTGAAAATTTCTGCAATTAGGCATTTCATAAAATTTAAAACCTATAAGTTATGGAGCATTAAAACATTAAATTCTTTGGATTTTGAAACATCTTGAACCTTTATGTTTAAATGTCATGGTTTCATATTCTATGTGTTATTTTATATCAATTCATGGTTCTTTGGGAAGGTCGTAACTTAATTTTGAAGAATATATGATGATGATGATGATGATTGACATCAACTGAGACTGATATGGTATATTAGACATTTAAAAGATGATAAATTACTAAAAATTATTCAGCATGTTATTTCTATGCTCAAAAAGCATTAAGAAGCATTCCAATATCATCGTATTTTTGCTAACATATAGGTTCAAGAAGGTTGGCAGTGTGGCAAATATTTTGGAAATTAGATCAAATGTTCTCATAAGATGGACATTATAAGATAAAGTGATTTTCATCTTGAGCCCTCTTAATGTCGCAACGATGATAGACTCTTTCATCCCATGTGTTTTAGGAATTGATCAATGCCCAATTTCATTATAAAGCTCATAAGAATTTGTTCTTATTTTAGCAATGTTCATTTTCTTCTTAACATTAGTCAATATAAAGAGATATTTTTTATGTTCAAGATTAGGGTTGATCACCTCCTTATAATTTATTATTTTCCCTTTTGCCTCAAACTATTTATAACCATTTAACTTATTAGTAAATTTTGAAGCAATAATATTTTTAATATTATCCTTATTCTGTAAAATTATCTCCTCCTTTTTCCCACAATGCTCTAGACAAGAATAGGCATCCTTGTGCTATCCCTAATTAAGCTGACAGTGGGGGTGTTGGCTAGATTTAGAAGCAATTTTAGGAAACATCATGGCTTTCGTGTTTTTTAACTTCCTCTTATACATAATATTCCTAGCCATAATCATGCTTTTGATGGGGGAAAGAGTTTCTTCAATCAGGAGGATAAGATAGGGAGTATTACCCTAAACTTTGAGATTTTAGTCATAAATTTCTTTTAGATCTATTCCATCTTCCTACACGAATCTACAACCCCAAAACTCACAACCACATAAAATAACAGTGGTGATGAGAGTCTTAAAGAGGATTTTCCTTTTATCCCATATCCAAATATCTATTAACTTACAGTTATTTTCAAGTCCATTATAAGTTTTACATCCTCCATTTATCCTTTTTTTAATGCTACAATTCCAATTAAGCTTGTGATGGATATTGATTCCAAGATATTTTAATGAATGAAATTCCTTCAAGTAATTGTTGTCATATATGAAATTATCAGATGTGATCTTTTTGGATTTAATTATCATGAACTTAATTTTGTTAGTATTAATTCATACCCATATTGGAGAATTCTTAGGTTCTTTCTACAAGGAAAAGACCTTCTAGCGGATGTTTTTGAGGAACCTCTTATAAAAATAGCCCAAATATTCGTTTATAGTGGAGGTCTCTAGAGGAGTTTGGCGAGTGGAGGTTTTTGCAGAAGATTTTTTTGCGGTGTGTTTCTCATCATAAACCGTACCGGTGCATTTTATGCAAAACGCACTGATGCATACTAAAAATTGGTACATAGAGACATCGTTCTCTCTGTACAAACCTACATGGTGCGTCTAACTACTCTAGCACACCTGTGCTCTACGTATAAACAAGCTCGGTGCATCTTTGTAATCCAGCGCACAGTAACGATGTGTGGTGCACCATTGATAAAACCGCCCAGTGCATCTCAAAATCCCGCGCACCGAAAAAGGGTTAGTTAGAAGAAAATTACCGGCCATAAAAACCTCATTTTTACTTGTTCAGTTCACTAGACCTCTTAAGCATCAATGTGAGTTTGTCTTTTGTGAGGCTACCTGACATCGGTGCTCCCATTGCACGCATTGCTGATGTCCATTGCCCACTGTGTGGAGTTTGAATTTTCGAAACGGTGGGAAAATTTGGTTTCTTTAATTCCTCAGAAAATAGGCCTCCTCAACGCGCAAATGTACAGGTAATCTACATTTTTCTCAATAAATAAACCTTTTACTGGATTAAAATTTGAAATTAACTTAAAATTAATCGTTTAAAAAATAAATAAAAAATGTGCAGTGCGTTTGAGCTGTTTGGCTTGCACAATTCGCGGTGCTGCCTGTAAATTTATAGGCTGCACCACGAACGGTGTTAATGGAAACTGCACCGGGTTCTGGTGCAGTACCAAAAAAACACGCACTGATAGAATTAAAAAAATAACATGGCAGTGCGGTCGTTTAAACGACCGCACCATTGACTATGTAATATTGTCAGGAGGGCGGTGCATTGACCAAAATAACCACCCCAGGGTGGATAGTTAGGTCAACACATCGCCTGCCAGACAGCATTACATATTCAATGGTGTTGTCGTTTACAGGACCACAATATTGACCATGTACTGATGTTGGGCAATGCGTTGGCCAAACTAACCGCCCTGGGGCGGATAGTTAGGTTAGTGCATCGCTCACCCGATAGCAATACATAGTCAACGGTGCAGTCATCTACAGACCGCACCGTTGACCATGTACTGTTTTTGGGCGGTGCGTTGACCAAATTATCCGCCCCGGGGCTTTGGTCAACGCACCACAAAAAAATATTCCCTTATTTGGCGGTGCGCGAACATTTTCCATGACACCGAGCATGGTGCGTGATAAAAAAGTATGCATCGGTAACGGTGCATGACTATATTTTTTGGGCGCACCGACTGTTTATATATATATATATATATATATATATATATATATATATATATATATACATTTCTCATTTAATAAAAAATATATATTTAATAAGTGAATCATTCAGTGACGTCAATGGAGAGAACAAAGGGAACAACAAGAACATATGGAGGACCGTTATAACGTGATTCAGTTGTAGGAAGAACTAGAGTGGGAGAGACTTTTGTACCCTAGCCCTATTACGACAGCGACCCAGTTTCTCCTAAGGGAGGTAGGCCTCCTCAAGTTCTACAAGGAGGCTACATCCCTGAAAGGCCATAGTGGGTTATTGGGACAATTGATCTATATGTGGGATGCCCACCGATAGGCTTTTCGGGTTGGTCCTGACCAGTGGTACGAGCCTGCTGAGGAGGATGTATATTTTATTACTGGCCTATCTAGGAGAGGGCGGGATTTTCCCCAGTTCCCAGATGACCCTGTCGGCTATGCAGTAGGGATTCATTTGACGTACTCCCAGAGATATATTAGGGACTATATAGTTTCTCCTACAGATTTTCAAGTGTTCGGTGGTCAGTTATGTATTGCTCCATTTGGTCTAGAGGAGGTGAGGTGCCTCTCACTACTACTGAAGACCATTTCACACTATACCAGTGATGGGAAACGCATTAGTTGCCCGTTTTTATTTTATGTTGATTCTTTATTCCAGGCGCCATGACTTGTGAGATGGTCTGCGATTTTTTTGCGGTAGTTTTGTACAGCATTAGATAGATGTCATTCTCAGGCATGTGGGAGTTTGACCTTCCCTTTTGCTTCATATTTATTTTGTTTATTTTTTTATAGGTTTCTAGAGACAAGTCCTACTTTTGTTCGGTAGCCTCGTAGGTCAATGTTGCATGTACAAATGCAGATGTGGGGCCAGATGATGCCCAAGAGGGGCCAGTCTGACTTTCCATCCAAGATATCTACTGATGCACTAGATTTTCTAGCTAGTGTTGATAATCAATTTTTCATGATGGTGTCGTGTTCGTATTCCAGTTTGGATTGGCAAGGGTGTACCAACATCCTCTTCACACAGGATGAGCCACTAGATGCAAGAGCTAATATTAGTGTTTTCTTTTACATTAATATAGTTTCATTTTGTTGTCTTAATTAACTAATTAGAATCATCAAATTTATTCTAACACGTTATTTAACTTATTTTATTAAATTGTTTAATGAAATTGTCTAATTATTGTTGTGTACTATATTTTTATAGATATTGGGACATTCGTTGGGGACATGATTCCACCCCCACCAAATGGTCCAGGTGTAGATGTTGACGAGGAGATGGCAGAGGCGGAGGATCAGGGTGACAGACTCGATCCTCTAGTGCAGATACCCACGAGGGTGCGGCGTAGGTCGAACACCTAATTCAGGATGGAGTTAGGTGACCGACTATGTTAACTCTTGGTTGATGAGGGAGTCCACCCTGCTACGATCAGAGAGATCCAGGCTGATCGTAGACTTATACAGCTCTGGAGAGACATGCCCCGCGATATGATGACCCTCATGCATCATATCATTGGATCTTCCAGAGTACTGGTGGCTAGGAGGGATAAGTGTCATGGAGATGCACGTCTAATGATCCTGATCATGAGGGGAGTGATTATCATTCTAGTACTACACCTCCTCCTCCTTCACCTCGCACCGGAGATCATGAGCAACCAGCATTTAGTCTTGATCAGTAGGAATCTTCTGAGTAGTTTGCACCATCTCAGCAGACACCTAGTCCTAAGTAGGCACGGGCATCGACTGAGCAGGAACCTGATCCTGAGTAGGCAGGTCCATATGAGCAGGTAGGTCCATCTGAGCAGGCTGCACCATCCACTGATAAGGTTGCACCATCAACGACTCATCAGCGAGCAGTTCCTAAGCAGACTGCACCATCGACTGATCAAAAGGCACCTCTGGAACAGACACACCATCTATCTGAGCATGAGGTTGCACCATCGACTGAGAAGGCCTCAACTAGTACTAGTACTGGTGTAGTAACACTAGATATTTGACATTTATATGCATTATATTACAGTTGTATATTTTTGACATTATATATATATATATATATATATATGGTCCATGTATTTTATGTTCATGTTGATGTACTTAATTTACATGTTGGTGTTCATCATGATGTGTATATTGTTAGGTCATGTTAGATATGTTCATTTAAGGTGCGTGCAAATAGATGTGTATGTGATAGCATTTATTTGACATGAGATTTATATTTGGTGTTTGTGTTGTAATGATGCTATACAATGCTTGTGTTTTGTTAAATGATCATGATCACGATGATTAGATTATGTTAGCAAATTTGAATGTGTATTTTAGAATATGATGTTTGTACGATGGTTATCATGATCATGATGTTTATTTTTAATATTAAATCATGATGTTTATTAAATATTATGTCGTGATTGTAATTGAAATTTTAATTTTAATTGTATGTAAAATTGTAAATCTGTAGTTGTAATTGTAATTGTAATTTTAATTGTAATTGTAATTTTAATTGTAATTGTATGTAAAATATTTGTAAAATTGTAATTGTAATTGTACATAATTGTATTGTGAAATTGTAAAATTGTAATTGTAATTGTATTGTGAAATGATTGCAATTGTATGTAAAATTGTAAAATTGTAATTGTAATTGTAATTGTATTTAAAATTGCAATTATAATTGTAATCTAGTTTTAATCGTAATTGTATGTAAAATATTTGTGAAATTGTAATTGTAATTGTAATTGTATTGTGAAATTGTAAACTTGTAATTGTAATTGTATGTATTGTCATCATTCAATTTTATTAAAATTTATAAATTTGTAAAATTGTAAAATTGTAAATTAATTGTCAATTTTGAACCATAACGACCGTAAGTAAAATGTATACCGTAAATATTGTTAAATTACCATAATTGTAAAATTGTAATTTTTATAAATTTGTATGAATATAAATAATTGTAAAATAATAAATATATAATAATATGAATTTTTGTAACATAATAAAGTTTATAATATAATGCAAATAAATTCATGTTTAGAATTTTCATTATTTTACTATGATCTTACCTACAAAAAATAACAGTATACATTTTGAAGATATTATTCACACACATTTAAAGCAATCAAGTAGTTGTATTATTTTATGAATTGACATAGAAAAAAAGAACTTGATACAGTGCATTGTTTTCGAAATCAACATAATTGCAAATTATCAAGTGAAATGAATTTAACATTAACACAATGAAAACCAATTAATTCAAAATACATATTATAATGTTTCGAAAAAAAGAGTCTTACTTATAAGTTCAAGTCCTCTTCTTTATAAAAACCCATCTTAAAAGGTATAAATAATGAAATAACACATGTACCATCTAGATTTCAGAGAAGATCCACTACATTTACATCCAAAACCCCCTTTTGTTACAAGACCTACGAAATTATTGTATACAATATGCATGGCATGTTAAAGAATATCATGAAGACCAAAACAATTACAATGAATTAAATAACTAATATGTGAAAGAATATTGTTACGTATATAAACAAATCAATAAACATATAATTTACCAAAGTAAACTCCTAAGCCTGGATAATCATGTGTCGTGTAAGCACATATGTCATACAACGTAAAAATCCTCTCTGTTGTAATGGGTCTTGATACATCGTATACATTTATCTCATCCCATTATTCCTTCAATTCATCTACTAGTGGTTGTAAGTAGACATCCATATTCTTCACTTGTCTTCTACCAGGGCTATGAGATCCAACATAAGATATTCATTCTTCATGGACAACCATGGGGGTGGGTATTGTTATTGATCACTACTACATGCCAAACAGAATAGTTGGTGTTCTAGAGGGAATATGGGTTGACTCCATCCATGGCTATGCTCAGTCATATACTTCGTACTTCATCCTTGAATTTTTCAGGCCATGTATTCTCTATATGCTTCATGGCTATTGAATCTGTTGGGATTCGCATAACTCCCAACTCACTTCTTTGTGAGGCATGCCATCCTTGCAACATAGCTAATTATTTGCAACGAAAGAGCCTTTGAATCCTTGGGATTATAGGCATGTTCCTCAATATATTAAAAGGAGGACCACATGATATACCCTTATTTTTTTATTTATCATACCTATCATGCCCACATTTCGTACATATCTCTTTTTATGCATATTCTCCTCTATATAGAATACAATAATTTGGACATGCATGATATGATATGTACTCAACACCCAACATTTTCAATAATTTATTTGCCTCTTCGCAACTATCAAGCAAGACATTATCACTCGGAAGAGCCTTATCTTTGAATAACTTTTATTTGGTCATGGACAATATTAAATGTACATTAATGCTGATAATTATTAACGTTCATAAAATTGACCATTTGTAATGTTCATTGTGTGATTATATTTCTCAAAATAAAAGTGACTTCATGGACAATTACCTCAATATTTCTGAGAAACATATATTCGACAAGCCAAACTTTGCTTTCAAGTTGTACAGTAACATCATTGTCCCCAACTGCGTAGACTTTGACTGATCGCCAGGTCTAAAGAGAGGGGTGGTGGAAGAAAATTTAAGGCTTTCGAAAAAGGTATCAGCGATATGAGCATCATCCCCTAGTTGATCATCGTTCTGGAATGCATCTAACAACATCGTCTCCATGGTAGTCATACTTAAGTAATCATCCATACCAACGTCTCTTTGATTTCCTCCATTGCTAGCTTGTGAAGAACTACAATTGTTGTAGTCATTCCTAATTGGTGAATCTGGACTTAGTGGAAATTGAATAGGTGGTTGATTCAACCATTCTTGGTATCGTTCCTCTCCGAGTTTTTCTCTTAATTCATCCTTCTCTCAATTTGACATTGTCATGGGGTGCAACAAAAGATGGTAGATAGGTCGCTCATCATCAGTAGACTCCTAACAACTTCAAAAAATATGTTTAAACATGACTAGTACAAAATCGATGATATCAATTAGTAAGCACGTCAACAATGCATGATTAATTTGTTTGACGTTGAAATAATTACATTAATATACCAAACAATTATTATTACCATCACTGTCCTAGGATTGTGGCTAGAAGATACAATGTTACAATTGGCAGGGTGAAGCGATTGTCCATTTTCATCTACCAAATGCACCTTGCGGTATGCTGCTCCTGATAAGAGCTTCCAACGTTTTGGAGTTGTTTGGATATTTTGTGCATCTGAACTTGATTTTGAATCTGCATGAACCTGTAAATTTGTATACATTAATTTTATTTAGCTGAATGACATGGATTAAAAAAAAAAAAAAATCAATTAGATAACGAAAATATAAATCAAATCTGAAGTAATTACGTCTAGAGATGGATAGGAAGAACTATGTGATGGGCTTTGAAAAATATTATAGAACGAGCTGGATTTTGAAGAATTTTCCATTTGATATAATTATGAGATTTTCTCCCTGCATTTGAGAAAAATCAATAATAAATTTTGGTGTACATACCTAAAATTATTTTTGGTGCCTTAAAAATGGACTTATTGTTATCGGTGCTAATGTATTGTTAACCGCACCGATGTGTTTTAGTTACTGTGCACCAGTGCAGTTTATTAACTGATGCACTAATGCTGTTAGTTAACAAACGCACCACATATTTGGAAATAAAAAAAGTGCAAATTTATTTTTTTTGAAGTGAAAAAAAAGTCGTAAATTGAAAAATGGGCGACAAATTATTTTTGGAAATCTAATTTCATAAAAAAGTTCTTTAAATAGTAAAAATTATTCATTATTTCATTATTTTTGCAAAAAAATTCAAGGAGGGATTTGCACAAGAGACATACCTGGAGAAAGAGAGCACGAGAGCACTGTGGAGCAGAAAAATACTTTCGAACAACAGCACTATTCAGAGAATCAAAATTTGAAACATTTGGTGATTCGCACAACTACCCTCTAGTATAGTAAAATTGTTAAATTTTACTGTAATAATTGTTTTTTTTACAATTTTTTTTGATTTAATATATACATAGTAAAAAATTTAAATTTTACTGCACATTTTCGAAAAAAAAAAACAAAACAAAACAAAACAAAAAACAATAACAATAACAAAAAATCTCATTCTTACGTTAAACCCTTGCTTCTTCTTGTTTATGTGACTTCACAATTAGGGTTTTTCATTTTATATTTATAGGATTTGTATATATATATATATATATATATATATATATATATATATATATATATATATATATATATATATATGCGTATGACATCTAACCCACGAGACCACTTGCAGAGTCACATCCCAATCCATGTCTGCCCTTGCACGATTTTTTTAAAAACAGATTTTTTTTTTTTTTAAATCTGTGCGCCCTATTTAAAATAGCACACCGATGCGCTATTGTAGTATAGCGCACCAAGTGCGTATTGACAAAAAAAAACACTATTTGATAAAAAAAAAATTAATAATTTATGTTTGTGTTAATCGGTGCACCGATTAACATATAACACACTGGGTCTCCTTGTTAACAAAGAGCGTTCGGTGCGTACTTTGGGAAAGTTGCACCGTTTTCTTGATTTTATTTTTTTTACCTGAAAATTATGTGATTTATTTATAAAATATATTAATGAATGGTATGGTATAGGTTTCATATTGATAAATAAATGGCTGACAAAATTTCAAGTAACAAAAATACTAATAGCACATCGGGAAAAGAAAAAAAGGAAATTTCTTTATAAATTCTTTTAAAAAATTAATTATTTTTTAACTATATGTAAGTTTAACTATTATGTATTGTTTAGTGTGTATCATAGAGAGCCACAAAATGACAAAGCTCGATAATATTGTTTCTTATCTAAGACCAGAAGAGTGTAAAAGCTTAATGGAAAAATTGCAGAAAGATGAATCAGGTGAATGAAAATATCATATCGATCTAATATGAGTTTCTTTTCTGAATTTTCATTAATAATATACTTAAAAATATTAGATATAATGTTTCAAACAATCTATTAATTCACCTATGTTTAATTTTCTACAGGGGCCATCAACAAATAAAAGGAATGTTTTTTCTCAAAAAAGAAAAAAAATAAAACATACAAATCAAAATGAATTGCTCCTTAGCTCATCTGGAGTGGTGTTGGAGGTTAACGAAAGGGGGAAAAACTTTTACAAAAATTTGAGGGATTTAGTGGAATGAATGTATAGACGTTCGTTCCACTTACAATACAAAAATAAATCCAATGATTCCATGAACCAAATTTTATTTAAATGACAGGATGAGTTTCCAGAGAATTGGTCAATGAGACATGTTAGAATTTTAATAGCAAAAACATACAACAACAAAAAATAAGGAATGAAAAAAGTAATATTCCTTTAAATGTTTTTCTAGAGTTACATGTATATGTTACTACAAAGAAATCATTTATAAATATCACTTTTATTATATTTACTTTTCATATATCAATATAAAATTAAATAGTTTATTGTCATGTTACATTTTCAGGAAGATTGTGAAAATCTCAAAGAATGAACGAGCTGATATCAGAAATATGCTTATAGGAATGTCCAAAAAGGTGTATAAGGAGATGGTCAAAGAAATGGACATAATTTATTCGCACAAGTAGCCATCTCGACAACAACGTGCTTCAAATGTAATATGTAATCATTGAATTTTTCTATTAGGTACAATAAATAAACAATTTAGCATTAAATATTAATTTTCAAGTATTTTCTTACAGAAAATAAAACAAAATGGAACCCATTCAGCACATAAAATGAGACGACAAGGAAGACAATGTTTGATATCTATGTTTGTGAGTAATTTTTACTTCCTTATAACAACTTAACTAGATTTCATTTTTGTATATTTTAAGTTGTTTTACAATAATCATCATTGAATGTCTTCACAGGTGCTAACATACAAAGAATAACCATCAGAATACTTGATTGACATTGGGTTAAATATGGGTTGTTAGTATATGTTGGCATATCAGAAAATTATTATGGAATTTGTAAGCATCTATCTTGTTTTACATAGCTCCATCTATAATTAATAGAACAAAAAAAATTGTTATATTAAATCGATGATTTGTTATGGGATATAAAACTTGCAGGAAACAAAGTATGGAACTGCGCCAACAAATGAATTGTTGAGAGATGGCATGAAATTTGGTTTTTAAATAATATGTATAGTTCATGAGTAAATTCTTACTATGGTACATTTATTTTCGATTTACATTCATGTATATTATTTAATATTGCAATTTTCATTATTATCACCAATGTATATACACTCATTACACTTTATTTTTATGTTTATATATGGAACTTGAAGAAGAAGAAAACAATCAACACAATGAACAAAACATTCATCCAAATAACCCAAGTCATGGAAGTATCTCGAGCAGTGACAGTTGTTCCAGCGAAGAATGATGATCAATACGTTTGGATATCATAGCAAGGCGTTGTATTTTTTGAAATATTTGTCTGTGAAATCAGACATTTTGTTTAATGCAATGGACATAGTGTCACAATTGAAAGACAAAGGGATATCAATAAATGTCCCATTTTGTATGACAAAGTGTGTCTTATATATATATATATATATATATATATATATACGTTTTAATTTATTCTATTGTGTTCTCCATTGTCACTGTGAAATGATACACCACTGATTAAATATATGGATTATTAAATATTACAATGAAGAGATGAAAAATCTGATGATATGATATAACAAATTAATCCAAACATCAAATTCAAATGAACTAATAAAAATTTAATTTATATAAATACTGTTATAAGTTATGTGTCGACTTTTGATGAATAATGAACTTTAAAAAGTCACAATAATTGCACTGTCACAGTTCGTTGTTTCTAAAAAATACAAAATGAACATTGGTGCGTGTTAGTTACAATGCACCGGTGTGTTTGTATGATACTGCACACTGGTGTGTTTCTATGACCTATGGGCACTGCACAAATACCAATACCAATTAGAACACCTGGTGTGCTTTATCGACTACTACCACCCAGGCGGTCTGATAGGCATTGCATGCACCAGTACGGTTTGCCTTTAACGTGCCGATGTGTTTTTATAACTTAACAGCCCAGTGCATTTTAGCACCTAGATGGCCCGATGTGGTTTTACACCTTAACAACCCAGTGCATGCACATTCCATCAGTCTTGTGCGTCTTGCTGGGTGAAACGCACCAGGACGTTGCTAAACGCCTTGGGGCATCCGAAATTTGGTTTCCATCCTGGTGCTTGGTATGTTTACATTACTGATGCATACATGGTAAAACTCACCAATGCGTTCACACCTGATGCGTTCACCGATGAGGAAAAATCCATAAAACCTCTGGCCGCCTAGTTTTTTTAGTTGTGTTGAAGTTCCGTTAAAAGCTGTTCCAAAACCTCTGTTATCGAAAATAGATGTTGTAGCAAAAAAAAAAATTGACAATTTTGACCAATTTTATAACACTAAAAACCTCCTTTATAACCTCCGCTATAGGGTCTTTTCCTTGTAGTATTTCCAAGATCATAATGTCTCTTCACCAAAAGAAAAATATTCTCAACATAAATTAGAAGATTTATGACTATGTCAGCGAATGTGGTGGAAAGACAACCTGCATCTTCCAAACAACCTTCTATCTTATCAATTTATATGCCAAAAAGGGTAGGTGGTAAGGGAACCTTCTCTTGACTCTGATATTTCCTTTAATTTCTTTTGATGACACTTAGTGGTCTTAAACTTGGATCTAACATTCTTGTATAGCCATGTCAGAACAACCCTCAACTTGAGAGGAACCATTATATCTTTCGGCCTCTTCCACAACGTTGTCCTAGAAATAGTGTCAAGAGATTTTCTAAAGTTAACAAATCAACAAAATAGATTAGTTTTATTATTATGACATCCCTCTATGATTTATAAGGTAAAATTGAAATTGAATGAAAATCCCCTTTGATAACCAGTCATGGCTATTAGATAATAGCATGTATGCAACATTGAGTTGAATTGATCCCCAAGTGTTAGCTCAATTGGTCGAGTCCCCATCATTAAAGCATATTTTCTATTGAGAGGCCACAGGTTCAATTCTCTCAACACTCTCGGGGTCAACCTTCGTGGTTGAGCCAGTAGGAAGTGATTCCTTCAAGTGGATTTTCCTAATACAAATATTTCGTGGATCTAGAAACCATTGATCTCTGAGGTTCGTGAACCACATAGAAAAAACAAAAAACAAAAATAACAACATTGAGTTGAATTCACTTGTGCCTTTTTGAAATTGTTAATGAATGAATTTAAATTTTCAAAGAAGAATTTCCAGTTAACATTAATTATATAGTTTTATCACACACACAAATGTATAATATTACTATCTCCCTAAGTGAGGTGATACACATACATCATGTTGCCAATATTGGGACAACCCTCCTCCCCAATCTGCAACCATGTGTTGTGATGGCAGCTTAGTGGGAAACCCTCCCATACAAAAAAAAATGGATAATGAGTGAGCATGGATGGAAAATGTTCAACACATTAATGGGACACCAGGAAATATAATTTTAGGAAAGACGGTAATAATGATATTTCAGACAAGGCGCACTTTTCTCAGCTTGTAGAATATTGCGTAACATATATGTGGGAAGGACAATAGCAATTATGTTTCAGACATAGTGCCCTCTACTGAACCTATATAAGATTTCAAGGTGTAACTTCAGGAAGGATGGAATGATGGGTCAAAAATTTTGTTTCAATAGGTAACAAGAAGAGGCTTCTAATTTAATTTCCCATTAATTAAATTAGAAGGAAAATATAATTCCACATCACATGACAGCTTGTACAAGTTAACTGAGTTAGGAAGACTTAGTTAGCTAAGCCTTTCCGAATTGAGGGTCAAACTAGAGGCATGTAGAGTTCACTATAAGTTTTAGGGGGTCTAGTTGCAATTTATTTTAAGTTGTAATTATTTAACTTAATTATTTGATTTAAAATTAGTTTAAATAGTTCTAACCGATGGATGAGCTAGTGAGATGTCTAGTGAATTAAATATGATTTAGTTCACATGAAGTGGTCAATTAAATAACCGATAATTCACTCTAAATAGTTGTTGCATGTCAATTCTAATGAAGACCTAGTTGAGATTGGAGTTAAAGGGAAGTATACTATAAGTTGTATAATTATAAAATTGTAGAGATCATGCATGAGGTCAGCGGGATGTCTTGGATGCATTGTGTAATAAATTAGTGGGAATTTCCTAATTAATAGGGGCTCAATTACCTCAAGAATGCGTGAGCAAGGCTAGTCAAACAGAGGCAAGGAATTGGCTAAGTATTGGACCAAACTTGCTTAGATCAGTGTGAGACAGTCATAGATAGTGCATAGAGCTCTCAAGCCTGAGAGAAGCATTGTATTGTTTCATATTCTTGACTTAATGAAATATACATATAGTGGGGCTTTTAGCTAAGTCTTTCCCTAGATACATCTTTCTGCTATGTAATTGAAATTATTTCTCTTTCTTGTTCATGTGATTGTGCGATCATAATTGGTTTCCGCAATTTGTAGAATAAATTCAAGTATTTTGTTTTAGCATATTACAAGATCAGTTGAATCTATGTGGATTTTATACATGGTATCATAGAAGGAATCACTATAGAAGAGAATAATACAAGTTTTTTTTGAACAGGTGAATCGAATTTGTAGATTTATTCTTCAGGACCAGTAGTAGATTAGGATGTCTTTATGTGGATTGAGACTCGAATATGCCCTTGAGGATAGCTCAAATTACATAGGTTGGAAGGAAAGGATGGAGGTAGTTCTGGAGGACAACGGGTTGAAGGAATTCATAAAAATTGATATTCCCAGGCCCGCAACAACAGATGCTCAAAATATTGATGCATGGAAGAAGAATGTAGCAAAGGCGAGAAGGATTATGTTCGAAGGAGTTCAAGATCATATTGTCTCGAACCTCCATGGAAATGAAACTCCATATATTATGTGGAATGCCTTAATAGATTTATTTCATAACAACAACGACCACAGGAAGATGGTGCTGAAATACAAGCTCAAAAAGATCAAGATGGAAAAGGGCGACACGATACCAAAATTCTTGACAAAGTTCACTCAATGTCAAGATGAGCTTGGAAGTGTTGGTGTGACAGTTTATGAGGATGATTTAGTGAGCCTAGCACTTCTAGGCCTTCCTAAGAGCTGGCATAGCTACCAGGATTTGGTGAATGGGAAGGAGAAGCTACCAGAGTGGGAGCGATTGTGGTCTGACTTGGTACAAGAAGAGATTCAGTGGAACACCAAATATGGATTCTCATCAAATACTAATGATGAGGATAATTGTACCTTGGACAGAAAGGCAAAGAAATGGAAATGGAAGGTGTCCCATTCCAAATCATATTTTGGTTAGGAAGGAAAGAAGCGATACTTTTCAAGGATAAAATGTTTTCACAGTCATGAGCTTGGACAATATGCTACAAAGTGTTCGCACAATAAAACCGACAAGAAGCCCTCAGGAGGAGCGGCATGTGAAGCACTTGCTTGACAGTTCGAGTTAGATTTCACTCTCATCGCATGCACGGTGTCATTGGTGAAGGTTTATGCATGGTACTTGGATAGTGAAGCTTCATTCCATATGACTAACAACAAATAATTCTTCAATAACTTGGAGTAGAAGGATCTCCAGATGCACATCGAGATGGGAGATGACGGTAGGTATAGCACGACTTGGAATACCATCGCTATGATGCGATATTTAGCAAAGGAAAGGTGGTCCTTCATCACAAAGCCACGGGACAGATGAAGAATATTAGGGTTCGAGTAAATAACCTCTACAAATTGGATGTAGAAGATTTTTATGCCTTGAGCACAAAAGCAAAGAAGGTGCAGAGCTGATACATCGATTATTTATGGCATAGAATATTGGGCCATTTACACCATGGTGCTTTTAAGATCATGCAACATATTTCTACAGGACTTCCCATGGGTGCACTTGAGTTGTGAGATACATGAAAAGGGTGTACATAGGGGAAGTACACAAAATCCACCTTTCATGAGAAGGAAAGTCGAGCAATGACGATCCTTAAGAGATTTCACTCAAATGTGTGTGGACCATTCTTGACAGCCTTCACAGAAAAACAATGGTATTTTGTGATTTTTTAGATTATTTTTCATGCAATTGTTGGATATTATTCATGTAGAAGAAAGATCACACGTTCTCAAAGTTTTTTTATTTCAATGCACTTGTCGAGAAAGATACAGGGAAGAAGGTGAAGACTTTCAAAGCGACAATGGTGGAGAAAATGTCTCTAATGAATTCAAGAAATTTTGTGCTTTAGAAGGAATTCGACAGGAATTGATATCACCCCATAACCCACAGTAGAATAAGGTTGCAGAAAGGAAGAACATAACTATTGTGGGAGAAACATGAGCGATGTTGCATGATCAGGAACTACCGTTTCATCTATGGACGGAAGCATGCAACACAGCAATATTTGTGTAGAACATAAGTCCTCATTAGATACTTGGGATAAGTACACCAAAGGAATATTTTTCATGTAAGAAATCATATGTGGCACATTTTAAACTTTTTGGTTCATCAGTTTATTTCCATGTAACTAAAGATGCCAGGAAGAAGCTAGATCCAACAACTAAGTTGGGAATATTTGTGGCGTACATTGATACACCTCACAACTATCAGGTTTACTTTCCAGCACACGGGATGACAGTGGTCAAAAGAGATGTGAAATTTGATGAAGAGATGGCCAATATGCGAATTTCCCTTGAGAGGGAGCTTAAGTTGCATGCATTTTAGGAGATCTTGGATCCAAAATAAGAACCTTAAGATGTGGATCAGCCACAAGAAAAGGAATAGAGAATGGAAGCACCCACTCATGCATATACATCCAAGATGGAAAGAAGCGCACCAAAGAGACAAAAAAGTTGGTGCTTGATGCTACAGAGAATGTGGGAGCACCCACATCACAACGCAGGCAGAGAAGCTCCCTAGAGCAGTACATTGGCTGCATGGCTCTTATGAGCGAGAGTGTAGAGATAGAGTCATCCTCTTTCGAGGAAGCAATACAGCAACCAGTTTGGGTTGATGCCATGGTTGAGGAGCTGGGGAATTATGAGGTCTAAAATGGGCCTCCTAAGGAAATAATAAAATAATAGCTAAACCAATAAAATAATATTTATGATTTTGCAATTCACTTGTTGCACCAAAATCCATGTAACCATGGTTAAATTCAATTCAAAAGTTGTACCAAAATAAAATTAATAAAAAAATTGTATTGATGTGACTATAAATAAGAATGAGTTTTTCAAGAAAAAATCATTATCATTGAACAACTAATGCATTTTTCATTTGTACTTAAATAACTTAAAATGAAATATAAATATAAATTAATAAATTCTTAATTATATAATATATCATTCATCAAAATTTATATTATTTAAATTATATAATAACATGTAATTAATATATTATATAAAAGTAATATAATATAATATAATATATGTAATATATTGTTTTATATATGAATTTTATATTACATATTGAATTGATTTGATTTATAACATAAGAAGAAATAATCTATAATATAAAAAAGAATATAATATATATTCTATAACATTTAGATTATTTTTCATAATATTATATATACTAATATTATATATACTAATATATAATATTAATATAATCATAATGAAATGAATCGAGTTGTATTTAAAATTAAAGAAAACAAATATTGAAATAAATTTAATTTATATTTATAAGTATAATATAAGATTTATATGCATTGAGATTTAGAATTTTTTTGCCCCAAACTATGTTGAACCTAATATACATTTTTTCAACATACAAAACTAATATACATTTTTTCATCATACAAAACTAAAATGTCTGTTTTTTTAATTTTAATATGTTTGTATTGCTATTAATATTATAATAATATTATTTATAGATTTGATTTATCCTAAAATTAGAAGGTTGCATTTTTATTTGTTTTTATTTCATATGTATAATATATGTGTATAGATATTAACTTATAATTAATTTGAAATTCTAATATTAAATAAAATGATATGAATATAGGTGTAGAAATGCAATTCACTTGGGTCTGCAACTGAACCCTAGCTCTTGCCCTATCCCTTGGATTCCTCTGCGGCCAACCCAGGGTTGCTGCAGGCTCTGCGCCTGTGGCCCTGCCTTGCTCTGCACCTAGCCTCTGTGGCTTCTGTTATGGAGCAAAATGTTCGCCACGCGGGGTCCTCTTTCAAAAAGCAGGTTGTGGGCTCCTCCCACACTCCTAACCTTTCATTCTTCACGCACCTAATAAAATCTTCAGCCTCTCCCCATTCAGATTTGGAGCTACATCTAAGCTCCCCTTGTCAAGAAAAAGACAAAGATGACCACGGCCCCAAGCAGGATTTCTCTGCAAACGGTCACCAAGATAAGACAGGGGATTATGCGCGAACAGTACACCTGTCAAAGAACCAGGACGGTAAAAACTCTAAGGCTAAAGACAAGGATCAGGGAAAGAAGAAAAATACGCATGTATGCCACCCAAAAGCAATGAAGATCCCAGAAATAGTAATTCAGGATCCACATATAGAGGTATACAGAGAATACATGAAAGAACATGCCATCATATGTAAATATATGGGGATCTAGCCCTTAGAAAGAGCCCTTAAAGGTTGGATACAAGCTAAATGGAACCATAAAGGGGCAATAGAACTTCAGCTCGGATCGAAGGGTTTCTTCACTATTGTCTTTTCTCGCCTGGAAGACAAGGACAGAATCTTTGAAGGGGGTCCATATTTTTTCAACTCTGCTAGTATTTACATGAGATTCTGGAAGGAGAACTTTACTCCTGAAAAATAAGACTTCACTCGAGTCCTAGTCTGAGTAAGACTTTATTCTCTCCCTACGGACTACTGGGCACCTTCGGTTCTCCAAGCCACTAGGAACAGTCTGGGAGAATACATCAAGATGTCAGAGGGTACTAAGAATGGTCATTATATTTCATATGCTCGAATCTGCACATATATTGATGTCTCTGGCGCCCTTCCAGAAGCCATCAACTTGAACTTCCGAGACGAAACTTGGACTCAAGCGGTGGACTATAAACATATACCATTTCGTTGCAGTAAATGCCACAAGAATGGTCATCTCTTTAGAGACTTCCCACAGAACCAGCCACCCCCAAAAGAAAGTCCATCGAGCACGAAGGATGAGCAAGGATTAATCAAAGTAAGTTACAAAAGTAGGAAAAGTAGAAGGAACAACACTGGAAGAGAAATCCCAAAGTAGGCACAAAAAAATAAATATGAAATCCTTTCTCCTACAACAGAGGAAACTGGACAGTATAGCAATAGCAAGGATCAAAAAAATGAACAGAACAAGGAAATGGAAACATATATGGAGAACACAATCAATCTCTCTCAAGCAAAACAAGCAACTCAAGAGCAAAACGAAATGGACTTCACACAGGACCTACCTACATCAGAGGAAAAGGCGATAAAGGAAATCCTGATGGGTATGGACCTGCAGAAGATCTCAAAGGAATGGACCTCAAAAGGGTTTGAGGGTATACTAGAAGACTACCTCCAAAGAATTGAAGAAGCATATACTCTGCAACAAAACTTCCAAAAGCAAAGAGAACATCAAAGCAAAGAAAAAAACCAAGTTGGAGGAATCAAAGCGAACCTTAAAGCCAACAACCAGATCACAAAAGGGCAACCAAAAAGAAAAAGACATAAAACAAACAGTCAACAACTCCAAGAGCTCGGTAATGAACTCATAGATGTGGGCAAGATAAAGGTTCTATCTCTAACTCCCAATATTTTATCATGATCTGCGCATCTTGGAACATCAGGGGACTCAATAGTCCTACAAAAAAAATTATCCTCAAATCCAAGGTTACCTCAGGAAAAACGGATATTCTAATGCTACAAGAAATAAAAAGTGGACTAACTGAAATGATGTCCATCCAATAGGCCTACTTTAGGAAGCAATACAGTCATGTAGCCATTGTCGCCTCGAGGACTGCTAGAGGCATAGCTACGTTTTGGAAAGACTCTAGGTTTCATCTAATCGACTCCTTTGCCTCCAGACATGCCCTCACCACGATACTCCAAATAACAGGAACTAAAGAAAAGCTATGTATTACCAATGTATACGGTCCCCATATAGTTCACGAACGCCTGGCCTGGCTCAATCATCTCAAATCCTTCCTCCAACCTCTCGATCATAAGTACCAGATCCTGGATGGTGACTTCAATATGATCCTAAAATTGGGTGAAAAAAGGGGTGGACTTCACAGACTAGACTCAGACTCTCAAGCCTTCCAAAATATGATAGATGACCTGGGCTTCATCGATACTCTCACTAAAAATGGCATCCACGCCTGGAATAACAGGAGAGGGGGTGAGCGTCAAATCTCCTCCATTAGAGACTAAAATTCATCAAGTGGGAATTTAAAAAATGGAACTAGGAAACCTTCAGAGACATCACTATGGAGAAAAAAGTGTTAGAGCTAAAAATGAGAGAAATTCAACAAAAAATCATTCAAAATGGATTGATAGAGGAAACCAAACAAGCTGAAATGGAATTACATAAACAATGGGAGGATAGGGTCTCCCAAGAAGAAACCCTCTAGAGACAGAAATCAAGGATCAACTGGCTCAAAGATGGGGAGAAAAACACTGCCTTCTTCCATAAATCCATGATCCAACATAGAAAGCACAACAAGATTCTCAATCTCAAAAATAAGCAGGGTCATGTGCTAAATACACATTAGGAAATTGAGGAAGAACTGCATCAGCACTTCTCGAGCATCCTCAAAGATGGGGGTCAGCACAACGAGGATCATATCAAGAAGATCACCAACACCATCCCATCTATTTGTCTAGAGAACATAATCAAATGTTGCTAAAAAGGATTACCATTGAGGAAGTGGAAGAGGCTATTCAGTCAATGCCAAATGGCAAGGCACCTAGGCAGGACGGCTTTACCATCGACTTCTATAAGGCTTGCTGGAGCACAATTAAGGATGAGGTCTATGATTTGGTGGAGGAATCTAGAGTGAAGAAATCCATCTTTCCCTCCCTCAACTCTACTTTTCTGGTGCTCATTCCTAAATCAGACAGAGCGGGCACTCTGGTTCAATTTAGACCCATTGCTCTCTGCAATGTAATATACAAGATTATCTCCAAGGTTCTAGAAAATTGCATCAAACCCCTCTTGCCACTCTTGATCTCAGCAAATCAAACGGGGCATGTTGATGGTAGACAAACCATGGACAACATCATCCTCTTGCAGGAAATCATCCACTCACTCAAAGATCAGGGAAAACAGGGTATGCTAATTCAACTAGATATGTCCAAGGCTTTTGACAAGATCAACTGGAACTACATCAGACATATGTTAGCAGCCTTCGAGTTCAACAAATACTGCATCAATTGGATCATGGCTCTAGTTTCAGGGGCTTTCTTCTCAATCCTTCTTAATGGCTCCCCCACCTCTATCATCAACCCTTCGATGGGAATTAGACAAGGAGATCCTCTCTCCCCTTTCCTCTTTGTCATCATGGCGGAGGGTCTGGGCAGGTCTATCTTAGCTGCCTCTTCTTGCAATCTCCTCTCTGGCCTTAATCTCTACCCCGCCCCCCCTCCCTCCCTCAACCCACCAGTAATTTTTGGATGATACTCTCCTTATGGGTTGCCCTATGGCCAGGGAAGCCCTTTCTTTCAAGAAAATTTTGGATGACTTCTCCCTGGCCTCTAGCTCTGTTGTCAATAATGCCAAGTCAAAAATATTTTTTCTCAACACCCCCACTACCATCCAAAATCACATCACCTTCATCCTTGGATTCCAGAAGAGCAATCTCCCCTCTAAGTACCTAGGTGTTCCCCTTATGGACAAACATTTTTCCTGCTCGAATTGGGAACCCCTCATCTCCAAGCTCAAGAAAAAAATCTCCAACTGGACCTTTCGTCCCTCAACCTTGCTGGAATATTAACCCTGGTTCGCTCTGTTCTTTAGGCCATGCCCCTTTACCAACTCTCAGCCATAGCTACTTCGAGATCCATCTCGAACTAGATCAAATACATTCAGCGAGATTTCCTTTAGAAAGGCAAGGCCAATAAAGGAAAGTGGGCTTTGGTGGCTTGGGACAAATTCTGCTCACCCAAGGATGCAGGCGGTCTTGGCCTTCGTGATCCAGACGTCCTAGGAAGGGCTCTGGGAGCCAAGACTTAGTGGTGTTGGCTCACTAATCCTTCCTCTCACTAGGCCTTGCTTTAGAAGGCCAAATATGCCCCCTTACTCCCTTGGGACTCTCATATTAGACTTTTGAGCAACCTCAAAGGATCTCCTATCTGGAACCAGATGTGGGACAACAGAATGCTCATTCAAAACCATAGCTTCTAGGGGATAGGTAATGGTCAGAATGCCTTATTCTAGGTGGATGCTTGGGAGCAAGGCCCTAAATTTTATTTGGAGATCTACAGGCCAATCAGAGAGCAGCTTTAAGCGCATAACTAAATCAGATTCAAAGATTACTAGAAACTCATGGGAGAATCAGAATGGAGAGAATGGGTGAACATCCAAGATTTTCTTCCCAACCATCTCCATCAGCCGATCAATATCATAGCAGAGGAACTAAATAACAGGAAAATTCAAAAGGAAGAAGGATCAAACATCCTGCACTGGGGCACTAATGCGGCAGGAAAATTCAATATCAAATAAGCTTACAACATCTTGCAAAATCCTACCCCTGTCCAATAAGATCACAAATGGCACAATCTCTGGAGCAAGAAACATTGGTCGAAGATTACTCTCTTTCTCTGGCTGGTTATGCACAGGAAAATTCTTACTTAGGATAATCTTCAAAAGAAAGGATTCATAGGACCTTTAGTATGCACGCTATGCCACTCTGAGGCAAAAATGACCAATGATGTCCTCAACACCTGCCCCTATGCCTCCAACATCTGGTCCTGGTTCCTTCATGTCTTCATAGCCTCTGACCGCACTCTTGATTCCATCCATTACTCTCTAGAAAATTGGCGCCCTGCCTTCTCCAATCAACCCCTCGTCAATTTATCCTGGAATCTCCTCCCGGGCATCATCTGTTGGGCCCTTTGGAAGGAGTGAAACTCCGGTATTTTCATGAATTCAACCTCTAAGGAAGAACATATGCTCCACAAAATTAAATGTACTCTCCATGAATCAGCCTCCATAACCAATCTCCAGAACCCCCCAAACCCTCCCTCTATGGTTGATTGCAGAATCCTTTCCCTTCTCAACTCCCCCCCCCCTTCCTGCTCCATCACCCCTGCCGATTCTATCTCTCCCTTGCCTCTATCCATTTGGCATCCTCCAGACCATTCCTTCACCAAGCTCAATTATGATGGAGCATCCAAGAACAACCCAGGAATGGTGGGTTTCGGCGGTGTGTTCTGTAACCCTCAGGGTTCCATCCTTTGGATTTACTACGGAAATTTGGGGCATACCACGAATAATGCGGCAAAGCTCCACACGTTAGCAAATAGCATAGCAATTGCAAAGAAAATAACTACTGGCCCCTGCTTGTTGAGGGCGACTCCAATGTAGCTAGCCAAGATTGCAGGAAGTTGCAGCAAGGATGTAGCATTGCTAAGGTCTCTGAATGTTGGCGTATTAACAAAGTCTTACTCAGAATCAAAGATAGCATAGGTGAAGTGAGAGGTGTATCTTTCTCTGTGGTCATAAGGGAAGCTAACAAGTTGGCTGACTATATTGCTAACCAAGGCGTAAAGACCTTAGCAAGACTTGTCTCCAAGGACTGGATAGCTATCGACTCTCCAACGGTTAAAACTGATTTTACGCTTATAAATGAAACTGACCTTCAAAAGGCGGGGGTCTTGTCAAAACATCCAGATCCTTTCACTCATTATGACAGAGTACATAGCAACCCCTCTCATTAATGATATTGGTGGTGGCTGGTCCTTGGTAAGCTCACCCCGGTACGCTCCCATGCATTACCATTACTCCAAGCCTGCCTCCATCACCCATGAATGCATGCGCAACAACTATTCGCTTGCTCCTCATTTCCCTTGGAACACCTCCTTATATTCCCCTCACCTCACCATCAATCCTCATTATCTCCCTCAATTCAGCCCCTCTTTCACCCTGAGAATTAATTGTTGTTCTCAGCTTCGGTTGTATCCCTCCCTCTCTCTGTGCAAGCTACCGACCATGGCTCCCCGACGTCGCCACCCTCCTCCCCAACCTCGCCGCACTTGCAACTCCTACTGGGATAATCCCTCCCATCCCCCAGTAACTAGGGCGGAAACTTTGGCGCGCAATGCGATTCGTATCTTCACAAAGAACACCCCTGATCCGGTGCAGGAAATTCTGGCTGGGTTGGACGCCGAAGCTTCAGCTCGCCGTAGGTCCACCCCCTCGGAGACGGTTGACAGAGCTCTCCAATGGATCCCTGATCCCGCCTTAACCAGAAGCCGTGAGAACCTTTATACCCGTGCCATTGATATGCATTGGAATACCAAGACTTTGTTAGCTATGGCGCTCCTAGACCAGAACAGTGTTTCCAAGCGTCTGGAAAATAAAATGGACGCATTGTCGGATAAATTCGAAGCCTACATAAAAATGATACACCACCTTCGTTTTGTTGATAGTTCCTCCCCACATTATGACTTGCTGAAATGCAGTTTTTCCAAGCACCAGCATCTGAACCCCAGAGTCAAAGAGGAGGTCTCTGCCAAGGGGAATCCACAGGAGGCGGGTCCGTCTCACCGCCATCTTTTCTACCTTGAGGAAGGGACCTCAGATCACCCGATAAGCGTGGATGACTATCTCAATGAGGAAGAAGAGGTGCAGCCCCCCTCGAGTCCTTAACTCTTTGGTATTCTCCTGTTAGTTTCTGCTTATTTTCTTTATGAAGGTCAGTCAGCATGCGAGATCTACTGATCTTTTTTCCAGTTTCAGAAATTTTCGGCTTTTTTATTTCGGTGATAAAGTGTTTTCTTGTCTCCCCACTCAGCTCTTCTTCCCCTGTTTCCCTCTCCTTGAGTTTGGGATCGACCTTGTGTTTGTGCTGGACTCTGATCTGCTACAAAAGAGGCTTTTTTGTATGATATTTTTCTCTACTTAATGTGAATAGTTCTTCAAAATTTACAACAAAAAAAATTAAATGAATATATAATTTAAAAATAAATATATGAAAATATACAAATATAATATTTATTGAAAAGTGTGTAAATACATGAATATTTTGTAGGGATATGCATTGTTTTTTTCAAAAAATATGAAATGACAATCATAATATTTTATTCAAAAAGTGTGGAATGACATGTATTATGAGTACTTTACTTTATGACTTTAAAAGTACTTAGAGCACTACCATGGTTAACCATGAGTTTTTATCCACCATTGAGAATGTGACAAGTACGTACCTTTAACTCAAGCAATGCCGCCTCAACCATAAGGGATGATCTTATCCCTAAAAATGTGATTGGTTCTCATAAAGTGACTTTTGATTGTACATTTTCCTTAGGAGGCCCATTTTAGACCTCAAAATTCCCCTAATTAGTATGACTCCATTATGAGAAACAATGCATGGGAAGTTGTCTCAAGACCAGAGGGGAAGTCATTTGTATGATCCAGGTGGATCTATAAGGTGAAGACGACAGCATATGGGAGTGTGGAGAAGCACAAGGTCATATTTGTGTCCAGAGGGTTCTCTCAGATGCAGGAGATTGATTACGATGATACATTTGCACCAGTTGCAAGGTACTCATCAATCATATCCATATTTTCAATTTCGGTGCAGATGGGATGGTAGATACATCATATGGATGTAAAGTCAGCGTTCCTCAACGGAGTGATTGAGGAAGAGGTGTACATCTAACAACCGAAAGGTTTTGAGACCTTCTACAGAGAGTCGCATGTGTGCAAACTCAAAATAACAGTTTATGGACTGATATAAACACCTCGTGCTTGGTACACTAGGATCGACAACTACTTCACCGGGTTGGGCTTCAGCAAGAGTGAAGAAGATATGAACCTTTACCATATTGTGGTAGAAGGTAAGCTTTTGATCATTGTACTTTATGTTGATTATTTTCTATTGACAAGTGATGAGAAGCTCATCAAGTCTCACAAAGAGGATCTTATAAGAAAATTTGAGATGAATTACATGGGGCTCTTGCACTATTTCTTGGTATTAGAAATTTGGCAAAGAGATGGGGAGATATTTGGCAAAGAGAGAGGGAAAGTATGCCAATGATATTATGAGGAAGTTCCACATGGAGGGCAGCAAACCCATGGAAAATCCTCTAGCAGGAATCTAGAGGAAGGAGGATGTTACTTCAGGCAAAGTAGTAGATGATACCATATGCAGGCAGCTTGTGGGTTCACCCATGTATTTGGTGAACACACGACTAGACATATGCTCTGTGATTAACTAGCTTAGTCAAGCTATGGTTAAGCCTACCAATACCTTTTGGAAGGCAGGTAAGCATGTGTTGAGATACATCAAAGGCACTACAGAATTTGGGCTATGGTACAGGCGGATAGAGGGAGTGAAGCTTCAAGGCTTCATAGATGCAGATTGGGCAGGGAGTCCATCCGACAGGAAGAGCACATCAGAGGGCATCTTCAGCATTGGGTCAGCAGCAGTTTCCTGGTATAGCAAGAAGCAGATATTAGTTGCACTCAGCTCAGCAGAGGATGAGTACATGGCTTCTAGTCAAGCAGCATGTGAGGCAATTTAGATGAGGAATATACTTGTTGGTTTGTTTGGTCGATAGATTTATCTGATGGTGATTTATTGTGATAACCAGAGTTGCATAAAACTCTCGATTAATCCATTTTTTCATGATAAGTCCAAGCATATTGATATATGGTATCACCATCTCAGATATTGTGTGCAGATGTGGTTTATGTCATTAGAGTACATTATCACGAAAGAGCAGGATGCATACATCTTGATGAAGGCACTGTTAAGAGGAAAATTCGAGTTCCATAGAGGTAGGATTGGGGTAGCAGACAATCCCTTTATTTTTGAGAGGGAGTGGTGAAATTAGAAACAAGAAGAGGCTTCTAATTTAATTTTCTCTTAATTAAATTAGAAAGAAATTGTAATTCCACATCACATTACAACTTGTACGAATTAACTGAGTTATGAAGACTTAGTTAGCTCAATCAATTCAAATTGAGGGTCAAACTAGAGGCATGTAGATTTCACTCTAAGTTTTAGGGGGTCCAATTGCAGTTTATTTTGAGTTGTAATTATTTAACTTAATTATTTGAGTTAAAATCATTTTAACTAGTTCTAACTGATGGGTGGGCTAGTGAGAGGTCCAGTGAATTAAATCTGATTTAATTCACATGTAATGATCAATCAGATAATTGATAATTCACTCTAAATATTTGTTACATTCAGTTCTAAGGAAGACCCAGTTGAGATTAGAGTTAAAGGGAAGTATATTATTAGTTTTATAATTATAAAATTGTATAGGTCATGCATGAGGTCAGCAGGATGCCTTGGAAGTATTGCACAATCAATTAGTGGGAATTTCCTAATTAATAGGGGATCAATTCCCTCAGGAATTTGTGAGCAAGGATGGTCAAACAAAGGTAATTAATTAGTTAAGTATTGGACCAAACTTGCTTGGATTAGTGTACACAGTCAGAGATAGTGCAAAGATCTCTCAAGCCTGAGAGAATCATTGTATTATTTCATATTCTTGACTTAATGAAATTTACAAATAGTGGGCATTTTAGCTGAGGCTTTCCCCAGATACATCTTTGTGTTATGTGATTGAAATTATTTCTATTTATTGTTCATGTGATTGTTTGATCGTAATTGGTTTCCACAATTTGTAGAATAGATTCAAGTATTTTGCTTTAGCATATTACAAGATCACTTGAATCTATGTGGATTTTCTACATAATTCACCCTCTTCTCAGTTTGTTAAAGATTTTCCAAAATTTGTGACCCTCCAAGATGATGAAGATGCATCTCATATGGAATGATAGCTCAATGATCCAAAATTATTTGGTTATAGCCCTTTATTGGTCAGAAAAGGTAAATCCCCCAGGGGCACACTTGTACAAAGTTTGATGTCACTATGATTGCTTGTGCCTATCTCTAAATCACCCCTCTCTACCTTCACAAGCATGTGCGGGAAGTGGAAGTAGACATGGGGGTTGAATGGGCATATCATGAGAAAGAAGAGGTGGACACAATGGTTATTGATTTTCTTACAAACCCTCTTGAGTAGGACCTAGGATACCAAATTCCACCACAATATGGAATTATAATGGCATATTAAAGTGTTTTAGGAACATGCTTCATCCTCTCACAACAATTACTAGAAGGAGTTGTTTGATCGAATGGAGATGTTGGAGAAACACAAGAATTTTATAATTACTATATTTTGTTGTCTGGTAAAGAAACATGGAGGTGTGACCTGCGCTAGAGCTCCTAGGTCTTCCAAGGATACCCCAATTTTCCTCCACTCCTCTCCAGAAGAAGTTGGTCACAACCCTCTTATCTAGTCTCAATTTTTTAATGATTGTAAATTAGTTTCAATTTCATGGCCTTTTATTTTACCTACTTGTATTCAAAAAATTTGTACTCTAGGTAAATTTCCATAATGGCGAGCCCTTTTAAAATTGTAAATGACTTACAAGCCACTCTTTTTTGCTTCTAGACTACTAGACATGCTTTCCATTTTGGGAAGGTCTCTTTGGATTTTGTTTTCTAGGTCCTATATGCAATGCATGCCTGGATTCATTACTTAATGACTATTTATGCTTTGCTTGCAATCATAGTTCTGGGTCTCAGACTGCTAATGGTACAACTTAGCAAAATATCATTATATTATGTATCATATTTTGATTTTATGGTAGAATAGCAAGCCTTACAAAAAACAAGTGTATAATATTACACACGCATGCACATATTTGTATATGCGAGTGTATATACATGCATACGTATTCATGTGTCCATTGTGTTATGATCTAGTGACTTTAAGTAGTTTTTGTGCCAATGACTTAGGTTGAAACCTAATGGTAATGTTCCTCCTCTACATGGGGTATATGGGATGTGGCTATTGATTGTATTGAATGTACATGCACATGTTCAAAGTCAAATGTGCTTGAGAATAAATGCTTTTGAAATATCAAAGAAGTTATGAAACTCATCTAGATTAACACATTCCACATGAACATGAAGACCCTATCAAACTTGAGGAGGATAATTGAACCTTTCCTAGGAGGTTCTTCGCATTGGACCCTTTCTCATTTTACATGCATGCCTTGGAGCTTGACACGTGTTACTTAAATTTGGAGTTCTTTACATGTGGTATTATCTATTACCAAGTTAGGTTGATTGTAGTGGAATAGGTCTACTTGCTATTGTTAGCCTCCCTTTCATTTCATATAAGGGAGGATATATTCCTTTGATATGATTCATTATTGTTCACTCATGAAGTCACAATCTTGTGTTAGAGATGTGAGACCTAGAGAAAACTAGTCTTTTCATATTTTTCCATATTTTGTCTTGGGTGTTAGGTTTTCAAGGGAATGCAAGGAAATACTAGGGTTAAAAAATTCCCCCTTAGAAGATAAGGGAAGATATAATTTTATATAAACCATAGAGGAACAAATGGAAAACTTGATCTAGTAGTTCTTGTGAAATAAGACTAAGGTTTTGTGGCAATTGAAAACCTCAATATTACTTAGAGTGCTTAATGTGGAGAACATAGGGAGGGACTATCTTGTGTAGTTGTCTAATGTAAATGAAAGTTTGAATAAGTTTTTCCCAATGTGTATTATAACATGTTATTGATATTTAAAGGCGTGACCAACTTTAGCTAGGAGAGCTTCCTAGATAGGAAGTGTTGGTGGGTAGGGTTTGTTATTTATGGTGGATTCCCTAACCAAGGTTTAGAGAGCTTCACTTGTCCCAACTTGTATTGATTTGTGGTATGTACTTGTAATTTATCTCATCTAGATATATGAGGTGTTCTAGTTTTCCATGGTTAGTGTACTTGCACATTTAAATTCTGACATAAGTTATCTTCATTATTTAATATATTTCGAACCCCCCCCCCCAGTTTAACTTCAAAGAGACCATGGGAGGCCTTGAGGTGAACAAGTACCATTGATCAGACTTTACAACAATTGTGTCGTCATAATGCAACACCCTAGTTAAAAAGGGCCCATAGCGAGAATTTCAATACCAGACGCCCTTACCCCCCCATTTAAACAACATCAAACCAGGGTGAAGGATATATATATGATATTAATGAATCAATTACCACCATTGCACATTTAAAATGAATTAAACCATTACTAGGGGTTGGTCTACATGTGGTGGGGTGATCCCATCACTTAATAGCCCATAGAAGTGGAGAATATTCCAATCAGTTGTTGGTCCGTCTGCCACCCCCACCCGATTATGAAACTCAACAAATTCAATTATGTTGACAAGCAGTGAGTAGCCCCATCAATTCATGGGTCTGAAAAATAGAAAAATTATCATGTCATTTGTTGCCATCGCCCCATCATTGTTGTTGAACTTTGAATGTACATTAGGTTTTGAATGTTAGTGAGTGGCAAGGGAAATTCCATTGGTTGATGGGGCTAACAAACATGGATTTTTATCAATCCTATCTCTAGTCTCTGCTTAATCTAAATCAAGGGATAAAATACCTTGGTACATGTCATCTCAATATTAGGTATCATCATTTGTGCTCTTCCATGATGTTGATAGTCGAAGATCCAATGGACCATAAGTCATTGTTTCTAATGGGAAAGGTTCAACCCTAGTCCTTGGACGCCATGATCTTTATATGAGGTGTGTTCACCAAATAAGGAGGGTTATATTCTAGTGTTAAATATTCCGGTATATGAAAGCACATTACTCTGAGGTCCTGAAACCTCAACTTAGGTGAACAAAGTTGCAACTTCCCTAAGCTCTACTTCTCTACCAACACAAGAACTGAAGTATCGAACCATTATTCTTAGCATGATACCCAAAAACCGAGAATAAGTGCCATGGCGCCCAACACACACATTCTTGAGATAACAAGGGTGAGGTGCCAACTCCAAAAAATACACAAGTTACAGTATGGTGCATGAGAAAATGTTCCAATCTCTCTCATTTTGCTAACCTATTGCAGGTTTATTAGACATGTTTAGAGACATGTGATTATTAGTTAGTCGAATACCAACATACAAGAGATGATATAAATACAATAGGAAATGACGACCCTCTATTAGACAACATAATTTCTCTAAGAAATTAAGTTATTACATTCCTCATCCATAGCAATCAAACAAATGAGCGCAATAATGAACTTCACAATCTAGGCATTCAATCACTTTCATGAATAAACAAAATATTACACTAATCATAAACAAAGTAAGGAACATCACAGTCCATAATTCAAACCTATAAATTCAATATGCTTATCTAAGTGTTTTGATATGGTTGGCAACTGAAGGAGGGAATTCCACTCTCCACCCAACCATAGATTGTTTATCTAGTAAATCTCTCTTGTAGTTGATCACCCCTGAGCCAAATCCAAAATATAAGGAGATGCTTGTGTAGGGGATATACACACCAATGTTTTTTTCAAACACTAGCGATATATTCCATTGTCCAGGTGGTTTAATAGCTATAAAATAATCACAATATTGACTCACTTACTCCTCAAGCTTCAATACATAGGGCTTCACCCAAATTCCAAAGGAGACTGTTACTCAAATTTTGAGGATTCACTCCACTTTGTAGGTGGTTTAATAGAATATTGGAAAGCACTAATGGTTTAATAGCCAACATCAAGCACCCAGTGGTCTATTGTGTGGGTGATGTAATAGCAAAAGCAATCACTTATTGGTTTGATAACTGGCAGGAAATCACTAAGTGGTTTCACAACCAATAGAAAGCACCTAGTAATCAGGTGGTTTAATAGAAAATAGGAAAGCACTTAGTGTTTTAATAGTATATAGTCAAGAATTAAGTGGTTTCACAACCAATAGAAAGCACCTAGTGGTTTGAATTCGATATTTTCCTTCCACGTTTGTAATACTAGCTAAAACAAAGAAATTTCAGTGGTTTCAACACCGTTAGAGCTCCTAGTGAATTATTGGCCCTAATTTATTTATGTTGTGCATATTTGTAGGAAAATTATCACATCCCTTGGCATAGTCGAGAGATCTTCGTCTTGACTCTTCGATGTGGCCCTTTATAAAATATTGTCTCCTTGATTTGTGAGATGGAAAAGATCAGAATGGAAACTGCCAATCCAATCTTTGCTCCCATAAATGACTCTGTCAGCGGTTCTACTAACTCTAGTTCATCCCCAACCACTTCACATTAAGGTCTATTAGGTAATGACTTTTCACAATACGCAAGTAGGAAAGCTTCCCTTAGAATAAGGATCCATAAGGTTTTCCCTTCTTCAGTTCTGTCAATTAATTATAAATAATATCTTACACATGTTTAAGTAGAGGTTCATTTAGCTGTGGTTTTCCCATGCTGGTGTTATAGTTACAATTATCCTTACAATAGAGTAGGGTTAAAAATAGGATATGTCACATATCATCACAACCTCCATTTTTTATTATTTTAATGTTCCAATTTATATATACATAAAAGTGAATTGAAAATCATTTTTTTAGATTGGGATATTAAGAAAAACTGTAATGACTAAGGAGTGGGTTAATAAGTTGAAAAAATCAACTTTCCTGGTGAGATTATTTTTTTGCTGGTGAGGTAGTTCTTTTTTTTATTGAGCTATTTTCTTCTTTCATTAAATTTGCAACTTCTATGATTTTAAAATTTGTTGAAACCATTGGAATTAAAATTCCATGGCGAAAATTTCTCTTTGATTAGGTGGAACTATAACTTTCAACAAAATTCCTGACAAATTGAGGAGAAATTCTACTGAAAAGGAAGTGAATTGACCCACTTATTAACTTATACATATTAGTTAAAATTCATTGTGTTTCTATATGAAAGTTAGTAGTATTTTCATGGCTTGTGTCACTGATTTTTTGAATGCATTAGTACTAAAATATAAATTTTATAAGTGTGCCACAATGTAATTCTCTAGTAAAAAAAATCAAGTTTGTTCAATTTAAGACATAACACAATCATGGGGTGTGTCATATTTTTCATTAGTTTTGTATCATTGTTACTAACACATTCTCCTTGAAATGTCATTTCTTCATATCTATTTTTATGCGCACTTTTGCATCCATTGAATTTGCATTAAAAGATGTTTCAAAAACCAAGTTTTGATGTCAATTTTATGTCTTTTTTGTATATCTTTGGTTGTTGTATTAGCATTATGATGAGTCTTTTTAGTGTTTTTTTGGAAATGTAGTTTAAATTATTAGCATCATGGTAGCATTGAAATACATAATTTTTGCATTTATTTTACATATTCTAAGAGCCATACTACTTTATTTGTGTGTTGTTCATTGATACAAAGTGGCATTGATATGGTAAGACAGAAATATTGGTTTCTTTGGATCTTGTCGATAAATATATAAGGAGTGAGGTGAGAATAGTTGGTTTAACGCTAGATTGACTTGAATTTCTTCCTCCCAAAGGAATTATATACCACTTCATTAAATTGGATCAACCAAAAGGGTGGATTTTATGATGGAATAAACATTTTCATGTATTGTAACATGAGCATAATACATGAGTGGTTGTTTTTTTTTTAATCAAACTATAAAAGAAGTGAAATATTGCAACATTAATGGATTAAGCTAGCTAAGGAGTGAAAGAGAAGAGATATCGAAGGATTAAAATTGTGTTATGGGAAACACTAAATCCTTGGGGAATTTAGAGGTTGTGATTTTAGGATACCAAGGTCTTACCAATCCCACCAAAATCAAATAAGTTGATAAGGAATTATTCTTTAGCATGAATTTAGACTCAATGGTATATCACAATATTATGTACTTGATAATAGTTTTAATTATGGTTGTTCTTCTTCTTTAGGGGCGTGTATTGGCCTAAATTTGAAGAGAAAATATGGGTTAGAAGGATAATATATGATTTCCTAATTGTTACAATCTACGTTCTATATATTTCATTATCGTTAATGATGTATTGGAACTTCCTAGAAGGAAGACGTTGAAATTCTGGGCAAATATGACAACAATTTCATAGCACTAAATTGTTTTATTGAATATATTATTAAAACGCTGCTATGATGCTAATAAGACATTGTACATTTTCATATAAGACACTAATTTGACATAACATGATGCCTACAATACTCGAAAAAAATTAGTGATGTGACACAAAAATGGTAAATACTATGAACTAATAGTAATAATCTAATATAAGGGCACAACCTATCCAAGCACCAAATTGATGTATGAGATCACCTTCTTTGTGCGTTAAGTCAACTCCTCTCAGAAGTGATCTATTTTCCAAGGTAAAGTTTATGGTATCCCTCGCCCTTCCCCAAGATATATGGATGGAGGGTAGTTCAACTATCAACCATAATAGTGGTTAGTAACCCTAAAGGACTCAACTATATTTAAACTTGTGGTGTACGGTCACTCTATCAACAACATGCCTTGAGTGAATTATTCAAACGATTTTTTTCCATGGAAAATCTCATAATATATCCCCTTGCTTTCCCATAACATGTGGATGGAGGGTAGTTAATAGTGTGGGTAGGGGACTTGATTGGATTTGAAAATGTGACATATGGTCTCCCAATTGGTAACATGATTTGGATAGATGGTTCAACGGATGAAGCTCTCTCTCTCTCTCTCTCTCCCTCTCTCTCTCATATATACACACACACACACATACACGAAATCAAAGTAAAATTTCTAAATTTGGAATTTTTTTATCGTTATTTTATTCAAAAAATTTGTATGTGCTAAAACTTCATTAAATCGTTTGTCTTTTAAGTGTTTTTTATTCTAGTTAGTTGGATTTTGGTAGTTATAATTTACCAATTAAAAAAACACACACAATCTTAATACTTTAAAAATGTGATTCCTAATATAGATATTTTTCAAAGTCTTTGAATTGATCCAAAATTTCAAAATTTCAATCAAAATATTTGATTAATATAGGAAAAAAATATTAAACCAAAGTCTAATAAATAAGGCAAAAATGACTTGTTTTAATTAATACATAATCAACACCACCTAAATTATCATTGCTTTGCGTAGTATTCTATTATCTCATATCGTTCATAATAAACTAAG
This sequence comes from Pinus albicaulis, assembly GCA_034641835.2. Classification (NCBI taxonomy): domain Eukaryota; kingdom Viridiplantae; phylum Streptophyta; class Pinopsida; order Pinales; family Pinaceae; genus Pinus; species Pinus albicaulis. The sequence goes on from CM076580.1 coordinate 1,248,165,243, forward strand.
TGTAATCTCATCTTTGTTCTTCCAAAATAAAAAAATCATATTCTATATTTCAAGTAGAAATTGATTATACGTTAGATATGCCATGTTGACATTATTTAAGACAAGGTTAATTGCTTAAAAACTAGAAGTCGATGTATATATATTCAGTCTTCCATAAGTTCTTAGCTTAAAAATATCTAGCTTTTTCACAAAATTGAAACATACTATCAAAAGAAATCCACTAGCTAAAAATAAAAATTATATTGTACATCGCACATAAGGCCTATTTCCCAAAGACGAGATGACATTAGAGAAAGGACTCAATTGTTTCTAAGAGCATCCCTTCTGCATTTGATACTACTTCATGAAACTTTCTCTCCTACAAAGTTAATGTGTCTTTAAAGAGCCTATCTACTTTCTCCTTAAATTATTTCTACACATCATCAAAGGAACATTTATAAGTTTGTTTCTTTCGTAAGAATTTTTCTCATAATAAGATACAGCATAATATTTTGTAGTTTAAACCCCTTCTATATTCAATGAGTTTGGAATCACCCATTATCTATAAATTAGAATTTTTTTAAGTGCAATTTTTAATCATATCCATAATACATAAAAATAACCTCATTTATTATAATAATAATAATTAATTAAAAAAAAAAACAAAAAACCTAATAATAAAATTATTTCTTAAACACCTAAAAAAAATCGATAAAGTTTCTTTGTTAGATACAATTTTTAATAACTACGCCTTTTACAATTTCTTATAGGTCAAATGGTGAAACACATCAATAAACTTGATTTTTAGAAGGATTACATTCTTCAATAAAAATTATAATTTTCTTATTGATAGTATCATCTTTATATTCTTTATGATATTCCCATGAATTTAACATAGAAAAGAGCCATTAATTCTTTTGTTAAATAAAATTTTGTACAATTCATTTTAATATTTAAATTCTTGATGATGTTCCCTTGAATTTAACACAAGAGCCATTAATTCTTATGTTAAATAAAATTGGGTATAACTCATTTTAATATTCAAATTATTAACATTCATCTTTATTTCAAATTTTATAACTTCTCTATATTGTCTTCATAATCCTCTAAAGAGCTTATAATCTTAATTCTAATATTTAGATAAACATGAAAACTTAATCCCAATCTCATTTATCACAATTCAGTACCATGCCACCATCGAAATCATCCTTACATTTTTGTGAGGAGACATTTAGCTTTGTAAGACACACAACACACAAACTGGAAACAAACTCAACAATATATTAATGAATGTCTCAAAGAATGATGTACAATGTGTACACACAAAAATACATCAAGAAACTGTTGAATCAGTTTCCCAGGCTTCTTGGAATCTAATAACCGATTACCTAACACAAACTAACCCAAGGATTTGTTGTCTAACATTCCCCCCTTAATCTGAAGGGATATATCAAAGTCCAAGAATGAGAGCTCAGAATGCAGAAATGCATCTCAACCAAGAGCTGAAATGTCTCTTGGAAATGGTTTTTAAGGATGACCACAAACCGAAAATGGGATAACTCTATGCCTCAACCAACACTAATTTTGGAACCTACATCGCAGTTCTCAGAACAAAAAATGTGGTTTTAAGATGACCATAAACTCTGGAACTGTCACAGTAGTTCCTCGAACAATTCCAAATCTAGAAGTGCTCGCTCAAAAACAACTCAATAAAATGAGGTTATGGCTCAGGATGTGGATCACTGACTCAAGCTCGCTTGACATCTCGAACTCGAACCTTTAGCATACCACCCAACAAAAAATCCCCACTTGTTGGATATAAAGTGAGAAATATTCATCATCACTACAAGACTCGTCACTCTCGAACAAATTCTTCGATATGATCTGTAGATCTTCTTGGCTGCTTTCGTCCATTCTCAAGAAGCAATCCATCCAAAACTTAGCTTCTCTCTTGTAGTGCTCTTCTTTTTGGAACATCTGTTTGACAGGTGATTTCGCTTTTTACAATGCTTGCACGGGTGAAGATCAAAACACTGATATTTCATATGTCCAACTCTATTACACTGTTGGCATCTATACTCTTTTTCTAGAACTACACCATCCAAAAAACCTGCACTTCAAAATTTTATAGGTTTGGTGAAATTTGGAATGTGAAAAGATACATCATTGTTATAACCCAGATCAATTTTGTGTTTATTGTGTGTAATCTCTTCTCATGGCCTTATAACAGGTTTCACATCAGAAATTCTAACCACATCCAAATTTTCACCTAAAAACACTTTATTTCTCTGAGCGTTCTCTGACTGATGACTGGGCTCAAAAAGATTGTTGTTTTGAACAAACACCAATTTAGAATCACAAGTTTTCTTTTGAAGTTCGTCTCGCTGTAACTGCGACTCGAACTCCAAGAATTCAATTTTTCTTTTAGAATTTTGTAAACATGATTGGATGTCATAGAGCATGTCTTTACTAACTTGGACATCGTTATGGACAATATATAGCATTAAATTTCTTAATAACTGTAATAAATCATTTAGTTTGGTCATTTTCTCGAGTGCAGTTTCAAAGTAAACAACCGAGTGTCGGGTTCAACCGATCATGCACCCATCAACAATAAAAATAATAAAATTTAACAGACAACTTCAAAACTTTCCATTAGAGGTCTACTGAGAGAAATACCAACGAACGAGCCAACAAAAATATATGCACTACTTTTGAATATGTCAATTTTCTTATCCCTCCAAGAAAATGCTCTGACAATATAATGTCAAGTTTTTCATGACGCAAGTTAAAAATCTCCTTTAAAATTTGTTTTGACAGTCATAATATTTAATATACCAAAAAAATGTTTTATAACCACTTTACTACCCACATTTCAATCCTCCCAAAACTCTCCTTTCAATCCTACCAAAACTCTGCAAACCTCAACATCCAATTAAATCTGAGAAACATCATTTTTCTTTACTGCAATATTCATGCTTCAAAAAAATTCTCATTCTTACTTTAAAAAATTTCTCTTGCCATAACAAATTTCCATCCCCTTTATAAAATTATCTCTCCAATAAACTTAAACTTATCTCTCCAATATGTCAAAATTTTTCAATAAATTTAAAAATATTTATTATAAATAATTAAATTTTATAAATAAAACTTAATTAACTTCAAACTTCAAATATTATGAAACTAAAATTTGAAACTGAACTGTAGCCCTTTTAAAATTCGAAATTGAATGACAGCCTTTTAAAACTTTTGTTCCAAAAAATTTATGTTCCAAAAAAATTTCAAATTCTTCTCTTTCATGAATGTAAAATTGTGACTATGAGTAATTTTTTGTAGAATTTGACTCCAGCATCGACCGCCTGAACTTTGAGATGCTTGATTGTTGGTCAACTAAATTCATTCAGACTTTAAACAACCCTCCGCATACTTTATTTCACCGGTTAAACTCTTCCAAGGTTTGAAAATGAGTTTGAAAATGAATTCGAGGCCCGACTTCAAAACGAACAACCCTCAAAAATTGATAGGTGCAGAACCGATGGAGGCAGAACTGGCCTTTACCATATGATGACTCTGAACGCCTTCCAATCTAGTTCTTTCATTTCTTTTCTTACAGATTCTTTGGAAAACGAAAAAATATACGCCCAAAAAGGCCACACAAAACAAATTGATCAAATGGAGCACGCTTCTTGTCTGATAAATTTAATTGCAGAGCAGCACAAGCATTTATAGAAAATATAATAGAAAACAGGAAATTACATTTCTTCCAGATCCGTTATTTTTTTTTTATTAATATATTTACACCAAAATAACACTGGTCCAACAGAACAATTGTTATTGGTTGGTTTAGGACCCAAAAAAAACCAAAGCCGCAAAGTCGCCCCACTACAATGAGATAACAATATTCTGAATTAAAATTACCGAAATACTATTTGACTCAAATCGATGCCTCTGGTCTTAGAGAAATTTCTTCAAGGCTTTGAAGAACGTTATCAAAAGCCTTGGCTTTCTCCATTGGGTCCTTTATATAGAGCCTCTTATTTATAATTTCCCATATTTCATTCTTATGCAGTTGTATAGAGAAATACAGTATAATGAATGCCCATTGGTTACATACCTCTCCACTGTTTCGGTGTTATATGACAAAGTCTATATTTTCTTTTTCGAACAATACTTCCTCCTTCATATAGATTCAGCCACAAGCCACAATACATTTAAACTCAGAAACTCACTTTCAGAGTTTGCTAGACTTTGTTTTCTCCAGGGGCAGTGTCGTCAACACCGTGGTCATTTCACCAAAATTCATAGTAGACTTTCATCGATTCTCAATTCATTCACCGACCCAATCCAGCCATGTTGCCACGGAGTCCACATTATTTCACGCTCATAAAATTATGCTGGGAAGGCCAAGGTCAAGGCTCAACGTTGGGAGACCATGAAACTTGTGGCTCAAGTTAATCAACAGTGCGGATTAACTACTCGTCACACTTTCAATTCAATTAATAGAGCATCTCACTCACTCTGATACCACTAGAAAGACACACAACACACAAACTGGAAACAAACTCAACAATATATTAATGAATGTCTCAGAGAATGTTGTACAATGTGTGCACATATAAATACATCAAGAAACTATTGAATCAGTTCCCTAAGTTTCTTGGACTCTAATAACTGATTACCTAACACAAACTAACTTAAGGATTAGTTGCCTAACAAGCTTTACATCTCTCCACTTATCTACTTCTCATCCTCTTACTTATTAGTTGCCTAACAAGCTTTACATCTCTCCACTTATCTACTTCTCATCCTCTTACTTATCCCTTAGGGCACGCAATTTTGCTTTTTCCCTTTACATTGATATGACACATGATTTTTATTATCTATACATCAATTCTGAGAGGACGTTTTCACTATTCTCCTTGCACTTGTGCTTGAGCTAAATGTAAGGCATATTTTTTAATAGTATAATACATGCCCCTTTCAAGCTCCAAAAATACATGGAGGTCACTAGGAGTATGTAGAGTGGCAATTTACAAATCTCCCAATCCTTCGTGGATTCTAAATTTACTCTCAATGGACCCACCTTTCATAGTTCCATGGAAAAAATATTTAATAAAAAGGTTTTAAATGGGTTTGATATTTCATGGCTTACTTGGGGAAAGGGGTATAATGGGTACTTTGAAAAAAATGTTGGCACTTCTATTAAAAATAGGTATTTTTAGTACATATACGATATCTAGAATGTCTACATATCAAAAAGAAAAAGAAAAATATCGATAGAAGGATAACCAAAAATTAGACTAGACTTTAGTCCATCAACAAGACATGAAGATATAGATTTAGTCCAAGGATTGAGGTGACGTGAAAACTAGGTTGCCAAGTTAATCTCTTATTTTTCTTAAACTAATTCCAAGGTTTTTTTGGGTGGTAGGTGTAGGCTAATTGCCTTTTATTTTGATTTTCAATGCCTAAATGAGTAGTGAAGTGAGTTTTGGAGATGGATTATAAATAACAACTAATAATTAAGTAGATACATTAACATTTCTTTAAAGTTGTTAATAATTAAGAAGAGAAATTAACATTTTTTTAAAGGTTAAAGATTTTAAATTCAAAAAGGATCCCATCATTATTAGTTATTCATCGATTATAGTTAGGTATTTGATATATCATTTGATTTCCAAAAATGTTAATCACATGTTTCTCTTCAAAATTCATGCAGCAGTATGAAGCTTTGATGTTATAGAGTTCTTCCAAGTGTTGAGGGGTCACAAAGGGTTGCCTAACAAATGAAGTGTTAAACACAACCATCGTGAAGACGAGAGTGTGAAAGATAAGCATTGAATACCTCTATTATTCACATGATATACATTTTATAATACATTGCAGTGGTCGTTGGATTCCATATTCCAAGGTTTCTTGGACTCCCTGAAACTGTTCAACTTCCACACCAACCCTTAGAGGATTAGGTGTCCAACATTCCCCCCTTAATCCGAAGGGGTATGTATGAGTCCAAGAAGAGAGTTGTAATAAAAAAATTTCAAAAATGCATGGCATCACTAGGTTGAATGTGCTCTCTAAGATGTTAGTATAAGGTGGTGGTTTAAGGATGACTACCAACACAGGAACGCTTAGTTCCATTCCCGAAACTCTTCCCAATTTGGCAAGAATCTGAAGTATTTTGCTATAGGAAGTGCTCTGTAATGCTTTGGAGAGGGAGACCTTCAACTTGGAAAAGTGAGTTCTACAACCTGCATAAAAAAGGGAGAACCTCAACCTAAAAAGGGAGGACTCAACCTGTTGTGATTTAAGGATGACCACCAACTCTGGAATGCTTAATGCAATTTCTAGAACTCTTTCAAGACTAGCAAGAATTTGAAGTCTTATGCTAGAGGAAGTGTCCCCAATTCTTTGAAGAGTGAGAAGCTCAACAGAAAAAGGGAGGTCTCAACCCCGCATAGATGGTTTAAGGCTGACCATCAACCAAAGCCATGCTCGGGGACATCTTTGTCTCTGGCTACAACTCTGAATCTGGTATGGCAGATTGTGACTCAGGCTCGCTTGATGTGGCTTTGAAGCTTGTATATGACCATCACTTCCCCCCGTCATATATAAGGTGAGATGATGGATAAAAATCAATTGCAAGATTTTTTAATACTCTAGAAGAAATTATGGCATATGACTGAAATATCTTCTTTGTTATTGATGTCCATTGCCAAGAAGAAATCCATCCAATGTGAATCTTTTTTCTTGCAGGAGGCTTGTTTTTGAAGCATATGTTTTAAGGATGAGTGGTTTTATGACAGTGCTCACAAGGATGGAGATCAAAACAATGATATTTCATATGGCCAACTCTGTCACAATGTTGGCATTTAACATTTTTTTTTGTTTTGGAGTAGGAGCAAGATCTGAACAGGTGAAGATGAACAATCATGAAGAAACCCAACACTTTGAAATTGAATGGGCTTTGAGTAATGTGGAATATGAAAGGACACATCCTTACCATATCCAAGAAAATTTGTGTGCTTGTTATGGACAATATCTTCCCAAGGTCTAATGATGGGATTGGGAAGTGCAGATTGAACTTCTGCATTTGCATGTAAATCTTCTCTTGAAATTGGAACCTGATGCAAATCAACCTCAACCTTACTGATTTGATCGCTAGTTGACTACTAATATGATTATGTTTCAAAGTCAAATAGGGGATTTTTCTGAACAAAAACTAGTTCATAATTATGCCTTTTCTGTTGTAACTCATCTTATTGAAGTTGTGATTCGAGCTGCAAAAAATCAATCTTCTCTTGTGCATTTTGTAGATATGTCTGAATATTAAAGAGAATTTACTTGCTAATGTTTACTATCTCATTACCAGTGGAATGTTTCAAAGCATTCATAAATTTTAATACATCAGCAAGTCTAGCCATTTTTCTAACAAGTCAAGAATAAAAAATAGGGGAGCAACTAAAAATGCCAAAGGTTTCTAATCAATGTCACCATAAAATCAACTTTTACCAAAAAATACACCATTTTTTTTCTTGCAGAATGCAAACTCTTCTCTGAGACAATGATTTCAAATTCTAGGATCATTAGTGCATTACATTTATTTTTCCTCACTCATAGCATCTCATCAACAATTTATCACTTGCTCGTCACACCTTCACAGTTATTGGCATGGCAAGAACGAGGCTTCATCATCAGTACCATTAGTCATTGGCATCTATCGCTTCACAGCTTCTATGCAAGTGAACTCACCTTACTCATCACACAATGATGTAGGAGCATCTCTTATTTGTATTTATGTATTTATTTAATTTGGATAATCTTAGAAAATTCTAGATTTTATGGAAACTTCTAGAATTTGTTAGAGATTAAGTAGTTAGGATAGATTCCTAGAATTGAAAGGATTTCTCTCAACCTCATCCAAATATCCGAAAGGAGTTTTCTCTTTGAGGAATCCAAGGGTTTTCTTTGAGAAATTCAAAGGTTTTCTTCCTCAATAATAAATATCCATGTAATTAATTTGTAAATCCAAATTTTGAAGAGAAAATAAATTAATAAATGTTATGTTTTTTTCTTTGAAAATTCTCGATCTGGTCTTAGTGTCAAATTTTGGTATCTGAGTGAGGCTTGTAAGTTTTTGAGTTAATTGATCATTGTGTAAATTTCATGACCTGATTGAGTCTTGCGATGAAGGAATGTGTGAATGAGCCTATGAGTAGACTAAATTGTATGAATGTGTGTAGAAACTTGTCGAGCGAACAAGTGCGACATAGAGCCTACCTGAAGGTAAGTTGTGAAAGTAAGGAGAAGCAAGTGGAGTGAATATCCCATGGAGGAAAACATTGCACTGAAATAGCCTTCAAAATTGTGTTGCAATTTGGTTGGAGACTGATACTTTCACGGCACGACCGGAGCCTTATCTATCTAATGAAAAGTGGAATTGGCTAACATGAATCATCTCTTATTCCCACCAGAACAGTGAAGATGAGTCTAAGAAAGCTAAAGAGCGGGGACACCTGCGTATAATGGAGGTGACAGAATATCGAAGAGCAGCATTGGAGCTGCGTATGATGATTGAAACCATGGCAACGTGAAGCCTATGAAGTTTAAGTTGAGGAGCTAAACCAGTGAATTGAGCATGCAACTCTTTGTGTGAGAAGGAGCCAAAATCAATTTTAATTTGGAGTATGGAGCATTTTAAAAAAATTATGGCCCTGAGTGATGAAGTCGTGGGACATTTTGTTGCGTGATGAACTTCCTATGTGGAGAAAAAAAATTAACGTAGGAGGAATTAATTTTCAAAATAAGCCACTACTTTAAAAACCATTCCATGTGTATTCATTAGAGGAGGAGATTATTATATAAGGTGAATTCTCCATTTATTTATATAAGGTGAATGCTCCATAGAGCACTTTATAATATTTAATTATTATTTTAAAAAGTCATAAAATTTATAAAGTGTTATGGTCATTTATTAAAAGAAAATTTAAGTAAGGTTATTATCTCTTATTTTAATTAAAAATAAAGATAAAGATGGTACATAGAGCTAGAGGAGTTGGAATTGGTCAAGGAAGACCAGCTCCCAACCAAGTCTTACTCGATGAAGTAAGACATATTCGAACAAGATTAGATGCATTGGAGACAACACACATAAGAGATTTCAACACTAGTGATATCAGCGAAGCAGAAGAAACCTTATAAGAAGAAACTCCATAAGCGAAAATGGTCGAGATGATCACGGGATTAAGCAGCAAGCCGAGATTGGAAGTGCCTATGTACGAGGGAAACTTAAATCCTGAAGAACTGATCGACTAAATCAGTGCCATGGATAAATATTTCGACTATGAAAATGTAGTTGAAGATAAGAAATTCAAGTTCACGCTAACCAGATTAAAAGGACATGTTGGACTATGGTAGGATAATGTGCAATTTGAGCATAGAAATAAAGGAAAAGGGAAGATCACTAGTTGGAATCAGATGGTAGCCAAGTTCAAAGGTAAATTTCTTCCTTGAGATTTTCAGTTAAATTTTTTTCGACAAATGCAAAATCTTAAGCAAAAATTCATGTCTGTAAAAGAATATATAGAAGAATTTTATAGATTAAGTATAAGGTCTGGTCATGTGGAAGAGGATGATGAAAATCTAGCTATATATATATATATTAATGGCCTAAGATTTGAAATACAAGATGAATTGGATATTTTATCTTTGAAAACTATTGAAGAAGCTTACAAAATATCTCTTAAGATAGAAGAAAAACTGGCAAGGAAGTAGAGTAAGAGAGGAAGAGGACAATAAAGAAAAGGAAATTCAAGTGAAATATTTCTCATTCAAAAAGAAGAAGAAGGCAGTTCACATCAGGAAAAATCATCATCGAGGGGATATTTCAGAGGACGGAGACCATATCAAAGAGGTAGAGGTCGATATTTTGCAGTAAGATGTTATACATGTAATAAAGTTGGTCATAAATCTGATGAATGTCCTGAAATATTTTCTAGTTAGGGTAGCATACATATGGCACAAACTGATATAGAAAGTGTACAATCCTCTACACATGAAAATGCACCTAAAACTGGTGAATCCTTAATGATGAAAATAACTTTATTAAAGTCTCCTAGAAAAGTAAAGGAACTTACACAAAGGAAAACATTGTTCAAAATTGTCTGTAAATCAGGAGGAAAATGTTGTAAAGGCATTATTGATAGTGGGATTACTGATAATCTAGTATCCAAAGAAATGGTAGAAAATTTAAATTTAAGGAAAACTAAACATCCTACTCCCTACAAAGTATCATGGTTGCAAAAGGAACATCAAATACTAGTTAATGAACAATGTGAAGAGGAGTTTCAAATAGGATGTTGTAAAGATAAAGTTCTTTGTGATGTTATGCCTATGGATGTGTGTCATATTTTTCTTGGAAGAACATGGAAATATGACAGGAAATAAATACATAATGGAAGGAGAAACACCTAGAATTTTGAAAAGGATGGAGAAAAACATGTACTCTTTGTCTTTAAAGAATGAAAAATCACGAGAAGAAGACCAATGCAAGGTAATTTTACTTAGTGTAAAAGAGTTCCATCAAGAAATTAAGCATGAGGAGATAAATTTTTCTTTGATTGGTAAGCCAAAAGTAGTCCTCGCAAGCACAAAATTGAATGATAATAGCAAAAGTATCCTCAGACATACAAATTTCATTAATAAGGAAAAAAAAATTACAAAAAAATTTCAAGAGTTTCCACACAATCACTCAACCCTCTTGCAAGCAAAGAAATTAGCTTTAAATAAGCTAATGTCCTAACCCAATTTTGTTATGGAACACTTGTTTTATTAAAAAGTTTACATTTACATTTAATGCTCTCATAACAACACCCCTAACTATTTTCCTAAATTGGTTCCTAAGAAACGACACCTTTCTAAATACCATATCTTGTACAACAATCAGTTATTCTAAAATGTCTCCAAAATCTAATTAAATATTCTAAATAATCGAATACTATATTCTAAATAATTAAAATAAAGTTTATTTATTTTGGATCATATAACATTCCCCCCTTTGATCCAAGGATGAACTACAACAGATACCAAGTTCATCCCTGAACTTAGTAAATTTGATCATGCCAAGTGGTTTTGTGAAAATATCAGAGATCTAATCTTTTGAAGGACAATATATCAGCTTGATGACATCCTTTGTAATGAGTGTTCTGATGTAATGATACTTTGTTTCCACATGCTTTGTTTTTGAATGAAAATTTGGATTTTCAGAAAGCTTTATGGATGACTGGATGTCGATGAATAAAGATGTAGCTTTTTCTTGAGGAATGCCCAAATCCTACAAAACTCTGCGCAACCAAAACAATTTCACATGTTGCTTCCCATGTTGATATATATTTTTCTTCTGTTGAAGAAGTGGACACTCTAGCTTGCTTCTTGCAACTCCAAAAAACTGCAGCTAACCCCATGTTCATCAAATAACCTGAGGTTGATGCCCGACCATCAATACTACCAGCAAAATCTACATCTGAATATCCACCAAGTATAAAGTTCTTAGTATTTTTGTAAAGAAGACCAAAATCTTTCGTGCATTGGATATATCTAATGACCTTTTTTGTTGCATTCCAGTGGTTTTCCCTTGGTTCATGCATAAAGCGTGAAAGAATATTGACTGCATAAGATGAATTTGGAATAGTGGTTGTCAAATAGATCAAATTCCCAATCAGCTGTCTATAAGTAGTAATGTTCACCATTTCCACCCTTCAAATTTTAAAAGTTTCAACTTTTATTCCATGGGAGTGAGAACGGACTTGCAATCTTGCATTCCAAATATCTGGAGAAGTTCATATGCATACTTACCTTGAAAAATAAAAATATGGTTTGGAAGTTGGAATACTTCAACTCCAAGATAGTAGTGAAGTATCCCAAATTAGTCATTTTAAAACCAGCTTGCAACTCCTTTACCTGCAAAATATGATCATTATTGTTTCCAATAATGATCAAATCATTCACATACATAACAAGAATCACCAGATTTTTTTCTTGTTGACGTACATATAAAGTATCATCAGAGTCACTTCACTTAAAGCCAAATTTGCGAAGGTACTTGCCCATTTTGGCATACCAATCTCGTGGAGCTTGTTTCAATCCATATAAAGCTTTGATTAGTTTGCAGATTTTATGTTACAGCCCTTCAATCTCAAAACCTATAGGTTGTGTCATATATAATTCTTCCTATAAATATCCATTGAGGAAAGCACTTTTGACATCCATCTAATGAAATTTCCATCCTTTTTTAGTTTTTAATGCAAGTGTTAATCGGGTGGTGTTTCATTTTGCTGTAGGTGCAAATGTTTCTTCATAGTTGATGCCTTCCTGCTGTGAAAAACCCTTAGCAAAAATTATTGCTTTGTACTTGTCAATGTCTCCATTTTTCTTATACTTAATTCTGCAAACCCATTTAAATTTGATGGCTTTCACATTTTGAGGACAATCAACAAGTTTCCAAATGTTGTTTTCTATTACTGCCTGGTATTCTTCAATCATTTCCTTTTGTCATTCTTTATGTTTTATTGCCTTTTTATATGTGGAGGGATCAGTAAAATAATTTGTTATCAAGGAAAAGTTTTCTTCATTTCTATGTGAACCCCGTGTTCCTGTTTTGTCTTGCTCATCTGGATTGACATCTTTCAAAAGTTGAACGACCCACTTTAGGAGTTGATGTTTACTTGTTTGTGGATCTGAATAATCACCATCATTGTAAATTGCATTGATATAAACATATGTTCTTCGTTCAACTGAAGATTTAGGGGGTGGAGAGTCATTGTTAGATGAACTATTGCTAGGAGATTTAGATGAACCGCAAGAAGATCCAGATTGTGTAGATGAAGTAGGTGAGATGGATGAATAATTTTCAGATGAAGGTAATTCAATATCATACCAAAATTTGTGTACTTGGTTGAGTTTTCATTTTTCTTCTCTTTTTATCTGCCTTAGTTTCCATCTTTTGTAGAATATTTTCTATCTCTATGGCACTCTTGCTCTCTGTTTCACCAAAAATCACATCCCTGCTAATAATAAACTTGTCATTTGATAGAATATGATATCGTTTATTTTAATTGGCCCAATACCCAATCATTGTATACTTCAAACTTCGTGAATCAATCTTAGTTCACTTTTCTTTTGGAACTAAGGCATAACAGAATGAACCAAAAACTCTAATATGTTTGACTCGAGGTTTGAAACCAAACCATGCTTCATATGGTGTAATGAACCAAAAACTCTAAGATGTTTGACTCAAGCTGTATGTATTGCTTCTACCCAATATATAGGACTTAAATTTTTGAAAGTTAGCATGGATCTTTCCATCCTTAACAAAGTATGATTCATTCTCTCTGCTACTCCCTTTTTCTGTGGAGTGTAAACATTTGTAAGTTTCCTTTTAATACCATTGTCCCTGCAATAAATTTGTAATTCATTTGAAGTGAATTCTCCTCCATTATATGTCCTACGAGTGCCAATATTCTCTTTGACTTCATTTTCAACAATTTCATGAAAACTTTTAAACTTTCTGACTTTTGCTTCAAAAAATAAACCCAAGTCATTTTACTAAAATCATAAATGAAGAGTAAAATGTGTTTGCAACCTCCTAGATAAGTTTGTAGAGGTACACAAATTTCACTGTGAACCAATTGCAAACACATGTTTGCATGCCATGAACTTCTTGGAAAATCTTCTGGACTTTGTTTCCCATAAATGCAAGCTTCACATTTTGCATTTTATTATTTAAGAGTTGGAATTCCTTTAACCATACCAAGGTTTTGAAGATGGGAGAGACTATCAAATTTTAAATGTCCATATCTAACATGCCACAACCTTATTGGTGAAATAATTGTACTTGATGCACCTACAAAATCAGAATTTTGTGGAATGGCTCTTCCTTTCATCCTTAGAATTTTTCCATCGTCATATCTTGTCATGATTATCTTCATATTTCGCTTTATGGAGTTAATTTTTACTAAGCCATCCTCCATAAAAACTTGATGTCCTGCTTGTCGAATCGTGACTAAAGATAACAAATTCTTCTTTAAGGTTGGTACATACCAAACATTTGAAATTAATTTTTCTCCAATGCTACATCTTTTCCATAAGGAGTGTGTCTTGTATCATCTACAAGAAAGATTTAATTGAAATGGAATTGTTGAAAATTCCAAAATAATTCAAGTCAAAAATTCATGTATTGTGTTTCCCTTGTATCTAAAATCCAAGCATATTCATAATCACTTTTAAGATATGTGGAGACTTGTAATGTTGTTGATTCTAAAATTTAATGTGTAGTAAAGACATATTCTGAGCCATCATCTTCTTGATCATTAGCAAATTGTGTCATGTGTTGGTGAAACTTTGGAATTTTGTCAATAGAAGTTCGACAATCTTCAGCATAATGACCAACTCTATTACACCTTCTACAAAAAATATGACTAAAGTATATGCCTCTACCTTGACTCTGTCCTTTGCCTCTGCTTTTTCCTCTGCTTTGATTTTCTTCTTTGATTTTGTCCTTTGCCTTGACTTTGTCATCTTTCTTGATTGTTGACTTTGCCTTGATTGTTTCCTCTGCCTTGAAAGTTTCCTCTGCCATAACTATTACCTCTACTAGAGTTGTCCCTCTGCCTTGACTTCTACCACAACCTTTTCCTCTATGTTCTCCTGGATTTTGATTGATGTTCCCTCTTAATCTGCGTCCAGAACTATCAGGTGAATATTTACTAGTGCTAGCTTCTGTGAAGAAGACATCTTCCCCAATCGATTTCTTCTTCCCAAAATTTGTGTCATGTTGAGCTATCATTTCACTTAATTCATAAAATTTTAGCTTATCTAGCTTTCCACTTACTTTTAATGTTTCTAAGAAATGTGTATATAAATAAGGAAAACCAATAATCAAAATAGTAGTCATGAAACTATCATCCACTACTTGAAATCCAGAATTTATTATTTCCTGCTTAATGTTCTTAAGTCTAGAAATATATTCAAGTACATCTCCTCCTTCAGTCGATTTATGTTGGAGCAACTTCAATTGAAGATAAAATTTCTTAGATTCAAGTTGTGTATCAAACAAATCTTTAAATGTTCTCAAGGCAGACCATGCATCAGAATCCATTTTAATGTGAACATACATTTCATCATTAACTGAAGATTTGATTAATGTTAATTCTTTGGCAATTTTGATCTCTTATTTATTTAGTAAACTTACATTTGTAGGTTTATTTCGTTTAACATCACCATCACATACATCTCACCAAAGTTCATTGTAAATCAAATTGCTTTCTATGAGCCTTTTCCACGTCTTGTATGTATTTGACCCTTCAAGTTTGTCAAAATCATAAACAAGTTTACCAGCTTGGACATTGTAACATTAAATGTATGCACCAAGATGGATCATCCACCAGAAAAAGAAGATGATCAACACACCATGCACAACACCACACAAAAAATGATCTATCGGAGCTTAGCCTTGACCCTCGTATAGTTGTTAGAAGAGAAAAGTGACTGAGCTTTACACTTGGATCTAGACAACTTTTCTGAGATTTTACAAAGAAACTTTAAAAATTTGACTATTTACAATGCTCTTGAAAATTGATTTCTATGACTGTAGGCCCCCCTCAAAGTGAAAATTACACATTTTATTACTTCAGAATTACAAAATTCACACCTTGTCACTCCAAATTACAAAATTCATACCTTGTCACTCCAAATTACAAAATCATACCTTATCACTCCAATTTTACAAATAAAAAAATCACACCTTATTACAAAATTTTTACACCTTAATAAAAATTACTCCACTCATTACAAATTCAAAATTTGTCTCTCTATTTTGAAATTAAGGGCTTCCTCTCTATCCATATTATTCTTATCGTTTAAAAGGCAGGGATCATCAGGGCTTGTATCATTTATAAGGAAGGACTTGTATGGTGCAAGGCTGAGTCCTCGGTGAATTGAAGGGATCAAGCACTTCGACTCTTAATGTTCATGTTGTTGTTGATGGGTTTTCTAGATGGTACAAATGGGCTTTCACCAACTCCTGCTCGTTGGCACCATTGCCTTCAAAATCTCCCTCTGGAACTCCTTTTACTTCATTGGGATCTTCTGATGGTGAGCCAACCAACAATTTCAATATTCTGCCAACCAAAAATTTAGTTGCACAAGTTGTATCTTATGGGCAAGAATTCAGTAAGAAAATGGAAAACGCGAGAGATCTGAACCGCAATTGTCAGCTATGTTGAATAACACTTTTAAATAATAAATTTACTACTATTTTGGAGTGCATTTTGAAAAAAGAGATTGGAAATTTGGGTCTGTTTGTGGCATACTTAGTTACACTATATGTGGAGAAAGATATTTCAACTACAATCCGAACTCAGTTTTAGTCATCTAGGAAGCAAGTATTGAAGAGGTTTTTCACGTGAGTATGGTATTGTGTAATTCAGATCCCCTACTGACACAATTTCTGGAGTATTTGTTGTGTTTAATATATGGAATCTATACGTTGGTAGCGATGTTGGGTTCAGTCTCATCCAATTATGGTTCGCTCACCAAACTGCAAATAAAATAGAGAGCATAGAGGTTGGATGGATGCTGTCCTCATTTCGATTTGGTGATTACCAAACATGGATCTTTATTTATTGGACGTCTGACAGCTATCAAAACAGTTTCTATGACCTACTATGTCCAAGATATGTACCAATCAATGACCATAAGCGTCAGGGGTTAATTATGTAGTCAGTATCACAGGATAGAGGGCAGTGCTAACTAGAAAAATGAAGGGAATTTTACAAGCACAGATACAAGCCAACAATATCATGGAGGAGGCTACTTCTCAGAACTTCCCAGAGAGTTTTAGACGAGAACTTCAAAAATATAAATTTCTTCTCCAAATTGGGAAATAAAAATTTTCTTTAAAAAAATCAAATGTCATTGATTCAAAAAATAAATTTTCTTTTCCATAATAAAAATTGGAAAATTTTCATACCATTCAAATACTGAACAATTTCATGGATTTTTAAAAAGTTATGCATATATGGAATCTCCTCTTTACATCACCTACATCATTGTGCTCGGATACCACAATAATAGAAAAAGTGTCCTCAAACACACAAATTTTATTAATAAGGAAAAGAAAAATTACATAAAATTTGCAAGAGTTTACACACAATCACTCAACCCTCTTGCAAGCAGAGAAATTAGCTTTAAATAAGCTAATATCCCAATCTAATTAAATTAAAGTTTATGTATTTTGGATCATCTAATAAATGACCTTCCAAAAGAAATTAAATATATGTTGAATGAATTCATTGATATTGTAGTGGATGACTTGCCTGATAAGCTTCCTCCCATTAGAAGTATCAGCCATCATATTGATCTCATTCCAGGTGTCAGCCTTCTAAATAAAGAATCCTACAGAACGAATCCAAGGGAGAACAAAGATATTAAAAATCCAGTGCAGGAATTTTTGGATAAGGGTCTCATCCGAGAAAGCTTAAGTTTGTGTGTTGTTCCAATAGTGTTAACTCCAAAGAAGGATGGTGGATGGAGAATGTGTATAGATTCTCAAGCAATCAACAAAATCACAATCCTATACAGGTTTCCATTGCCTCGTATTGATGATCTTATATATTGTTTAAGTGGTGTTGCATATTTTCCTAAAATAGATTTAAAAAGTGGATATCATGATTTCAGAATTAGAGAAGGTGACGAATGCAAAACAACATTTAAAACTAATGATGGTCTATATGAATGGTTGGTAATGCCCTTTGGACTTACCATTGCTCCAATTACCTTTATGAGGTTAATGAATTAGGTTTTAAAAGAATTAATTGGAAAATTTGTATATTTTATCTTGATGATATCTTAATTTACAGCCAATCAAAAGAAGAGCACCTAAGACATCTTAAGATAGTTTTGAAGAAGTTACGACAAGAAAAATTGTTAATCAATTTAAAGAAGTGTAGTTTCATGAAAACATAATTATTGTACTTTGGTTTTGTGATTTCAAAATAAGGCTTAAAGATGGATTAGGAGAAAAAGGTCATAATCAATTAGCCAACCCCAAGAAGCATTTCAGAGGTAATAATTTTTCATGGACTAGCAAGTTTTTACAGAAAATTTATCAAAAATTTCAGTGGTATATGTGCTCCAATTGTAGAAACTATTAAAGAAAGAAATCAACCATTCCATTGGACAAAGGCAGCTAATAAAATTTTCAAATTATTAAAGAAAAATATTACAGAACAACCTATTTTAGCATTTCTATATTTCAACAAGTTGTTCCAAGTTGAGACTGATGCTAGTGGAACTGCAATAGGAGTTGTTCTAAGTCGGGAGGGAAAACCAATCGCCTACTACATTGAAAATCAAAATGAAGCCGAGAAAAAATACTCTTCTTATGATAAATAATTATATGCCATCATACAAAATTGAAAAAAATGGAGACATTATCAAAGAGTTCATCCTTTACACAAATAATCATGCTTTACAATACATCAACAATCAGACAAAATTGAGTCAAATACATGTTAAATAGATTGAATTCTTACAAAATTTTACATTTGTTATCAAGCATAAAAGTGGGCAGTCAAATAAAGTATCGAATGCATTAAGAAGAATTAATTTAATTTTGCAAGAATTCAAAGTGAATTTCTTAGGATTTGATGAGCTAAAATATATGTATAAAGATGATTCAAATTTCATAGAAGCTTATGCAACTTGTGAAAATACTATAAGTAGAGATAGAACTCCATAGTTAGATTACATGACACAAAAGGGACTTATGTTCAAAGGAAGACAGTTATGCATTCCAAGATGTTTGATGAGGGAAAAAATTTTAAAAGAAAAACATAGTGGAGGTTTAGCAGGTCATTTTGGGAAAGATAAAACTCTAGCATGGTTACGAGAATTTTATTATTGGCCATGCATGCAAGCAGATGTAAGAATATTTTTTGAAATATGAAGGATATTTCAATATGCAAAAGGAAGAAGTTAGAACACTAGAATGTATCAACCTTTACCAATACCAAATCGACCATGGGACTCTATAAGCATAGATTTTGTACTAGGATTGCCCAAAACACAAAGATGAAGTGACTCAATATTTGTTGTTGTTGACAGATTCTAAAAAATGGCACACTTTGTATCTTGTAAAAATAAAAATTATGCAACAAACATAGCAAACTTGTCCTTCAAAGAAATAGTTAGATTGCATGGATTAGCTACAAGTATTGTTTCTGACAAAGACACCAGGTTTGTGGGCCATATTTGGAGAACTCTATGGAAAAATTTATGAACCAATTTCATTTTTATTTCAGCATATCATCCTCATATTGATGGTCAGACAGAGGTGGTAAATAGAAATCTTGGAAATATCCTAAGGAGTTTGGTAAGTGAACATCCCAAGAAATGGGATCAGGTACTTGCTCAAGCATAATTTTCATATAACGACTCACCTTACAGAAGAACAGGATTAAGCCCATTCCAAATTGTTTATGGAATACATCCAATAGGAATTTATGAGTTAAGGAACCTTGGAAAACAATAATTTAGAAGTGCATATGGTGAAGATTTTGTATCCAGTATGCAAGAAATGCAAGATCAAGTCAAGCAACGATTACAAGAAAGAAACAACAAATATAAATGAAGATTAGACTCCAAAAGCAGGCAACTGGACTTTGATGTTGGAGACTTGGTTATGACACATCTTCATAAAGAAATATTTCCTAAAGGGGAATATAATAAGTTAAAACTGAAAAATATCGGACCATGCAAAATTTTGAGGAAATTTTCTTAGAATGCTTATGAAACAGAACTACCCAAAGGCTTTGGCATCTCACCAATTTTTAATTTTTTAGATCTATACCCCTTTAAGGAACCAGTAAATGATCTTATAGATGCACCTACTAATGATAAAATTCAATGGGAGAAACAACTACCTCCAACACTAGTAAAGCAGATTGAATCAACCATTGATGAAAGGGAGGCTAAAAGGACCAGGAATAAAGAGTATTTTCAATACTTGGCTAAATGGAAGAATTAACCAGTCGAAGATGTTACTTGGTTGATAGAAAAAAATATTTAAAATATGGTATAAGTATTCAAGAACTCCAGAAGAAAAGCATATGAATGTATCTTTTCCTCCCTCGTAGTATGATGCAGGAGCATCTATTATTTGTATTTATGTATTTATTTAATTTGGATAATTTTAGAAAATTCCAGATTTTATCAAGACTTTTAGAATTTTTTAGAGATTAAATAGTTAGGATAGATTCCTAGAATTGAGAGAATTTCTCTCAACTTCCTCCAAATATCTAGGAAGGATTTTTCTCTTTGAGGAATTCGAAATTTTTCTTCCTCAAGAATAAATAGTCATGTAATTCATTTGTAAACCCAAGTTTTGAAGAGAAAATAAATTAATAAATGTTATGTTTATTTTTATGAGAAATTCCTCATCCAGTTTCTGCGTCACACAACCTCATGGAAGATGTCAGGACAATATTTGTGCTAGGATTTCCAAAAAGTGACAAGGAACAATAACTCCAAAATATGTTAAGATGATGGTCAGGTTATGAAGCATCACAGTTAAATTTTAAAGGTGACCAAGCGATGGGTTTGTGTTTTTCACCACATCGCAAATGGAAATCAAAGCTACAAATGCTCTTTAGAATTTGGTATTTGATGCTTAAAAAAAATTTGTTTTGTGCGTGAAAATGGCCAAGAAAAATTTATATGTGAAAAGAGTGTCAGACACAAACAATTTTGACCCAAGTAAAGGAATGAGAACTGGTGGAGAATACACTCATGCAGCTTACCATGCTCCTAACACATTTTTCAATCCCCCTGCATCTGTCTGGGGTTTTCATATCTATTTGGCATCTTCAACTGCATCTTATGATCCATATGGAGGATATCCATTTCCGCAAGTCCCACCAGTTCCAATTCAAGTTTCTCTTGTAGGCTACGCATGTGTTCAAAATATGAAGGACAACCGCCCATGTCATACTTTATTCATTGGAAATATTGGTGAGAGTACAAGGGAGAATGAGATGCAAGGGTTTTTATAGTGGAAAACCTAGTTTCTAACAAATGAAAGTCTTGCAGCAGGGAAGGAGCACAGTTTTCTTTATAGAATTTTAGGATCTACATAGTGTTGTGGCTATCCACAACAACTTGCAAGGTGCAGTTCTCACAAGCTCATATCGAGGTGGCATGAGAATACAACATTCAAAGAATCCCTTTGGAAGAAATAAATATTCATCTAGACTATAGCACACACAGTCCACCCCAACAATCTTGTGGTATCAATGGCAAGGGCAATGGAGATTAATGTTGCACCAGAAGGAGGGGGTGCTAGCGGCAGGAGGAAGGCTCAAAAGGGAAAGTTTGACCACTAGGATTATTCAAAGATTTTTCTCTTTGCTTGTCATATTTTTTCCCAACAATCTCAATCGAGCTATTTCTGGTTGGTTATTTTCAGGTTTAAATGATGACCAAAAGGGAATGGTCGCTCAGTGAATGCACCAAATACATATATCACAATGCTTATATGGCTTCAACACATTCAGGACTCACATACCACGAAATTCAATGCAGGAGTAATGCATGGAGACTGTCGAGAACCTTAAACTTATGTTATTCAACCAACGCACACACCATATGCAACATTTAACACTTCCTTCCAACGTTGTGAGACTGACACTTGAAATTTCACAGAGGGATAGAGAAACACTAGTGATAGAGCAGGACAAATCTAAGGAAAATATCAGGAGTTACAAGAGCATAAAAACCCAAATTTAAGATTTGCACCTTATGCCGAGAACGTTGAGTGCAAGGAAAGGTCTTACAGGTATAATTTTGACAACGCTTAGGTGAACTTTTCCAACAGACATGTATGCAGAGGAGAGGCAACAAATTTATGGCAGAGAGTGAATTAGCAGAGTGATATGGACAGTGAGCAATCAGAAATGGCATAAGGCAAAAAAAATGGTAGAAAATAGCGTTGAGGAAATTCCAAGTCTAAGCAGGACAAGGAGTGGCATATAGAGAATGGCCACAAAAAGTGGCTCAAATTTGAGCAGGGCAGGAGTATGCCTGCTCTGATACCATGTTAAACACAACCATGGAGAATACAAGAGTGTGAAAGATAAGAATTAAATACATCTATTATTCACATTATATACAATTTATAATACATTGGAGTGACCATTGTATTCCATATTCCAAGGTCTCCTAGACTCGCTAAGACTATTCAACTTCCACACCAACCCTTAGAGGATTAGGTGCCCAACATGAAGTATTGGTTCTTGAAGAATAAGAAAAATTGCAGGGGAAAAAGGGGGGTGTGTATTCTCTATTCATTCATATTGTACACCTTATTCACAACTCTTGATTGATGACATCATTCAAATTTTTAATGGTCGAGGGAAGTAGAGAATAGTGGTTAGGAGCTCTTTCGATGAAGCGAAGGGAATTGTATAGGCATTAAAGCCCTCCACTCCTCTAGTACATCCTCATTTCTCATAGAAGCTAACAATGATTACACGTATTCTATCTTCTAATCAAGGTTGTGGATTATGTGGAATTATTTTGGAATATTTGTGTTGGATTCAAGATTATACTAAGAGGGGGATGAATCAGTATAATGAAAAAATTTACTTATTTAAAGAAATTCAAACATCATAAAACATCAATCTCATAAATTGAGTAAAATAACGCAAGACATATGTGGAAATCCTTATGAGAGAAAACTACAAACTTATTTATATGAAAGAACTTGTAGGCACCAACCTATTATTACATCAATATGTAGGTACCAACCAATAAGAGATTCCAATCCCCTCTACTATTTGTAGGCACTAGTCTATAGGAGACACCAATCGCCTCTACTATTTTGTAGGCACCAACCTACAGGAGACAAAAGTCCCCTATGTTTCTTTGTACGCACCAGCCTGTAGGAGACACCAATCCCTTTTGCTACTTTGTAAGCACCAACCTATAAGAGACACTAATCCCCTGTGTTGCTTTGTAGGAACCAACATACATAAGACATCAATCCCCTATGCTACTTTGTAGGCACCAACCTACCGGAGACACCAATCCCCATTACTACTTTGTAGGTACCAACCTACAAGGGAAACCAATCCCCATTGATGCAAATATTCATAGGCACCAACCTACTTCATTGAGTATCTTTGCTTCTTCACAATGTTTGTTAGTTTCTTATACTTTCACCAAGTCTAGTTGTTGTTTCTACCTTCACTGGGTCTAATAGTTGTTTTTTCCTTCACCTACTCTACCTACTTCTTCTTCATTCATCAAGTCTACTTCTCCCAAAAATGTTGCTTGTGGAGTCTTCCAAAGAAAGAACTTGCAAAACATGCCACATATCCAATTTTGCAAATATGATATTAAAATTTTTATCACATGTACTTATAGATCTCTCTCTATCTCATCCAAATTTCATAGTCTGAAACATCTCAGAAATAAGGTTATAGAAAACTTTCCAAGTTGACCTATTTGAAGCATGTTTTAGGAGGATTTAAGAACACTAAATTCCTCATAATCATATCTCTAAAATTGTAGTGAAACAAGGTCTGGAATTTCTATCATAGGGACCTTAATATTTGTTCTCTATTTGAAGTAAATTTTATGAGCATTCAAGAATCCTAACTTCCTCATACCATATCTCAAAAATTATAGTGAACCAATGTCTGAAATTTTAACCATATGCACATGAATATATTCCATATATATCCTCCAAGTTTCACATTTTGAAACATACAATAAGAAAATTTATAGCAAAAAATCCAAGCTGACCTATTTGATGAGCATTTAGGAAGTCTAACTTCTTTACAACATATCTCCAAAATTGTAGTGATCCAAGATTTGAAATTTTATCCACATGTATGTGAAGATCTTCTATTTGTATCCTCCAATTTTCACATTTTGAAACATCCTAGAAGAAAAGGTATAGATAAAATCCCAAGATGACTCATTCACCCCATAAATGACATTCTTGCTTCTACATTTAGACTCCAAGAATCACCCCAAAAATTACTCCTAAGCTCATTTTGTGACCTTAGATTTGTTCTTCCTAGGATTGTATACAAATAAAATAATATGTCCTTTATTTATAGTGTTTGTTTGTTCACTTATTTGGTTGAGTCATCTTGCTTGTGCTTTGGATGGGTCATCATAACAAAATATTTCATATCTCCTCATTCCTATGGAGTTAGAGGGAGTGCCATATATTGTTGGAAAGGTATCATAATAAGATTTATAACTCTATATCTTATTCACCAATTTGAGCTATGAAATTAAAATAATAAATATAAATAATAAATAATAAATAAAAAATTCTTCAAATATATGGTATCCAAATTGGGCATCAAAAGTCCAAAAATAATATTTCCAACAATATTCATTTTGCAATCTTTATCTTGGACATATGTAGTCTCCCCATGTCTTTAACACCAATGGCAACAATATTTATAACAATATTCATTTTCCAATCTTTATCTTGGACATATGTAGTCTCCCCATGTATTTGACATCAATGACAACAATATTTCCAACAATTTTGCCTTGCTTCTTTGAGATTGTTTTAAGTTCAATATTGTTTGTCGTTCTATGGGAATCTTTCTCAACCCTATTATGGTTTATAGTTTGGTTGAGGAGGGCTCTACTGTGGAATTTTAATTAACTCCAAAGCATTATGATTTGGAAAACATCAAGCCCTTGATTATTGCTATCTACAAATACCAAGTCCTACATAGTTTTCAAGACTGTAGGTCACGATGATTCAAGATGTTTCTTCCTATGTTAACATACCTTAATCACGCTAAAAAGGGAAGTGGTTGACTTCTAACTGATATGCAGGTTCTTTTTCATTTTAATAATGGTTTTTTGACTCAAATTGAAGTTCAAAATTAAAAAATGTCCAATTTTGTGTCTCAATAGAGAATCTCGATTGAAATTTTGGAAGTTGATTGCAGTATGCTTTATAATCTTGTCTCGGGTCTCCCAAGAGTTCTTACTCTTTAGCTTCTCATCCCAAGGCTTTAATTGGGTCTATTCCTATTAAAGTTAGGGATTTAAAAATCATTCAACAAATTCCTTGAGACTTTATTATAGGCAATATTGAATTAGTACATCAATTACAAGCATACATCAAGCAAGAAAATTGGAAAGAGTATTTCTTTTTTAAAATCTCTAGATATTTCTATTTATCTTTTAAACATTGTCTAGGAAATGTGTTAATAATCAATATTTTTGTTTGGGAAATAAGTACTTACATCATGAAAAAGCTTGGGATCACTAGATAGCTAATTTCTCCTAAGGGATTAATTATGAAAAAGAGTACATAATTCTTCAATATCATCCACCAATTCTCTAAATTAAAGTATCTATAGGTATGGACTTGGATAAATATTCTTAAAACAACACAAAATTTGACTTACATCAAAATTTACTTGCTAGGAGGCACCTGGCCTTGCTGCATTGAATCAACCACTACATTGTATGTTGGAAACATTCAAGTCTAAGAAAGAGTGAGACACTTGAAACAAATAATTCATCAAATTTGAAGAAGCTTGATTCTATGGGCTCCAAATCACTGCAGATCCTCAATCTAGCTATGAAGATTGTTTATTTCAATATTCACTCTTTATAACTTCTGACGGTGATTGATTAGAATCTCCATTACCAAATTTGATTGCAATGCAATTTGCTTTGTGTGGAGTTGAATATGAAGAATGTTGTCAAGAGGGTCATTATCATCATAGGGAAGAGGAGCATATTTACACCTTTGGGTTTCTAGTCTCGCCATAAAACCAAATCTAGAGGTCTTAAGCCCATAAGAAGCAGAGCACAAGAAAATTTGTGAATGACCCTTGAGCCATATTGAACTCAACTCAAGTGAACAATAACCACGAACCAGTTTATACCACCACAAGTTGTAATGATATTAGGTTTATAGAGCTTTGAATTCTTGAAGGGTGGTGGGGCATATAAAGTGATGGCGGGATAATATAGAAGATCCATGCCAACTCATGGTAACTAGAGCATTAATGTGACCTCACAATACACCAAGTGATGTAAGGTTGAGTTGAAAAATGTTATCTAAATCAAGATATGGGTTGAGTTTATTGAGATCCATTAAGGAATAGTATGTATTTTTCCTTATAGGTGATTGATGTAACAATCCCAGTCAAAAATCCATGTAATAAAGTTCATAAAGGAAAAATAAGACCAAGGTCATGGGACACATATTCCAAGCTAAATGGTGGGAAAAACGTTCTAGTGGGTGTCACTTTCGATTTATTATGGCTAAGGAAATTGGCAAAGGTAAAGGTAAAGGTAAAGGCATTGGAAAAGGCAAAGAGGAATTATTAGAATTTTATTTATGAAAATAATGGAAATTAGGATAAAAGAGAGGTGAAATGTCACAGGTTGCATGTGAGGAGGAAAATGAAGGAAAATGTAGAAATTATAGGCCTCAATGATAAAAAGGCTTATGAGGATCAGTTCATGGCTTTTGTTAGTGTTATATTTTTCTAGTTCATTCTTTGGCACTCTCTTTTATTCTCTCTCTCTCATATTGTTGGACACATTTTTTTCTTGGATAACTCTTGTAGGAGTGTGGCATACTTGGGATTTGGAGCAAGAAGGCAAAGGAAAAGTAGGAAATCATAAGAGGACATTGGGATTAGCAACTACAACATGTTTGCTTTGCATGTAGCAAGTTACATGTATGATTTCCTTGCTATTTTTAGAATGCTTTCTTGGTTATGATATGTCATTTGCATAGAGGATTTCCTGGATTGACCATGGTTTTTCCTAGCCTTACCATTTCTAGGATAGCCATGACATGTATGATTTCCTTGCTAGTTTTGGAATGCTTTCTTGGTTATGATATGTCATTTTCATAGAGGATTTCCTGGATTGACCGTGGTTTTTCCTAGCCTTACCATTTCTAGGATAGCCATGGTGTTGGGGGTTTAGCTTTGTTTTCTGGTTGGTGCTCATGTTCCTTATGGTTTTGAGTTGAATTACTAGTTCCTGGAAGCCATGGTTGTACAAACGCTCTAGAATCCCTGTAATAGTTTGGTTTGATTTACTATTCCTGGAACCCAAGTTGGAACAAATTCTCTGGAGCCCTAGAAAACTTAGATGGAGATCGATTTGGCGATGGTTAGTGATGTCTAACCGTGAGGGGGAATCACTAGCTGAGGGTTGAGGTTGTTTGGCCTCTGGAATCCATGGTTTGTTTTTTTTTGGTTTCTTCCATGAGATCCCAAAGTCATTCTTGGAATATGGTGCGGGGGTGATTAGCTAAAAGAAATATTTGGTCCAGCACAATCAATGATCAGGTGGTATGTGGAAGTACCTAACTTGGTTGTAATTTTAATATTTTAATATGAGGTATATCCCTATTGTGATCTATGAGAATATGTATTGATTGTGATGGTTATCCTATGGCTTCCTTTCCATGGTTTATGTGATGGTTTTTTTTGGTTTATATGTTGGTTATTGTGAATTATATGATGTATGTTGGTTATGGCTCTTGATGCGTTTTGAATTTTTGATGAATGTTTTATGAATGCATGAGATAATAGATTTTATTGTAGCTATTATGAGATGGCATCGAACCTTTTTGACGATTCTTAGATAAGTATGAGATCCCTATGCTTATATTTGTTGTTATGACATGTAGATTACATGTTTATGATATGTTTGACAAAATTCCTATCATGGATAATGAGGGTCACGTTAATTTCTTGTTCAGGTGCTTGCATTGATAACCTTGTTTCAATGTTATTTATCATTTCTGGGTGTTTCATGAATTTTTGGGCAATGGCCTGACTCCTAGCCCTAAAAACGTAACTCAGAATCTGGGGTCGCTGGCACAGAATTTCCTGAAAAATGCCACAGTCACATGGATGCCTTGATGTGGGAATGAATGGATGGTCCTAGTCGCATGCATGCCTTGTCATGGGAGCGAATAAGGCTCTAGGGCAATGAAAAAGAAATTTATCTTAGGGCTTGGACACCTGAAGGGGTTGGTTGGCTCCTAAAGGTTATGTAGATTTTTAGGAAGGTCAGATTGGTCTTGTCATGTCAATTCCACTTCCTTAACTGTACATGGAGATTTGAATCATATCATATTAACTATTTTTCACATGTTTACCCCGGTGGGCCGATTAGCTTGTGTAAATGTGAGAGGAGGGTGTTACAAGGTGGTATTAGAGTGGGTTTATTCTCTTTTAGTGGTGTCTCATTTCCTTTCTCTTTTTGTGATATCTGATACCACATAGTGGTACCTGAGCATGGTTCAACACTTGGACTAGATGGGAGGAATGTGGTTTTCATGCATGAAGGTAGGTTGCATATGTTCTTGTTATGTATGCATAGTGACGGTTATTGTTACAGTTGTGTTGTCATGTAGAAGTTAATGATGTTGATGTTAAGATATGTTAGTCATGAATACATGTCGGTTGTATATTCATTTGTTATGCATGTCATTGTTTATATGTTGTTACGTGTTTATTTTCATGGTTATGCTTTTGCATGCATGGTAGGTCAAGGATGCAACGTGGTGGTCATTATGTAGTTTGTGTAATCATGATGTTGTTGGCATGTTATGATGTTAATGTGTTGGTTAAGAAAGAGCAGGAGATGCAGATCATCAAAGAGAGGTTGTGAAATTGGACCTCAGATTAACATCAGATCATCATGCAGATTTGTATGTTGGGAATGCAGATATGATAGTTAATGGTTTTTATGTACACTATGGTTATGTACATGCATGTCATTTTATTACCGTTGTGGTTACATGCACGATAGATGATAGTTTTTCAGTGTGCTCATAGGCACATGTGTAGTATAGTCAAGAATGATATTAACTTGTCGTTATATGGATTGCGGTCATATGCATGATTTATTTATTTATATATCATGTTAATCTGGATTGGTCTATGCATATGATTTTGGTCATTATATTCAAGTATGATTCAATATATATTTGTGATATTATGTCATACTAATCTGGATTGACTTTGCAGATGTGATAGCCTCCCCTGAGATACATTGAGGTATGAGTTGATTATGTTATCTATTTGGTTTATCTAATTTAGTGTGTTTATAGGATGTTTTAATGTTTGACCAATTGCATGATATGAGAATATGTCAATAAGTTTGCATGAAGGAATTATTTTGTTTTAATATGGGTGTACTGACACATTATGTGCTACGACTATAATACTAGTGTATCCCATTATTAGTATTGTTAGTTTATCCCCCTTATTGTTATTGTTGTGCCCTTTTAGTCCCCATATTATTATTATTGTGCCCCATATAAGCCAACTATTGTTATTTTTGTGCCCTTGCATTATTATTTTTATGTAGGCTCTGATTATATTGTGACCCCTTAGACTCCTATATATATAAAGAAGGACTTGTCATTTGTATCATCCAAGGATTGTTCATTTATGTAATGTAAAGGAGGTTTCCCCCTCGAAGAGGCCAATTTTTAATTTTTTTATCTATATTTTCTTCTACTTTGTGAGTTGGTTACATAAAATTTGGTATCAGAGCTTTGGATTCTAGGGTTTTGTGGCTACAAACATGTCACCTCATCATTTTCACTATAATTGTTTTTCTACGAAGGTCAGAAGATGAAATTTTTACCACTACGAGCCTAGATCCTCATAAACATCCTGTAAAAATTTCATATCTCGGTTCTTTATATTTTCGGAGATATGGTTCGAAGAAGTTAGGGTTTTTGCATACTCCATAATTTCGTCTCAAATAGGTGACCTTGGGAAAATCGTAATAACTTCCTCTACGAGCATCAAATTTGAATTTCGTAAAATGTCACCAAAATCATACAGACTGTAGTATCTTGTGTATCGTTTTCAGGGCCAAAGGTCAAAAAAGTGATACGTGGAACTCCATACAAGCTCTCTCTACTGAACCAGTCCATACTCAGGTCATTGTGGGATATTGGGTATAATTTTACCTTGAAGAATCCAAATTTTTTCTGACTTGTGGCATTGGAAATATGACTTAGAGGGATACCACAGGACTAAATTTCAGATATTGGAGATATGTAATCATAGATATACAACAGTTTCAATATCGAGCTCCTAAAACGCAAGAAAAAAGGTGTGTATTTTTTAAGTTCCATAATTTTTGTTTGAAAAATCAATTTGAAGTGATTCAAATGGAATATTGAAGCATAGAAATCATTATTTGGTTCAAAAATGCCCCCCAAACAAAAGAATTCTACACCCATTAAGCCCTCTAAAAGCTCTACTATGACGCATGAAGAGGAAGAATTGCATCATGATATATCAAAATTATGGGACCAAGTGCAACAAATTTCGCACTCACAAAGAGCAACCAAAGATGAACTAAAAGGGGACATGGATGGTTTAAAAGAAGACATGGAAGGTTTTTCAAAGTTGCTGCAAGAAATGCTTCCCAATAGTGAAAAGGTATTCTAGGAAACTCATGATGAGAAAAAAAGGAATGTTAACCATGATTTTAGAGACTCCAATGTTGAATTTAATACCCACCACATTCCAAAGATCGATATGAGGAACTTTGATGGAAAGGATTCAGTAACATAGATACTACAAATGGAGCAATATTTTGATCTCCATAATGTGCAACACACACAAAATTTACGCAGTGCAACTTTATATTTAGAACCCAACCAATTTGTATGGTATCAATGGCTTTGTTCTCGTAAACCACTTGTCACTTGGTAAATTTTTATGGAGGAAATGATAGCACGTTATGAGGATACAAATAGAAACACCTTTTTTATCCAATTGATAAATCACAAACAAAAGGGTTCAATGGTGAAGCACATTAAGGACTTCCAAAAATTGAATATAAGGGTAAATGATATTCCAAAGGAACGTAGGATTGATGTCTTCATAGGGACTTTAAAGGATAACATCCAACGTGAGGTTCACCTTTGGAAACATAATTCATTGGAGAAGGCATTCGGGGTGGCAAGAAAAGTTGAAAGTAAAATTATGGCAACAAGGAAGTATACCACTCACACCTATAAAGATGGAAGTGTTGATACTCCTAACCTTCCACAACCTACAAGGTTGACACCACAAAAATTGGAAGAAAAAAGAACAAAAGTCCTTTGTTACAGTTGTGACAGAAAATACACTAAAGTTCATAAGTGTTCTGAGAAGAAATTATTTTACATATATTAAGAAGTCGAGGAAGAAAAATAACAAGAAATGTCAAAAGAAGAGAATATACACGAGGAACATGTTGGAAATTGTAACTAGGTTCGGTCTTCATAATGACTTGTAATTATGAATTTATGTAATGAAGAAGACAAAGATAATAAAATGTATTTCGTTCTCGGATCTGAGTGATGAGATGACCACCCTCTCCACGGTGCGGGATGACACACCACCTATTGAACCAACGGCGCCACAGCATGCTTGTCGCACCTAGTTGCAGCAGCAAGCATTTAATGCACATTATGGAATAGGTTGAAGCCATCAAAGGCCTTGATTGGAGAGGCACTGCATTAAAAGACCGTCGCCCAGCCATCCTATGCATTCTCTTCTGCTTTTCCACTGAAACACTGACGAAATCCTCCCCCCCGATCTAGAGCATTCTCTGCACCACTACTCTTTCACTGCCATGGCACCCAAGTAGAGGCAAAAGCCTCACAAAGGTAGTACCAAAGGCACCTTTCCCTCCAAACTCTCTAAAGCCTCCGCAGACC
This sequence comes from Pinus albicaulis, assembly GCA_034641835.2. NCBI lineage: Eukaryota > Viridiplantae > Streptophyta > Pinopsida > Pinales > Pinaceae > Pinus > Pinus albicaulis. The sequence continues at coordinate 1,248,197,026 of CM076580.1, forward strand.
ATTACTACTGGTCCATTTTTGAACTTGAAATCTCCTCATCCCTCTCTGCAACCAGGAAACGGACACTCCTCCCGCTCCATATGCTCCCATGCATGCCTTCACCCCAGCAGTTGAACCTTCTAAGTCCACTCCCACAGCCCATATCTCACCGACTGTTGAGCCTTCCACGACGCCTTTGCCTAGAAATAAGAGAAAATATCGAAAATCGACGATTCCCCTCTCTGTCACTCCCCCACCCAAAACACTCACAATTTTTCCCATCAAAGCCTCCTCCTTATCCTTACCCAACCTATGGCACAATGAGCCAAGAGGTTGGTGCAAATGTGACGAATGCGGTGAACTGATGGAGCCAAATCCACGGGTCATCTCGGTGGAATAAGAGGAAATTGCCTGCTTCTACAAGTGTCCAATCACTGAAGAGGAACCGCCAACACACAACGAAGAACATCAGGATGACGCAGGCAACAAATGAATGTTATTACACCCTTGTCCATCTTTGGACAGACTTGCTTTTTACTGTTTTCATAGTTATTTTTAGTACTTTTGAAGATGTTTAGCGATTTTAGATGACTCAAATTCTTAGAGTCAAGTAAAGGGTTGGTTTCTCACTTATGGGCAGCTCGTGTTTTTTTATTTTTGGACACAACTGAGAGCAGGAATTGGATAAATTCCTTTGCTCAGAAAAATGGACTGTAATATACTTTATTAATCAATAGAATTATACTAGCTTACAAAAAAAATGTATTTCGTAATACTTGCATCATGGGTTTCATGAGCAAAGAAGTTTTTATTATAGGTCAAAGACTTCTTCTTGATGTCTTTATGGGTTATCATCTTGTCATAAATGTATAATTTAGAGTCATGTATATGAAGTGTTGTTACAATTGTAAAGACAATCATTGATGTAATTTGTATCCTCCAAGACCTTGTCAAAATGATCCAAGAAATTTGGCTAAATTATTTTGAATATATATCCCTTAATAAAGTCATCCTAGAAGCAAGAGTTCATGTCGGCCTAGAGATAAGGAACAATCCCTATAAATAAGAGGATTGTGGCCTCATAACACACCAATAAATTCAATCAAGTTATGTGATTAGATGCAAAGTATAGGACTGAGATTTAGTGCTAGAAAAGGAGACATCTCATTGAAGTATGTCACGGTGATTGGATTAACAAAAGATAAGGGTTATATCTATTGTAGAAGCCACACCTACCTAACATACGTTAGTGAGAATCAGGTCTGTGATTTGGTGCTAAAAGGGTGACATTCTAGCGAAGAGAAAAGGGACAGTCCGGTGAACATATCTATGTTTTGGATCTAAAACTACCTCACATATCTGAGGTAGGCCGAAGGTCACTTGAGCAAGGAACTGCAACATAAATTCAGTCATCTAGGGCTAGAAGTAAGTGTGAAGAAGAAGTTATATATAGCATGAAGGAAGGACACTACAGTAAGTCAAATAACTCAGTGTAAAGCATTAATATAGAAGGTCAATAATTCATCTCTAGGAGGCTGATACTGGATCAAGGAAGCCAACACCATCTCTAGAGTTATTAGACTAGGGATCAAGCTCCCTAGTGATGGTGCAAAACATTATAGAAACGAAGAAAAACTTAAGGAGCCTATAAGAGTAGTGACAAGGTCTTGGAGGCATACTGAAGTCAAGGTTATGTGTCATGGTCATGGTACTCATCAATTGAAGATATATAAGAAGAATTAATTTCGGGTTTTCCTCTCCAAAAGGGAGAGATTTTGGCCTTGGGCTGAAGAGACTAAGCTTTGTGCCTCTTGTGTTTTGATTATTTACTTGATAAAAGATATAATGAGCTAACAAAGATAAGACCTAAGTAATAGAAACATATCGAGTTCATAAGTAATTATCAAGAAGAGAAATTTGAATTAAATGCCCTAATTTCTCAACATGGAATCAAAGCTAAGGTGTTGAAGACAAGAAACGGAATTTTTGCAAGAATACACAAGGATCAAGTTTTGAGAAGGAATTAAAAGATCATTTTTCAAGAAAATATTCAACGAAAAAGGGATCTACATTGAAAATTCAAAACCCTAGATCCAAGGAAGAAGACCTTCATTCAAGGAGAAGTTTGTAGAAATCTAAGAAACCCTCAAGCCATATCAAGAAGATCAAAAACCTTTCTCAAAGGATATATACATCAAGGGCACCGTGTTGAAGCTATTTGGTGTTAAAATCAAAGCAACATCATTGGAGACATCATCAAGCCAACTTGTTGAATTCATCATCCCTGATCATCATCATCAACAAGGAAGATGATAGAAGAAGAAAGCATATACTCAAGTAAGTATCTCAATATGTTTATCTAAATCTATCAAAATTACTTTTTTCAAGAAAAGCATCAAAATATATGGGACTGCAAACTTTCTTGCATGGAATCATAAGGACAGATTTAAACTTTACTGAAAATTAAGTAATGAACTATGTCAAAGGATCAATAGTTGAACCTTAAAAAGAAGATACTCAAGCTCATGCCAAATACATGAAGGGAAACATAAGAGCCCAAAGGATTCTTATAGAATCCATAAGGATTCTCTCATTCCCTATGTATCAAATCTATAATCATCAAAATAAATATATGATAAATTGGTGGAGCTATTCTCGGTAAAATTTGCAGGGGGAATAATGTCTCTAAGACAAGAACTATACAAGTTGAATATGTCAAGAGAGGAAGGAATAACTTTATACTTTATGAATATTTCTAAAAAATGAGATCAACTGCATGAATTGGGATAAGTAATGTCTAATAGAGAAATGATTACAGTAGTGTTGAATGCTCTATCAGAGGAATGGAGAAGCTTCACTTCAAGCATCTATGAAAGAATCAATGACATTTCAGGATCTGTGGTCTTTATGTAAGACAGAAGAAACTAAATCAAAGTTTGATACAAGATCAAATGAACCCTATGCTACCATGTCAAGAAGAAATAGAAATTTGGTAAGTTTGGTCCTTAGAAGAAAAGAAGGAACATGAATAAGATCTTATGCTATAAATGTAATTAACTCGGGCACTATAGAAAGGATTGTCCTGAAGCTAATAAGGACAAGAGGAAAAAGGAAGAAGCCCATGTTGCCAAAAAAGTAGAAGAACCAAATTCAAAGAAACCTAAGAAAGAATAAGTGAAATATATATATTATGATTGAGATCATCTTCCTCTTTAAGAGGTATTTGTCGGTTGTAAAATAGTATGTTAGAAAGCATTGTATATTATATAGATGCATCATTTTAAAATTAGCATCATGATATAAGCATTAAAAGTAGGAATATTGATCATAGAAGGATTTATGTAACATCTATGCTATGAGATAAAATGGCTCATGGAACCTCATTGTATTAATAAGAAGGAAGTTATCTAGATCATGGTTCATCATTCAGTAATATATCTGGAAATAGGTGTTGACACTTTCTAATGGATTCTTCTTTGGATTCACTGGTTAGAAATAAAGAAAAACGTTTCATCGATAATTCTAACTTGCAGAATTCTAGGATTAGGATATGATGACATATTGATAAAGCAGGTCAAGGTAATGAAACTCTTCACTCCAAGGAAAATTGTTGCAGAATGACTCAAAGGAAGGAAATGAGGTACATGTATATTTATGTTGACATTGGATGCTTTGTAGACATGTCATATGTTTGTAGGTAGTATACTTCTATCTTTAGAAGTAGGATCAACGAAAGAAGAAAGAAGGAACTCTTTTGATGCACGGGCTATCAATAGACATGATCCACACCCAATGAAATAAACATAATATGTTCTCATATGGAATATGAGGTAATTGTATATTATCAAGGAGTTGCATATTGAAATTCTTGGGAATGAAATTATATGGAGAAAGAAATGAAGAGATCGTGAACCATAGTAAGAGGCAGTCAACATCCAAGGAAGCCAAGAATACTTGACTAGAAAATCTCTTGGGAAGATATGTAGACACTAATAAGAAGTCTAGAAAATATGGAGACCCTTGAAAATAAATATATTTTGGAGAAGTGTCAATCTGTACGAAGGATGTTGATGCCTAGAAGAAGGATGTCATGGTGAATTATCATCATTAGGTAACTTTGGATTTAAGTATTCATATTCATAATTGAATAATATATGGATGATTTTCTGCAGGGCTTCCAAAGGGAAGTACATGTCTTCCACGAGTTGATAACCATATGGCAGGATGAAAATTCCTTGAAATAAATATGGTTCAAAGGAAAGCAGCATGATATGAAGCTAAACTAGATGAAAATATTTATGGATCAATTTCTGACAGAATGAAAAGTGATGGATGATTTGTGCCCTAATGAAGAGTTCCCAAAGATGAAATCTCATCAACAACTAATAAATTCATGACATCGAATGAAAGAGTTCTTCATGAGCATTTGGGTGCCTCACCATTGTTGTTGCAAGTCCCTAGTTAAGAGGGAGCTTGGTAATAAGTTTATTACTTGGACGAAACTTGATAATTCCTAAGAGGAAGCTTAGGTACATTCATTGCATAGGAATGAGTATATTACTTTGTGTAATATGTCCTCCATAGTTGAGAGGGAGAGATAGACACGTCATTCTTATTTTCACCTAGAAGACAGAATGTGGGATTGCGTAATCATCTGGAATCTGATACTCTTTGTGGGATGTATTATGACATCCAAGAAAAGAGTAGATTTGGAAGGATGGATATTCCTTAAGGATTGGGTATACAACATTAATAATATTCGAAAAAGGTCATACTCAGTGAACACCCAGTTGGAGTATGTACCTTGGAGATGAGTATGATGATGTCTATAATCATTGGTATTTCCAACATTGTAGCTCATTGTCTCATGGAGAGATGGAGATATTAGTCAATGCCTTGAACTATGACAATCATAGTTAATATGATGTCATAATAGATGGATTACCAATCGAAATCTTCTTATGAGATTCTTCAGATTGAGAGTGACCATGTATCATTATGAATACCCCCCTAGTTAAGAGGTAGTGTTGGAAAGTGTAACTGGTTTAGTCTTAATAATGACTTGTAATTATGAATTTATGTAATGAAGAAGGAAAAGATAATAAAATGTATTTTGTAATACTTGCATCATGGTTTTCATGAGCAAGGAAGTTTTTATTATAGGTCAAAGACTTATTCTTGATGTCTTTAAGGGTTTTTCATCTTGTCACAAATGTGTAATTTAGAGTCATTTATATGAAGTGTTGCTGCACTTTTAAAGACAATCATTGATGTAATTTGTATGCTCCAAGACCTTGTCAAAACACTCCAAGAAAGTCAGCTCAATTGTGTTGAAAATATATCCGTTAATAAAGTCAGCCTACAAGAAAGAGGTCATGTCAACCTAGAGATAGGGAAAAGTCCCTATAGATAAGAGGATTTTGGCCTCATAACACACCAAGAAATTCGATCAAGTTTTGTGATTAGATGCAAAATATAGGACTGATATTTAGTGCGAGAAAAGGATACATCTCAGCGAAGTATTGAACAGTGATTGGGTTAACAAAAGATAAGGGATATATTTGTTGTAGAAGCCACACCTACCTAACATACCTTAGTGAGAAGCAGGTTTGTGATTCGGTGCTAAAAGGGTGACCTTCCAACGAAGAGAAAAGGGGCAGTCCAGTGCAAGAAAGGAGATTTAGATATCTATGTTTTGGGTTTGAACCTACCTCACATATCTGAGGTAGGCTGAAGGTAACTTCAACAAGGAACTGCAACATCAATTCGGTCATATAGGGCTGGAAGGAAGTGTGAAGAAGAAGGTATATACAGCGTGAAGGAAGGATACTACAGCAAGTCAAAGAACTCAGTCCAGGGCATCAAGATAGAAGTTCGAGAAGTCATCTCTAGGAGGCCGAGACTAGATCAAGAAAGACAACATCATGTCTAGAGTTATTAAACTAGGGACCGAGATCCCTAGTGATGGTGCATAACAGTGCAGAAAATAAGAAAAACTTAAGGAGCCTAGAAGAGTAGTGACAAAGTCTTGGAGGCATACTGAAGTCAAGGGTTTGTTTCATGGTCATGGAACTCATCAATTGAATATATAAAAGAATAATTACTTCCTGGTTTTCCCCTCCAAAATGGAGAGGTTTTGGACCTGGCTTGAAGAGGCTAAACTTTGTGTCCATTGTGTTTTGATAATTGACTTGATAAAATACATAATAAACTAACGAAGATAAGATCTAAGTAATAGAAGCATAAAAAGTTCACAAGTAATTATCAAGAATAGAAATTTGAATTAAACGCACTAATTTCTCAACATAACCAACCCTAGAGAGAAGAAATGGATCTGACCATATCTTGTAATGCATTAGCGGGAATTACCACCCCTAAAACTCTAATATAGAAGGATATGTCAATAATAAAAAGGTAATGGTGTTGATTGATTTGGGTAGTGCCCATACATTTATTCATTGTAAGATAGCCAAGGAATTGAATTTCTTCCTATATCCAACACCAGAGTGTCAAGTGATGGTTAGAAATGGAGAAACTATAAATTTCTCTAGAAAGTGCCATAATATCAAGCTAACCATGGGGGAATATGTATTGAATATTCCAATTCTTTCCATTCCAATGAGTGGTGTTGATGTTGTACTAGGAGTCCAATGGTTACAATCTTTGGGTACAATAGCTTTTAATTTTCAAGAACTTTTATTGAAATTTTCTTGGGAAGGAAAGGAATTTGAATTAAGGGGTATCACATGGAAACCAGGAAATATACTCAACTCTAATGGCATGAAAAAACTTCTAAAGAAATAAAAACGAGGCGTAATTGCACCATTATGCTCGCTAGAGGTTCAAACATCGAAATAATTTATTTCTCCAGATCTCCAAAAATTCTTGGACAATCATTCCAAGGTATTTGAGACTCCCAAAGGCTTCCACCTATTCATGATCATGATCATGTTATTCATTTCATTCCGGGAATTTTTCCTCTAAACTTCAAGCCTTACAGATATCCCTATGCCCAAAAGAGTGAAATTTAACATATGGTTGCATAAATGTTAGAGGTCGGTATAATTCAACCTAGTCAAAGTTATTTCTCTGATCCAGTAGTATTGGTGCATAATAAGGATGGATCATGGCACATGTGACCATATTATAGGGATCTCAACAAGCTCACTATTAAAGATAAATTCCCCATTCCTTTTATTGATGAATTGTTGGATGAATTACATGGAGAAATTAACTTCACCAAGTTGTATCTTCATTTAGGATATCCTCAAATTAGAGTGAATATTGAAGACATTTTGAAAACAACATTTAGAATTATCAAAATAGTATGCGCCTCTTGTGCACTGTAAGTATGATGCTTACCAACTTGATTATACAAAAAATCCCTCTTAATAATCTCCTTACCACATGTCCAACACTGCAACTTTCCTATACCATCACCTATATTCTGTTGTTGTGACCCATGTCCCTATCTTAATACGTTGAACTTCTTGTTAGGTGAAATATTTTCTTTCTTTTTTACATTATGAGGTCTTGTTATTTTCGGCTACCATTTACCTTTAGCTTTATCTTTCCCTTTCCAACCTTGCTACAATTTTGTCTTACACTTGGACTAATCATAACATTGTTTCAGTTTCCCAATTATCTCCTTAAGTGACTGGGGTTCATCATACTCAATCCGATATTTAAATGCTAATGGAAATCTACTGATAAATCTATGAAATTTAGCCTTTTCATCCTTAAGATATGGTATGTACCTCAAAAACTTTAGAAACTTGGTCATGTACTCCTCATATGTCATCGATGCCATCTTTAGCTCATAGAATTCCTTGGATTTGTTGTCGTAGTACCTCTCTAACAAGTACTTCTTCCTAAATAGTCTCTTGAATTCATGCCAACTCAACTCTTTTGTCCTTATGTCTTTGACCTACTTCACATCTTCCCACCAAATGTCAAATTTCCATTTCAGGCTGAAGATATCTATTCTAGCCATCATGTTCTTTGTGTACTCATGCAACTCAAAGAATTTCTTCATCCCAATTAACCAGGCCTCTGCATCTTCCATCAAAGGTAGCTGTATTTTATTTCTTGAACTTTTTCGGAAAATATCCCATGTCACTCCTCCTGTAAGGGTGCTAACGATGACGATCATAGTGCTTTTCAGAACCAAAACTAGAGTAGAACCTGTGTCCATCACCTTTCCTATCTGGAGTATCCAAGAGCTTGCCATACTGACCATTTCATCCCTATCCAACCTATGCCCACCATGAGATTATTGCCATATGCCCCATTAGTCTTATCCTCTTGCCCATGGATGATCCAAAGTGGTCCAAGTCTCTGTAATTATGACAAACTCCGAAGGATTACTACATTAACTTCTTCTTGTTTCACCTGTGCCTGCATGATCTATTCATTATCTGCTTTGCAAATTCTTATTTCTGCCTTCAAGCCTCTCAATTAACATTTATATTTTTCTCATCATGTGTTTCCTCTACTATCTTTTCTCCATTAGGAAACATTTCTTGTATCAACTTTATCAAACCTTCCATGTCTGCTTTTAGATCATTCTTCTTTTTTTCGATCTTAGCTTCCATGTCATCCATCTTAACTTCCATGCCAGTTTCCATGCCATCCATCTTAGCTTCCATGCCATTCTTGAAACCATCCATCTTATCTTCCACGCCTTTCTTCAATCCATCCATATTAGCTTTCACACATTTCTTCAAAACTTCCATTTCATTTTTTGTTGCTCTTTGTGAGAGTGAAATTTGGTGCACTTGCTCTTGTATTTTGAATATGTCGTGTTGCACTTCTTTGTCTTCATGAGTCATAGTAGAGCCTTTTGAAGTCTTAATGGATGTTGAATTCTTTTTAGGAGGGATTTTAGAACCCAATACTGATATATATTCTACAATATTCCCTTGGAATCAATTCAAATTGATTTTTCAGACAAGACTTATGCAATTCAAAAAATAAAAATAAATAAATAATAAATAAATAAAAATAAAATAAAATAAATAAAAATAAAAAATAAAATAAAATAAATAAATACACACACCTTTTTCTTTCTTTTGAGGAGCTCGATATTGAAACTGAATTATCTCTATTATTTTAGATCTTTAATATTTGAAATTCGGTGTTGTAGTAGCCCTATGAATCTTCTTTCGAATGCCACGAGTCTGACGTAATTTGGATTCTTCGAGGCAAAGTTATGTCCAATCTCCCACAATGACCTAATTATGGACTAGTTCAGTAGATTGAACTTGTATGGTGTGCCACGTGTCATTGTTTCCTCCTTCGGCTGAAATTGATACACAGGAAACTACAGTCCATTTAATTGCGGCAACTTTTTACGAAATTCCAATCCGATGCTCCCAGAGAGAGTTATGAAGATTTTCCCACGGTCACCTCTTTGAGATGAAATTCGGGAGCTTGAAAAAGCCCTAACTTCCATAGGTCATATCTCCGAAAATATTGCGAACCAAGATCTGAAACTTTTACACGAAGTTCCTCGGGATTTCAGCTTCGTGTGATAAAAATTTCAGCTTTTGAACCTTCATAGAAAGAAAAAAAATTATAGTTAAAATTGCACGATGACCTGTTTGGAGCAACGAAACCCTAGAATCTAAAGCTCTAATACCAAATGTTATGAAACCAGCTCCAAAAATAGACAAAAAGAGAGATCAATGCCTTAGAAATAAGCCACTTCAAGGGGGAAACCTCCTTTACATTACATAAATGAATAATTCTTGGATGATACAAATGACAAAACCTCCTTCTATATATAGGAGTCCATGGGGTCACAATATAATCCTAGCCTACCTAACAATAATAATGTAAGGGCACACTAATAACAAAATTGGGGTTACAGGGTACAACAATAACAATAAGGGGGCTACACTAACAACAATAAGGGTCTACACTAGTAATATAGGGACCTAACATCATGCACAACAACTATCGCCATGTAAATGTATGCACAACAACATATAAACACTAACATGCATAACCAATGCATAACCAACATACGCATGATAAACACATCCAACATCAACACCATCAAATTTCACATGGCGACACAACTGCAACCATGACTACCACCATGCATACACAACAACCACATAGACCACAAACATAGAGAACACATATGCAACTGACATGTATGCATGTCACATGACCAACATACTGCCCATACAATGCAAGGGGTGAACCATGCTCTGAAACCACTCTGTGGTATCATATATCGCACAAAGAGAACGGAAACCAAACACCAACCAAAGAGAACGGAACTCGTTTTGATACCATTGTGTAACACCCTCCTCCCACATTTACCCAAGCTAACCAGTCCACTAAGGTAAACATGTGAAGAGAGGCTATTATGATGTGATTCAACTCCCCATGTAAAATTAAGGAATTCAAATCGACATAACGAAACCAATATTACCTTCCACACATGCTACATGGCCTTTAGGAGCCAACCAAACCTCCCAGGTGGCCAACCCCTGAGAAAACTTGACATTTTTCTGTTCTAGACCCTCAGCCACTCCCATGACCAACCATGCATGCGACTAAGGCCTTCCAGTCGCTCTCACAACAAGGCATGCCAACTACTGTGGACTTTTCCAGGTATTTTTATGCTAGCAACCCTAGATTTTGAGCCACTTTTTTAGCGCCACGTCTCAGGCCACTGTCTAGAATTCCATGAAACCTTCATAAATAATAAAATACACGAAAAAAAAGGTACTAATGAAAACATTGAAATAATTACCTGGTCTGACCCCTACTAGCCATGACAAGAATTTTGTCAAACATGTCCCAAATATGTAATCTACATGTCATAACAACATATATGAGCATAGGGGTCTCGTACTTATCTAAGATTCATAAGGAAGCATTGTTTCCATGTCAAAATAGTTGCATTATCATCTATTAGGTCATATATTCATTGTACATTCATTTACTAATCAAAACGTGATGAAATCCATACATCAAGTATGTCATAAAACATACTCATAACCAACATATAACCAACATAAATAAAAAGGATATAACAACCATAAAATATACATATATGTCAATACATTTACACATGAAATAGCAAGGAGAAGAAGCTCTTATTAATGAATGTAAAAGCCAACGAGGTATGGTACTTCCATGATCCAACTGACCATAGATTGGATAAACCAAATATTTCTTTCATCCAATCACCCCCATGCCATATTCCAAGCATGAATATGGGACTCAAAACCAAACCAAACCTGGTTTCCTTAGGCTTTACGGCAATCCCCGTTGGATCACTAGGTCCTAAATAAACATGGATGCCACTAGATTTCTCCACCTACACTGTGAGGAATTTTACAGTCTTCTAGTCTCTGGGGTTTACTGTATATCCCACCATACAATGGTTGATGATTCATAGGCCTACTAAAGGCTCTAACCTCCAGGATTTACTATATATCCCACCATTCACTGGTTGAGGATTCCTAGGTCTGATCAAGGGCACACACCTCTCGGCTTTACCATATGTCCCGCCATTCACCAGTCGAGGATTCCTAGACCTACCAAGGAACACAAAATCCGTCTTTACCGCAATCCCACCTTCTCCGATCCAGGGATTCCTAGGCCATTTGTTTTTCTTTCAGAGACCACCTCACTCAGTTTCGAAACCATCAGGTAATCTAGCTCAACCAGATACAAGAGAACCCATCACACCATGACTACCTAGAAATGGCAAGGCAAGGCTAAATAACACTATCACTCCAAGGAAATCCCATGCTAATGACAACAAGAGAGCCAAATACACACATGCATGTACCATGCATGCCAAATCTAGCAAGGAAATCACACATGAAAATCGATACATACAAATAATCCCATTGTAGTTGCTTGATCTTGCTCTTCCATGCTTTATATTTTCTTCCCTTTGCCTTCTTTGTCCTTCCTTTGCTTTTCCTTGATCCAATGCTAGAGTGCTCGAAGAAAACACTAAGTGTCCAAAAGTGTGAGAGAGAAACAATAAGGAGAGAGCTCCAAAACTGATCTGACAAAAGGTACCAACTGATCCTTGGAAGCCTTTTTATTAATGAGGCATCTATTTTCTTCATTTTCCATTATTTTCCTTAATTTTCATCCTCACATGCAACTTGTGGCTTTTCACCTTCCTTTTCTCCTAATTTTCGTTATTTTCATAAATAATTTGCCAAAAAATTTATTTTGCCTTTCCAAAGCCTTTTCCATTGCCTTTGACAATTTCCTTAGCCATAATAAACCAATTGAACACCCACATTGGGGGGTGTTTTTCCCAACATTTAGCTTGGAATTAGTGTCCCATGACCATGGTTATTATTTTTCCTTTATTAACTTTATTTACATGAAGTTTTGGCTAGGTTTGTTACATGGACAACTTGGATAGAGACCGATATGGTGATGGTTAGTGATGTCTGACCATGAGGTGGAATCACTAGTTGAGGTTTGAGGCAGTTTGGCCTATGGAAGCCCTGGTTTGGTTTTGTTTGGTTTATTCCATGAGATTGCACATTCATGCTTGGAATATGGCACGGCGGTGATTGGCTGAAAGAAAGATTTGGTTCAGCCCAATCTATGGTCGGGTGGTACATGGAAGTCCTTGACTTGGTTGAAATTTTCATATTTTTATATGAGGTACTTCCCTATTGTGATATATGAGCATATGTATTGCTTATGATTGTTATCTTATGACTGCCTTGCCATGGTTTATGTGATGGTTATTGTTGATTATATGATGTATGTTGGCTATATGTCTTGATGTGTTTTGAATTTTTGATCCCAAAAAAATTCATCAATAAAATTCTTGTACAACCATTAAATAATCAAATAAATATAAATTTGATACAAAATTTTCCATTTTTTGGCAAATCTCGGGAAGATTCTAGAATTTTGGAAAAACAATATTTTTTAATAAAAATTCCTGAAAGAACCTCATATATATTCTTAACCATAGTGAATTTTTGGAAACGGATTGGGTTCTAGATAATTTTCTATATTGGTAAAAAACCCATATGCTCAGATTTTTCAAATTTGCCTCCATCTGCATGAAAATCAAGGTCAATGTTGCCAGTTTGAAAATTGTGTGAATTTTGAGCAGATTTGTTGATTTGCTTCTAGATACCCACACGTGTGACATGGGTACAATCAAATCATGTGGGGGTGTTAAAACATTATTTCGTACAATAAACATCTTAGGTTTTCCCTGAAACTGTGTCAACATGTTGAAGCCCCAAATTGGTCCAAGAATGCTAGTGTAGGAATGTTGGTGCATGATGCATGTGTATCTTTCGCCATTATTTCATACGCCTTCCTAAAACAAAACGAACACCATCATTAATAACCAGTTTGATGAAAATATTATCGAAATAAAGGAAATAGGTTAAATAATGAACAATTACCTGATTGTGCTCCAAGTTTAAGATACTAGCCCAACAATTATGAAAAATCATAGTAATAACAATAAAAACCATAAATAATAATAGGTTGAAAATGTGAATTAAACACGACAATTTTTGGGCTTGAAATCCCCTCATGTTGATCATCTTGCATGTCCTCATGCAAGCAAAACCTCTAATATGGACCAAAGTTAATCAAAACTCTAGGGCTAGGGTTTCTCTATTAGATTCATGTTGGATAGAACAAAATATTCTTAAATTATAGGGCTAATTGAGTAAGAGAATGTGGGTAAGTGTCATATTGTGTCAACTCCCTTTGCATCAGTAACATAAGAAAGACCTACGACCATAGATTCAGTAATGTCAAGAGTGATGTTAATTATTTTCTAACTAATTCTAGGATTTCCATAGGAATGCTAAAAATGTTGTGACTACAAGGATAGTGTCATCATGAAATATCCAGCTATCAAAATTTCCATAAGCATCTCAAGAGTAGCCTTAATCAGTAGTTATTCACCTTAATAACCTCATGAAAAATAAAATTTACATGATTTTAAAGATATGATGTAAAATATGAATGGAAATAGGGAAAAATAAATATGACAAAACAATACCTTCACAGGATGACCATCTTACCATTACCCAAGCATATAGTTGAAGCTCCTCTTGTTCAAGCAAAGTGAATCACATCCAGTAAGGGTCCCACATCCATCAAAACCTTCATATTTCTGAAAGATATAACTCCAAATCACATTACCGAAAGGATCTTAAAGCCCTTATTTGAGAGATATGATCATAATGAGTTCAGGGAAATACAAAAATAACCAAGTAAATCATAGTGTAAAATTAACTTTAATACCATAGGCATGGCCCTGCTGCTAGAAGGCGTCTATAGCCTCGACAGGGATTCCTTTTAACCCCACGAAATGTTTGTGTCCCATCTAATAGATATAGATTTGGAGTCATTTAAAATCAATTACTTTGGTTTAGGAATTAACTGAAGGTCATTGTCCTGGATTGGTAACCAGAAAACAACAATCCAATTCACAAGACCTAACAAGAATGAACAAGATGGCTCATGATGAGACCTATTGTCTTCTATCTTTTCACCTGAAATCCATTACCATGGCTTGGTCACCAGTAGCGATAATGTCATTCTTGTTAAGACCCATGATCATGGTAGGTCGGCTCGTAATGACACCTCGTATCCCTCAATTAATATGTGTGTGTTAAAAAAATATGATTATGATTAAACTCATATAGGTTACTTAATAGGTGGGGAGGAAAAGCTTCTCCTTAAGAGCACAGGATGGCATGAAAAAATTTTAATTACTAATCTTTATTGGTTGGTACTTCTACTCTAAAGACTCATTTGAAGAAAACATATTAGATAATGAGTGAAATATTCCTCGAGTTGATCATGTCAGGGTTCTCATGAGAGCTCGTTAGATTTTTATAGGAGTGGTCCACCGTAGGAGGCTTTTCATCAATACCTTTGAAGATAAACTTGAAAATGTTTCTTGGATGATAATTTGTTAGAATGTATAGGCCAGAAGTAGGTTTTTAAGCTTTTGGATGGAAAGTATTAAACATAACAATAACAATCCCCCTAATTGACCCAATGAATAATCTCGAACAATAATCAAAGTCACTTTATAAAATATGAGGTATTAAGAGTGAACTGCTTCTGACAAGTCTTACCACAAGAGTGCATAATGACAAAAATTCCAATTGTTGTACCTCAGGAATTGTAGTTTCAAGATTGTTCTTGTAGCAATTTTATTTCATATGACATTTTTATTCATTGCTCTTATAATACCCTACCCTAATTTAGAGAGACGGAGATCTCCTTCAAGTGTAGGAGTACTTCCAATGTAGCCATGTGCGTAACAAAATGCCAAATAAACTCACACTTAGTTTTAAAGAATAAACTTCAACACGTATCGGAGTATGAACAACTAGTTGCTTTATCAGATATGGTATCAGTGTTGTTGAATGATAATGGAATGAGGTGTGCTAACGATTATTTGAAACCATGCTTCAATGGGATCCACATATTTATGATTCTCCAACTCGTACAAATATTTCTCAGCTTGATAAAGACTCTCTTGAAGGCATAAGGGATTAGGTGAAAGACAAAAGTAAAACCCCTCAAGTTCGGTCTCAAATATTTTCTTTTCATATTTACAAGGATGGTTAAGGGAAATTCTAGAGTTTTGAGCTTCAACAACAGTTTTAGAAAAAATTTCAATTATAGATTGCTCCTCCAATGGTCTTTGAATAAAGGCTTCTTCCCGGGGTAAATGTTCTATGGTAATAGGAGATGTTTCCAAACTCACCTATTCCCCCAACCTCGATGATATATCATTACACTCAGTAGGGGAGTCAACGGGAAGAATATGTTTTTCAAATTGTTGTGCAACCTATTGGTTTGGATTAGGGTTTGGGATATAGTTTGGGTTAAGACTTAGACTAGGATTCGGATTTGGATTAGGGTTTGGACTACGGTTAGTTCTTGGGTTCGAATTAAGGTTAGGCTTAGGATTTGGTAGGGATAGGTATAGAGTTTAAATGAGGAATAGGTTTAGGGTTAGGGTATATATTAAGATAAGAGCTAGGGTATGGTTTAAGGTTAGGGTATGGATTAGGGTACGGTTGCATAGGTAGATGGGACCATATATGATGATAACTTTATGGTGCATTAAGTGGAAATTGTGGTTGTTGTTGTAATTGATTTTTCACAAAATATTTCCCTAGGGAATAAGATCCAAACCATTCTTGAGGCCATGGAGATATTTGACTCGAATAAGAGGGACAAAGAAAGTACCACTTTTGCCATGAAGTAGGGTATTCAATTGGAGGAGGAATAATTTTTTTCCATGGAACTGCAGGATTATAAACATGTTGAGGAACCTACGTAAGAGAATACGCATTAATCCAAGTATTAAATGATGATGGGTTTTGATTTATACCTTTTGGTTGATTCAATTATTTACTTGATTTCCTGAGTACCTTTAGTAATCCTGGCAGTGATGGGAAATGTTCTATTGAGTGAACTTCCTCACAAATTCTGCAAACTTTCAGGCTAGTAAGTGGACACTTTCCAAGGAAGTGATTCCTCATACAGTTGGCACAATAGATCAGCAATGCTTATTCATCCTTCTTACGTTCTTCCTGCAAATCATTCAATGTTGAAATAAGATATTTAATAATATTATCTTTATGTTCAAGGAAAATATTAAGGTTTGCATTTGTGATATCTTCATTGGATGATTTGTATATCTCTATAGCAGCATCAAAACTCCTCATTAAAAATTCCTCAAAATACCATTTTCCTCTTCTCAACAAACCGACTGGAATATTTTGTCATCACATGGATGAATAGATGGGGGGGGGGTGGGTGGGGGGGCCGCGGTTCTTACAGTACCCGATAAATTAAAAATACTTTTAAAAATGTACATGAAAGAAACAAAAACTTGCAAGAAAAACTAGGTGAAAAAGAAAGCCAAATGCAACAGGTCACCAAGGTTAATCCCCTAAGAACCTCCCCGACAACAATCCCAAAATTTTGGGTGTAGTATATGGTGGATTAATGGACCAACATTTAATGTAAATCGGGGGTATGTAGACTTTGAGACACATCACTGGAAATTCTATAGAAAGACGCTAGCAACCTGCAAAACAAAACCCTATTTTGTGTAGAAATTGCTCACACCTTTGGATTCCTGCACTAGTTAATACAATGACACCACACCGTTCTGGAAACTAGACTCTCACTCAAAAAATAGCAATCAAATACTTTGATGGAAAAATACTTTAAAAATAAATGAACTCAGAATTCATGCCACCCGATCAAGTCAAAACAAATCAATTGCAAAACTCAAAATATTCTTAAAGTAAATCCATGCATTCATGTACTAGGAAAACAGAGAAAATTCATTTATGTATTATAATAACTTTATTCTTATACTAGAATGGCTTTGTTCGTGTACTATAATAATTGTGTTCCCGCACTAGAACGACTTTGTTCCTATGTTGAAATGACTTTATTCCTGTACTGGAACGCTATTGTTCCTGCACTAGAATGAATATGTTCATGTACTGGAACAACTATGTTCATGTGCTAGAACGAACCTGTTTCTGCACTCAACAATCTTGAGATAGTATGACGAGAAAGATTTATATGAGTTGTGTAAAAAGGTGATGCATAGTCATTTAGCCTTGAGGATTGTCCACATGAAAACCATCTATAAATGGGCGATGATCGTATTCACAACGTTCATTTCCATTCTGCTCAAAAACCTTCCATGTGCCCAGAACTTGTTGTGCGCTCGCCTTGAATAGTTCATCAACAACAACATTTCTCTCCTTGTAGATATAAATGCATGAGATATAATCAAAATTTCTTTTGAGAAATAAAACCTCCATACAAGATACGGTTTATTTTGTGCATATAGCACCTACCATTATTATTAAACAAATTTATAACAATGAGTGAGTTGCCAAAGATCTGAAGATGCCTGCAGCCTTTTTCAATAGTAAAAAGAAGCAAAAGCTTGAGGTTGAAGAATTTTGGAAAATTATTTTAGACATGGCCCAAACCACTTTGAAGCCTAAAGGAGTGACTTTCTTACATATAAAGAATTGCTCCACCCCCACATTCACTCTCGGCTCGTGATACACTGTCAAAACATGCCCAAGGTCTTGACCTACCAACTTGTTCAACTTTTACATTTAGAGGCCTATGGTTGGATTCATCGTGAGGAATAAGCTCATAAATAGGCACAAACTAAGAAACCACTTTGTCAAGGATTGATTCATTGTCAGGAATTGATTCTTTGTCTGGGAAAATGGCTTCATTTCGAGCAAACCAGATTCCCCAACTAATGATAGGTGCGAGGATTCTAAGTTTTTTGGCTTCGCTGCATCCCACCAGAATTTTCATAGATCCCTACAGGAGATGCCTTACCATGAAGGACCAAAAGAATAGTTTGTGAACCGAATTCCAGAGAACATGGGTATAAAGGCAGAACACAATTAGGTGATCAACAATTTCCTTAGTTGATTTCCAAAGGGGACACTGATTTTGGCCAAGAAAGCTTCTCTTCTTTATTTTTTCTCTTGTGGGGAGTTTATTTTCTAAAATACACCACTAAAACAATCTAGACTTTGCAGGGCACTTAAGTTTCCATAACATTTTCCACCACTAGGCAAGATCTCTTGTCTCTTTATCAACAATGATGAACAATATCTGGTTTTAGGAGTATATTCCCCAAAAGGGGAAAAAACCCAATACAAAATGTCCTCCCTGTCCTACAACCTAGCATGAGATATATTGAGTGAATTAGTGTAGTTCTACCACCGTTCAACCCAACCTTCTGGTAACTTTACTTGATGTAAACTCATCCATCGCTAAGCCCATATAAACATGTTGTCCAATTCAACCACTTGGTTCAAGTTTCGTCTTTCATTGGCATTCAAGAAATCCACCATCTCTCGAGGAAATAAATGATTAAATCCACATCTAATCCAAGAAATTTGATCAATTCTCACTCATTGTGCAGAACCCACCTTCCAGACTAACCCCTATTTGATTACATTAAAAGATTCGATAAAACTTTCCAAACTACAAATACATTAGGCTTGTGTTTGTTTGGTGACTTGAACTAGTCTTCAATAGAGAGGGAAAATATATTTTCTATGGACTACTCCATTCCATAAAATTTTAGTAGAGATAAGCCTCCATCTCGTCTTTGAAAACAATTCATTTGAGAACATAAACAATTCTTTAACCCCCAGTCCCCCCACTTCTTTGGGTGGGAGATTTTATCCCATTTCACCCACGAAAAGACATGATCATCCTTTGATCTCTGCCAAATAAATCTGTAACAACATTTTTGGATTACATTTATGATTCCATTTGGAATCCAAGACAAATACATCCAAAAAAATCATAATGGCTTAAAGAATGAATTTTATGAGAACTAGTATACTTGCACGAGATAGCCATCAAAATATCCATCCTTTGATCCTCTTTTCAATATTTGATAAGAGAAGGAGTTAATCCATTTTTTTATAGTTTCTTGGCTTCAAGTAAAAACCTAGGTATTTCAAACTTTCATCAAATTTTAGAGAATTGAAAGGAAATAAGTTTTGGGAAAAAATAGATTCCTCTTTGTATAGGCCAACTTCTAATAGTGAAGACTTCTGAAGATTAATCAACATACGTATAGCCTTAGTAAATAATGATAGAGCAACTTTAATTAAGGTACGATCCCTTTTGGACTCATTACTAAACACCAAAATGTCATCATGAATACGATGTGTGTGATGGTCAGATACCTTTCTATTGTGGCACCTTTTAGATCTCCTTTGATCCCTTGCTATTGTGACCTATTGTATGCTTTTTATAGGTTGAATTTAAGCACCATGCCTTTAAGCTTCACGTTTTATAGGCTATGGAGGCCCTCCTGTGCAACCCCAATGGCCTCATGAATTTGTTTGCCTTTCAAAAAGGCAAATTGTTTCTTTGAAAAATACCGAGAAAACACTAGTTTCAATCTATTTGCAATGATTTAGATATTGTTACCCAACAACATAGAACATGTTTATATAATATTATTATTATTATTATTATTTTCTAAAATACTGTCATTTAAATCATATGTATAATTAATTAATTGATTATTATTATTTTTTTCTAAATAAGACTTATTCTATTAAAAGCATATGGTACAAAATGGAGTTACAAGCAAGAGAGACTAGATAGCGAGGAAGTCGGTAATGAAACAGTCAACCTCGGTCCCAAATCGTAGCTGAGAGATAAACACAGAGGACCGAGAGGAGAAACATGGGAACCAAGAGAGATAAACACAAGAATCTACCCAAAATGGGTAGGATCCTCAATACGAAATTTCTTTCCTTTCTTTTTCGAAACTTTGACCCAGTCGTTATGAAGTGGGTGGGTTGAAACCACTTGAAGATGGTTGTTGATCAAGGGAAGAGTCTCCTTATATGAGACGGAGGAGGCGAACTCATGAGTTCGTTTTGGAGTATTCGAGGTAGCATTGGGCCCCCCAATGCCTGTCGAGTGTGTTTCCTTCTCCTGAATTGCTACCTCCTCATCTGCTGCAATCTCCTCCTCATCCGAGCTAAAGGAATAAATGTCATCCATGGGGGCATATCACATGGTTTCTAGCTTTTAGATTTCTATTTGTGATTTCTTTTCTTCTTTTTGGCAAGGAACATAGTGCACGAGTTATGAATATGCCCTGTTTGATGGCAGTGACGACATCGAAACGTGAGGTTCTCATAATCCAAGGTCTGACTCCAAAGGAAGTCACCTACTTTGAGAATGATTTGATCGGACAGACCTTTGCTTATGTCGATTTTAGCACAAATTCTACCATAGGTGTATATGCCTTTCTCCCCCCTAAAGGGATCCATTGCCAGAAAGTGCCAAAGATGAGCAGGTAAATTTAGAATCCTAACCCAAATGGGGAGCTTGGTAATGACTGTCATGGATGGGTCGAAGTCTGGGAACCAGGGGGTGAGGAATAGCCCTGCATTTCCCCAAAACCATGGACCACCAGTTAAGGTTTTTTGATAGTCCTCATAAAAGGCAAACACAACTATAAATAAACCCTTTGAGGATAATATAACCTTGTTGTATTGGTCCAATGGAATGAATCCATTGGTATAAATATGTTTTGTGAGGCCATATTCCAATGAATCAGAAAATAATGGCATATTCTGCATATATTTGATATTGGTTTTCAAGTTCCGGGTGGGAAATTTCTACCGAGGGCACATCCTCCGATTTGTCCACCAAAAAAGGCTTGGGGGCCTCCGTGGGTTGAGCATCTTTCTTGGGAGGTTGTGCATGGAAAACATCCTTGTAAGAGAAAGCTTGAGCGGAAGATGGTTTCCCAACTACCCCTCCTCGCAGACGAAGGGATAAAACCACAAAGGCATCCTTTTCAATATTATAAAATGAGAGTGGCAGAGATTGCTCAAGTTTTTTACCTCCATTGAGAAGTCGTTGAGAGGCATATGGAATCCCCAGCTTGAGTTTAAGGGCGTGCAAGAGGTCTTTCACTAGATCCGTTAAATGAACCTAGAAAAGCATGGTTTTTCCGGATAGAAGAGCAATCTGAATCTGAAAGAAGGGGGGTGGGAAAATAGGGGATCCCTGACCGCCAGTACGCATCTGAGTGGCTAGAGTGTCGAACTTTGCAGTCTTGCTGCTACACCAGGAAGCCTCTTTGCATTTATCTTTTCCCCTGGCATAGTGGCCATCCTGGCACCAAAACTTTGGGGTCGCGTAGTGTGACAATGAGCTAATGACCTACTAGGGCAGGCCGGAATAGTCGATCGTTTTCTCGTTATTCAACAGAGCACAGGAATCTAACTGCATCGCATTGGGGTTGGGATCCTTCCCGATCCGAACAACGTGGGATTTTTCGGCCTACAAATCATGGAGAACGTCATCCATGCCTGCGTCCGGGAGTGCTGAGCTTTCTATGATCTGGAAGCCATCCATCTTAGCCTTTGCACCAAGACTAATACTCTCATGGTGCGGCTTGTGAAGTGTTTGTGGCACGTCTGGACTTTGGCCACCTTGGGCCTCGGGGCCAAACTACAACGCTACGGTGGCAGAGGGAAGAGGAGCGCCTGTTGAAACCCTAGAGTTCTTCATTCTTTCCCATTAATTGATTAATTAAAATGTAATGATTTACAATATTAAATAAATATTATATATAAGTGTTTTTTAACTATCTTAAAAAAAAGGTTATAAATTTTTATCATTCAAATTTAAAATTTTAATTTTTACTTTATTTTAATTTTATATTTTCCAAATTTTAAAAACTAAATATAACAAATGCTACGTAGTAGCTAGTACCTGTCATTAGTTTAAATATAGCTACATTGGAGTCTCTATTGTTGATATTCTATAATGTTGAGAATGCAGCAAGATGATGGAGCTTAGTGAAATGAAGTCGCCTTCACTAAGTGGGCCCGCAGGCAAATTCTGGCGCAATGTCTATTTTTAGACATATGGAGCATGATCCAGGGGTGGCAGTATGTTATTCTTGGAGTATGTGTCATGTCGGTAAAAAGAGATGGACCTCTATTTTTAGACTTTCAGGTGGTTTCTATTTTTAGACTGCCTTCCTAAAAATAGGGAAGTCAAATATTATTTACCCTTAATAATATTTGGACTATAAACTTCAGTTTACTCTCTTGGAGCACTTCAGTTCGAGCTACAGATGTGGCACATGCAGCTGACAGAAGTAAATACGCTTTTCCTATGGGTTAGGTGAGCTCATGCATGGTTGACTTTAGTTAGGACTTCAGTGGCAAAAGTTTGGTGGAGTTGATGAGACAGTTGGTAGAGTTGTGTTCAGTTTAACTTAGTTGAACTGGTTGAGATTAGTTTAACTAGCTAATCAACTAGTTATGAGTGGAGTGAATTAAATATTATTTAATTCACTAATTAGTAACTCATTATTCAACTCAAGAACACATCAGTTCACTATAGTGCATGGATAGTTCAGTGGAGACCAGTGAAAGAGGTAGATGAAAGGGTGAGTACAGCTATCAGTTGTGACATCAGTTGTGCATGAGATTTGCACCACACTTGGAGGCAATTGCCCATGATGATTGCGCAGTGAAGCCAAGGAGATTTGAACCTTGGATCTCTCATTAGATCAGCCTTGATTGCGCAATAGAGGCAGGCAATTAGTGGTGGGTTTTGAACCTGTGACTTGGGAAAAACCAAGCTAGTTTGTGTGTAACTTCATGAGATAGTACTGAGTACTTGTGAGGAGTATTGTACTGAGTTGTTACATGTTTTCTCCATTATAATATACACATATAGCTGCGGGGTTTTCAGCTATAGGCTTTCCCCATACATACTGTGTTAATGTGTGTGATGAATTGATGTGCGATCGCTTGTTTTATTTTCCGCATGTGTGAAGATCTGAGTAGAAGAGATTATGTGTTGCATATGAATTCGAATTGTATGTGATCAAGATAATCTTGGTGGATAAAATATCATTATTCAGAAAATTTCTACATGGTATCAGAGCTAGATTAATTATCGGAGCAGAGATTGATCATCACAGTGATTACAAACTTATTTCGGTAGACAGAGTCTGCATGCGGGCCAGGTAGCCTCCGGATTCATCTTTCTTCGGAAAGTGAAAGGTCTGGTAAATGCCCCTTGCAGTCAATCTCCGTGCTAGAAATAATTTGTTCTCACAGATCTAGAGCGGCTGAGCTTTGAGGTGGAATTCGAAATTTTGCAGCAGTTTTGTTTTCTTGGTGCCAGTGTTGAAAATGTCTTTCAACGGTTTGCGACTCGAATATGCTCTTGAAGGCAGTTCGAATTGTGTTGCATGGAAGGATCGCATGGAGGAAGTATTAGAAGATAATGGTCTGAAGGAGTTCATAGATACGGATGTCCAAAAGCCCACTGATCCTGCTGAAGTCGAAGCATGGAAAAAGAAGATGGCGAAATGTCGAAGGATCCTGTTGGAGGGCGTCAAGGATCATATTGTATCCAGCCTGCATGGAAAGGCTACTCCATATTTAATGTGGAAAGATTTGATGGATCTATTCCAGAGTAAGAGCGACCAAAGGAAGATGGCGCTCAAAGATAGGCTCAGAAACATCAAGATGGAGAAAGGCGACAATATCGCCAAATACCTCACGAAGTTCACTCAATGCAGAGATGAGCTGGGAAGTGTGGGGGTTACTGTCGATGATGAGGACATGGTCGACCTGGCTCTCCTTGGTCTTCCGAAGGCTTGGCATTCATATCAAGATAGTGTCAATGGTCGGGAGAAGCTGCCGGGATGGGAGCGCCTTTGGGCGGATCTCATGCAGGAGGAGATAAGGAGGACTACTCAAGATGGATCTTCATCAAAGGGAGCTGATGAAGAAAACTGCGCTTTGGTGTCCAAAGCTAAGAAAGGGAAGGGTAAGAAAACCTCTCATTCTGGAGCTAAGGGCAAGAAGCAGGATATGGCGAAAGTGAAATGCTTTCACTGCCATGATCACGGACATTATGCTACCAATTGTCCAAAGAAGAAGAAGAACAAGCAAGCGGGAAGATCTGCAGATGGAGAAGCTTTGGCTTCACAGTTTGAGCTTGAATTTTCACTGATCGCATGCTTGGTTTCAAGTGTGATGGGATCGGTGTGGTTCTTGGACAGCGGTGCGTCATTTCATATGACGGGAGATCGGGAGTTGTTCTCAGATCTGGAGGACAAAGATTTGGGTGTGCACATCGAGATGGGCGATGATGGTAGATACAGTGCGACTGGTATCGGTACCATATC
Source organism: Pinus albicaulis (assembly GCA_034641835.2). Classification (NCBI taxonomy): domain Eukaryota; kingdom Viridiplantae; phylum Streptophyta; class Pinopsida; order Pinales; family Pinaceae; genus Pinus; species Pinus albicaulis. The sequence goes on from CM076580.1 coordinate 1,248,221,771, forward strand.
CTTTCAGAGGGAGTCTGGTAAACCCTTTGTATTGAAGGATGTCATGCATGTACCTGGATTGAAGAAGAACTTGATCTCTGTGGCGATGTTGGAGGATAAGGGGTATGATGTGGTCTTCAGTGAAGGAAAAGCCTTCCTGCGTAGTAAGACTACTGGAGAGACCCGGAAGATAGGGGTTCAAACCAAGAACCTTTATCAGTTGCAGGTAGATGGCTGCGCAGCTATGGCATGCAAGGCGGGAGAAGTGGTGAGCCAGGATGATGAGGGTGAACTGTGGCACAGGAGATTGGGCCACCTTCACCATGGAGATTTGAAGATTCTGCAGCAGATTTCTACTGGGCTTCCTAAGGGCACTCTTGCGCAGTCAGATCAGTGCAAGGGGTGTACTTTAGGGAAGTATGTGAAAGCCACTTTTCACGAGAAGGATAGTCGCGCCACGATGATCCTTGAGAGAGTTCACACAGACGTGTGTGGTCCTTTCTCAGTTGCTTCGACAGCAAAGCACAAGTATTATGTGATCTTTGTCGATGATTTCTCTCGAAAGTGCTGGATCTTCTTCATGCAGAAGAAGAGCGATACATTCGCGAAGTTCTGTGAGTTTAAAGCACTGGTCGAGAAGGAGTCTGGGAAGAAGGTGATTGCTCTAAGGAGTGATAACGGTGGTGAATTCATCTCGGCTGAATTCAAGGAGTTCTGCAGCGCAGAAGGGATTCGGAGAGAGCTCATCGCACCCCATAACCCACAGCAGAACGGGGTGGCTGAGCGGAAGAACAGAACGATCGTGGGTGCTGCATGGGCGATGTTGCATGATCAAGGCCTACCCCTTCACTTGTGGGCTGAGGCATGCAATACAGCAGTGTATGTTCAGAACCGTTGTCCTCACAAGGTTCTTGGAATGAGTACACCGGAGGAGGCTTATTCTGGTAAGAGACCTGACATTTCTCATTTGAGAATTTTTGGTTCACCTGTCTACATGCATGTAACGAAGGATGCCAGAAAGAAGCTGGATCCGACCGCAGAGGTTGGAATATTTGTGGGGTATACTGATACACCTCACAACTATCGGGTGTATTTGTCAGACAGTCGCAAGACTGTTGTGCGACGGGACATCAAGTTCCAGGAGGAGAAAGCCATGCAGTGTTCGCTTGAGAGGGAGCTACACTTGCATGCAGATGAGGAGCTGTTAGTTCCTAAGGAGGAGCTTCCGGATGTGGATCAGCCACAAGAGGAGGTTCAGGAGGTGGAAGAAACCACCCAGGCAGCGCCAACCATCAGAGGGCGCATGCGCACTACAGAAGCTGAGCGACTGGCTCGGGATGCAGAGAAGGTTGTAGGACCACCTACAACACAGCGCATACAGAGGCAGTCACCGGATCGGTACACTGGATACATGGCTCTTGTGATTCAATGTGTTGTGACGGAGCCATCCTCTTTTGAGGAAGCTGTGGAGGAACCCGCATGGGTTGATGCCATGATCGAAGAATATGATTCGATCGTCAGGAAAAGTGCATGGGAGATTGTCCCAAGACCAGTGGGGAAATCAGTGGTGGGTTCGCGATGGATCTACAAGGTGAAGCAGGCAACTGATGGGAGTGTGGAGAAGTACAAGGCGAGATTTGTCGCCCGTGGCTTTTCACAGATCGAGGGGATTGACTATGAGGAGACTTTTGCACCTGTCGCAAGGTACTCTTCCATACGGACGATCCTTGCTCTCTCAGCGCAGATGGGGTGGCACATTCATCAGATGGATGTGAAGACTGCGTTCCTCAATGGAGTTATTGAGTAGGAGGTGTACATAGAGCAGCCTGAAGGTTTTGAGATCTTCAGCAGTGAGTCGCATGTGTGCCGACTCAAGAGAGCACTGTACGGGCTGAAGCAAGCACCTCGTGCTTGGTACACTCGCATAGACAACTACTTCACCGGGCTTGGATTCTCCAAGAGTGAGGCGGATCCAAACCTGTACCAGATTGTGGTGGAGGGGAAGCTGTTGATCATCGTACTGTATGTAGATGATCTGATTTTGACTGGCGACGAGCAGTTGATACTTTCATGCGAGGAGGATCTTGCACGAGAGTTTGAGATGAAGGACCTGGGCATCCTTCATTATTTCCTGGGATTGGAGATTTGGCAGCGCAGTGGAGGACTGTTTGTTTCTCAGGGCAAGTATGCCCGGGAGATTCTGGAGAGGTTAAACATGCAAGGCTGCAAGCCTGTTGATACCCCTCTTCCTGGAGGTTGGAGGAAGGGAGATGCTACTTCGGAGGAGGTAGTGGATGCCACTGTCTATCGACATTTGGTGGGGTCGTTGATGTATCTGGTCAATACTCGACCCGATATATGCTATGCAGTTAACCAGCTTTCGCAAGCTATGGTTAAGCCTACCAAGCTCTTTTGGAAGGCGGGCAAGCATGTATTGCGCTAGATCAGAGGCACATCGGGATATGGTCTATGGTACAGACAGGAGGATGGAGTGAAGCTTTCTGGCTTCACTGATGCAGATTGGGCAGGGAGTCCAACGGACCGGAAGAGCACTTCTAGAGGAGTTTTCAGCATTGGGTCGACAGCAGTTTCCTGGTACAGCAGGAAGCAGAGATCCGTGGCACTCAGTTCAGCAGAGGCCGAGTACATGGCAGCTAGCTTGGCTGCATGCGAGGCTATTTGGATGAGGAAGATCCTCGCAGGATTGTTCAGGTTGCATTTGGAGCCTACGGTGATCTACTGTGATAACCAGAGTTGCATTAAACTCTCGGCTAATCCAGTATTTCATGATAGGTCCAAACACATCGACATCAGGTACCATCATATCAGAGATTGTGTTCGGCGGAGAATCATGATGCTTTCATATGTTCCCACGGAGGATCAGGATGCCGACATCCTGACGAAGGCGCTCACCAAGAGCAAGTTCGAATTCCACAGAGGCAGGATAGGGGTTGCAGATAATCCATATCTTGCTGAGAGGGAGTGTTGAAAATGCAGCAAGATGATGGATCTTAGTGAAATGAAGTCGCCTTCACTAAGTGGGCCCGCAGGCAAATTCTGGCGCAAAGTCTATTTTTAGACTATGTCTATTTTTAGACATATGGAGCATGATCCAGGGGTTGCAGTATGTTATTCTTGGAGTATTGGTCATGTTGGTAAAAATAGATGGACCTCTATTTTTGGACCTATAGGTCGAAGTCTATTTTTAGACTGCCTATCCTAAAAATAGGGAAGTCAAATATTATTTACCCTTAATAATATTTGGACTCTAAACTTCAGCTTACTCTCTTGGAGCACTTCAGTTCGAGCTACAGAAGTGGCTCATGCATCTGACAGAGGAATTACGCTATTCCTAGGGGTTTGGTGAGCTCATGCATGGTTGACTTCAGTTAGGACTTCAGTGGCAAAAGTTTGGTGGAGTTGATGAGACAGTTGGTGGAGTTGTGTTCGGTTTAACTTAGTTGAACTGGTTGAGATTAGTTTAACTAGCTAATCAACTAGTTATGAATGGAGTGAATTAAATATTATTTAATTCACTAATTAGTAACTCATTATTCAACTCAAGAACACATCAGTTCACTACAGTGCATGGACAGTTCAGTGGAGACCAGTGAAAGAGGTAGATGAAAGGGTGAGTACAACTATCAGTTGTGACATCAGCTGTGCATGAGATTTGCACCACACTTGGAGGCAATTGCCCATGATGATTGCGCAGTGAAGCCAAGGAGATTTGAACCTTGGATCTCTCATTAGATCAGCCTTGATTGCGCAATAGAGGCAGGCAATTAGTGGTGGGTTTTGAACCTGTGACTTGGGCAAAACCAAGCTAGTTTGTGTGTAACTTCATGAGATAGTACTGAGTACTTGTGAGGAGTATTGTACTGAGTTGTTACATGTTTTCTCCATTATAATATACACATATAACTGCAGGGTTTTAAGCTATAGGCTTTCCCCATACATACTGTGTTAATGTGTATGATGAATTGATGTGCGATCGCTTGTTTTATTTTCCGCATGTGTGATGATCTGAGTGGAAGAGATTATGTGTTGCATATGAATTCGAATTGTATGTGATCAGGATAATCTCGGTGGATAAAATATCATTATTCAGCAAATTTCTACATATAATGTAAAACACATTTCACATGGAAATTGTAAGTTGAATAAAGTAATAAGAGTGAAACATAGACTCTAACGAAGTTGTAGAGTCTGAATCCTAAGAGTCCACCATGTGTGCATTGAGGAAACAAAACATTCCCCTTTGCCATAAAGTTTAAAAATTCGATTGAATAAAAGGTTATTGGAGTAGTTCGCATTATTATTAAGTTAGTGAAGGGTTAATGAATATTAAGTTACTCAAAGATTAAAGAGAGTTAAATATTTTTTTTGGATTAAACAAACTTTTATATATATATATATATATCAAAGTTCATGTGCAAAATTTTATATACACAAATTTTTATAAATCTTTCAAATGACATTGAAATTTTTATATAGTTATATAAAAAAATTTAGAAACTTAATTTTATATAAAGGGTTATTGAAATAATAAAACTTAAAAAAGGAAGCTGAAATTTATATAAATTCATTTCAATATAAAATTTAAAAATAATTAAATTTTGAAATTACATTTTAGAAAGTTTAAACTAATAAATTAATATTATGTAAATTAATTAATTATATATATAATATATATATATATATAAACGAAGTTGTCTTTAGTATGATTTTTTGGAGTTTCAGGTGTCGGAATCCGGTGAAAAAAATTGAAGTAAAATCTTGATTTTTGTTATTTAAACTGGTTTTTTTACTGTATAAATGGATTCAACACCCTAAAAAACCCTTAGGGCACTTAGATTGTGCACGGTTGCCCATCAAACTTCTGTTTTCAATGAATTCTAGTCGTACTTTAGAGAAATTAGACAGGAAAAAACCACCATAAAAATCTTCAAAAAGTCGCACTAAAGACTACTCGTATATAAACCTTACTTAAAAAAAATACACTTAAATTACTAAAAATTACTTTAAAAAAATCTATATCTCTCCATTCAAACTAACATTGGAAAGTAATAGTCATCTCTATATCCGCGGGAAGGGAAACTTTCCCTTCCGTACACACGAGTGTAAAATGAGAAGGGAAAAGGGAAACTTTTCCCTGTGCACAAGGGCAAAATCCAACTCCAACTATAAATATTTAATGATTAAATATTAATAGTGTAACTGTAGATATGTAATGATTATACAATAAGAGTGTAGTCAATCAAAGTTCAAATAAATAATATTAAAAAATAATAAAATTTAATTTATAATGTTAAATTATGGACAATTTGTAAATATTTTTTGGTCAAACATAAATAATAAATAATAGTTATTCAAACACAAAAAATGTCCACAATAGGTATAATAAGGATACCTATAGAAAGTTCCAAGACAATACATATAAATACATTTGGAAGAGTTTTTAGTTAGATGAAATAGAGATTTTGGGCACCGGTCTTCGACGCCTTTCTAGTGATGCGACTTCGCCATTGTCCGTCCACTGCCCCTCATCCCCCTCCGACGATTTGACCTCCAGTGCACTCTGGCCATCGTCCGATCCCCTCTACCTTTCGACCACCACCCCTTTTATGTATCATCACATGTCTGACAGCAGGTCCGTTTTGACAGCTCTAACTCTGGGATAAGACGATCATTCAATGCCAGGTTCGTGCCAAGAATTTCAAATTTTATTTTCGTGCCTAAGATTTCAAATTAAAAAGTTACGGGGGAAATTCAATCCATAGATTCATTTACGAGATTTGGGTCCCCATTATTGGATGCAGACCAAAACATTTTGGGCGAGAGGAGTTTGGGCAAGATTTACAGAGGCATTCTCCTTAGCGGCGCAAAGAAGTAAATTTATCATAGGAGAGGGTAGGGTGATTAAATAACCTGATGGAAAAGGTGTCGATAGTTTATCGTGGCTGAGGTATAGTACATGAAGCATGCTTATCTCCGCCAGATTGAGTCATAGTTCGGTGCTCAGCCCATTGTTTCTCAAGTAATTTGCAGCAAAGATAGTCGTTGTACTATTGAAAAAGGCCTAGAGATCTGATTATCACTCCCATCTAGGAAATTCAACGTCGAGAGGGAGCTTAACACTAGTAATAACTGCACCAGATTCAATAGAGAGGCCATAGATGTTGCCAAAAAATGAATTTCAGGAGACCAGGAAACGAACTAGGGCTGTAAGATTTCCCATGGTGCATGGAATGGGTTGTGGAATACATTGTTGGTGAGGTTCAATATCTACTTTGTTTGATGTGATTTACTTGAAATAATTTGGCTTCTTTGGAAGGGAGATAGATCCATGAAGCTATTGCGTTTTCATAAGAATTTGTTCACTCTATCAGATAAAAAATATATATGCTTGGCACATTGTTACTTGACTATATCTTTCCAAGGAATATGATAGGTCTAGTTGGTTTTACATAAGGATTTTTTTTTTTTTACAAAGTCGGTTATTATGATATCTTTTCCAAAAAGAAAAGGAACAAGCAACCATTATAGGGAAGGCTTAAAGAGGTGCAGAATTAAGGAGATAAGAGCGGGAGCGTAGTCTCAGTTACCTAAAGCATTGTTTCCAAAATTTCCCAAATTTCCTAGTACGCTTTTGGCATACTGCCTTACAAACTGAAAAAGCAGAGAAACACATTTACATAACTTGATGGAAAAGGATTAATATATGTCGAGTGAAGATAATTCTTTGTATTATGAGATCTACTAGTTATTGATTAGAGAATTTGTTGTTGTGATGTGCCCTTGATGTGCTCTTGTTGTGCCCTTGTTTTACTCTTGTCGTGCTATGATCTTGGTGTGCCCTTTCTTCCTTTTGTCCCTCAGGCTGTTATTTAAGGCCAAATTGATTGATCTTACCTTAAACTTCAATTCTTGTATTGTCTCTTTTACTTTGTCCATCATGTATTTGTTGGCTCTGCTCAAGACGCATTTCTCATTTTGAGAGGTTCTTTCTATTGATTTCATATCCATTGTTGGTTGTCGATGAGACTTCTGGTCGATTTGTTGTTGGTGAGAGCTAGAGTGATGATCCCTCTGTGCAAACGAGTGTAAAATGAGAAGGGAAAAGGGAAACTTTTCCTTGTGCACAAGGGCAAAATCCAACTCCAACTATAAATATTTAATGATTAAATATTAATAGTGTAACTATAGATATGTAATGATTATATAATAAGAGTGTAGTCAATCAAAGTTCAAATAAATAATATTAAAAAATAATAAAATTTAATTTATAATGTTAAATTATGAACCATTTGTAAATATTTTTTTGGTCAAACATAAATAATAAATAATAGTTATTCAAACACAAAAAAATGTCCACAATAGGTATAATAAGGATACCTGTAAACAGTTCCAAGGCAATACATATAAATACATTTGGAAGAGTTTTTAGTTATATGAAATAGAGATTTTGGGCACCGGTCTTCGACGCCTTTCTAGTGATGCGACTTCGCCGTTGTCCGTTCGCTGCCCCCATCTGCCTCCAACGATTTGACCTCCGGTGCACTCCGGCCATCGTCCGATCCCCTCTACCTTCCAACCGCCACCCCTTTATGTATCCATCACATGTCTGATAGCATGTCCGTTTTAACAGCTCTAACTCTGGGATAAGACGATCATTCAATGCCAGGTTCGTGCCAAGAATTTCAAATTTTATTTTCGTGCCTAAGATTTCAAATTAAAAAGTTACGGGGGAAATTCAATCCATAGATTCATTTACGAGATTTGGGTCCCCATTATTGGATGCATGGAACAAAACATTTTGGGCGAGAGGAGTTTGGGCAAGATTTACAAAGGCGTTCTCCTTAGCGGCGCAAAGAAGTAAATTTATCGTAGGAGAGGGTCGGGTGATTAAATAACCTGATGGACAAGGTGTCGATAGTTTATTGCGGCTGAGGTATAGTACATGAAGCATGCTTATATCCATTAGATTGAGTCGTAGTTCGGTTCTCAGCCCATCGTTTCTCAAGTAATTTGCAGCGAAGACAGTCGTTGTACTATTGAAAAAGGCCTAAAGATCTGATTATCACTCCCATCTAGGAAATTCAGCGTCCAGAGGGAGCTTAACACTAGTAATAACCATACCAGATTCAATAGAGAGGCCATAGATGTTGCCAAAAAATGAATTTCAGGAGACTAGGAGACGAACTAGGGCCGTAAGATTTCCAATGGTGTATGGAATGGGGTTGTGGAATACATTGTTGGTGAGGTTCAATATTTACTTTGTTTGATGTGATTTACTTGAAATAATTTGGCTTTTTGGAAGGGGGATAGATCCATGAAGCTATTGTGTTTTCATAAGAATTTGTTCACTCTATCAAATAAAAAAAAATATGCTTGGCACATTGTTACTTGACTGTATCTTTCCAAGGAATATGATAGGTCTAGTTGGTTTTACATAAGGCTTATTTTTTTTTACAAAGTTGGTTATTGTGATATCTTTTCCAAAAATAAAAGGAGCAAGCAACCATTATAGGGAAGGCTTAAAGAGGTGCAGGATTAAGGAGATAAGAGCGGGAGCGCAGTCTCGGTTACCTAAAGCATTGTTTCCAAAATTTCCCAAATTTCCTAGTACGTTTTTGGCATACTTCCTTACAAACTGAAAAAGCAGAGAAACACATTCACATAACATAATGGAAAAGGATTAATATATGTCAAGTGAAGATAATTCTTTGTATTATGAGATCTACTAGTTATTGATTAGAGAATTTGTTGTTGTGATGTGCCCTTGATGTGCTCTTGTTGTGCCCTTGTTTTACTCTTGTCGTGCTGTGCTCTTATGTACCCTTTCTTCCTTCTGTCCCTCAGGCTGCTATTCAAGGCCAAATTGTTTGATCTTACCTTAAACTTCAATTCTTGTATTGTCTCTTTTACTTTGTCCATCATGTATATATTGGCTCTGCTCAAGACACATCTCTCATTTTGAGAGGTTCTTTCTATTGAGTTCATGTCCATTGTTGGTTGCCGATGAGACTTCTGGTCGATTTGTTGTTGGTGAGAGCTAGAGTGATGATCCCTCTGTGCGTTGGAGACAAAGATATTTGGTTGTGCTCCCAGATGCACTCTGATGACTAGGTGAAGGACTGTGTCGAGACTCTGTAGCTGTGTTGCTGATTGGAGGATCTCGCACGTTTTGAGGAGAACAACTCTAAATTCAAAAAAATCAAGGATGACAGTGAGGGAGGCTTTGGAAACAGATCTACAGGGTTGCGCAAAGGGACAACTTGGCAAAGAGAGGGAGAAGGAAGAAAAAAACAAAGCCAAAATATAGAAAAGAGGTTGATGGATGAAGAAGGGACAGGAAGCGTTTGAATGAAGCATTGCTAGGCTTGAAGGAGAATCTCCATATAGAGCGCACCTTCTGTTAGATGAATGGGCAAGAGGCTGGAGAGCTGAGAGCATAAAGGATGGACAGGAATGGATTCGAGAGAGGATGGAAGGGGCAGACATCGCAGAGATAACAGAGCATTCGAGATTGCTAGGGAGCATAGTCTTGACAACGATCAAGCATAATAGGAAGAGGTAGATGGATCGAGCCCAATCTGGAGGAGCTTTCCCTGATATTCTTAAAAACACAAAATTAGAGTGGACAAATTCGATGGGAGAATTATCAAGCCCGACAGAGAGGAATAAGCCAAGGCCGATGCTATTAGAGGAGAGGAGATGAAAGAGATGAGGGGGATTAAGTCACTGGCTCAACAAGACCTATCAGGCTTGAGTATAGCGTTGCAGGAAGGACCATAACTATACCAAGTCTGAGAAGGATCATTGTTCAGACTGGAGTCCCTGTTAATTTTTTTGTCAAAATCCTCTTGCTGTTACAATGGGACTGTGACAGGGGAGGGAAGCAGACCTTGCTAAGGTATTGGGGTGAAACATGCCTCATTTTGGATCCTTGTTTCTCCTTCGAGCCGAGCTACTGGCCGATTGTCTTGGTGATCTGCACTGCTATTATTTTCCCACATTATGTGTTTGAAAGTGACACTGCCCAGGTCTATCATATTTTTCCTAATTCTGTTGAATATTCGGCCCATTGCTGCGTTTGGAGGAGTTCTCAAGTTGAGCATGGCTTGAATAATTATATTTGAGTCTCCCATGATTATTGGATTCTATATTTTCCTTTTTTTGAGGATCATGGTGCCCATCAGTAAACCAAATGCTTCGGCCTTGTTGTTGGAGTTTTTTCCTAATCCCCATTCATAGGTGACAGGATTGGTTCCACCCAGATCTAGGAGAATGCCCCCTGCTCCTACTCTGCTGGGATTGTTTTTTGATGCCCCGTCAAAGAGGAGGCAGTGCTTGTTCAGATTATTCATCCACAAAATGAAATCATCCCTTTTTAATCTTATTTTCCAATTTTGGATGGGAGTTTTTGTTTTGGGACTACTTGTCTAGGTGCTTCTACCTGTTGCAAAGCTTACCCATATCCTCTCTTCCTGCTGGAGCTGGCTGCTGTCAATTTCTCTCAAGCCTTTCATGTTTAAAATTATGTTGTGAGCCCCCATGTCTTTGACAAAACTCTGCCAACATTTGGAGATTGACTTTTGAAGATTTGTTGTTTTCTAGATAACCAGATATGCCAGCAAAGGAAGGATAGCAGGCTTTCCCAAAACATTTTAATGGTGTGCTTCTGCTTTAGAGAATAGGGATAAGTTTTTTTCCAATCTATTAAGAAATCCTTAAAAGTGCTTGATAAATTTAGGTCGATTTCTAATGGGCTCGCCAGCAAGTTCCAACATTATTTCGCAAAGGGACAATCAAGGAAAAGTTGTCTGATACTTTCTTCCTCATTCAGGCACATGGGGCACCTTGAGGATCCCGAAGAGCCTTTCCTTTTGAGGTTGTCTGATGTAAGGAATTTACCTTTTAAAAGAGTCCAGATAAATATTTTAACATTGGGCAGACTTTCAACTTTCCATATTGACTTCCATGGTGCCCAATCTTGATTATTTTGTTGTGCTTGAATGGTCAGATACCCTGATTTGATCGAGTAATCTCCTCCACTCGGGTCCCAAATGAAGGTTTCTTGGGTCTCCTGATTAGTTGGCACTGCTCCCTTAAGTCGGATGACTAAGTAATCCCATTGACTTTTTAAGTTGTGTGGCAAGTTGGGTATGTGTCAATCCACCCAATTTATGTTCTTCCAGTGAGATATAAAGTGCAGGGTGATTAGCCCCTTAGCGCTCATCCACCTTTTTAATTGATGGAGATATATATAGGAGGAATTCGGAGAATTCCACATTATTCTGTCTCCCCATAGTAGGACACTTATTCTATTTCCAGGGAGCTTAGAGGTATGCTTTATGATGATCGGAAGGACTTTTTTAACAAGCTTCCAGACTTGTGAGCATGGTCTAGCTGGAACACTTCCACCTAGGAGAATAGTTCGGTGCTAATTCATATATATTGAGGCCATCACTTGTTTCCACCAACAATCTTTCCCAGTGATAAGTCTCCAACCAATTCCGCCCACTCCCCCCTCCCCCCCTCCCCGCAAGGGTTACATTCATAATTCTAGGTAACCTAATAGATAGGCCTCCCTTTTCATAGAGAAGTGTTACCTGATCCCATTTTACCAAACTGAACTGTTTGGTTTAAGTCTTTCCGCCTTGCCACAAAAATATCTTATTATTATCTCTATTTGTTTGTGGGTGTTGCCCGCTGCCAAGATTTCTGCATATTGGTAAATTGGCAGCGTTGTGAGAATGGCTTTGATCACAAACACTCTACCCGCTAAATTTAGCCATTGCATTGCCTAACTTTGAATTTTTTTCCTAATTATTTCAATTTGGGTACTTCATAGTTATGCCTTCAGATTTTCTTGTGATATAGGGATTCCTAGATAATGTAAAGGGCTCCAATTTGTTTGTGATGGAATCTCTAAAATCTGAGATATTCTTTGTAGGGTGAGAGGGGCCACATTCCAGCCATAGATTCGACATTTTGCATTATTTAGTAGCCCACCCGAGGCCTCCATGAATTTATCCAACATGTTTTAAAACCTTATGGTGATAATGCATGATGCTCCACCCATCAACAGTGTGTCACCAGCAAACAAGGAGTGATTGATGCTTTTAACACCATGGGATATGTGGAGGCCGGTTAGTAATCACTCTCTCCTGCTTTTCTCCAAGGCAGACTTAAAGAATATTCCATTATTATATATAGAAATGGAGATAGGGGACAACCTTGCTTCAGCCCTTGGGAGATTTGAAAAAATTCACTTTGCCTTCTGTTTATCAGAGGAGCTATCCAAGGTCCCACAATGCATGCTCTGATGACTTTAATGACCTCATTTGAGAAACCAAATTTCTTGAGGACAACAATTAGGTAGGTTAATATTACTCGATCAAATACATTCGCCATGTCTAGCTTTATGATGATTCCTTGCTCTTTCTTTAACATACTTGAATGCAAGGCTTCTTGGACAATCAACACATTGTCAAGGATCTATTTATTTGGCACAAAACCACCTTGGTTTTCAGATATAATTTCAGGAAGAAGTTTCTTTATTCTAGTGGTTATGATCTTTGTGATTATTTTATAAGAAGATTTGCACAATGAAATAGCCCGAAATTGATTGAAGGAGGAAGGCCTTGCATCTTTCGGAATTAGAGCCAAGTAGGATGAATTAGTGAATCCACCCAACATTTTTTTCTTGAATACACTCCTTATCATTCTAGTTAGGTCCTTCTTGACTATATTCCAATTTTGTCAGTAGAAAGCAATTTAAAAACCATCATGACCCAATGCCTTATCTAGGTGAAGACTCCAAATAGCTTTTTCGATTTCATTTTCTTCAACTTCTTGTATGAGCTCCATATTTTGATCAGCGCTTATCTTATTGGAAACATGTTGTAGAAAGGTATTTGTTGACCACACTTTGTCAATGACCCCACAACAGTACACCCCCATTTTTTCAAATGGGACTTATCATGCTCGAGTTTCACGTCGTCCAGATTTCATCGTCAGCCGACATTTTGTTATAAATGGTGTAAACCCATTCTGCATGTAATGATGTAAATGATCTAAGTAAGACCGTCAATGTATGTAACAACCTAGGTAAGCCTAGTATGTTGTTGATGATTTCCATCCTAGGAGGTTTTTTGTCTCACTGATTCACGTAAGTGATCGGCAGAGTTATTCCCTCCAGCCTCACCCCAAAGCTAGAGTGGATTTTGTCATCAGCATGCTAAGTGAGTCCTAGTGTTTTCTATCGAGTCCTTGTAAAAGAAGTTTGAGCTACTTGGTCTACTAAATCATGTTTTGAGTCGCAGAATTGAGTATTTATTTGAGGGTCTATATGAATGGGTATTCCCCCTTCATGTGTCTAAATGTATTATCTTATGTAAAAGAGGGTTGGAAAAATAATTATAATCCCCTCTCAGTCAATTAATTAAATTTTCTCGTCAATTAATTTAAAAAATCTTAAACCAGAAATTTAATTAATTTAGGGTCTTAAGTTAGGATTAAATCTTTCAAAGGAAAAATTTGTGGGTCCTTGGAAAATTATTTTTAAAAGCCCCAAGCCAAGGGAATATTAGGAATTTTAAGAAATTTTGGACTCTTGGGCCTTGGGGGTTAAGTCAAAGTCAAAATTTTGGGGTAATTAACTCAAAAATAATATTTTTGAGTTAATTAAAATTGAATTAAATGATAAATTCGTTTTTTTCCCAAATTTATAATTTCAACACTCCTGATTAAAATATGATTAAATCTTTTAGACGGTTGAGATTATTTTGACAAGGATCATCCAAACTAGCCGTTGGAGATTTTGTCCTATAAATTTAGAGGTCTTTGTCAGTCTTGAGTCATCCGATCTCAAGATCGTGCACTTGTCTTGGAAGCTCTTGTGAATTTTCTTTGATGAATAAAGCATAAAGACTTTGGGGTTACAAGTTTTGATGTTCCTTCTCGAATCTATGTGGTGAATTGTCTCTAAACTTTGCTATTTTGTTTGGAATTTTTATGGTTGATGGCCTTGATGGATTAATCTGCATACAGGTATCTTGTGCAGTTTTTTGGATTCATAAAATGACATTTTGATTTTTCTAAAGGATCTCATGTTATTTTCTTAAATCTCTATCGATCTAAGGTTCAGATCTAAGTGTGCAGGGAAATTTTTTTTAAGTTGAGCGCCTGGGGAAGTCTTCGGTTGGACCAGCCAACTCTCATAAAACATAAATCTGAAAAGCTCATTATTTGTTAAACTTCAAATCTATCTTACAAAATTGGTGGTTTTGCAGGATTTTCTAGGGCTTGTGCCTCTCACTAAAATTTTAAATCTCTAAAAAATTGTGCTAAAAGGGTTCAAATCTGGCCATGAGGGCCTCAGATCTATAGATTAGTTTGTAAATTTGTAATTTTAAAGATTGTAAGGGTTTAATCATTTTCTTGGTGTGTATATTTTCAGGATCTGACTGGTTTTGTAGGTTACAGGTTTACTCAGAATTTTTTTTTAAAATATCTGAGCCAGTTCCAGCCCCCAAGGGCCAGATCTAGCCTCAAAATCCCTACTGTGGACAAATCTGGACATTATATGATTAAGGGAGCATAAAAATCTAATTTTAAAGGAGAAATTTTTTATTGGGTTATTCGCTCCATCTCTTGTTGCCCGTCTCCTTAACCATCACCTTATCCCTGATTGTCGACCCTTCTTTTCCTTAACGCTGCTTCATTCTCCTCTGTTATCCGTCTATCCATCTGATCTGCAAGTTAATTTTCCTAGCTGTCCTTGTCTGCGTCACTTCTACCCTGCTGTCGTCCTCCATTCCTGCTCCGTCGAACCCTTGCTCCCCCTTCACGCCCCTTTCCATCTTCTGCCTTCTCTCATTTGCTGTCCGATCGAACCTTCACTGCCCTGTCCGAGCTCCATATTCTCTGCATAAATCTCGATCCTTGCCTCTGTCGGCATCTCCTTTGATCCGCATCGATTGTTTCCACCTTCGAGCCACAGATCCATCCTTCAGCTCCTCTGCTCGAGCCATACCTCCGTTGTCGATTTCCTTACTTCTACCTGTCGTCAAGAGCCGTCGACTTTTTCTCCTCCCTCACGTCAACTCCTCACGCCGTCTTTTTTCCGTCGGGCGTCCAACCTGCAAGCACACAAGAAATTCACGCATACACTAATTTTTTAAAAGCCAACATTTCAATTTTTTTTATTAGATTTCATTTTTTATGTATAGTTTTTTTTTACCTCAGGTTTTAAATGTATACGCGTTGATTTTATTTTTTGAAGTTGGATTCCCTTTTTTTTAAGTTTTTGGTTTAGGCTTAGGTTTTAAATTTCGATTTGTTAATTGTTAGTTTTAATTTGATATTCACGTAGTTAGATTTTAATCTTAAATTCGTTTCTGTTGTAGTGATAGCGAAGTTTTAATTTTAATTTCAATCTTGTTTAGTTGAGGTTTAGCGTTGGGATTTTAGTATTTAGTTTTAGTTTACATTTAATTTAGTTTAGTCTAACTTTAGCTTTAGTTTAGGATTTTGAATTTTAGATTTAATCTTAGTTTAATTTTAACTTAGTTTCAATTTGGTTTAATTTAGAATTAGTTTTGTTTAATTTGTCTTAGGTTTAAGTTTTAATTTAGATCTTGATTTAGATTTTTTTATTTTTTTTTTAAATAAAAAATTAAAAATTAAAAAAATAATTTTCATAAGATTTTCTAAATTCTCTATAGTCAAATGTGCTTAAATTTTTCTATCTGAAATTTGACTGTAGAGCATTTTAATTTTCGAACTGGGTTATATTGAAATATCATAATTTCGGAAATTCTTCAAGCATCGGACATTTTTATCTTAATGATCGTCTCATGATAAGCTTTATTGATTGGCTCAAGTATCTTAATGAATGATCGTGGCACTTTCTATTGAATATCATTGTGGTCATTTAGCAACAATTATACATCCAATACTTACATTTAATTGCATAACGGGATCTTGTTTGACTCCATAAGGCACTGGTTTTAACATAATCAATCCGTGAAATCTCGTTAATCTTATCAAGTATTTGGTGTTTTAGCTTTGTCTCCTAGATTTTTTTCTTCATTTATAATAGGGTCTACCTCCCTTAGCTTGCAAGGAGACAACTTAGATAGAGAGATTGGGGATTAGGGTGACAACCCCCGATCTGAGCCGTTGTCGCGGTGCCTAGACAATCTGTGCGGCAACATTTTTTGGCACCGTTGTCGGGGATAGAGTTTTTTCTGTCCTTAGTCTTAGCGACATTTTATAATCTTCTGATCTTCTTTCGCCATTCATTAGTCTGTCGCAAGGGATCACATTTTCTGGCGACTTTTCATCTCTTCATATTTTCATCATCTTTTCTTTCGTCATATCACTAATCATTTCATCATCGTATCTTTAGCACCTAGACATTTCGGTTGGCTTCTTGTTTGGGTGGCGACTCCACTTATTCATCTTTTTATTCCCATATAAGAATCCCCCCCTGATATCCATTTGCTATCTCTCAATTATTTCTTCTGTTTTAGAATTAGTTTCATGTTCAAGTGGCGACTCCAATTCTTTCATTTCTTACAAGAGTTCCTGCTAAGAAGTTCGCTTCTTAAGGACCTTTTGACTATTCTTGAACACGCATCTATTTCTAAAATCCTAAAAACGATATCATGGATGTTTTTTCCCTGTGTAATTTTGCTAATATTCAGGGTTATCCCCATGATGTTCCTCAAATGGATAAATTACCATCTTTTCAAGGAAATGAAGCAGTTAGTGTCAAATCTCATTTGTTTGCTTTCACTAACTGGTGGAATAGATTTGCAGTTCCAAATAATAATTTCGATGATGTAAAGATGAAAACTTTTGTTCTTACTTTTGGCGAGGATGTTGTTGAATGGTTTATGGAAAAACCTGATAATTCATTTGATGCTTTTGAATCAATTGTAGCTACCTTTAAGGAAAAATATGGTGATAAAAGGGAAGATAGGCATTTGGTATGAGAGATCAATACCATAAAAAAGAAAGAAAATGAAACAACTGAAAAATTTAACAGGAGATTTAATGGTATCCTTAGAGAAATATCTCAAACTCATAAACCTCAGGATGGATCTCTTTTGAATTTTTACATTGATGCTTTTGATTCTGATACTTCATATGAGTTAAGGTGGGCTAAAACTGCAAATTATAAGGCTTGTCAATCTTTAGCTGAAGAGCTTGAAAACGATAAAAGGGCATCTGGGAAGTCTGAAATTCCTGGTTTTGATAGGGCTGCAACTAAGTTAAAAGAACCTCTAGAAGATGATGATGACCCTATGAAAAGGTTAATGCAAAAGCTTGGAAGCATGTAGCTTAATCAAGCGAAATTGATCTTTGAACATGCTAAGGAAATAAGTGTCTTACAGGCTAGGTTGGTCCAAATGGAAAGGGCTCAAACGCAGAATTCCCAACCTAGAAATAATAATGCTTTGCAGAAAAGAGAACTATCTAATGAGCAGAGACTGACAAATCAACTTGAATTTGCAAATCTTGTGGATGAAGCTCTGCCTTATTGTAGAGCCTGTAATGCTCTTCATGAAGAGGTTACTTGCCATGTTGTCAAAATAATCATTGATAGTAGAATGGCAGGGTCGAGCCATCAAATTAATGTTGTTGGCAAGGACTATCACATGCATATAGAAGATCATGGAAGTCAGGTTAAGGAACCAGCTCAGATGATTAAGGATGTGCAACCCAATCATACGCAAATGATTCAAAACATGGAAGTTAACCAAATCAATCTTCAAAATAAGATAACTTCCATGGAAGCAAGTCATGCACAGGAAATAAATGTCATGGAAAACAGGTTAAAGATAATGGAAATTAATCATTCTAATAAGATATCCATTATACAGAATCATATGATTGCAATGGAAGCAAGACACACCCAAGAAATGACTACCATGAAGGAAAATCACTTGTTGGAGATGAGTTCTATACAGAAAAGGTTGGAAAAAATGGAAAAATTACATATACAAAAGTTTCAGCCGAAATTTTATTATGAAGATTCATCAACAAATCATAAGACTTCTTGTCTGCTAAAGCCATTCCCATCTCATCACACGGAGGATTTAACTATGGTTTCAAAGGATGTTGAGAAAGACCAAGCTTATGTGTCACCATTGACAGAATATATCCAGAATAATATTGGTCACGCTCTAGGTTCTTCAGATATTTTGTACAAACATCTTCAAGATGAGGGCAAGAAATCTACAGTGGTCTCATTGCTGACATCACAACCCACTCAGAAGAAGAGAAAAAATCAAAAAAGAAGTAAGTGGTTTGATTCGTCTGATGGTCGAGAGCAGCTTAACATTCAAATAAGACAGAGTCCTACAATTAGCAAGATTGGACATGGCACATCTAAAAAGCAGCCTACAGACTTACCTGAAAGTAGGAAAATGCTCAGCATGCACTATATTGAGCACATCTAATGCCACAGGGCATCCTTTGTATTGTATCTCTAACCTTACACCTTGTTATTTCAGCATTTCATGTTAAATAGAATAATAAATAAAGAAGAGCTTCTATTTTTCATGTGCTTAATATTATATGATGATATTTGGATGGACACTACTTATGTAATTTTGTGTGTTGCTTGGATGCAGATTCTGGATTCTCACATTCCTTCGATGAAGCAACGTGTCCCCAAGTAGAGTCAGATGTTGACCACACTTTGTCAATGACCCCACAGCAGTACACCCCCATTTTTTCAAATGGGACTTATCATGCTCGAGTTTCACATCGTCCATATTTCATCGTCGGCCGACATTTTGTTATAAATGGTGTAAACCCATTCTGCATGTAATGATGTAAATGATCTAAGTAAGACCGTCAATGTATGTAACAACCTAGGTAAGCCTAGTATGTTGTTGATGATTTCCATCCTAGGAGGTTTTTTGTCTCACTGATTCACGTAAGTGATCGACAGAGTTTTTCCCTCCAGCCTCACCCCAAAGCTAGGGTGGATTTTGTCATCAGCATGCTAAGTGAGTCCTAGTGTTTTCTATCGAGTCCTTGTAAAAGTAGTTTGAGCTACTTGGTCTGCTAGATCATGTTTTGAGTCACAGAATTGGGTATTTATTTGAGGGTCTATACAAATGGGTATTCCCCCTTCATGTGTCTAAATGTATTATCTTATCTAAAAGAGGGTTGGAAAAATAATTATAATCCCCTCTCAGTCAATTAATTAAATTTTCTGGTCAATTAATTAAAAAAATCTTAAACCATAAATTTAATTAATTTAGGGTCGTAAGTTAGGATTAAATCTTTCAAAGGCAAAATTTGTGGGTCCTTGGAAAATGATTTTTAAAAGCCCCAAGCCAAGGGAATATTGGAAATTTTAAGAAATTTTGGACTCTTGGGCCTTGGGGGTTAAGTCAAAGTCAAAATTTTGGGGTAATTAACTCAAAAATAATATTTTTGAGTTAATTTAAATTGAATTAAATGATAAATTCGTTTTTTACCCAAATTTATAATTTCAACGCTCCTAATTAAAAGATGATTAAATCTTTTGGACAATTGAGATTATTTTGACAAGGATCATCCAAACTAGTCGTTGGAGATTTTGTCCTATAAATTTAGAGGTCTTTGTCAGTCTTGAGTCATCCGATCTCAGGATCGTGCACTTGTCTTGGAAGCTCTTGTGAATTTTCTTTGATGAATAAAGTATAAAGACTTTGGGGTTACAAATTTTGATGTTCCTTCTCGGATCTATGTGGTGAATTGTCTCTAAACTCTGCTACTTTGTTTGGAATTTTTGTGGTTGATGGCCTTCATGGATTAATCTGCATACAGGTATCTTATGCAGTTTTCTGGATTCATAAAATGACATTTTGATTTTTCTAAAGGATCTCATGTTATTTTCTTAAATCTCTATCGATCTAAGGTTCAGATCTAAGTGTGCAGGGAATTTTTTTTAAGTTGAGCGTCTGGGGAAGTCTTCGGTTGGACCAACCGACTCTCATAAAACATAAATCTGAAAAGCTATTATTTGTTAAACTCTAAATCTATCTTACAAAATTGGTGGTTTTGCAAGCTTTTCTAGGACTTGTGCCTCTTACTAAAATTTTAAATCTCTAAAAAACTGTGTTAAAAGGGTTCAAATCTGGCCATGAGGGCCTCAGATCTGTAGATTAGTTTGTAAATTTGTAATTTTAAAGATTGTAAGGGTTTAATCATTTTCTTGGTGTGTATATTTTTAGGATCTGACTGGTTTTGCAGGTTACAAGTTACTTGGAAATTTTTTTAAAAGATCTGAGTCAGATCTAGCCCCCAAGGGCTAGATCTGGCCTCAGAATCCCTACTGTGGACAAATCTGGACATTATATGATTAAGGGAGCATAAAAATCTAATTTTAAAGGAGAAATTTTTGACTGGGTTATTCGCTCCATCTCTTGCTACCTGTCTCCTTAACCATCACCTTATCCCTGACTGTCGACCCTTCTTTTCCTTAACGCTGCTTCATTCTCCTTTGCTATCCGTCTATCCATCTGATCTACATGTCGATTTTCCTAGCTGTCCTTGTCTGCGTCACTCCTACCCTACTGCCGTCCTCCATTCCTGCTCCGTCGAACCGTTGCTCCCCCTTCACGCCCCTTTCCATCTTCTGCCTTCTCTCATTTGCTGTCCAATCGAACCTTCTCTGTCCTGTCCGAGCTCCATATTCTCTGCATAAATCTTGATCCTTGCCTCTGCCAGCATCTCCTTTGATCTACATCGATCGTTTCCACTTTCGAGCCACCGATCCATCCTTCAGCTCCTCCGCTCGAGCCATACCTCTACTGTCGATTTCCTTACTTCTACCCGCCGTCAAGAGCCGTCAACTTTTTCTCCTCCCTCATGTCAGCTCCTCACGCCGTCTTTTTTCCATCGGGCGTCCAACCTGCAAGCACACAAGCAATTCACGCATACACTAATTTTTTAAAAGCCAGCGTTTCAATTTTTTTATTAGATTTCATTTTTGATGTATAGTTTTTTTTTTACCTTAGGTTTTAAATGTATACGTGTTGATTTTATTTTTTGAAGTCGGATTCCCTTTTTTTTAAGTTTTTGGTTTAGGCTTAGGTTTTAAATTTCGATTTGTTAATTGTTAGTTTTAATTTGATATTCACGTAGTTAGATTTTAATCTTAAATTCGTTTCTGTTGTAGTGATAGCGAAGTTTTAATTTTAATTTCAATCTTGTTTAGTTGAGGTTTAGCGTTAGGATTTTGGTATTTAGTTTTAGTTTACATTTAATTTAGTTTAGTATAACTTTAGCTTTAGTTTAGGATTTTAAATTTTAGATTTTGAATTTTATATTTAATCTTAGTTTAATTTTAACTTAGTTTCAATTTAGTTTAATTTAGAATTAGTTTTGTTTAATTTGTCTTAGGTTTAAGTTTTAATTTAGATTTTGATTTAGATTTTTTTTTTAATTTTTTTTTAATTTTTTTTAAAAGAGATTTTCTAAATTCTCTATAGTCAAATGCGCTTAAATTTTTCTATCTGAAATTTGACTGTAGAGCATTTTAATTTTCGAACTGGGTTATATTGAAATATCATAATTTCGGAAATTCTTCAAGCATTGGGCATTTTTATCTTAATGATCGTCTCATGATAAGATTTGTTGATTGGCTCAAGTATCTTAATGAATGATCATGGCACTTTCTGTTGAATATCATTGTGGTCATTTAGCAACAGTTATACATCCAATACTTACCTTTAATTGCATAACGGGATCTTGTTTGACTCCATAAGGCACTGGTTTTAACATAATCAATCCGTGAAATCTCGTTAATCTTATCAAGTATTTGGTGTTTTAGCTGTGTCTCCTAGATTTTCTTCTTCATTTGTAATAGGGTCTACCTCCCTTAGCTTGCAAGGAAACAACTTAGATAGAGAGATTAGGGATTAGAGTGACAGCCCCCGATATGAGCTGTTGTCGCGGTGCCTAGACAATCTGTGCGACAACAGGTATCATAATCTTCATTTTCTCCACTTGATGTTATGAGGTTTCTAAAATGTTTATATGCTTCTTGTTTTAAGTCATTTGGGCCTCTTATCTCCCTTCCCTCAATTGAAATATTGTCAATCTAATGTTTAGTCCTTTTGAATTTCACTGAGTTTTGGAAAAAGGATGTGTTTTTGTCCCTTGCTTTTAACCATAGACTTCGAGATTTTAATCTCCACACCTCTTCTTCTATTCCATTTTCTCTATAAATTTCCCAATAGAGAGTCTTTTCCTGAATTTTTCTTTCTTTGGTTTCTTCCTTAGTTTCCTTTGCCTCTTGAAGTACCTCCATTTTTTTAGGCCTTCCTTTTTCTATGTTTTTTTGTCACTTTCCTTGGCCTAAAGTTTCAATTCCTTTCTCAATTTGTTTAATTTTGTCTCCTGCACAAAACAAGGAGAGTTGATGACTCTTTGAGACCACACTTCTGCAATTAATTTTTGCGGATCCTCATTGATGTTCCATGTAGGGCAGTATCTAAAATGGATCGGACCTTGGTTTCCCAAAGTCCCAAGAGAGATAGCCACCGACTTCTAATCAGATGTTGTTGTATGAATAATCCTTGACACTACAGAGTTGTAATTGGACAAAATGCTTTCTAGAACGAGAATGTGGTCTAGTCTTTCCTTTATGTCATTGTTGCCTATTCTCTTGTTGTTCCATGTGTACTTACCATTGTTGGGATGGATGTCAATAATCTTATATGTTTCCATTATATTTTCTATTGCATCCCTTGATGGGTCTACGTGGTACACTCCTCCGAATTTCTCATCAACATTTAGAACTAGATTTAGGTCACCTCCCAATATTAATTTTTTATTTTGGGAATTATTTAGGGTCTCTTTAACAATGTTCCAGCATTGTTATTTCTCCCTATAATGATCTGGTGCATATATGCTGACCACACAATATTTCTCATTGGTGGCTATATCTTTTAAGTCTATTTTGATCCAATGCTGCTCTCTTTTTTGCTGAAGTAGCTCCCATTTTCCTTTTCTCCATATAGTACATATACCCCTCGAGGCCCCTAGAGCTTTTTGAGTTGTTCCTTCATAGTTTTTTAAATTTTTAATCATAATTTTAGATTCTTGGGCGTTGGTTTTGGTCTCCTGTAGCTTTAGTATGTCTAGTATTTCCATTGCTAATATATCTTTGGTTGCATTGATTTTCATTGATGTCCCCAAACCACGGCAATTCCGGGAGACCACAATCATTATTTATTTTGATTGGGTGTTGAGGGACCTTTCACTCTTTGGTGATGTTGGTTTTTCTCCTTATTTCCTGAGCTTTTCCAAAAGGAGGATTCCATGGGCGGTTGAGTGCCCATTGCCATTTATTTTTTTGTCGCTTCATCTCTCAACTCTTTGTTTGACTTTCTTCCTGAGTTTTTTTTATGTTCTAGGGTGAGTAAAGAGTCTTTTGATTGGTTCCTTGTCAATATTCGGTCAACTGAGGCGGGAGGAGGGTTGTAAGGGAGATTGGGGGAAGCTGGAGTGAGGAGAGGAGGGAGGGAGTGGTGAGGGGAGGGGTGGTGGGGAGGTTTGTTAGCTGCTTTTTTCTTTTTTACTTGTTCCCATTTTGCTTCAGGAGCTTCTACATCTTCGTTTTCTTGTTTTTTTGGAGCACTTATTTGCAAAATGACCGTATTCATGACATACCTTTCATTTAAAGTGTATCTGAACGTAGTCTAGTTGTTGAATGTGCATCCATTTGTCTAATTTGATCTTCGTTTCCTCCAGTAAGCCTTTTCCTAGGTCGACTTTGACGCATATCCTCGCACAGGCATGCATGTTCTCATTTGACTCGCATATGTCAATATATTTTCCCACAACATTCCCTATTGCCTTGACTGATTCATCACCCCAACAGTGGGGGGTGGGGGGAGATGAGGAAGTCTGACCCAAACAATGATTGCACTTGGCACGTCCATTTCAAGATCGAAGTCTAGTGTCCATCTATTTAGATAGAGACCTCGCATTTCCATAAAATATGGGTCGTTTCGGAATATTAGATCCCTGTCTTCCTTTGTTTCAAAATGGAAGGTGTAATATCGTCTTCCACAGAATTTGATAGAGATTTCCCCAGTTATTGAAGAGGACCAGTTCCTCTCAACCCACTTCTAAACAGAGCGAGAAGAAGGCCAAAGGCTTATGAACTGGCCAACCCAGCGTTCCAAAAGGGACAACGCTGCTCTGCGAGGGAGGGAAGGAGGGAGGATGATCTCAGGAATTTCATCCAGTTTCTTCACAAACTTTGATATGGAGGGTCTAGTTCTTGGGGGACCCATGGAGAAGATCAGTGATGCGAAAGCATCTGTAGTTTCATCATGAGCGAAGGCAGTTGATTCAGGGGGAGGATCCCTATCTAGCAGAGGGTCTGGAGGTTCCATTGAAGGCAGCAGGAGGTCGCACCAGCCAGAATGAAATAGTAGGGGCTGAGGGACGCAGGCCCTAAGGGCACGCGCGCAAGGGAAATTCAAATCGCCGCAAATCAGTTTTCTGCGCGCAGTTTTAAAAAAAATAATAATAATAAAAAAATAAAATAAAAAATCCTAGTTCACACTTTTGTTGAGAACATAATGAAAATTTAAAGCATTATTTGTGGTGGACCTATAGGATTTGAAATATTTTTTAAATGTTATATCTGAATTTGAAGAAATAGATCTTAGCACCTTTGCCCCAAAATACTTTACTACAGATTGATTTTCCTCATTTGTTTGCTCTTCGTCATCATCTATATCATTCACCTGTTGCTAATCGATCATAATGGCATGGAATATAATTTGTGCAAGGTGGTTTGTAGTTCGTATATATTCAAATAAAGTAGAGAGGAAGATCATTCCATTGTCGCGAAATTTTTTTTAATTTTATTTTTTGGTATGCAGGTATCTTCTATATCTAGAGTAGGAAAAAGGCATGGAAAGAAATAGGGAAGTCAAGAGAAATAGCTAGCGGTGTCTGCATACTGAATGAAGTGGAGAGCGACCTTTGTGAAATTTTTCCAGTGAAGGAAATTGAATGGTGTACTTGTTCCACAATCCCTACCTTACATGATTTCCATCAACATCTACTATTTTTGTATGTCCGGACCATTATTGAACAGGTGCGCGAACAAACCAAGGCCCAAATTTGAGACCTGCCAACGGATTAACTTCCTCTTTGCCATTGGAATCTGGGGTTCATACAAGGCGCATCACTAAGGTAGGATCCCACAAGCTATTTGCGCGACAAGTTTCATAAGGCTTATATTAAGACAAATTGGTTTCAAATAATTTGGAAGTTGTCAATTGGATAATAGGTTGCATTTCCACTGGTCTAGTTGGTTTTACATAAGGTTTATATTAAGAAAAATTGGTTTCAAATAATTTGGAAGCTGTCGATTCGATAATGGGTTGCATTTCCACTACTCCATTTGTTATACTTATTAATGGACACACCTCTTCATTTTTCACTCTAATAGGAGGACTAAGGCAAGGATGTATGCTTGTCTTCCTATTTATTCTTGCAAGTGGCATAGGGGCTTAGCATGGCCATTCCAGAAGCCAAAAGAAAGAGAGTTATTAAAATGATTAGAATTTGTGGGAAACAACATCATACTCATCATTTATTCATTGATGGCTTATTAGTTTTCGCTAATGGTTCTCTAGTTGAAGGGAAAAGTTACATGAGGAGATTAATGTGCATACATCTATAATTAGTTATAATAATATAATTGAAGAGATAAAAGTTTTTTTTTTTGTTTTTTTGGAGGAATTTGTTTCCATAAATCAATTTCGAATTATATGCTTGCCTCAAATACTTTAGCTTTGTTCTGAAACCAAATGGTGATAACAAACATGGTTGGCAATGGCTTATTGGAATCCTAAAAAAGAAAATGTCTAAACTTCTTTGGAAATCTTTCATTAGATGAACATAAAATAGTGTATACATTATTATGATGATATGATTTAATGCCTTAAAGAAGGACATTGTACAAAAAATAAGTAGTGCAACCGTATAAATTAAATGGTCGCTAAAGGCCTATAAACATTGATCCATAATAAGCATCAAAGCACTTTATAATACACCCACATTACTAAAATTTAAAAAAGTCTAAAATAACTAAAGTATAACTTTATTTTAAATTGTTTTATTAATAATTATAAAAAACAATTAATATATATGTTAAAAATATATAATTTTGAAACAAGAAGGAAGACCATTCTTATTTACAGAGATTCAGTCTCACTTTACCATGGAGATTTTTAATTTGTAAATACAATGGGCCAATACCACCTACACAAGAAAAAACAATTCAGTTCATAGAATGTTTGTTCACGTGACATCTATTTTAATTAATAACTTTAATTAAAAGAGCATAAATGTTTTGGAAATATATCTTAATTTTTTATTTATGTATAATGTTAAAAATATCTGTATATAGTATTGTAAATATTCTAAAATATTAAAAAAAGATAAATTCTTACTATTCACTTGATATTTACTAATTTGTATTTCGGTCCCCTCTGATTTATCATATATCATTGGTCAAGTCGTTGGTCCTTTCCACATTCAAAATTACTATTGAAAAGTCCAATTAATTCCAATTATTTATTTACATTCATTATGGACAGATAAGATTTGAGCATACGTTGATGTGAGGTGGGGAGAGGTTTAGAGTTTATTTTCCTCATTCATATATGGTTGAATTTGAAGATTGGAAGAGCCATGGCCACCATTAAACCAATACAATTACTAGAACTACAATAGTGGTCTTACCATTGTTTGAAGGATGTTGAACGAAGTTTATTAATTTTGTTTAAATGTCAAATAATACGATTTTAAGCCTTGGTAGGGTTTTCAACGGGTAGTTTACTATGGCTTTCAGAGAATTGCTTAGTGTTGAGAATTGTTGTGATTAACACAAAAAAATTCACTGTGGCTAAATATAGTGATTGCAGTTGGAAGGAAACCTAATGAAGGAAGCTCAGTTACGCCAACTGTGCGAGCCTCTAACTGATACAACTCCTGAAAAAGATGATCAACAATTCCAACAAATTTGGCCATATTTATGTCAATTGCGTTAAAAAGTAATTTGATTGTAGATTTTTAAATATTTTGAAAATTATATGGACATGAATATGAATGAAATTCTCTATGGAATTTTCAAATTAGTCTAAAATTTGTAATAGATATAAAAATGTTTTTATGTTCAAATTAGATTTCCAAAATACTCTGAAATTTATAATGGTTGTCATCATTATGTTGATCACACATTCCAAAATAGTTAGAAAAGGTTTTGGAAGTGAAAGGAATCAGCAATGATATTTGCAATTGCAATATATAGCATTTAGATTTCCAAAATATTCTAAAATCATCCTCATGTTAATTGCAGATTCCAACGTATTTAAAAAAATAAAAAATAAAAAAAATCACACATTCCAAAATAGTTAGAAAAGGTTTTGGAAGTGAAAGGAATCAGCAATGATATCTGCAATTGCAATATATAGCATTTAGATTTCCAAAATATTCTAAAATCTACGATGATTGACTGACCATCCTCATGTTAATTGCAGATTCCAACGTATTTAAAAAAAAAAAAAATGGACTAGAGAGAAATCGATAGTAAAATTTGCAATGTAATATATGGACATCCTTTTGTTAATTGCAGATTTCATTAAAATATGCAATGCAATAGATAGTCATCTTCTTCTCAATTACAGGTTCCTGAATATGTCAAAAATGTAGATGACATTAAATCAATAGTGGTTAGTGTGGATATGTTATATTTTCCATCTCAATCAAATTCTAGGATATGGCCTGCTTGTGAATCATTCCTCTTTACATGAATTGATGGACATTGTTAAGACAAAAACTGATAACACAAATTTTAATGAGAATATTCAAACGACCAAGGGGAAATTTTTTATTTTTATTTTTATAGATCACGTATCTAACTGCACCAAAAGGGGAGTTCATTTTCTTGGTTTAGTAAACACATACTTTTCCATGGTGAAGTTCCTTATAAGCTCAAGTGTAACATTATCATTAAATTTAACAACCAAAAAAAAAATAACATCACTTACCATACCCAAAGATTAGTCTTTGTCAACGTTTCTAATACATGATACAACACTTTGTACTACACTTATCCATTTGCTCATTCTGTCAAATTATATTTACTAGCAATTGCTCTTTAAAAGGAGCAAAAGGACACCAAAGGAATTAAACCACTGCTTAATACTTCAGCAAATATCACCAGCGAATGAACTCAGCGTTACACCAGCCTCTGTAAGCATTGGTTGCTGGGTCTAATCAGGTTTAAGATATTCTAAAAAGTCTAATTAAGATTAAACCACTGCTTAATATTTCGGCAAATATCACCAGCGAACGAACTCAGCGTTACACCAGCCTCTGTAAGCATTGGTTGCTGGGTCTAATCAGGTTTAAGATATTCTAAAAAGTCTAATTAAGGGCAAACCGAAAGGAAAATGTTCATTGCATGATGGCATTCTGGAAATTTCTTTCACCAAAGAAGCTGAGAATAATGCACATGTCTTTATAATATTCCATTGCAATATTGGTGGGATGGTCTGAAAGCCCTGATCCGAGCTGGAAAGGCCTGGGCTCTCCAAGTATTTATTCATAGCCCTCCGGAGTGTCATCCAAACCTGAGCTATAAAGAAGATCAAACTGTATTTTAAGCTTACATAATATTTTTTTGGTTAAAATTTGGTGAACCCAATTGATGAAATGCATAGGAAATGAAGGAGCTACCTTGTTAGTTGGCCTTATGAGATGCAGATTCGGGGTCCATGGGCCCGGGCCTCTGTTAAGTTCAAGATTGTGGAGAGTCTGGGGCCGAGAAGTTATTTGAAGAGATCTCGAGTACAGCTTTGTTGTTGTACGGGAAGCACAGGGTGTGATTGCTGCAAATGCTATCGCCATTGCTATAGCGAGCACGAATATTCAGAATGTTTAGCCCTTTCACCCCTCTTCTCCCTGCTTGCAGCCACTGCTCTGGAAAAAATCTTTTGGTTCATCTTCTGCCCTGAGAATGCCAAATTGTTGCAAGAACTTCCCCTGCGACTTGAACAGGAGACCTGAGAAAGGGATATTGAACATTAGGATACACAGGAAAACACTGGACAACTCACAAAGGCGTTCGACATGTGTGGGAGCTCCCAAAGGAAATGGTCGACGATGCTTGAAATCACAATCGTTCCATCAAGAATCAATAGTCAAACACTCTACGGATGTAGGCTTCCCAAAGCATCACCAGATAAGCTCGCCCTAGCCCCAATTCCCACCACACGCAAGGGGCCTCTCTCTGATTTCTGATTTGTGCAAGACTCGATCCGGAGGGAAACAAACAAAGGAGGAAGTGTGCGAAGGAGGCCAGCGAAGGATCCCACCATGCGGGAGGTATGGCGAATGGACGTATGGAAGAAAGGTACAGGTTCCAAAGAGGACGGCGTGAAAACTAAAAGCACAAGTATGGCGCGGATGTTGTGTCAGTAGAGAATTGCACAGACTAACAGTACCACAGTACCTTGGGCTTAAAACAATTTTGGCCACGCGCAATCACACCAACCTCAGTGGTCGCTGTAGTGTCGTGTAGGACATGGTCTTGTATGCAGTTCTCAAAGAGGCCGCCAAGTGTCAAATTTTGACAGGATAGAAGGGCGAATCTGGAGCAGAGGTGGAGCACAGGGATTGGCTGGGATGAACAGCGTTTCCCATTCAATCCCATAAAAGAACACCTTCAGTGTAATAATGCAACATTTGATTCTAACATTATTATCGCGTACACAATGATCACATTCCTACTATACATTAAGGGTATTATTTCCAAATCTTTGTAATACGTTTTCTTTGTACTGAGATCTGTAATACATTACTCCGATTTGAAATGTAATATCCGAAAAAGGAATTGCAAGTCCCGAGGTGGCTTTTGGACCATAAGATCATCTGGGTTTGCACCTAGGTGAAGTTCTTTGGCATACGACATCTATTTGTTTATGTTTATAGTTTGGTACGAAGATCCATAGTGATATAGTGTCAGGACTAATACTTTAGTAAGCATTTAATTACGATATACGGGACTGCCTTTGTGTTGTAACCTTTTGTTGACATCTAGGATCACTGTTGTCGTCCAATTGCCAGGGTTAAGATCTATGGCAGATCTCTATTCACATAACCGCTTAAGGTATACTCCACTAACCCTAACCGTTTTCACTTCATTTGCTGCCGCCTCCTTTGCGTTCCTTTGCAACTCCATCTCGGCTCTGCTTGATTCTCGATCTCGGCTCTTCGAATAGTTACTCCACGTGACAGTCCGGCTACAAGCTTCACTCGACAGGTATACTATTAAACGTTCCTTTCATTCTTTGTTTGGTCGAGGTTCCATTGGAGTTTTCTTGCTTTGATGTCATGGAGATAATCTGTTTTAGTTTTCTTTCTTTCCTTTTTGTAGATCTTGATGGCCTGCCAAAGGCCCATTCTCAACCACAGTTTTACAGGTATCGAAGGGCTTGCCTGAGGCTCATTCTTTCCTTCCTTTCAAGACGCAGGCTTCTTGTTTGTCAATTTTCCAGGTATATGGTGTAGTATTTAGGTTATTGGGTTTTCCATTTTCGATGCCCTTTATTAGTATTTGCAGTAATTGACTCATTCTCTTCTCTGTGGCTTTGTTATTTCAGGGACCATTTCCATCATGCGGCAATGGCATTTACAGGTAAGATTTAATTCCCATACCTACTTCTCTTCTCTTATGACAGTTCCATCATTTTTAACAGTTGTTGATTCGTTTCCTCTCACGAGTTTGTGCA